>CM046851.1:18288147-19008147 GCA_025618425.1 Heliocidaris tuberculata
GGCCTTCTGGCTAGGCACGGATAATTAAAACTTAAAAGGAGGTGATACATGCATTTGTCTCATCAAAATCATTTTACACATTTCTACAATATATATGATTTTGTTATAGACCTACGTTGATATATCGGGCATTTATTTGAAAAATGGGCACCTTTTTCAGAATTTAGAGGCTTGAAAACTTTGAATACAGAATGATCACATATCATAAACGTCTATTTGATTTAATATATCGATTATGGATACTATTATACAGAAAATGTACCCTGTGGCGGCCATTTTAGATTCATTATTCAGTTTTGCTTTCAACATATTCATGTACATGTACCTATGTGCTAAATTTGGTGTTTTGGCTGAAAAACTGACTCTTAAAGGGGAATGAAAGGCAACAAACATTAGCCGATAATCATGTAGATAGTTGTCAGCCTGTAATAAAAATATCTTGAAATTACACCTATTATTTAATATTTATATAATTTATTAATTAATAATTTATTATTTAAGAAGGTGAATAATGTCTCAAAAAGTTGCAGTTTCCTTGCTATACATCATTCCATGGGGGCTGCCATTTCCTTTACAATAATGTCAGAGCAGTGCTATTTGTGAGATACCCACTGACCTGTATACTAGCTACGATGACACATACGATCACCTGTGGAATGCATGACACTTGATTTCATCATAATAGACCATTTTTGTAGTCATGTACATTCAAATGAAGGGATTTTTATCCTGTCATATAACCTAATTGTGTCAAGATATTTGGTTCAGCTGTTTCATAGGTGAGGCAGTTTCTTTTGTTAAGCAGGATTTGGCATACACAAGTTGTTGTTTGGTCAGACAAGATTTGTCAATTATTCAAAGAAGTGACAAAGACCTGTATACAACTGCTCCATCACCTGTGCGATAGTTGGGATTTAATATGGCTGCCATTTTGCATTGGTGGCTTTGGTTGTACAATAGTTATTTATTATGCAACACCATATCCATTATGTACAGGCAAATAGGAGTATTTTCAGGATATTTTGAACAGGCTGAAAACTTTCCACATGATTATCAGCTAATTTTGATTGAGTTTCAAAGAGTATGTAGAGTTTTATTCATGATTGTATACATAAACCGTTTTATAATTCTAAGTGCACAGTATGATTACTTGATTATACGTATCAACTCAAGTGCACTTGAAACCCATAGTTTTTAAATGACTTTACACTTTTTCACATGTAATCGAATATGAAATAAATATGAACATTACTTCTCATTTTTTAATCAGAAACACAAAGAAAATGACTTACCAACAAATTTTCCTCGATATCACCTGCTGAATTAACAATGATACGACACTTGCTACGTTTGTCCCCATCATATTCATCGCAAGATCGCTACAAAGATGAAGTGAGATATCATTAATAAATTAATAAATTGAGCAATATTCATGAAGTATGGATTTCAAGGACTGGTATCACGACGGCGCGGTAGATGAGCTTTTGTAAAACTGGAGTTGAGTAAGCCAAAAGGCAAATCCTGAAGAATAGACGTCCAAACACCCCCTAAAAAAATATAATAATGAAATAAAAAAACCCTACAGATATGACCGAATCTGACTTGACCTGTGCAAATCTTTGAGCCACCCATTTACGTGCATGAAGGAAATTTGCACACTTGATAGAATGAATTTCGATAAGAATACTTTACTTATCACTGGTGTGACATGAGGGGCATTTTTCATGAGGACCTATACAGCGACTCCAAGAGGATATCAAAGTGAGCGTGCACTGTCATGTTAGCGGAGGACAGTGTTGTAATGACTCGACTCGACTCGACTCGACTTGAGCCCCCTTCTACGACTCGACTCGAGCTTGAACTATAAAGACTCGACTCGACTCGAGACTCGACCCCTTCTTGACTCGACTAGACTTGTGACTCGACTACTAGCCGACTCGACTCGACCATGACTCGGACTCGACATGCTTGTTGACTCGACTTGACTCAACTTGACTAGACTCGACTCGACATGACTCGATTATTTAAGTACACCCAAAATCCCCATACTGTACCCCATAGATAGCCTAGTATATAATAAGAATATAATTATAGCTCTTGTGTAGTGTACTACAGTACTATACAGGATAGCAGGTCTCACATGACCACAACCCCCCTCCCTGCCCCAATTGTCCTCACCCATTGAGCACCATCTCTTTGTACGTTTTGTAACCCATCATGGAGCTACATGTAGGTACCTATGCCCATTCAAGACAATTGACCAAAATTTGTGATTTCGCTCAATAACTTTGGATTCAGAGCTCTAAAAAATAAACCAGCTGCTTGAGTAGAAAGAGCAAAAATTTATGCTCACACTCTGTCCAAATTTTTGATGCATGACCACATTGCATTTGATGCCAGGAATTTCGAAAACGCCAATAAGCTTTAAAATCCTTAAATTGGCAACACATTGAGAGGTTCAAAATCATTGGGTTTTTTTCATCAAAATTGGCATTTTTTCCTACAAAATTCCTAACCATGTATGTTCAAAAACACTACACCTTATTAGAATCATGTAGCACTATAGAAATATTATTGTTGCCAATTTGAAGAACAACATGTGATCAATTTAGCCCTTAAATAATTCCTGTCCTTAAAAGGTTAATGATTAGTGATACTGCATGTACCCATTAAAACTGCATGTAGGCCTATCTAGTCTACATCAAGACTGTTTATACTAGGTAGTACCTACTTGCAATCTTGTATGCTGTGTTGGGGGGGGGGGGGGGCGGGGGGGGGGGGAGGCCAGATGTAATTTTTTGTGCTAGATGATTCTGTCCGAGTGTTTGAAGAATTTCAAAATTTGAAAAACAGTAATGCGAGGTAATCATACAAATGAAATTTGGTTGTATATACATGATGAGTCTGAGGTCCCAGACTATGTGCAGCATAGGCATACTAGTATCTATAGTACAACACTGTATTTCTATGAGGTCTGAAGTTTCTATGGATAAAGTTGGAGGCAGCCACATGTACATGTTCATGATCAAGATGATAGCTACATGTACATCTATCATTTACATATCATCAATAATCAGTGAATGTATTGTGATATATCTATGTACAGTACATTAAAAATATTTTCTTCTCTTAAGATTTGTATATGTGTTCATAATCATAACCCAGGCAGTGACCATCAGTACTCCTAAAACTAATTAACTTTCATCTCTTTTTGTTGATTTTAAGGTGTGTAGGTGTCAACATGCATTTAAAAAAATGTATAAATGATGTAGGTTTGCATGAATAAGTGTGCATATGAATCGTAGGATTGGTACTGCAAATTTGTTTAACCACAATATCTGTGTATGTTTAGTGGGTCTGTCGTGGGTACAGGAAGTCATATTATATCAGACATGAAATACAAGAACATGTGCAAGTATTAAAACTAGTGAATACTTGACTACAAAAATCCACGTTGACTCGACTCGACTCGCCACTTTGCGTCGACTCGACTCGACTCGACTAGAACGTGATAGAAAATGATTCGACTCGACTCTGGACTCGAGCCACTCATGACTCGACTCGCCACTTTGCGTCGACTCGACTCGACTCGACTAGAACGTGATAGAAAATGACTCGACTCGACTCGAGACTCGAGCCACTCATGACTCGATTTGACTCGTGACTCGACCTCTTATCGACTCGGACTCGACCCCCCCCCCCCCCCCCCCCCCTTGACTCGACTCGACTCGATTACAACACTGGCGGAGGACGGATAGTATTAATAATAATGAAAGTCATGATGTCTATTATTGACGGAAGGGCACTACCGGGAGTGGAGCATGCGGCTGAATTTGACTCAACTTGGGCAAACTCATGTCTAGATTCAAAAGCAAAATGTAAATATAATTTCGATGATGATTATAAACAGAGAATAAAGAAAGATGTTCACAAGAGATTAAAAACATGACAAGCAGCAGAGTAAGAATTAGAAGGACAAAAAATCTTAAACCGCTTAAAATTTCACCCACCTAATGAGAGAAATACCATGAGATGGGCAAAAATAAGTTCTAACTTGTTCATCATAAGAAATGAACTATTGTGAAAAAGCAATAAGTATACTAACTAAAGAATGTTTTAAAAGTGTGAAAACTGCATAAAGAGAATCAACAAAATACTGTATGTACATACTTATAGGACTGTCTATATACATACCATATTGGTACATATTGATCGGCCCAGCCGGCTCATTTATTACCCACGCCGATGAAATCGGCAGGGTTATGTAAAGGGTTCCGTATGTTTGTATGTTTGTTTGTTTGTTTGTTTGTTTGTGTACAAGATAACTAGAGAACGTGTGTACGGATTTGCACCAAATTTTCAGGGATTGTTTGGATAGTGACAGGAAAGAATCGATTAAATTTTGGTGATGATTGGTTGATCCCTGCAAATTCTGTGAGACTTTCTAGTTTTGACTCTGTAGTATAGTATATGTAAAGATCACCGTTTCGGAGCCGATACCGATATCCCAACAAAGCGCATCGATAGCTTAACACTGGTAATGGCGTCAGCACCATTCTCAACGAAGAAGAAAAAAATGTTTTTAACTACTGATTTATTAGTCTAGAATATCGTAAAATTGCCCGAGTGGTCCGGTGATTCTAAAAGCAATCCTTATTTGATCTAGAGACCGGTAAGAAACTTCACAGAAATGGATAGTATTGATAGGAACAGTAAGTTTAGATTTAATTTCTCTCGAGTTTCTCACTTGCAGCAGAAAATGCTGCGGTAGCCAATATGCAGCTAGACGCCGGATCGGACGGCCCAGCGCGTACATGGCTAACGGCCAAATTTCGGGCATCGGCTCAGATTAGCCGTGAAGCCTTACTTTTGCATTGTGATTGTTGATTTAGAACTCATCCTAGTTAATAATGTGGATTCTCTGGGTCTTTTACTACGGAATATCGAACATCATATTTATCAAATCTATCTGGAAAGAGACCGGTAAGAAACTTCACAGAAATGGATAGTATTGATAGGAACAGTAAGTTTAGATTTAATTTCTCTCGAGTTTCTCACTTGCAGCAGAAAATGCTGCGGTAGCCAATATGCAGCTAGACGCCGGATCGGACGGCCCAGCGCGTACATGGCTAACGGCCAAATTTCGGGCATCGGCTCAGATTAGCCGTGAAGCCTTACTTTTGCATTGTGATTGTTGATTTAGAACTCATCCTAGTTAATAATGTGGATTCTCTGGGTCTTTTACTACGGAATATCGAACATCATATTTATCAAATCTATCTGGAAAGAGATCGGTAAGAAACTTCACAGAAATGGATAGTATTGATAGGAACAGTAAGTTTAGATTTAATTTCTCTCGAGTTTCTCACTTGCAGCAGAAAATGCTGCGGTAGCCAATATGCAGCTAGACGCCGGATCGGACGGCCCAGCGCGTACATGGCTAACGGCCAAATTTCGGGCATCGGCTCAGATTAGCCGTGAAGCCTTACTTTTGCATTGTGATTGTTGATTTAGAACTCATCCTAGTTAATAATGTGGATTCTCTGGGTCTTTTACTACGGAATATCGAACATCATATTTATCAAATCTATCTGGAAAGAGACCGGTAAGAAACTTCACAGAAATGGATAGTATTGATAGGAACAGTAAGTTTAGATTTAATTTCTCTCGAGTTTCTCACTTGCAGCAGAAAATGCTGCGGTAGCTAATGCAGCTAGACGCCGGATCGGACGGCCCAGCGCGTACATGGCAAACGGCCAAATTTCGGGCATCGGCTCAGATTAACCCCGAAGTTTCATTACTTTTGCATTGTGATTGTTGATTTAGAACTCATCCTAGTTAATAATGTGGATTCTCTGGGTCTTTTACTACGGAATATCGAACATCATATTTATCAAATCTATCTGGAAAAAAAACTAGGTAGGATTTTTTATTCACTGATTCCGCCCCTTTAAAAAGCAAAGGTAGATCTAGTTCCTTTCCGTGTGCTCTAGATCGAACGTTGGACTAAATGTTGGCCTAGATTTAATTTCAGACCTATATGAACATACTACCTCATAACACCTGTAAAATTACACTTCCAATGATGCCTACTGACTTTATTTCTCACGGCTAATCCCCCAAATTTCCCGTATCTAGCATACAAGTAGCAACACCAGCACCAACACCGAACGTGAAATGAAAATTTCTTAATCCCTAGGGTATAGTGTTAGTGAACGGAATTTTGTACATGAAATTAAACACCGGCTGCCGAGCTCGGTTCAGCAGACAACATCTGACAAAAATTAAACACCGGCAACCGGAACTACGTCAGAAAATCAGAGGTCAACACCTAACACCGACTGATTTTTTTCTCGTTTCATAGTCGGTGTTAGATCATGATTTCGCGGCAAAATAAACACTAACCACAAACACCAACACCGAGCGTGAAATCACCCAATGTAGATTTCAGTTTTGACCCCATAGTATAGTATTGCAACTACTCTGTAGCACCGCCAAGGCGTGGGTCTGCCGCCTTTGACGGCCCCTCTAGTTCTTACCTTTTTTTTCTCTCATTAACTAACTACTGTATATACATTGTCTTTATTAGCGTATATTTTCTTTGACCTAGACTTGAAAGCGGCATATCTCGAATTTAAAATGCACCATAAATTCAAGATGAAAGAGTAACAAGACAATTTTGTAAGAAAGATCGGATTTTTTTATGTTTGTCACGTAATGACAGGCTCCAAATATTATATAAACTACTAGTCTCAGTAGTCTGACTAAAAAAATTCTTCTTAGTATAAACTAAAAGAGATTTACAAACGAAAATTTTAATTTAAAATTAATCACGACATTCATCAATATCAATTACTTTGAACTTTGCTCCCTGGGCAATTCATTGTCAAATGAGTGAGATGCATGAAATTAAAATCATTCGGCATTTTAGAGAGAGAAAAAAAATCACCTCGCTGACTTCTCCTCGAATTTCTCTCAGAGCATCGACCAAATCTTTACATGCTTCACATCCATTCTGTGCAGAAACTGAAATGATACAGAAAAGCTTGTGATATTTTTTTATTTTCAATTCAATGGATCTTCTACAAATATCTGAGCACTTATACGACAGACGTTATAAACCACATTGTACACAGTAGACGAGGACATAATTATTATTACATCATCGATTTTGGCTAATTATTATTACAGCTTATTTTTCGGGTCACGGTCAAAACTATAGCTCCTCGGTGATAACGAAACTCCACTACGTCCCTCGTCTTCGTCTCGGGGCACAGTACAATTTCGGGATCACCTTGGGCAATAGTTTTAAACGTGGCCCTTAAAGCTGTCAATATTTGTACACTATTTTTTATGCCATGTCGTATAAGTCAGGGTTCTCAAGGACAAACATTAAACCATATAGTGCGTATTGAATATTCCTTTAGAAAAATGAAATAAAAACCAAAACCACCTTTGTATGCTTATTATATTTCCCAAGAACTGCGATGGCAATAATATTCAAAGACTATTGGCAGTCTCCATGTGCATTTCGTCACAATAATTTATGTCCCATTTGCCCCCTTCAAATACCGCCACTGTTCGATGCTGAAGTACATTGCTTCCAATGACAGAATTTTCTACTAACATTATGGTTTAAAAACGAGGAAAATTATATTAAAATCACAGAAGAAGTTTCAATCTTCATGACAAAAAATGGAATGTTATGATTAGAAGATCAAAATGATTTCTTACCTGCCCCAAAAAGAGCAGTGACACACACGAGGCCAATCAAGAATCGCATCTTAACAAATTCACAGTCTCTGCTTCAAAGCACCTTGAATAAAGTTTACGAGCGTCCTCAGACCAAAGTGAAGTTGGACTTGTAAAACTGGGAGATTTATACTCCCCTTGCAACACAAGTTGGCACGAAATGATTGTTGGCCCATTTTCAAGTTTCGGAAGAACAAACTTCCAGAATCGAATTCACATCGCGAAATTGAATAAACCCCTCCATTCCCAATCGAATAATCTTTTTCTTTTTCTACTTCAAATCAAACGATCTTTAAACATGTTAAATGTAATGAATCTAGGGTCCTCAAAGGTCAAAGGGATAATAGAATATATATGCAAGGAACTTCTTTGAAAGGGGAGGGGATGAGCAGGCTCGGTTCTTTTATTTTCTTTTTAACCTATTGTCTACAGGAAACGGGTGGTTCCTGTATTAACCCTGTAGGAAATAGAGAATTCACTAGTCAACGGGTTAAAATTTATTTATTTTTATTCATTTCTTTCTTTTTAAAATTTATTTATTTATTTTATTTTTATTTTTATTTATTTTTTTTACTTTTATTTATTTATTTTTTTTTTTTGGGGGGGGGGGCTCCTAGGGGCTCCGATGGGCAAAGGCCAATTTCATAATGACCCGGGGAATGCACCATTCGAGGGAACGTAGCGACTGAATGGGAAGTAACAAACTTGTTGTTTTCCCAATCCACTTTCATTGATAAATTAGATTTATTTTGAGAGGGAGTGCAGCGACCGAGCAAGAAAAAAAAATTGTATTTTGTAGTTTGGACTTTCGGATTTTAGAGCATTTATTTTTCACAGGGGCAACATAGATGAATCTTGAATCACCTTTAAACATCGACCCTCTGTAAGGCTCTATTGTAAATTTGCATACCTGGTTTAGACAGGTTTATTCTTTATAACTGATGCATAAACTACTGATTTGTATGCTTGAAAGTATATCAGAATTTATTTCAGTGCATAAGAGAGGCATTTAAATTTACTCTGTTTGGCTTCACAAGTGTCCCAATATTAGCTCTGTTTACCTTCTTGATGGTTAGCTTCAAAACGCCTACTTAACAATTCGACCAAGGAGATTTTTTTTTTAAATTGTTTCCTCAGTTTATGAGGTTTTAAGAGCAATTAGATTACACTTACACTGAGATATATGCTTGACAGTCTTTGAAAGAGTCAGTTATATTTTTTTTTCATGGTTATGAATCTGTCGGGGGGGGGGGGCAAGTTGCCCCATTGCCCCCTTAAATACTCTAGTAATGTCAAAGTAATGAAGCTGGATAAACAAGGAACGACATACTGTGATTGCATCATGATCATAGAGATCGATGTTGGCACATTTCCACAATTTTATGTCTTGATGGGACTTTCAGGGGATTTTTTAAAAGAATCCTCGAGAATATCCTGTTCTTCCGTTTTGGCATTATCTTTTAAAGGTTTTTATGTCTCTTCCAGAGCTTCCCGTTCTATTGTTTTAGGTCGCACCTGGTAATGTAGTCCTTCCAGTAGGCCTGTCCGTTTTGAAATGAAACTCCCGAAGAAGAAAGAAATAATGTCACGGGGGTGTCATAACGCATTAAAATGGCGAACGCGTTAAAAATATAGAGATAAAGCGTTTCCATCAGTGGGCCATCAAGGATTTTTAAAGAAAGAGGGGGGGGGGGGGGATGTAATTCGAAAAATTAGTCAAAAAAGAAAAAAAGGAAGAAGGTTCCTAAATCTCATTATTTACAGATCAACAAAGCAGTGGCGTATCTAGGGATAATGGCGTCAGGTCGTGGTTACTTTTGAAAGGGGATGGGATGAGCAGGCTCGGTTCTTTTATTGTCTTTTTAACCTATTGTCTACAGGAACCGGGTGTTCCCTGTAATAACCCTTTAGGAAATAGAGAATTCAGTATTCAACAGGTTAAGATTTAATTTTTTTATTTATTTATCAATTATTATTTTTTTTAATTTTTTTTTTAATTTTTTATTTTTTATTCTTTATTTTTTTATTTTTTTTATTTTTTATTTTTTATTTTTTTTATTTTTTATTTTTTATTTTTTTTATTTTTTATTTTTTATTTTTTTTATTTTTTATTTATTTATTTATTTATTTTTTTTTTTTTTGGGGGGGGGGCTCCTAGTGGCTCCGATGGGCAAAGGCCAATTTTATAATGACCCGGGGAATGCACCATTCGAGGGAACGTAGCGACTGAATGGGAAGTAACAAACTTTATGTTTTCCCAATCCACTTTCAAAAATTAGATTTATTTTGAGAGGGAGTGCAGCGACCGAGCAAGAAAAAATTGTATTTTGTAGTTTGGACTTTCGGATTTTAGAGCATTTATTTTTCACAGGGGCAACATAGATGAATCTTGAATCACCTTGAAACATCGACCCTCTGTAAGGCTCTATTGTAAATTTGCATACCTGGTTTAGACAGGTTTATTCTTTATAACTGATGCATAAACTACTGATTTGTATGCTTGAAAGTATATCAGAATTTATTTCAATGCATAATATAAGAGAGGCATTCAAATTTACTCTGTTTGGCTTCACAAGTGTCCCAATATTAGCTCTGCTTATCTTCTTGATGGTTGGCTTCAAAACGCCTACTTAACAATTATTGTTTTGCGAGGTCGCATTGCGACCAAGGAAAATTTTTTATAAAAAATTGTTTCCTCAATTCATGAGGTTTTAAGAGCAATTACACTTACCCTGAAATATATGTTTCAGAGTCATTGAAAGAGTCGGTAATATTTTTTTTTCATGGTTAAAAATCTGTCCGGGGGGGGGGGCAAGTTGCCCCATTGCCCCTTTAAATACTCTAGTAATAACAAAGTAATGAAACTGGATAAACAAGGAACGACATACTTTGATTGCATCATGATCATAGAGATCGGTGTTGGCACATTTCCACAATTTTATGTCTTGGTGGGACTTTCAGGGCTTTCAGATATACTCCTTTACAGAAAGATAGTAGTTCGGAAACTCTCTTTCAGAACTACTCTACAGAGGAATACAAACAGTTCTTTTCAGAACTACACTCTCCAAACTTCTGTGACCTGCTCAGAACTTTCCTGATCTCGATCACTCTTTCTTCCTTTTTCTTCTTTCCTCTTTCCAAATCACTTCATTTTTGGTGTACAAACACCGAAAACAAAAACCAAAATAGTCTTGTGTAAGTGTTTAATTTAATTTCATTCCATTTTCATCTCTTTCCTTTCCTTTCACTTCTCCAGAATTCCTCTGAACACCCCATAAGTGGGTTATTTTTCACGAAAGAATATATCAACAGCCTTTTCACAGAGGCTCCCACATGGTGTTACCGAAAGTCTTCAATTGCGAATAAAGTTTCTTCTTTAAAAAAAAAAGTTTGTGCACGTTTTTTCAATGCATTTCATTTGAATTTGGGTTCCATTCACAGTCAACATAATTATATTACAAAGTTCTCGAAATCATAACGTCACGTTTACCCCCCCCCCCCAAAAAAAACAAAAAACAAAAA
This sequence comes from Heliocidaris tuberculata, assembly GCA_025618425.1. Taxonomy (NCBI): domain Eukaryota; kingdom Metazoa; phylum Echinodermata; class Echinoidea; order Camarodonta; family Echinometridae; genus Heliocidaris; species Heliocidaris tuberculata. The sequence continues at coordinate 18,299,422 of CM046851.1, forward strand.
ACAAAACAAAACAAAACAAAAACACCCAAACAAAACAAAACAAACAACCAAAAAAAAAAAAAAAATAAAGAAATACACAAATAATTGAAGTCGAGTAATGCAAAAAAAAAAAAAAAAAATCATTCTACGAAAGAAAAAAGTGATATTTCGAATTAAGCGTAGATTGCGAAATGAATTTCGAATTCGAATTGAAATTCACATTTATTTCCTTCTGATAATAACGAATTTGACAACCAAAGATCAATACAGTCAATGTTACAAAGAAGGAGGCGAAACCTCGAAAAGCGGAGCATCATAGAGACCAGGGGTTGGCACATTCTCAAATTTTGTCTCTTGGTGGGACTTTCAAGGGATTTTTAGACAATCCGCCAGAATATTTTTTTTCTCTTTTCCAAGGCTTTCCCTTCTATTGTTTAAGTCGTACATGGTAATGTAGTCTTTCCTATCTCTGTTTTGAAATAAAACACCCGAAGATAAATGAAATAATGTCACGGGGGGGGGGGGGGGGGGGGTCATTATGCATTAAAATGTCGGACGCTTAAAAAAAATATGAAAGGGTTTCCATTAGGGGGGGGGGGATCTAGAATTTTGTATTTAAAAATAAGTGGGGGCAATTTGAACAAAAATCAAGCAAAGAAAAAAGTTTCCCTAATCAGGTGCCCTTTTTGCCTTTTGGGTCTCAAATTTGAAAGGGGGCACAAGAACCCAATTAGTGGGCGATTTTTTGTCTAAGCCATATTGGCTTGAAAAGGGGGGGGGGGGGGAAGGGCACGGGTCGGTTGCGCCCCCTAAATCTACCACTATTAACAGATCAACCAAGCAGTGGCGTATCTAGGTATCATGGCGCCAGGTCGTGCTTATTCTTTTTATTATATTTTTTCTTCTAATTTTTATTAAAACTAACGTATGCATAAATTTATGTAATATATATATTTTCCAAAATCAGCGAATTCAGGGTAATAAAGTTTATGTGCATGCATAACAGGCACGTAGCCACGGGGGGGGGCACGGGGGGGCACGTGCCCCCCCCCCCCAAAAAAAAAAAAATTTTTTTAATTTTTTTTTTTCCAAGATCGGTTGAAATTTTTTTATTATGAAAACAAATTTATGTCAGAAAATTCACCATTTTGCATCTTCATCCTTTAAAATAGGCAAAAATTTTCCAAAGGGAAGGGAGACACCCCTCCTCTTAGACCCCTCCCCAGTACGTCGATCAATTACATGTATGTGCCCCCCCCCCAAACAACAAACTCTGGCTACGGCCCTGATGCATAATAAAAGTGAACTGACGGAAGGCGACTAAATACAAAGGAGCTTGAATAGACACGGTGGTGTCACTGTGGTGGCTTTTCTTCCTCTGTGCTGAGGAATACCACCTCTTCAAACGTTTTCAGTCAAACGGGTAATGCCTGTTTCAGTCGTTGTTACTTTTTACTGGAAAATGGGTAGTATTTCAGCGTCTTTGACCTGTATTTAGAAAATATAACAAAACAAAACAGCAAAGAATAAATAAAATGTAATGACGTGTCGTTTGCATGAATATGATACTTTAAAATGTAATACTATTTTATCTAGTTTATGATTATGTATATTACGTATTTTTTTAAAACTCTGTATAAGATTTTGAAATTCAGCCATTAGCTGTGATGAGATTTTAATATTAAATAATTTCAATTCAATCGAATTTCAATTTAATACCATGAGAGTTGTGCTAAACGGATTATTTTAGATTTACAATTGCAAAGTGCATCGGGACAACAGAATTCTTCGCGTCTCTGCAAGAGGAACCTCATTGTTAACTATTATTATTTTTGGTAATAATCGTATGCTGAACTTTACCGAAATACATGTTATTTTTGTTGTGGGTCAGGCTCGACTAGCATGCACATGTGCTATTATCTGGCCCCTTTTACCAACCAATGCTTTTTTTCCTTTATATGTAAATATCATTGTATGAAAATGTATTGTGCTTAAATATTGTTGGTGAAAATAAATCAATAAATCAATAAATCAATCAAAATCACACCTATCCGAGAGAATCACCAACCAACAACAACTGTCTTCGAACAATTACCCAAAACTTGGACAATTTTTATTCTGACATTCGTCGTACAAATAGCTACCTAGAAAATTACCCGCCTTGGTAAAGTTCACAGGTCAGATACCTATCCAGGACAACTACGTACCAAGGAAATAACCCCGGAAAATAATCTACCCATGATAAAAAAACAACAACAAGAACAACAACAACACATACTTTTTTGAGTTATTACCTGTGGTTGGAGATTGTTTGAGATGGGTTTTTTTTTTTTAAACACTTTGGATCGAAACCCGAGACTACCATATTGTTTGGAGTATAAGGTACATAATTAAACACCGTAACTGTGACAAAAGTAACATTTGTGACATTTTGTATACTAACATGACTTAAGCCGGTAGAGAGATAACTTTTTTGTAATGCACATTTTAACCCATTGGAGACAATTGACCACATTTTGTGGTTTGGCTCAATAACCTTTAATTCAGAGCTCTAAAAAATATACCAGATGCATGAATAGAAAGAGCAAAAAATTCTGCACACAACATGTCCATTTTTGTTGCATAATCATATTGCGTTTGATGTCAGGAATTTCAAAAAACAAGAAAAAGCTTAAAAATCCCTAAATTGGCAACGCATTGAGAGGTCCAAATTCATTGTTTTTTTAAATCAAAATTGGCAATTTTAAAAACTTTTCAACAAAATTCATAACCATGTACATGTATATTGTTTTCAAAGACATTACACCTTATTAGAACTATGTAGTGCTAAAAGAAAAATATCATTGTTGCCAATTTGAAGAACAAAATGTGATCAATTTAGCCCTTAAATAATTCCTGTCCTGAAAGGGTTAACATATTAAAATTACATATATGATTTCAATTTAATCATCATAGTGTTTTTATTTTTAACTATTAAAGTTCAACACAAAATAAGCAGTTAATATCTGAAACTAAAGTGCATGGACAACATATTATCAGGGAATATTACACTTGTTATGATTCAAAGGGCATGGTTTAGAAAGAGACTGGTTATGAAAACAACATTGGTCTTTTCGTTAGTGTATTTTATAAATACATAGGCTTTTAAAAAAATTATCTGCAAATTTTATTTAACAAAAAGGGAATCATATACATTTAGATGTATAGATATAAGTAAATTTACTTACATGGGGAAGTCCAGAAATCTGTGGTCTTTGTTCAGATCATTGAGCTGCTGCATTTCTTCCTTACTCAACTCAAAGTTAAGGGCCTGCATAAAAGAGATGGTCCCAAAACGACTTGTTATGAAGCAGTAAACATGTATGTGTTATGATCCCCAAGTATAATGTTCAAAATAACGTAGATATAGCGAAACAGTGAAAATATACTACTTCTACATATACTTCTTGATGTGGATCCTAGCGAAAAAATTGACAAAACGTTATAGAATTTCTTTATTCGCCGTCAGCGCACACCTGAAAAGACAAATAGATTTGGAAGTATTTTATACGTCGAAATACAGTATTGCTTTATCATCTGACTTCAACATTGACTTTCCTGATTTCAACTTTAGACTGATTTGAAGAATATATGTTGCCAATATAATGGAATCTGGGAAAGAATTAAATAGAACGGAATAAAGATATGAGATGTCGAAGGAAATACAGGACAATAAGATAACATAAAATCAGGGGTGTAGAGAAATAATAATGGTTGTATTCTTAATCGAAAATGAAACACGGCTGCGATGGGTATCACATGATATGTATTGAATTGCTCTGTATCGCAGAGACATAGAGAAAGTACAGACCTTATGCATTGTACATTGTTTGATTTTAAAAGAGAGAGAATATTGTTGGTGTACCTCAAAGTTCTGTTGGATTCTTGATGGCGTCACACTCTTTGGAATAACGACAACGCCCCTCTGGAGCTGGTATCTGATCAACACCTGAGCGGGGGACACGCCCTTCTTCTCAGCGATCTCACAGACTACAGGGTCCTCCATCAATACAGGATCGGTGGCAGTTTTGTCCCTGTATTGATAAATAGATCGAAAGTATAGCTTTTAACTTGAAAATTAACAAAGTGGCCGCTCACAAGGCCACTTTGGCATGACACACATGAGCACTATACGAGAACCCACTATTATTATTTTGTTATTATTATTATTATTTTAATGATTCATTTTATTTTAGACAAATGTAGATAGAAGCACGACATAATGTGACCTGCCGATCAAAACTTACAGATGAGAGAATATATAAAATGTATATATCTCTCTCTTAAAAAAAAAAAAAAAAAAAAAAAAAAAAACCTACATGATTGTATATACGTCGAAAAAGATGTAGGCTTATATGTATCTCATTTTAATATGGATGTAAATATACAAGCATAAATAAGTAAGTACCGCCTTTACCCTCTTCCACCTTCTTTAATCCCCTCTTGCCCCTTACTCATCAATTAATCAGATGTTTTCTTACCCCGGTCGCTCAGGTGAACCTAGTGGGCTATAGGCGGTCACAGTGATACCATGTTTTTTGCATAACTCAATCAATTCATTCTGGGCCAAGAATGGGTGGCACTCAACCTGATAATAGTCGGAAAGGAAACATGTTTGATATGATGATTACGATACTACTACTACTACTACTACTACTACTACTACTACTACTACTAATCATAATCATAATCATAATAATCATTATCATAATAGTCATGGGCGGCGATCCCGGGGGGGGGGGGACGGGGGGACGCGTCCCCCAGGAAATTTTAAATTTTGTACAGCAACCAATGATAAAGGCTAGTCGCGTCCCTTCAGGCTTTGACAAAAAATCTCCGCACATGATAATAGTAATAACGATGATAATAATAATAATAATAAATGATAATGATGATAATTTTAATGATAATGATAATAGTAATAATAATACTAATAACACCAACAATTTCGTGCGAGGTTTAGATGACGCTCAACTTTGTAATCAAAAGATTTCACGAAGCAAGTTTAAGATTATTATACAGATATTGACTGGAAGTGTGTGTAGTATAACATTTTTTGGACGGCCGAAGGGAGTTATATCCCCCCCAAAGTGCACAGTGCTGAGGGAAAATATGATTACGAGGGTAAATATAACTCTCCCTTCCGGTCCAAAGAATGTATATCACATCCTTTCCAGTTAATATATATGTTATATATTAGAGAGCATTGATTACACTGAGATCTAGATTCTACATGGTGTAGATTTAGACCTACAGATTTTTTATTTAAAAAAGTAGGATTTAGAGTCTAGATCTACTCGCCCAATTCTCATCGGCCTCTTGGCGATTGGACGTGAGAAAAGTAGTAAGTAAAAGTCATTTGAAGTGTAATTTTACGGATCTTATGACAAAGTATGTTCATGTAGGCCTGAATTCAAATCAAGACCAACATTTTGTCTCACGTTCGATATTGATCTACCTAGATCACACGGGACGGAACTACATTCCATTTATAATGGGGCTGAAGGAGTGAATGAAAAATCTAAATTTCTTTTTAGATAGATTTTATAAATATTAGATTATCCGTAGTAAAAGACCTAGCGAATCCACATTGTTAATCAGTAATCAGGATGAGCTCTAAAATTAACATTTGCAATACGAAATTCATGAAACTTCACGGCTAATCTGAGCCGATGCGCCATTCTTTTTTTTTTTTTTTTTTTTTTTTTGCTGTTTGCCATGTACGCGCTTTACAACGATGCAGCGCTCAATAATGATTAGAATTAGTAAAAAAAAAAGAAAAAGAAAAAAAGAAAAAAAAGAAAAAAGAAAAAAGAAAGTGGACAATCTTTATTGTTCCAAATTTTCATATAAACCGTCATGAAAATATAAGACATGTGCATAATTATGTAAGATATTATTGTTCAACATTAAAACCCCCAAAAGAGTGAAACAATGGGGAGGATTGAGCTCTGGATGTCAATGGTAGTCTCAGGACTGCATGGTTTTGACAAGCACAGTCATAAATTCAAGTGTTTCTCGTGAGTTTTGTTTTCACTGTTTTGATATGACTTTAGAAGATGGAAATGCTCATCACCACCTGTTTAATGACTACTTCCTCGACTTTTGCTATTTTCTTAATCGGACCTTCTAATGGTAAAATGAATGTGCCCATCCATGCCTGAAAGTTAAAAAACAAACAAACTTGATCTTAATTGATGTTTGTAGAGTATTATTTTTTATTAAATTTGATATGTACTTTGATTATATTTTAATGACGGTTTATACATGAAAATTTGGAACCATAAAGAATGTCCACTTTCTTTTTTTGCTGAGTGTATACTGAGTGAGTATATTGTCTTTTCAAAAATATATAGACAGCATAATTGCGTGGGGGTGGGGGTGGTAAGGGGCTTAAGCCCCTCTGCCAGTATTGTTGGCTAGATTTGCACAATGGAAATATTCCTATCTTTTTTTGCGCACCCCTTCGAGTGAAAAAGGAATGATTCCGCCCCTCTGCCAACATTTAGGCTTAGTGGCACCGGGGGGGGGGGGGGGGAGGATAACCTTTCCACACTGTCTTCTTGTGCGCACCCGTCCCTGTTAAAAAAAAACCAATTAATTAAAACGAATGGAAAAAATGAAAATAAAGGTAAAAATGAAAAGCTGCAGGCCCAGATATCTTTTTTTCTGAACCATATTAAGTGATATTTACCTGGTTAGTGGCGATCGGGTGCTTGGGTGGAAGATCGAGAATGCGCTGAAGCTGAGACACGCTAAAGTTGGAAACTCCGATGGTCCGCACCAATCCCTTGTCGACGAGAGACTCCATTGTCTGAGGGAGAGGGAAAGTGGGTGAGGTAGATATATGTGTGGGAGAGAGAGAGAGAGAGAGAGAGAAAGCAGGAGAACGTTGAATTGAATAAAAATAGAATGACATGGTTCTTTTGCGGAATTTTCACTTCAGAAGTAATTATAATTATTGTCGATATTCTGTTTTAAATATGTTATTAAAGCATGTGTGATTTGAATGAAAATATTCCCATGAAATTCATTCAAACAGATGAGTACATTAACATGGCAGAAAATATTGATAATTATAATGACTGATTGATAATATAGATTGTTTTATGTACCTCTAGTTTTATTTTTAAGATTAAAAAGGAAACACCTTCTGCTGCCTCAAATGAAGGGAGAGGACTGGTTATACGATGATGGCGCTGTTTAATTTATTTCATTTGTTATAATGAAGTAGATTTATCAAGAATAACAAAAACTCAAAACTCAACATTTTATTCATAACCCTTTCATACAGAATGTGTTTTTTTAATTTTTAGAAGGGTGTTTATATTTCTGTCGGCCCACAGTAGAGGAAAAAGAAAGAGGAGAAGGATATGATTATGGATAATTGACTTAATCTTGCTGAAAATATCATGCTCTGCACATAGAAATGGGTATATAGGACTACACATAAATGTGTGCCTTGAATGTTTGGTACAAACTTTTCAGATATTTCTCGTCACATTTCGAATATGAAGGAATTTGAAGAGCAATCTTTTTCATTTGAACATTTCTACTGTGTCATTCTTCCAAACTAAAGCTCACAAATTGATTTGAACCTTGATCAGAACTCAAACTTTAACAGATGATGACTATTCTTATCTTTCAGATTTTCCAGCGCAACAAGGCAAGCAAGCAGGACTTCATTGAAGTTGACAAATATACCTTACCTTCCACACGTCAACATAATCAATAGAATCATCTCCGATCAACATCCCATCATCGCCTAGAGGAAAGATGCCTTTGTCGTTCTAGAAAACGGGTCAAGAATAAAAAGAATTAGCAGCATCAATCTTGTAAACGTATTCCAAAATCGAATAATTTGATAATGCACATTTTGTCTGTTTGTTAGCATATTATCATGATTACTGGGAGAAAGAATGGGCTTGCATCAATTTCTTGGCTCTTCCTTTTGAAAATTTAAAGGAGTACACATGTACAGATAGAGATATTGGCGTCCTGAAATATTATACGACAATTTTTCTTGATACATGCAGTCAGATCCAACTCCGGAAAACCGAGCACAGGTATATACTCTGAAAACGGCGTATGGAGCAAGATACATATAGCGCCCTCATCGTTCAGTGCGAGACAGTGTGTACAAAAGGTATGGGGAAAATCGTGCAATGTCGACCTGCTGTTGATAACATATTTTTCAAAAATAACGCTGCGGATATATTTATTTCAAATATTTGTCATTTGAAAGTCATTTCATATGACGAATCATTCAAAGATTTTGAAGATAATTGACACGCAGCATTATTTTTAATATATATATATATATATATATATATCGGTGGCAGGTTGACTTTGCAAGATTTCCCCCATGCCTTTTGTACACAATGCCTTGCACTGAACGATGAGGGCTCTATATTCATACGCCGTTTTCGGAGTATATACCTGTGCTCGGTTTTCCGGAGTTGGGTCTGACTGACATGACCTAAAACAAGAAAAGAAATTGAAAGTAGCCACCCAATCAATAAAAGGGTTGGACCAATCAGATGTCTGAGTTTCAGTGATGTAATCTATATGGTTATTACCACAAGTGACATAGGCCAGTGCATGAGATAAAGATCGACGTAGTCCAGTCCAAGATTTTGCAGAGATTCGCGACAGCATGGCTCGATCTTGTCGGGCTGATGACATGTGATCCATAGCTATGGAGAGAACAAGAGAGAAAGAGAAAGAGAGAGAGAGAGAGAGAGAGAGAGAGAGAGGGAGGGAGGGAGAGAAAGAAAGAGAGAGAGAGAGAGCAGTGAATATAGAGATAGTGAGAAGAGGGAGAGAGTGTAGGAGAAAATAGAAGGGCGTGAAAGATAAATGGAAAAGGGAGAAACAAATATGATAGATAGATAGATAGATAGACAGATAGATAGACAGATAGAAAGACAGGAAAACAGACAGGCAGACAGAAAAATGGAGAGAGAAGAAAAGCAAATATACATGAGAGAGGGAGGAGGGGAGAGTCAGGAGGGGAAACGATTGGGAGATATAGGATCGAAATATTTACCTCTAGTAGAATGATAAATTACGCCAAACCCAAAGTCAAATGACATTTCCACTGCAAGTACCTATTCGTATTAATTTTCATTTCTCTTTCTCTTTTGACCTCCATTTTTTCTTTTTTTCCGTTTGACATCTTCTCAAATTTAATAATCATCCATTTCAATTTACATTACCTTGTTTCGGCAAGTGAGCTAATATTTTATGTTTTATATATGTATATGTTATCATGTTTTCTTCGGGAAAGAAGAACCATTGCATTTCTATTAAATATAGTTAATAGTAAAAGTACGTAGTTCCTATTAAAAAAATATACGTTATCCGGGGGGGGGGGGGGGAATTCAAAATTTAATCATATTGATGTCAGTCAAATAAAAAGGTCATTTATAAACATGGAAAAATTCCAAAGAAATTTGCAAATGGCTTCTAGACTGATATCCCATTAAAATCAACTTAATTGCAGACTTAAAACTTCTTCTTACTTTCGTGGTGACGAAGACATCTTCTCTCTTGATTGTCCCGTCATCGATCTTAGCTTTAATTCCCTCGCCGACCTCCTTCTCGTTACCGTAGATGTAGGCTGCATCGATGTGGCGGTATCCGCACTCGATGGCCGTCTCGACGGCGACACGCACTTTGCCAGACTCTGACTATACAAGTAGGGCATTAAAAGAAAGAAAAACAAGTAATAATAATAGTTTAGTGAAAAGACATGGTAGATAAGGAATGGAGGAAAAGATTACAGAACATTATCAAACATCAAACTCTTCGTGCACATCTAGATTATCATTCATTCATTTATTCATCCATTCATTTTGTTCATCCATCTATTCATTCATACATACATTCATTTGTCCATCCTTTCATTCATTCATTCATTCATTCATTCATTCATTCAGCCATCCATTTAGTTCATCCATCTATTCATTCATTTATTCATACATATATTTAGTTCATTCATCTATTCATTCATTCATTCATACATACATTTATGCATCCATCCATCCATCCATTCATCCATCCATTTTGTTCATCCATCTATTCATTTATTTATTCATACATACATTTAGTTTATTCATCTATTCATTCATTCATTCATTCATACACACATTTATGCATCCATCCATCCATCCATTCATCCATCCATTTTGTTCATCCATCTATTCATTTATTTATTCATACATACATTTAGTTTATTCATCTATTCATTCATTCATTCATTCATACACACATTTATGCATCCATCCATCCATCCATTCATCCATCCATTTTGTTCATCCATCTATTCATGCATTCATACATTCATTTATCCATCCATCCATCCATCCATTCATTCATTCATCCATCCATTTTGTTCATCCATCTATTCATTCATTCATTCATACATACATTTATCCATCCATCCATCCATCCATTCATTCATCCATCCATTTAGTTCATCCATCTATTCATTCATTCATACATACATTTATCCATCCATCCATCCATTCATCCATCCATTTAGTTCATCCATCTATTCATTCATTCATCCATCCATTCATCCATCCATCCATTCATTCATTCATTCATTCATTCATTCATTCATTAGTAAATGAATCAGACTTCAACAAATTCATTTATTATGTTACCATCTAGGAGTTGAACTAGTATGTATTAAAATATAGAGCAAGCGACGAGAGCGCCGAGCTGGCGGATCCTGGCGCTATACAAGACAACATCATTATTATCATCATTATCATCATCATCATCATCATCATCATCATCATCATCATTCATCTTAATCAGATTGAGAGAAACACACTAAACTTAAGCGTCTCGCCCGTAATTTATCCAGTATAGCAACTCCTAGCAAGGAGTTAGTTATCACAGCTCCTAGTAAGCCTTTTCCGTGCGCGGCGTGCATGCATCACCGAATAAAATTAATGCTATAATAGAACATTACAGGAAACTTCTCATGCAGGAAACAATTCATCCAGCAAAGTAACACTTAGTTGGCCTTTCCTGTGCATGAATTACCGAATAGAATTAATTTGTTGAAATAAATTTTAGTTTGTGATTGAAAGTAACATATATAATAATTATTATAAGTATTAAAAGTCAGTCCTTTTTCCCGAACATTACAGTACATATTGGGACTTTTGAAGAACTTAAAATATAAAATGCAGATTTTTGTTGTCCAAATATTCTAATTTCTGAATAATTCGCTCTTTGTCATTTCTATCATTTCTATAATATCGTATTTTGGGGTATTTTTGTCAATTTGTATCTATATTTTTAATTGTAATCCATGTCAATTCAGTCCTAGGCAAGAAGAACAGACCTAAACGGGATTTAGGCATTTGAGGAGGTCAGTGTACGTAAATGCAAACATATACTTTACCGTGTCTCTTTCGATACAAAGGTCAAGACTGATAGTTTGAACGGAGCATTAAAAATGCAGCCGTAGGTCTCAATGTGTAGCCCTATACCATGTATACTGACTGTGTGTAGCTCATACATCTAACTCAAACCCCAAACCGACTCTAAACTGACTCCAAAACCTGCCGATTCTTGGTCATTCGGGAGGAAATGTAATTTTTTTGTTCGGTCTGTTGTCGATCTGGTGTCGGTCTTGCGTGCAATAATAATTGACCATGACCGACTACCACAGCAAAGATAAAACCGCGTTTCTCTCACATGTTCATGTCATGCTAAACAGAAAATTTACCATAACACCTATGTGTACTGTTAACAAGTTATTTTTGTTTAATATCAGAGCCACAGTTGATTAGCTTTAAACCTGAAATAAATGATGTACATTAACCATAATTTCACAAACAATATTAAAATTTTCATAGCAAGATACACATGACAAAAAGGGGGATTGTTTCCTCCCGTTTGGAGTCATCAGCAAAGTAGAGGTGGAAATTATCAAAATGTCATGATTTCTGTGTCTTTTTTTCTTTGATACTTAGCAAATCATTACGGAATAGACTTCAAATAGTAAGCTACCTTAGATATCTAAACTATGCACAGTGTCATACTGTGTTCTTCATTGATGTGACTCTCATAATTGCTCTTTTAAGAAAAAGAAAGAACAAAAAAACTTAAGTTGGAAATTCCATCAGTAATGCGCATCGCAAAGTGACGAAGCTATGTGACTAACGTAGCAAATGTGTGTATATACGCCATTCTTGTGCAGGTTTCTACAGTTTAAAACAAAAATAACACCATCACCGACGATAAAATTTTGATAACGAGGGCTCCATTTTTTATGATATTAAACAAAAATAACTTGTTAACAGTACACATAGGTGTTATGGTAAATTTCTGTTTAGCATGACATGAACATGTAAGAGGTCTTACCTGCCATGTTCCAAGTCCAAGAAGTGGGAACTTCTTTCCGCCCGGTAGTACCGTGTGGATATTTGAACTAGCCATGCCTTCACTTTATCTGAAAATGTTGTGCAGCACAAAGATGACACTTCCGAGACGTTCCCGTGGTTAGCACTGGATTTACAATATAACAATTGGGATTGTTTTATTAATTATACAATTGATAAGAACCCTCAGTCATTTGTACGTGCTTCGCGATGCCTAAACAAAGAATGATCCAAACTCCGACTTTGTTCATGGCCTTCGATGTAAGACAGTTCGAGTCAACAACGAGCGTTGTGCAAACAATCGGAGATGACCTTGAATAGGTCAGATTTGCTTATAGTTTGTACTTTAAAGCTCCCAAAAACTTTTTGTCTGATAACTTTGATTTTATGTCATGTATAGCAATATACTAGCAATCTTAAGCTACTGTGATGCTTCAATATTCAAGTCTAGAATGATTAATTAAATGGAATAATAATTTGGCCCCTATATATATATATATATATATATATATATATATAATATATATATCCATATGAAAAGTTCCGCGTGTTGGATAATAAGATTGGATAATCTCTCCAATCATGCCAATTAATGATACTGGATTGTAGCTGTACTATCCAAGAACGAAAAATCCCATAACACAGTATCTTTCTTAGATGTTTCAAAGTTGATGTCTAGGTGCATGTTGGAAATTCATGTAAAATATCATGATTGTGGATTTCTTCTGCCACTCTTGGTGGAAATTTGTCAGTATGTTTACTATGTATGAGATATAGTCTGATCTATATTGTTGCAGTTATAGTTCAAACTTTTAGTTTCAGATATACTTTGCAGACCTATACCATGTATACTACGTACATGACGTAGATTAGCACTTTGCAGTTTCTATGCAGAAAGGTCCATGCATGTGTTCATCACGGTGTATGGTGTTGGGAAGGTAGGGCCTATAGTGTAATACAATATTAAAGAAGGACCTCCCTAGACTTGCCGAATTCGATGACCTGGGCCCCGCAACACAAATGTTTGCAATCAATCAAATAGCCAATCTAGATCATTGTCTCATGAACATCTCGTTCAAAATGATGATCCAAGACCAATCAGAACGATCATTGTTTCAAATCGACGATTAATCGGAGATCAGTGGTTAAGGGACCCTTGCCTTCCAACCATACCAGATAAGTCTGAACATCGTCTCAATATCCACCATTCTGCCTGAGTTTGATGGTTTGTCCTAATCAAAGTAGGTGTTTCGTTTCCGTCAGATATAACTCCTGTAGAACGGAACCGCCACCCATGAATCCTTACCTAGTACATTGTGTATAACACTTCTTTAGGACACAGAGAACCTGCCTAAACTAAGACTTGAATCCAGTAAACCCTTATGGATTTCTGCAGACTAACCAGATGAAGCAAGATTCTATTCCAAACGTTGCCTGGGGAAAATTTCATGTAATAAACATGAAGAATACCACCCAACCAGTGCTAGATCCCATCACCATGCTGCTGGGTTTTCAACTAGACAAATATTGGACACTAAACCTAATCCATACTTTACATCCCATGTTTGCAGATAATCCCTACAATTGAAAATGTTGGGTACAACTGAGGGTGTAAATGATGATATGGTATAAATGGTGATATCCAATACTTGTACCAGATCATCATCACCACATACATCACCGTGAATGATTGTGTGACGACGAGGTTTCCAAGAGAATAAATCCAAATTGTGATGCTGATGCTCTACTACGATTTATGTTCATAACACTTTGGAATTAATTATTTATTTGCCATGGACTAAAAATCCTGGACTACAACACTGTTTCAAGTATAATTTGTACAATATACGTGTGACAAAAACTGACCGTGGTCATGGTGTAAGTCCCTGTTTGTTCCATTGGTAGACCAAAGAGAGCAACTTGGAGTTTTTCCAAGTAGAATTTGTTTTGGCCAGTAGAAAAGCAAAACAAATTGGGTCGAAGACAAATCATTCCCATTCATTTGTGCCAAATACAAAACATACTTGACCTCTCACCCTGTGATCAAGTTGCATCGGAGTTTGACTTATAACTTTTTAATTTGCTGAAGATGAGTTGTAAAGAGAAAAACACCACCACGAGGTTCGGACCCGAAACCTTCATAGGCATATTATACTATTGCAGTATCAACTGTCAAGTTCAACATTGACCTTGAAATGATCAATTTGTGACTGATATTAACTGGATTTTGGATGAATGATATCATAGATTGATTCTGCTTTATTATCCATAATTTGGTCGGACATAATTCTATATATAAATATTATCCTCTATAAGCCCTGACAATGAACTAAAAATGACAGATATTTGAATTTTGACCTTTGTGACCCAGAGGTAAGATTGATCTTGGACCTGACCTTCAATTCGTGAACCCGACTTGAACTGAAAACATAACATCATCAAGGCATTCGACACCAAATACCCGTCAAGAACAAGTCATATCTAAACAAAGTACTATCCATTATGTTAAGTTCAACTTTGACCTTGAATTGGCCCCTTCTGACCAATAAATGAATGATTGATCTCAGGGATTAGTTCTACACACCCCAAACCCCTTCATTTAAACATTATATAGGCATCTAAAAATCTAGTGTATGCACATCATATAACAGGTAACATATTTGACCTTTATTTGACCTTTATGACCTAAACGTGACCTTGCATTGCAAAAATAGCGTCAGAAATGAATTCTACGTCCCTAGAAACCCCTATATACATGCACCATACACTAGTATGTGACATGTAGTTCAAAAGTTGGGTTTCAATATGGCTACCAGGCGCCATTTTGGATTTATGCAAATTATGAAAATTGCTCAAGGTTGCCGTTTGAGCAACAAAGCTGAAATTGTTCTAGGACTACATAAGATCACAAATCAACAAAAAAAAAACCAAAAAAAAAAAACGTCAGTGTACGCAACTTTTCTAGGTCCGCTATTGACTACATAGGAGTGTCAAATGGACTAAAAGATTGATACATGAAAATGGTCATGGAGATTAGATAATTATCAAAATTAAAAAAGAAAAGAAATATATTTGCCAACTGCTAGATGACATCACTACTCAGTGTACTCATGCATGGGCTAGAAATATTGATTAGAGGCGGCTGGAATTGTCTGGTCCATACGCTCGTCCAAACACCTTTGACAATCTTTTGGTGGTTCATATTTGTTATACAAAAGGAAAATGGGTGTCGTCAGGAATTCGGAATAAGATACATGGTCTAATGCACTGTGTAAATACTGAAATAAAAAAATTAAAAATATATGTATTCTGGCGTAATCTCAACTATCTAGTTCCACCAAGGACGTGTATAAGCTGCATCTGCTTGGAGCTATACCATAAATTATTCTAAACTTGACAAGAGTGAAGGGGAAATCATGGCGGGTTCGAATATTCACACATTTCTACCGGGCGGAAAGAAGTTGCCACTTCTAGGACTTGGAACTTGGCAGGTAAGGCCAAACCCTCCCAAGAAAAAGGGCGTTTATGTTATCAATTTTTTTTTTAAATTTCCATTCCATTAATAAATGGATGGGGCATATAAGCTATCTCCCTTCTTTATGGCAATGGCTAATTTGATAATATTAATTGTTCTATGAAAGCTTTTTTTTGGGGGGGGGGATCTCTTAGTTTTTCTTCATTTTAATCGTTTTCGTATTCTTTTTCAACGCTGCTTATACTATATTGATATTCACTATTTGTTTGGAATGCAATATTTGAAACAATCTCATTATCTTTTTTGTACTCTGTCATTACTTATATATAAATTACTATTTAAAATTTCTGGATTTTGGACTGTTTAAGACAAGGATATCATTTATCAATAATGATGAATGAATGAATGAACAGATGAATGAATGAATGAATGAATGAATGAATAAACGAGTAAGTGAATATAATGAATGATTATGAATGAGTGAGTGAATGAATAATGAATTAATGAATGAATAAATGAATGAATAAATGAATAAATGAATGAATGAGTGAATAAATGAGAAAGTGAATATAATGAATAAATATGAATAAGGGGGTGAATGAATTAGAGAGTGAATGAATAAATGAATGAATAAATGAATTAGTGAATAAATGTGTAAGTGAATATAATGAATGAATACGAATATGTGAGAGAATGAATAAATGAATAATTGAATGAATGAGTCAATCAGTCAATCAATCAATCAATATTTATTCCACAGGGGCAGGGGAGGAGCAGTCACCTTCCTCTGCGCCCTATGCTCAAGACTGATGGACGACGCTGCCTCTCTATAAATGAGATATAGCAGAATCAAGTTACAAAATTAAAAGAACGCCAAATCCTATGCCTGTGGCGACCATGATGCGTATATAACAACTTCAACTCTAATTCCTAATATCCCCCTTGTTTCAAGAAGAAAAAATTCCGACGTTTAAATTATAAGAATGGGATCCGAAATAAAAAAAATAAAGTGGTTTTTGCACACAACAATGTTACACAAACTGTTCCTTCCCACAAATGGTCTGGAGGAAAATCATGAAATTATGAAAAGCATTGATTATAATGTCATTCTGGTTTTGTGCCCCACGCCCCCCCCCCCATTCCCCCCCCCCCCCCCCCCGTTGAAGAATCTTTGCTTCGCAACTGCAATATCTTGCTATTCTTTAACTTGATTCATTGATATGCAGGGTTAATTCAATAAAGGAGACTCAACAAGCAGTTTGAACTAGATATCTAAATCCAAAGCAATATCTGGATTGCCGTCCTTCGCAGATTTCACCACAGATTTCAAAGTTATATTTTTCATTGTTTGTTATTCCAGATTTTTCCGAACTGATGCACAAAGCGGTCACAGAATATCAGCCACGTTGATAGTCAGTTGGCATTTAACAAAGGCCCATACAGCTTTGTCGAGAGAGCGTGTCCACAAAAAGAATTTAAAAGTAAAAGCCTTAGAGAAAAACAACATTTTGAAGGTGAATTTTATAATTCTACATATTAAAAGCTGACCATCTGTATCTTCGCTTTACAGGTCAATTAGCAACTATCAAATTTAAATAGAGTTTGTCACGGGAGCGTGTTGCCTATAATGATATATTTTTCAATACAAAGTACGGGTATCTTTGTTTATTTCGGCAAGGTTAACCATACGTCATGGAAGAGTAAAAGCTTTATTATAAATATTTTAGCTTCTGTAGTAGGCTACCCAGCAGAAATTTGTATTAAAAAAATTAGGTTTATCGCTATTTTCGAAGGAGATAAAATTTCAGTTATTAAAAAGGAAATTACAGAAAATGATATCCTTAAACTTTGAGAGCGAGTATATTGGATAAAAAAGAAGAGAGGAAGAAAAAAGAGAGGGAGAGAGAGAGAGAGAGAGAGAGAGATGGGGAGAGAAAGAAACGGAGAAGAAGAAGAGGAGGAAAAAAGACACAGCTGAATGGGGAGGAGTGAGGAGGGACAAGCCTGCCCCTTATTTTTTAGGGTTCATACTCAGTGGCGTAGTCAGGATTTTGTAAAAAAGGGGGGGGGCACATAAATGCAGGGCTGTCACTTTGGGGAATTGCTTGGAGGGAGATTCGTATTGGTTTCTTCTCGCCAGCCCTCCAAAAGTTGCTCGGGGGAGGGGGTGTTATCGGATTTTATGGGGTCCAGTTTTCCTCCATAATTTCTCTGACAAGCAAGCAAAAAAAAAAAAAAGTGTTCATTCCTTATATACAGGCAACAATTTGCTCCACCGCGGGAGTGTTTTTATAATGTTATGTTCAATTATTCGCCCTCGGTCCAGTTAAATATGTGCAACAAAATTCATAACAGACTTTTAAACGCTCGGTAGCTTCACTCTCTCGCCAATTTCGTGGAAAATTCATCTCCTCTATTCATGTGATCATTATTCTTCATATTTTTTTAGGGGACCGCTGGTTCCGTTAAAATTATGGCAAGACATCAATCTGCATTTGCCACGCTCCACCCAGGTGAAGTAAATGGGTACCTATACAGGGTAGAAAGAAATTCCTTAAACACTTGAACGTCTCATCATGGTAGCCTGGGGTAATAATATGATTACATGGCCCTCTGGAAGAACAGTATTAACTCGTTGACTACTGGATTCTCTCATTCCAATAGGGTCAATATAAGGACCACCCAGTTCCCGTAGGCAAGAGGTTAATTGACAGTATCAATACTGATGAGGTAACCCTCGTTAAATAAGATATATTATCATCACTATTATCAGTGGCGTAGATACGAACACACTTTCTATTGTTAGTGGGGGGGGGGGGTGATGAATAGATTATCCCCCCACTAACAATGGATAATTATGCGTGTCTACGCTCGTGACTATTATTATGACAGATAAAGCCAGAGGAAGTTGGTCGCGTCGTCGAAACGGCCATCGCATGCGGATATCGTCACATCGACGAAGCTTCCCTCTACGGCAACGAAAAGGGGGTCGGTGACGGAATCAAAGCTAAGATCGATGACGGGACGATCAAGAGAGAAGATCTTTTCGTCACTTCAAAAGTAAGGAGAATAAGGTCGAAATAAAGTCATATTGATTATATTCTCTGAGAATCCGTAAAATGTGTCTTTGTTTTGTTTCCATTTCAAATCAATCAACGGATGAATATACATTCAGACATTTACAAACTAAGTTGCATGAAATGATAATGGGAATCCCATTTCAAGCCCCGGCATGGCACATAATGTTTTTTGGCAAGACATTAATCTGCTTTTGTGACTCTTGACCCAGGAGTATTGTAAGTGGGTAGACCTGATACTGTGCGCTGATGCTAAAGCAGGGATAACAAGCCAGAAAAAAAAACACCATCTTATGACTATTTGAAATTTACCTCCATTTCCCTTCGTTTGATTACAAAACTTTATCAACGAAATGTCACATTAATGTTTTCCTTTTTCTCTCTTTCTCCCCCTCCCCGTCTCTCTCTCTCTCCCTCTCTCTTTAGTTATGGGTCACGTGCAGTCATCCCAGCAACGTCGAACCAAGCTGCCGCCAATCTCTGAGTGATCTTGGACTTGACTACCTTGATCTCTATCTCATCCACATGCCCGTATCAGCCGTGGTAATTAAGAACGGTTAATTTCTAACTCATACTGCATAAATGTGCAACACATCATTGGCAGAGCTAGGGGTAGAACCCGCCCGTCCCCCCTCATATTGAAACCCGATTGGCATACCTTAAGTACACAACAAAAGAAAGCCTCATATTAGTGTTATATGCGGTATTGCCCCCCCCCCTCACTAAAAATTCTTCGACCTTTCCAGGGATTTTAAAAATTCGCCAATATGTTTAAAACGATTCCAGTATGTTTCAAGACAAATTTAAATGACTTGTCATTGCAATAAGCTACAAAATACATGGATGAGATTTGAACTGAGATAAGTATATGTAAAAGAAGTGTTAAAAGAAATGGTTCCTTTATTAATTGAATGAATACGTGGAATATACCCTTCAAAATGGGATGTTTATAATAATATGGTGTGAATTTATTCCACTTCGTTCATTGTCAATCTTTCCTTGTTTAATAAGCATGGCTGGTGATGGAATTAAAAAAAAAAAAAAAAAGATCGATTAATTTATTTTTCATCCCGATTCAGAGCGACAAAGGTCCACTTCCCTTGGACGAAAACGGTTTCATGATCGGGGACGACTCCGTCGACTACATTGACACATGGAGGGTAAATAAAATTCAAAGACTTTTGTCATGTTTGTGTACTGTCGGTCAAAGAGCAACCATTCTAATAGTTCATATTCAAACCATATACTCCTGTTAAAATCTTACTATTGGCGCCTGATATACCTTAACCCTTTCAGGACAGGAGTTATTTAAGGGCTAAATTGATCACATTTTGTTCTTCAAGTTGGCAACAATAATATTTTTCTTTTGTTTCTCCATGGTTCTAATAAGGTGTAATGTCTTTGAAAATAATATACATGGTTAGAAATTTTGTCAAAAAGTTTTTTAAATGCCAGTTTTTGATTTAAAAAAAACAACAAACAATGATTTTGAACCGCTCAGTCTGTTGCCAATTTAAGGATTTTGGAACTAATTCTCGTTTTTTTTTTTAATTTCTGGTATCAAACGCAATATGGTCATGCAACAAAAATGGATATAGTGTGTGCAGAAATTTTTGTTCTTTTTACTCATGCATCTGGTATATATATTTATATATATATATATATATATTAATCAATATTGTAGTAATATTAGTCTGTCATTATTACAGTCATGATCACGACATCACCACCACACTACCAACATCATAATAATCCTCATGATCATGATCATCATCCTCATCACACAAGGATCGCTAGCATTGCCATCATCAATACCAGCACTGTTACGACCACCATGACCACTACAATCATGATTATTTCACTATGTCGTTCGCTGTCCCTTTTATTGTCATGCTCCCCTCTCCCCTCTCTCTCTCTTTCTCTTTCTATCTCCCCATCTCTTTCTTTCTCCCTCCCTGCCCCTCTCTTAGGCGATGGAGTCACTTGTCGACAAGGGGTTGGTACGAGCCATCGGAGTTTCCAACTTTACCGTGTCGCAGATTCAGCGTATTCTTGGCCTCCCGCCAAAACACCCGATCGCCAATCTCCAGGTATTTTTTTTTTTTGTTTTTTTTGTTGACCAGTCATGATCTTTCTCATCTCAAGAAGTTGTTTCAGAATTACATGATTATAGATTATTCATATATCATATCAAATAGATCGCAGTAAATAGGCCTTTACTTTTGAATAGACGATGTGTATACTGGATTCATTATTTCAGTCACTTTGTTTCTTACGAAACACAGCAGGATATTAAATGCAAACAATTAACTTAGCCGGTGATAACTATAACGCAGTCATATACTATGAAATAGCATTGGATAAATACATAACTATCTTTTGAAATGTAATCTAAAGTTTGGAAATGCACCTTCGGACAGAAACAGTATCCCTATTTGTTAAAACTGGGAGCGTTTCATCAAGCGTTTTGTCAGTGATTTTTACCGACAAATTTGCTCTCAGCCAATCAGATGCAAGGATTTCAGTAGCTTATAACAGTTGTCGGATAAAAATCACTGACAAAACGCTTGATGAAACGCTCCCCGGGTTGATTGCGTAGTAATGAAGTTTAAAAAAAAATATAATACAACTTCACTGGCGATAAACTCATCTGCTTATCATGATGATCATTCAGCTGTTGTACATTTTCTATCAAAATCGTTTGACAGATGTTATATATCGTTACTTTTCTTCTTATTATTATTATGATTGTGATTATGATTATGATTGTGATTATGATTATGTTGATTATTATTGTTGTATTATCATTATTATTATTATTAACACATTATTATTATTGTTTTATTATTATTATTATTATTATTATTATTATTATTATTATTATCATTATTATTATTATTATTATTATTGTCATTATTAATACATTATTATTTTATTATTATTATCATCATCATTATTATTATTATTACTGTTATTATCATTATCATCATTATTATTATCATTATCATTATCATTATCATCATCATTATCAGGTTGAGAGCCACCCATTCCTAGCACAGAATGAACTGATTGCGTTGTGTAAGAAACATGGTATCACTGTGACAGCCTACAGCCCACTAGGTTCACCTGAGCGAGTTTTCCAAGAAAGGTATAATTATTATTATTATTTTTTTAAAAATTATTATTATTATTATTATTATTATTATTATTATTATTATTATTATTATTATTATTATTATTATTATTATTATTATTATTATTATTATTATTAAGTCTGATTTATACAGGGTAGCCCCATCAGTGACATGCACTGTTCTCCCAGAGGGCCCTGTTGGAAGAAAAATAAAACACGAAAAGATACAAGATATACAAACTTGCAATTACGTCAAGCTGGCGGTGTTGATGAATTGTCAATCTGAGATTAAGGTATGTGGAATCGCCATTATGATGAAATGAAAGATTGTGGGGTCACTGCAATCCTAATAATACTGTTTCATAATAATGAGCAATCAACTGCAATTCATTTCTTTCCTTTTTCATTTCTACATTTTGGTATATTGATTCCGAAAATGCGTTGTTATGCGTTATTATGGTATGCGTTGTTGATATCTTTTATTTCTTGGGGGATTTAAAACCCCGATTCATGTCTCAAAAGCATCCAAAGGTGCCAACTTGTTGTTGTTTTTGTTTTAATGCAAATTAAACTTAAAAGTATCTTGTCCATTCTGTCATTGCAAGCACAGAGCTCCCACCGATCCTGTATTGATGGAGGACCCTGTAGTCGGTGAGATCGCTAAAAAGAGGGGCGTGTCCCCTGCTCAGGTATTGATCAGATACCAGCTCCAGAGGGGCGTGGCCGTCGTCCCCAAAAGCAAGACGCAATCAAGAATCCAGCAGAATTTTGAGGTAAGCCGTTCACATCACCATCTATCGAATGATCAATTTGAATAGGATATACATTTCCTATATGGTAGTGAAGAATAGCACTTGAGGTACACTTTAGTGTGTCGATATAGCATGTATAGAGGGGTATATTATTAGCCCCCCAAAATTTATGCGGAAAAGACATAATAGTTTTATGCATACATTAAATGTTGACTCCTTTAGAATTGTCAGTACATTCTTTAGTACAATTTTTAAAGTATATTTAGGGTATTAAGTACATTTATTCAGTATATTTCTGTAGGATATTTTTTTGCTTTCTTGTTGGACATCAATTCTTTGCCCGCACATTTCTTTTTTTTTTAATCTGAAAAACAAAATGTTACCTGTTTCAAAATTTTGTGTACACTTCCCCCTTGTTTAATTCTAAGTAATTGTATGGGCAATATCCCCATACTATCGACGATAGTTATGATAACCATGACATTCCGTCGGGGGACAAAAATCATTTGTCCCCTTTCTTATCCCTCTTCCGCCTCTCCTCCCTTTTCATTCTCTTACTTCACCCCATATCCTATAGATTTGAAACAATTTTCTTGTGAATGAATATCGTCTCCCTCTTCCCTACCTTATTAAGCTAATATTACTGCTTCAATCTCATTCTCTAATGCAGGCACAAAACTTCGAGTTGAGTAAGGAAGAATTTCAAGCACTTGTTGATCTGAACAAGAACTACAGACTCTTGTCTTTTCCTGCGTAAGTTTGTTAACATTTATTTCAATGGCTGTTGGAAAAGGCAGATTCTTTCTAAGTTCATCATTATTCTGCTGACCGAAGCATATGACGTTTTTTTTAAACATCGGTGATTAATCAAATATTATTTGTTTGTAAAGTTTAAAATGACTTGCGTCATCCCGTTTCATGCCAAATAGAATCTGGGCCATCATGCATTTTGAAACGTTCAAAAAGTTTTCGAAATTAACCAAAACTGAAACTGTTGCATTTCGACAGTCTTGTCATTTTGTTTGTCACTGCATGGGCATGTGCAAGGCCCTTGGCCATACGTTAGCTATTCATGGAATTAATAACACAATCAACATTGAAACTATTATTTCCCCTGAAATTTGATCTGATCCTAGCTACAGTAAACACATCAAATTCATGCAGTCATCAGGTATATTAACATCTTTGACGCAAACGTTTGAGGAAAAATACCTTTTACTTGAACTTTATTATTAATTGCTCTCGTATCGTTTTCTATCTTTCCATAACTATTAATACATGTAAAATATAAAAAGTAATAAATATATTGTTTCTTTTTTCTTGTAAATGCAGGCTGAAGAACCTGAAATACTACCCTTTCTCCAGTCCTAACTAAAGAGCACTGACATCTTCAAATTGAATGATTATGATAATTACGAGATTTTTTTTTTCTTCTGAACCATATTATCGATGAAAATAAGAAAGAAAAGGACTGTAATACTTATATTATCTACTCAGCTGTTCCGTATGTTTGAAGCTCCTTGGTATGATGTGTTTGTTAGATTAGCTCTATATACGGATAAATATGTTACATTTTTCAAGACTGATATCTGAAAATCAGAATACAAAGTGCTTTAAAAATGAGACTCATTAGTTTTTAAGAATGTATTCATAGATCACACACCCCTTATTATATATATTCCATCCTTCGTTATTATGTCATACATCATGAATGGAACAATATCTCCTCTTTGATAAAATCAGCTAATTCCACAGACCAATGTAAGAAATTCTTGAAAAAAATATCTCTTCCCGGAATAGTTAAACCCCTTCCATTTCTTGCAAACATAATGATTAATAAGTTAATTGTTTATTTTATTTATTATTAATTTTGTGAAAGTTGTTATATAGCTGTACTATGGAGAGCGAACTAAGTGCTAATTATTATCATATATTATTATATAATGAGTTATATATCTTCGAGAAAAAAAAATCTTGTATGCATAATGGATCTCTTATCAATAATTACTTTCATGTTTATTATTATCTTATTTAATGAAAAGCAGTATTGCTATGTCCCATTCTTTCATCTACAGTCGAATGGTGGAGGAATTGTACGTCTCGAACTCTGGTTGGAGGGTACTCACAGATTCATAAATAGTTTTTGGTATATGGAAATAGCGTATATTTGGTATTTTATTCATTTATAGCAAAATTTATAGCAAAATATAGCAAACTATATTTTATGTTCTCTGTGTTCCTGTAAATGAATAATACTTCCTATAGGAAGCAGGAAAAACGAAAGAAACCGTGAACTAAAGCATGTGCATTACAAAAAAGTCTTACAACGTGGCTGGTAGAAATTCATAGATTAATGATAAATTGTAATGAACTTTAATGAAATTATGACATGTATAAAGTTTTTGAGATTATGGGGAATGTTTCATGTGTAGGCTCGTTCTTTTGTTTATATGGACTCCGCTTTTTGCATAAATACTATATTTTAGACTATTAACAGGAATCAGGGACCCAATTCTTAGTAGTAGAGGGCATGCGAATGACAAGGCATTTTCTGAATCAATAATTATGTAAACATGTCTCTCATTTATTTCTGAAGATCTTTATTCTTCTTCACCCCGAATCATTGTTGTTTGCCTAGTAGTGCAGAATTTATTTGTTTATATAGCACCAGTGGCGGATCCAGGATTCTCTGGCCGGAAATGGGATAGGGGAGGGGGGGGGGGCACAAGTCCGAAAAAAGTGTTATCACACGTGTAAGTGCTTTTTGAGTGTTTTGTTTGTTTGTTTTTACTCCAAAATTCTCCCTTTAAGGTGTCTTTAGGGGTCTAAAATTGCCCTCTTTTTTCTCTTTACTTAAAGGCCAAGTCCACACTAATATCAAGTTGATTTGAATAAACAGAGTAAAATTAAAATAGCATAACAGTGAAAATTTCACTGAAATCGGATGTAAATTAAGAAAGTTACGGCATTTTGAAGTTTTGCATTATTTTATGAAACAGTGATATGCATAACATGGGCGGTATGCAAATGAGTGAACCGATGATGTCACACGCTCACTTTTCCTCATGTATCTTATTATATGAAATTTCAAATATTTCTATTTTTATGGATGCGATAATAAAGAATCTCTCTCTTGTATCAAAATAAGTTACAAGAATGATGATTTTACATGTTCCATATAAAGGAGTCAAACCATGTTTTACATTATTCCCACCGCAGCACTAGCGTCCTTTGGCAAGACGTTAATCTACATTTGCCACTCTCCACCCAGGTGTTAAATGGGTACCCGGTAGGATGCGAAAGTTAATGTCGTTTGCTTAGCAATGTGAGCACCATGGCCCATTGCTGGAATACTCCCCAGGGAGTGGAGAATGTGCATACATTGTGTGCGGGCAAGCCAGAATCCGATGACCGGGGTAATAATATATCTGTAAAGCGCTTAGAGACATCTCCGATGTATTAGGCGCTATATAAAAGCGGAATATTATTATATTATATATTATTATTGAAGCAAAAATTTGAAATATATTATATTTCATATAATAAAATACATAAGGAAAAGTGAGTGTGTGACATCATCGATTCACTCATTTGCATACTGCCCATGTTATGCATATCACTGTTTCAAATCAACTTGATATTAGTGTGGACTTGGCCTTTAATGTGCACTTAAGGCATGTAACATAGGGTTTTTGCCGGGGAAACGACCCACCCCCGGATCAGCCACTGAGCACCGGTAGGCTAAAAAGTCATAATACATTTTCTTTGGAGATATAATATTTCAAAATTCATAGCTAAATATCTCTGTTGTAGCTATTCATTTTGATTCAACTTAACTTCCTCACATTGATATGATCTACATGAGGAAAAAAAAAACAGCTAACGAAAA
The DNA here is from genome assembly GCA_025618425.1 of Heliocidaris tuberculata. Lineage (NCBI taxonomy): Eukaryota > Metazoa > Echinodermata > Echinoidea > Camarodonta > Echinometridae > Heliocidaris > Heliocidaris tuberculata. The sequence goes on from CM046851.1 coordinate 18,326,170, forward strand.
CTACCTTACAATCTTGTCATTAAATGCTTAAAAATATTAAATAATGGCATGTAGTCGGTTTAGGTTTTGGACCGAATTTAGGACGCTTTTCCAACATTATTTCAACCTTTCCGACAAATTCATCATCCGAAGTTTGTTTTGAACGAGATATCATTATAAATTGAAATCTCGAGAGAGTCCAAATTTACTCAGTACTTCAATGGCATCGCTTTCAGTGATGCTAACATCATCTCTCAGACATGTCTGATATTTCCTCCGCGTGGTCATCGCCGTGTTCGTTTTCTTTTTTGTCGTCATTATCATCGTCACCGACATTGCCTTTGTTATCGATAGGATGTTTCGCTCTTGGTTTCGTCTTTAAACTTTCCCAGTCAGCCCGTTCGTATTTCCTTGTAACCAAATACACGTATAGTATATCGAGGATCAAAATGGCGGCCAAGATGCAGTAGAAATATTCCAGTCTTGCTGTGTTCAGGTCGTCTGTGTACCATTCCTGCCCAGCTGTAAAAATGGAAAAAGAACAACCATGCTGACTTTTCATTAAAAACATTAAAACTGCAAAGATTTTAATCAATTGTTTTCTTCTTCAAAACATAGCATTGCAGGTAATCCAGAAGCGGATCTAGAGGGGGGGTTGGGGGGTTGCAACCCCCCCCCCCCCCAAAAAAAAAAAAAAAAAAAATCCGGGGACCATTTTTTTTTTTTAATCTTATCTTTTTTTAAATAGTGGTGTTTTAGATGCAAGAAAACGCCATTTTCACACACAGATTTTCAAAAATTCTCCCTACTGTGGGAGGGGGGACACCCCCCTCCCACACCCTCCCCCCTTTATAAAAAGCTAGATCCGCCCCTGTAATCTAACAACATAATGGTGAAAATATTTCGTATTTTCATACATCACCTACATATTAAAGAAGATGTTAAAACAGGCATGGCAATATAATTGTATTTCTTGAATCACTAAAGAGATTAGCTTGATTGGTCGAACAATTCTCTATACACAGTAAGTGAATTTGGCTATTATTACGCAAAAACGTTTAGCTTTTTGTGAGGGTGGAAAACTCTTCTTCAGAATTTTTGATTACCAAAAGCTCACATAATATCCTGTCTGTAATTTCATGGATGATGCAAAACCTAATCTCAGTCATTATTATTGGTTATCTTGTTTTCAATTTCAAAAGTTCATTTAGCAGGTGTATACGCCTATAACGAATACTCTTGATACACATTAAAATTAAATGCTTCTTGGTTTATGATTGGAAGTCTGACCAACTACCATATGGTCTATTGTTTTTGAAGATTGAATGGTAATGGGTTGGTCGATTGGCGGTTTGGAATATCACTCATTCGTGTCAATGGAACTTGATGTTTCCATGAATATGTATAGTTTTTCTTTCCATATGTGATCATATTTTGCATTCAGGAAGAAATTAGACTTGTAGAATATTTGCCCATTTTAATAGTATTATTCTTTTAGGGTAACATAAAGGAATAACCGTCTTCCGAATTACATATGCCAACTTGTGAGCAAATGTTTGAATTAAAGAAGATAATGACCTATATGTTCTCATCAATGTGTCTTGAAGACAAATGACTTTCTTTTATGAATACGTTGTCGTGTTCTAAACGAAGTTACTAAATATCGTGAGTTAAGACACCAAAGATGACAGCTTTATAACATGAAATGGCTAAATGGAACAGTCAAACAAAACAAGAAGGACATTTTATCCTAAACCTGGGATTTGTTTATTTTAAGCCATTGACTTGATCGTATTCAAATCAATGCTTCCTTTGAATTACCTCGGTCTGCAAAATAATTATGTGGTGAACATAAAAACATTTTATATCATAGGAAATATGGAATACTGGGAAAATGTATGATCAGTTACTCTAGTCTCCATGTCTTTACTGAGTGCAAATGGTACATGGTTTGGTTTATCGTCTGTTCGAAATAACAGTCATCTGTCAGACTTTTAAACTTCAAGCTTTTTTTTTTGTTTTGTTGTTATAGTCTAATTCATTCATGGTTACATTCTTGAATAACTATCATTCAGTCTACTTTCACAACTGATGATATATACTGTATATATTTTTAAACAGCTGATATAGATTAGATTAAGACTTCGATATTCTTTTTATTTTAGGATCTAGTACATATGCAGTAACGGTCTTAATGATATTAAGGGTTTGGAGCATGTATTTTTTTTGTTGATACTTTTCCATAAATTGATCCGGAACTTTGGGGTTGATTTTCTGTTCACAGCTGGTCGTCAAGTCAGCTCTGGTGCGCTGCGTTGCGTCCAAACGTTTGTGTGTTTTGTTTTGTGTTGTGTGTATTGTAATGTTTTTGTCGCTGTATAGTTGTTTTTGTGTCCTCACTGTTTGTGTACATAAAATGAAAACTTCCACAGGTAGTTCCTCCTTTCTTTCCTTCATTAATCTCATGTATGATGCAGGATAATGTTACTTTTATTTCTATGAATTGTCGCGGCCTAGGAGATAGTCGCAAAAGACAAAACGTTTTGTTATATTTAAAATCAAAGCAATATGACGTTTGTTGTGTTCAAGATACACACTTTGTTCCAGATATAGAAGCTGAAATACGTAGGGAATGGGAAGGTAAATGTTTTTTCTCTTTCAACACGTCCAACTCAAGAGGAGTAGCAATTCTTTTTAAGAACACTCTCCCAGTAAATATCAATAGGTTTAAAGTAGATAATACAGGGAACTTTGTGGTTTTAGATGTAACATTGTACGAATATGATATTACTATTGCGTCGTTGTATGGTCCGAATACAGACAACCCAACATTTTTTGCTGACCTTCAGCGACTTATAATAAATTTTGAGAATCCACATGCTATTGTTTGTGGGGACTGGAATTTAGTACAAGATTCAACCCTTGACACTTATAACTATTTGCATGTTAATAACCCGCGAGCGAAACAACAAGTAAATGATATGAAGAACGAATTGAATTTATGCGATCCTTGGAGAATTAGATTTCCAGATAAAAGATATTATACATGGCGGCAACCTACCCCTTTTAAACAGAGTAGATTAGACTTTTTTTTTATATCTTCAGAACTTCTTTCATTAGTGCAAAAAGTTGATATTCTCTCGGGTTATCGAACAGATCACTCCTTAATTCATTTAAGTCTCAGTTTGAATCATATAAAACGAGGCCCTGGTTTTTGGAAATTTAATAATTCCTTGTTAAAAAATGAAAGTTTTGTTTCACAAATTAAGAAAACGATAAAAAATACTATTCTGTTTTATGCAAAATATGGAGTAAAGTTCGATCAAAATGATTGCATAGTTGGTGATTGTGAATTTATCGTAAATGATCAGTTATTTTTCGAAACTTTAATGATGATAATACGGGGAGAAGCAATAAACTATGCCTCATTCGCCAAAAAACAAAGAGTGAATATGGAAAAGGATTTAGAAAAGAAAAATAAATCTCCCGGACAAGATGGTTTTACTGTAGAATTCTATCGTTATTTTTGGGTGGGAAGATATTAAATATTTTGTAGTAAGATCATTGAATTATGCATATTTCTCAGGACAATTGTCAAACTCACAAAAAATGGGAATAATAACTTTGATTCCGAAAGGAAACAAACCTAGACATCTATTAAAAAATTGGCGACCGATCTCCTTATTGAATGTAGTTTACAAATTAGCATCTGGTTGTATAGCAAATAGACTCAAAGGCATTTTGTCTTTTTTAATTCATGAAAATCAAACAGGATTTTTGAGTGGTCGCTTCATTGGCGAAAACATACGTTTATTATATGACACGCTACTTTATACTGAATTAAATGATATAGCTGGCATGCTTCTCGTTGTTGATTTTGAAAAAGCATTTGATTCTGTATCGCATAATTTTCTTTTTAAGGTCCTGGATTTCTTTCACTTCGGTCCTTCGGTAAAGAAATGGATTAAGTTATTTTATGCAAATGCATCCTCTTGTGTATTAGTTAACGGACACTGTACAGATAGATTTGAAATAGGACGAGGGTGTCGTCAGGGAGATCCTTTGTCCCCATACCTCTTTTTGTTAGTCAGTGAGATACTTGGTATCCTAATGCGACACTCAGATTCTTTAGTTGGATTGCATATGAATGGAAAAACGCTTAAACTGTTGCAATATGCAGATGATACCATTTTGACACTTAAAGCTCATAGATAGTCTCGGTGGCAAAATTCATACTGGCAAGAAACTTATTTAACATAGTCACATACTATTCTCCTTTTATCATAAGACACATGTATTATTTAACATTCCATTCACGATTTCGAACAAATTTTAGTGTAAATATCTGTAAGAAACGCTTGGTATAAACGGCTTTTCACTGCCTCACGCTAAGACCATATCCACCCGAAGGTTCCCCGCACAATGAACCCAGCGTTTCGCACTATGTGTAGCGATTCTATACACACAGCAATCCTCGTGTGAGTAGTGTGTGTGGCCGTTGTTTTAATTTACATCCCCTCTTTTTTGGGCCAGGGATTTTTATTACTTTTCACCTCTCATTCAATAAGTATTTCACTTGAAGAGGAAAAAACTTCACAGCATCTTAGTTATGTTAATACCCTGCTAATTATTAATTAAAATCAAAGAAATCTCACGAAAAATTTTTGAGGGCTTCCCAAAACTATCTGTTACCTTTAACGGTTCAACACAGGATTTACAATGTGCCCTTACAATACTTAATGAATTTGCAAATATGTCCAACCTCAAAATTAACATAACTAAAACTCAAGTGATATGGAATGGGAAGAACAGAACTTTCAAAAAAGAGATTTTACACGAGTACAAATTAAATTGGATATCTGAAGGATATTTTAGGTACCTGGGTATAGACTTTTCAGTTAAATTATCAGAAATGGTTAATCACAATTATCAAGAAAAGGTTAAAGAGATAAAACGTCAGATGGCGATATGGCTAAAAAGAACATTGACTCCCTTAGGAAGAGTAACCATAGTAAAATCCTTACTGGTACCCAAATTGAATTACTTGCTTTTATCTTTTCCAGAACCAAAATTAGAAATTATGAATGATGTTAACCGATGTTTTTACGAATTTATATGGCATGGTAAACCTGATAAAATAAGTAGGAAACAAATGTGCCAATTATACTGTGATGGTGGGGTAAAAATGACTGACATTTTTATGCATTCTAAATCACTCAAAATATCATGGATAAGAAGATTTATTTGTTGTCCATGTCATGAAAATTTTACTCTACATAATGTTCCAGTCATTCTTGCCTTCATCATATACATCTCTTCAGTTATACATGGGGGCTGAACATTACAGAGAATTAGCCATTTCAATGCGCAACCCATTTTGGAAAGAGGTATTAGTAGCCTTTTCAGATCTTACTCAATCCATTGTAGATGATATTGCATGTCAACCCCTTTGGAATAATCCTAGAATACAAGTCAATAATAATGTAATTTATTTCAAGTCTTGGTGTGCTAAGGGGGTACGATTTGTTAACGATGTTTTAAAAGCAGATGGATCATTTCTCTCATATTTTGATTTTCAACGTAAATACAATGTACAAGTAAACTTTCTTCAATATTATGGCTTTTGTAACGCTATTCGATTTGGTTTTAATAAAAGTGTCATACCAAAGATCATGGAACCTACATGTATTATCCCTGAAGCATTGTTTTTAATACTGAAAGTGAAAAAAGGTTGTTCACATATTTATTATTCGTTCTTGAAACATAAGATAAAGGAATGTAAAAGTCTTACAAAATGGAAACAAGAGTTTGACCTTGACAATATCATATGGAGTTCTTATTACCAAATTCCCTATCTTTCAACTATCGATATAAACATGAGATGGTTTCAGATCAAGATGCTGAATAGAATTCTTTACATGAAAGATGCTTTGTTAAGATTTAAATTAGTAATTGATAACCTATGTACATTTTGTAATAACAGTGAAGAAACAATTATGCATATTTTTTTGTTCGTGTATTTATTCAAACGAAATATGGTAAAAACTTGAGCATTGGCTGACCCGTAATACTGTACACATTAAGATTACAAATCAAAATAAATTGTTTGGGTTTCATAGACGTAATAATAGTGCCCTCAACTGTATTATGATTGTAGTAAGGAAAGAAATTTTTGCAGCCAAATGCAAAAACTGTTTGCCAGTTTTTGAACACATCATGTCGGCGATAAAATGTTATTATGATATGGAAAAATATATATGTAAAACAAATCTGAAAGAAAAGAAATTTATGAAAAAGTGGTTACAGTTTACTAACTGTTTGTGATTGTGTTTTTTTATACAACTATTTTTGCCAGGTAAATCTGTAACACTTTGAAAAGAATTTGCTATACATGTAATTGATTTTGCAAATGTATGTTCGTATTATATTTAGAATGGCCAAGAATATCATTTTGAAATTCTGCATGTATATATCTTTTCTTGTATATTCTTATGTATGATATTTCTTAATAAAGGAACCCTGTGGAAGGGCTAAAAAGAAGGGGAAAAAAATTATTGGTTATCTACTTTGACGTTGACTCATTTTCATTTTCATTAACATCTACGTCATGTTTTTCCATAAAAATTAATGATCATTATAAAACGGGTTCAAGAATGTAGCCATCCTGATTGGTCAAATAACACCACGTGACCGTGCAAAAAAAAAGTGATAACGCACGGCGAGGGGACTAACGCACGGCTAATCCGGATCAAACACTAAGATTGTAAGAAAACACTAAGATTGTAGACCCGTTTTATAACACTTTTAATACATGGTTGTGAGGTCGTGCATTAGTGCGATCCAGCAACACGCAGGTTTTTATTGTGGTGTCTAACACACTCGGCTACGCCTCGTGCGTTAGTACACCACGATAAAAACCTTTGTGTTGCCAGATCGCACTAACGCACTCCCAACCATGTATTAATAGTATACTACCGCATGTCTCAACGTCAGGACCATGGATTTTCAATAAAGGTATTTCTTTAAAAAATAAGATGGGGGGGGGGGGGGGTGGGGTCGTTATTGTCCGGGCACTACCGTCAGGGGTGCATTCTCATCATGTGCCACCAAGTGTTGTGGAATGTTATCACTATATTATCAAAGGCTGAATCAATGAACTAGCGATGTGAAATTTCTTAGAAAGATTCAATGCCAACAGATTTACACGATGAAAGAAGGATTTTCCTATCGTCACAACACGTGGCGCGAATGCGCCCCCATCGACCGTGTTTTTATAAATATATAGCGAAAAATCCACTTTTCAGGCGGTAGTAGAAAAGCAACAATGGTCCTAAGAGATTATTACCTGCACCGGAGATTCCGTTGACGATAACTATGATGAGCTGAGCTAAGATATAACTACCGACCCCGGACATGAGGAGGAAGAGGCCGACTGTAAACCCCTTCATATTATAAGCGGCTTCCACGTATGATACCTCTACCCCTGCAGGGAAGAAAAATAAGGTGACTCAAGGAATTATTATTGTCGTATGGTAGTTTAGATGATGCTGCTGATGATGATGGTGATGATGATGGTGAAGATGATGACAGATGATAATGATGATGAAGATGATGACGGATGATGATGATGATGATAATGATGATGATGATGATGATGATGATGATGAAGATGAAGATGATGACAGATGATGATTATGATGATGTTGTTAATGATGATGAGGAGGAGGAGGAGGAGGATGACAATGTGGACAGGGATGGTCATGAAGATGATGGTGATTACTTTTGATGACGACGACGATGACGATGATACTGATGATGGCGAGGATACTAATAATGATAATAGCGATAATAATGAGCATATTGATGGTAAGGGGTGACAAATTGCAGTTGTTTATAGTGTAGTGAAACTACCTCTCTACTTATAGGTCTTTCCAAAGAGGATTTTCACAGTTTATAACATTTAATCATAACTTGTAGGCAAATTTTTCAAACACCATTTACACGTTATGCCTTATGCCTTTATACATAAACGAACAGTTTTGTTAAATTGACAGTGCTATTCGGAAAACTTGACAATTCGACCTATCTTATATATATATATATATATATATATATATATATATATATATATATATATATATATATATATTTGATCTTTGAATATGAACACCTTCGCGCTTATGTACCCTTAACTGATATATTAAGATCTCAAATCGAACAAAGTCATCGTCAATAATTCTAACCTTATAATTGAATGAAATGAAAGTACAAAGTACTATTATCCTTTTGATTACACGAAGTCCTAGATATTTTATGAATATTGACATATCTTACGGTGCCCTGTACAGGTATTTGTGTACTGTACAGAAAATTATCGAGCAACGAGGGGACAGTACTTTGTACCTTCATTTCACATAACTGACCTAAAATTATTGCACTGACTTCGGTTGAGTCCAAAGCCATATATATATATTCTCTACAATATATAGAGTGTGCCTATGTATGTTTAAGTGTTAGGTGTCGGTGTAATATAGATAATATTTTATTTAGAAAGAACAATTAACAGTAGGTCGAATGATAAGGTTTTCTGAATATCATTACTATCCCATAGCTTAGTCACACCGACAAGACCAACGCCAGACATGCCAGATCGACGACAGATCGAACAAAACATTAAATGACACCTAATGGCCGAGAAATGATCGGTTTGGGATCGGTTTCCAGTCGGTTTGGCGGTGTGCCTGAAGTATAACAAAGCTGTACACGACTAGGAATACGACCATACCGGTACATGGTGTACATTATAATTATTATGTTTTATTATTTCCATTTATTTCCATGCTTGAATACAACTATGTAATATTCCCAATTTGTGCAATGGACCCCATGATGATAGATTAACCCTGTTCTACACAAATCATCCAATAAACTCTACTATTATTTCTAATTTCATGACATGTTATAAAATGTGATGAAACGTTTTTGACAGACCTCCTGGTTCGTGTATCTGTTCCTTCTTCAACTTTTACTTTCTATTGCTTGCCTTTGCTTTCATAATGAATACTCTTTTATCATCAGAGATACAGAAAAATACTTTATCAAGCGAACAAAATATCAGTATTTACCAGCTGTGAGTACCAGCGCTTCTCCGATCCCTGCACAAGTGTATTGTGGTATTTGAGCCGTTACACTCAAGGAGGAGGCATTGTAGGTGATGTTGTTCACCATGACAACCACGATGCCATCTTCTTCCGCCATCATGTTCTTGCGTCCTGTCTCTACGATCGCGGCGAAGACGACGGAGAGAATTCCAAATACTATGCCAGCGCCTATTCAGTTGTTCCAAAAATACAATGAAGAGAAGTTTTGAACGATTAAGAAAAGGTGAGGGAGAGAGATAAGGGAACAGAGAAGATTCGCAAAATTATTCCAACCCTGTGGTTTGAAATAAAGATAATAAATCAAAATATTATGCAGAATAAATAAATAAACGAATAAATAAATAAATAAATACAAAAATAAATACATAAATGAATAAATAAATAAATGAATAAATAAATAAATAAATGGATAATGAATGAATAATGAGTGGAAAAAATGAGAAAAATTAATGAATAAATGCAAAATAAATGAATTAAAAGAAATGAAGATGACAAGATATTCTGGATTAAGAATACTGAATTAACCCTACCTTACATTCATACTATATTTGTGATGTAAGATAATATGGCGATATGAAACAGAAAGGGGAGAGAAGGTAAAACGAGGCAGGGAGAGGGAGAGAGAGAGGGGGGGGGGGAAGGGGGAGGGGGTAGAGAAAGAGAACGAGAGAGTGAGAGAGACATAGAGAGATCGAGATCGAGAGAGAGGGGGGGGGGGGGGGAGAAAGAGACCGAGATAGAGAGGGGAGAGGATAAACTTGAGATACATGGAAGAAGAGATACATCGAGACGAAACGAGAGAAGAAGGGAAATTATTATACAGGAAAGTTTTGAGTAAATTTTCAGTTTCTTACTAGTTAAACCTGCTTTCCTATTTCAGCCCAAGTATTCAAATGGCCCAAAATTAATTCAGTATTAAGCTTTTGGAATTGTTGGTCTCCATACTTATTCGAACGAATGGAGAGACACACCGCCCCCAGCGACTGGTACACGGGTAGAGGACAGACAGTACAACAAGGTTTGTAACGACCGACATGATTGGTTGATAAAGTTTATAGATGAACTCTACTGCTGTGATGTCACTATCGAGAGCTGGATTCAACAGACGTGTCTGCTCTGGATAAGTATAATCAATCTGTAACATTAACAAATTAGGAAGAAAATATCAAATGAGGACTTTACAAAATTGTGTGAATTGCATTGGAGTGGATTAAAAAAGGCTACAAAAATAGAAACCATGTGTGAGTTAGGGTAGGGATGGGAATGACAAAATGAAATACACTGAGCCTTTCCTTTTGTTCTTTTAGAGAACAAAATTATCTAAAAGGAAGAAAAAAATAACAGATTGACAATTTGGATTGGTTTAATGCTCTCCTGTAGACCCGGGTCTGACCAAATACCCAAAGAGAAATTTAAAAATTATTTTCCTACAAAAAATTTGTCTACATCATTAGAATTTTACTTATATGAATCAGTAGCTGACATGATACTTTTATCCATTCTTACTTTTACAAATAAAGTGATTTCCTTTTAAAAGTCATAGAGCTAGATACGAACAGAGACGTACCCATAGATTGATTTACAGAGGGGAGGACTCCTCCTCTGACCGGGGAGAGAATCTGCAAGTTTGTATGTGGCCGTATAGGCAGTCTTGCCTTCTGCAAAACCATTAAATCAAGTTGTAGTGATACCCAGTAGGTTGGGGAGGGGTATACCATGGGCCGCGGAACCGGGGGGGGGGGGGGGAGGGGCTGGGGGCTGCAGCCCCCAACCCCCACTTTTTTTAGTAGACACGTTAAAAAAATATCGGGAAAGAAAAGCTCGAAAGTTGTCATTAATGAGTGAATTCAAATCAGCCCCCCGCCCCCACTTTCAAAAACGCTCCGCGGCCCCTGTATACGACAGCTTCACTCTATGTTGCACTAGGCACATTAGAGCTGACACGGGGAATTTAAGGCCCTCATTCACATAAGTGGTAAAAAGAAGCTCATCCAAAATCGTATGTCGATAACATATCGACCACAGACTACAACATTTATGATACTACTGAATCACCTTCTATTACTCATTTGACTCTAACAAATTATGTGAACCTCTATTATTGATTTATTACAGCTAGAAAAGGTCAGTAAATGCAGTGCAGATGATATGATTCTTTTGGAATACCTTCATACGTCCACGGTTTAGCATTGGGGGGGGGGGGGGGGTGGTATGAACACATATGATATCCACACACCATTTCTCTTTTATAGATTTACACCCGTCAATAACCATTTACAAAAATCATTTTTGATCAGCTAGTATTACATTATTTTTTTATACTCCTGTCCACCATGGGTTACGAGTGGATGAATCACTTATGAGTGCACTGTACGAAGATGACGAACTTACGAAGTAGTTGACGATGACGAAGATGGTGACGGTATGGAAGATGGGAAGCGTCCTCAGAAGGTGTTTCGTCTCGTAGACCTCCTCTGGCGGGAAGGTACCACCGTGTTGGATGGAGGCCCGGTCGATCCATTTTGGAACATCGGGGGCTTTCTTTCTTCGACTTATGCCTTCCCAAATGATTCGAAATTGGTTCCTTAGCATATAACCTGCGTTCAATAGTTTATTTGATGTAAATGATTAAGAGTATAAGTCTATAAAGCCTTTTTCTTTTCAATGAAATATTTGATAAAAATAACAATCAATAATTTTTTTTTTAATGAATAATTTCTCAGGCCCTACATATATAAAATACACAGATAAAATGATTGGCAACAAAATAAGTGTCATGATCTAGGAGTTGCTAGCCTGTAAAACTGAAGCTCAACTCAGTTTGAAGGAATTGGTAGCGTCACCAGCATTTTAAAGCAGTAATTCTTATGCCAAGTAACTGTACCTTAAGCATGTTAAGGTTAGTTATTAGCATATATGTCTTGAAAATTTCCTCAGGCCTAATAATCAAAGTGCATTAATAGATGCTAAATCTGAAATCAGACTTCTTGACGCGTACACATTCATATCCAGGATGCGATCAATAAAACGTCTGTTGAGAGCCAGAAGGGCATTAACTCTGTGTTAAAGTATACGAGATATTAACGCCCTTCTAGCTCTCAGCTTAAACACATTTTCTGTGTCTCTATGTCTATATAGTGGAATAGGACCTACGTTTTCTTTGCTCTTCCACGTAAAATCTTTGCCCTAGCAATACTGCTGAAATGGAAAGCACAACCGAAGCAGCTAAAAGTAAGTAGACGAAGAAAAAAGACGTAGCGTCGACCAACCGGAAGAGAACCTCAGAGGAGGTGATTGCCGAAAAATATACGATGTAAAAACTGTAATACAAGAAAGAGGAACGAAAATGAAAGCATGTAGTCAAATTGGACAACCAGTTTACTTTACTTCGTGTAAATTATGGTAAAAAAATATAAATTGGGGAAACCGGGGGGGGGGGGGGGGAGTGGAGGTAACACCAAGGTTTACATCCGAAAGGGAGTGTGGAGGGGGGGGGGGGGGGGTTCCTGTTTCACTCCCACTGTTTCGACCACTTGTAATACTTGACCTGGATCAGCTGCCCATACGAAAAAAAGATTATGCTGACGATAATAATGCTATTGATAACAATTATGTAAGGGAGTACAAGTACCAGGTTCTATTGAATTAAGATAGTTAAACCTTTTCATGGGAAATTAAATAATTCAATTTCCTATTATAATAGGTGAACAAGGAAATAATTACCCTTTTCCTTCTGAATTTCAAAAAACTATTTCATGGTCATTGCGAGGAACACTTTTTTAAGGTTAAAATTAGAATTAACATATTTCTAACGAATTACTGCTATTGTCTTAAGTGTTCAATTGCTTTTTAATTACCTTGTCAAACTATTGAAAGAAAGCCTGAAATTAGGACGTTGTCCGACATCAACCCAAATAGATATAGATACAAACCAGATAAGCGCAAGACTGTTACAAAACTAGTTTTGTCACCTATTGCTAGTTCTCCTATTACCCGCAGGATGCCAAATCTGGATAAGCCTCGTTAAATGAGGGTAAACCGGAGATACATTCATATCAATTTCACATTAAAACTTGAGGTCCATCGAAGTATATGACAGCCGGACATGTTAGCGGAAGCAATAGAAATATGGTCGCCATGTTAACGCCGGTTCGCCCCTCGCGCGGCCAAGTCGCACTCTTGATTTTGGGAGGGGTCTAGTTTCGGGGGGAAAATGTGCCATAAACCTGTGCTAAGGGACGTATATTGGATTGGGAATGCGTGTATGAGAAAGAGAGAGAGAGAGCGAGAGGGGGAAGGGGGAGATCGAGAGAGAGAGAGAGAGAAGGGAGGTGAGAATAGAAAGCGAGAGCCCCAAAATAGGGTGGGGAAAACAGAGGATAGAAAAATGAAGAGAAGGGGGGGGGGGGTGAGAGAGAGATGGGGAGAAGGCCTGGGGAGGATGGAAAGAGGGATGCATTAAAACGGAAGACAAGAGAGATGGAAAAGAAAAAGGAGAAAATAAAGAAAGGAGTGATATTAAGGAGATAGAGAAAGAAGGAAAGAGACAGAGGAGAGGGAGAGATAAATACAGAACAAGAGGGGAAAGAAAAGGGGAGTGGGAGATGGGGGGGGGGGGGATAGCTAAAAAGAAAGAAATCAAACAAAAACATCAGACCTTACAATATGTTAATATCCACACTACCGCACTTACACACAAAACATATTCCTGATTCTGTTTTGGTTTGGCCCCCTCTCCTTTTCGATTTCCCTGGCCGCTATGACGTAATCGTTTGCGTCATACAGGGCGAGCCCGACGAATATCATTGTGAAACCGATGACGAAGAGGGCTCGTTTCGCCGTCATCGAAAAGTTCTCTTCGGCATCGTCCGAGTAAGGTGCTACGTTGATGGTCAGGAGAAGAATACCTGTGTTCGAATGAAAATGACATGAAAAGAAGACCATGGACATGGAGATCGTAATTATTCAGGAGACAAAAATTTATGTGCTGCAAAAAAAAAAAATACAAAATTTATACGAAAAATCTATCACATTTTTACACATTGTTTTTCTTATCATATAGGCCTGACGTACATTTTCACAGGCTTTATGAAATAATAAAATATCTCTGGTCACAACGTTTTTAGTGATTCTAAATACTGCAAGAACATATTTAGTCAATAAATTTTAGAGACTGCATATCACAATTTATATGATTCCGACAAAATTAATTAATTTTCATCTTTATTTGAGCCATGGCTATAAGTTCGACATTGTTTGGGGGTCAGTCAAAGGCGAAAGAACAGGGTGCATAATGTGAATGAAGTTTAGATCCAGATATATACTTTGCAGTATTATGACAGATAAATTAAGCTTTTATAAAAGAACGGACACGAGGGGCGGATGATTGCTTGTTCCTCAGACATGTCAAAGAAATAGGAAGAACCTAAGGTTCCTTCAATTCACAAATTTACAAATTTGCCCACAACAAATCATGCATTCGCCGACATATCTTTAGAATGGATGGGAAGGGCTAGAACTGTGTCATGCCACTGTCATTGTTACGTTAATATCAAGTTTGTCCTAAAGTTGACCAAGGAGTTATCACTCCTTGATTTGACGTTAATGTACGTTATTCAGGTCACCGTTATCATCCTGTTACAAGCAGTAGAATCACCTTTGATAAATTTGTATTTATTTTAGGCAGTTCCTATATTTTATTCAAACACTCGAGTTGTAGAATTTCTAAAGTCCAAGACTGGAACAGATTAAAATTATAAAAATGCTTGAGATAACCTTCTGGCGGGACGGTATTGGTCAGATGATAAACTTATTGAAATGCAGTGTTTTTTCTTTGTATCTTTAGGTGTTATTTCTCACCACAGCTCAAAAAGGGTTTCTTTAAGTCTGAATTTTAGTTGCTTGGTGTCTGATTTGTCGGTTCAACATGATTTACATGGTTTTTATCATCCCTTCTACATTTAGTCAGGTCAGTATTGGGTTTGACCCCTAAAAAATTGCAACAAAGGGCTTTTTGACGGTTTTCAGTAGTATTTGACATCAGGAATAACATACTAAAAGTCTGAGAAAACCGGACCTCCGGAAAGTAGTTATTTTCAAAATGGCGTCCAAGATGGCCGCCAGTAGCTTAAAATAGCCATAAATCATGAAATATCCATCCTAGAGATGACATTTTGATGTCTATATCTAGATTTTTGGGGTCGAGAAATCCATTCAGACCACTTGAAATGTGTTTTGGCAGTCGGTTACCCGGGGAACCCAAGATGGCGTTTCAAAATGGCGGCCAATTTCCTTAGAATGACCGGATGTGAGTAACTTTTTGCATTAGATGTGTAATTATCAAGATTAAAAGTGTATTTTAGGTTTCAGGATAAATAGCCATAAAATCAAGAAATATCCATCCTAGAGAAGTACTTTTGGTGTCTATACTGAGGTTTTTGAGGTCAAGAAATCGATTCAGACCACGTGAAATGTGTTGATTTGAGATGTGGAGATCAGGATAACCGGATTAAGTGTAAGAGTGTATTAGGTTTCAAGATATTCATTGATACGTGTTGTTAACATACAGAAAAAGTATTACAGTAGCCTTATTTTTAAGACAGTACCTAAAACGGCCGCCAATTTGTCATTCAGTATGGCTGCCAACATCTTGAAGTAACCATAGACACGATAGAATTATTAATATTCGTCCTAGAGATGGCCGCCAATTTCCTCAAAATGACCGGAAGTGAGTTTCTATTTACCTCAGAGATGCACTTATCAAGTTTAAAAGTGCATTTTAGGTTTCAGGATATTCATTGATACGCATTAAAGTACCCAAAAGGGTTAAATAAGCTATATATTCAAGACAGTGCCTTACATGATAAGGCTACATGTACTTTAATAATCAATTATACTTTTGTGTGAATCATTGAATATCCTGGGGCCCGTTGCACAAAACTTGCGTTTAATCGCTACTCCTAAAAATCAAACGCAAGTCCTTAATGCGCAATTGTGATTGGCTGAAAACAAAGTTGCGTTTGATTTTCCTGAGTTGCGTTCAAACGCAAGTTTTGTGCAATGGGCCCCTGATCCCTGAAATATTCTTTTAACTTATCAATTGCATCAATACTGTAGATAGCAATGCACTTCCTGTAATATTTGCACATTGGCGTCAATTTATGGCATCATCTTGGATTCCTAGGTTTCCTGATCGCCATTTTAAGTGGTCTGAAACGCTTTCTTGACCCCAAATTCTCGGTATAGACACAAAATTACATCTCTTGGTTGGATATTAATGGTTTATGGCTATTTTTAGGTGCCGGCGGCCACCTTGAATGGCAAAATAGTGGCCATTTTAGGTATTGTCTTGAATATATAGGTAATCCAATCCTTTTTGTTACTTTAACGCATATCAATGAATATCCTGAAACCTAAAATACACTTTTTAACTTGATAATTACATATCTAAGGCAAATAGTTACTCACTTCCCGTCATTTTGAGGATATCTGCGGCCATTGTGGACACCATCTTCGGTTTACCGGGTAACTGACAGCCGTAACACATTCTAATTGGTCTGAATTGACTTCTGGACCCCCCCCCCCCCCCCCACCTAGGTATAAACACCAAAATTACATCTCTAGGATGCATATTTAATGATTTATGGCTATTTTTCGAAAATAACCACTTTCCGAAAGTCCAATTTTCTTAGACTTTTATTATGTTATTTCTATGGTAAACAAGACCCCAAACCGTTGAAAAACCTTTTGTTGCAATTTTTTAGGGTTAGGATATTTTTTTCAATAAATTGACTCGCCTAATTTGTAATTTACATTTTGAAATTTGAGCATGGTTAATCATTCATTCAGATGTATGTGTATTTGAGCATGGGTAATCATTCATTCAGATGTATGTGTATTTGAGCATGGGTAATCACTCATTCAGATGTATGTGTATTTGAGCATGGGTAATCACTCATTCAGATGTATGTGTATTTGAGCATGGGTAATCACTACTTCAGTTGTATAATCTGAATTTCATTTCTTTCTATAAATTTTCCGAGATTATTCAGTAATTTGTTTTATGGCTTGCCAGGGGGAGACATGGAGTCTCGATGAATATAAGAAAATAGTTTTCTTGTGATACCTTGAAGAAGTTCATGATAAAAATAGATACAGGACAGAAATGAGAAGAGAGAGGTACATGTATGATAAAGAGAACACCTGAAACGAATCACACTAGAGCCAAGGTCTGGAGAAACAAGGAATTCAAACTGACCTACGAGTGTGGCAAAGGCACCGGTTGCCGTCACCTTTGACCTTGTGAACCACGAGTCACCCAGCCATCCACCAATCAGCGGTAAGCATGGTGCGATGGCGTCGAACGCTGCGATCAGGATGGGCGAATTTCCTCTGGTGTATTTCAGCACTCTCTCCGTGTACAGCACGACGTTGAAACGTACGCCGTGCTCGACCATGGTGATGAAGAACATGAAAGCGAAGACGAACGATATCGGGAACCATACCGATTTTCGTATCCGCTGCTTCACCGTTTGAGGTGGTGGTTCGTTGACAGTGGACAGCGAGGCCGAAGACACGAGTTCAAATTCTGCCCCGTATTTCCTGTGCGTTGACGAGCACGTTGTCGAATTTGTAGAGCCCGAAAATAAGCGTTCCTTTTCGGATGAAGCCATTTTGGGGTTTGGAAAGATTTCAGATTTATTTCAAATTTTATTGACTGTTTTCAGTCATATTAACATAATACTGCAGTGCGTAACATAAAATAAATACAAAAGCAAAATTTATCAAAAACTAAAAGAGGATGAAGGCCGGATGGTCTTTATTAAGAAAGTGATAAGAGCGAAAAAAAGTGCATTCGATCGTTCACACACCATTCTGTTTGAACACTTATAAAATTGATTTAATTCAGCGAGGCTAGTTTTCTATTTCAGTGAAGGAGAGTTTGCGTTGACTCGAAATGGAAGTGCCCTGACTAGGCTTGGTTTTTTTGAAGTCCACTGCTGAAGCTGTTTCAAGCCTATCCAAATACCTGTAAAATAAAATGATAAAGGAAGTCATAATATACTGATATTAATACATGTATATATTCGATCATGCACATGCATGGGCGAAAACTGTCCATCGTCACGTTAACCCGTTGACGACTGAATTATCTCATTCCCATAGGCTTAACACAGGAACCGTCCGGTTCCCGTAGGTAATGGGTTAATTCAATTGAAATTAACTTACATGGAAAATTTAAATAAGATAAAAAGACAAAGAGAAAGATGGAGAGGGAGGGAGGGAATGAGGGAAGCAGGAAGGCAGGGACAGAGCGCGTTGATAGAGAGAGTTGTGACACGCGCATAATAAGCATGCGCGTACGCGGTCTTTGTTTAAAACATGGCGGATCATGGAGCTCCCAAATAGTTCCCTTTCGCGTACATTCTCTATGAGAGGGAACTTTTTGAAGCTCCATGAAATGACTGACCAATCAGAAGCGACCTCCAGTGTCAGGACTCTCTGTATGGATAGCTCTGGGCAGGGAGGGAGGCAGGTAGGGAGAGGAGGCAGGGAAGCTAGGAGGCAGGGAGAGAGAGTGAGAGAGAGAGAGAGAGGGGGGGGGGGCGGGGCGGACAGAGAGTGGATAGGGAGACAGACAGATGGAGACCGACAGATGGGAGAGAGATAGCGAGAGAGGGGAAAAAGAGAGAAGAGAGAGAAAGAGAGCGAACAAGAAAGAAAAAGAAAGCGAGAAAGAGGGAGGGAAAGAGAAAGAGAGAGAGAGAGAAACCAGGCACAGACAGAGAGAGTCAGAGAGACATAGACAAAGAGAGAGACAGAGAGAGAGAGACAGACAGACAGACATACACAGAGAGAGACAGACAGACAGAGAGAGAGAGGGGGGGGGGGGAAGGGCGTTCTTCTTTAAATCATTGGCATATTTTGATTAATATATTTTTCTGACGATAGGGGCACGGGGGGGGGGTATATATTATCGAGGAGGGGGCAATATCATCGAGACTCCAATACCTATATTTTGGACGACTTTGATTTTTGGCAGTAATGTGCTATTAGCATTGTACATGTAGTTAACTCATGCCATGTTTTATACACATGAACATGTAAATAAAGAGGGGTTTTTTTTTCCCACTTTTATAACCTGTTCAGAATCAGAATTTAACACTGACTTCCGAATTGCAGAAATTTATAATGACTGTCACTTTATTATCTATGGAACGTGCTCAAGAAATTAAATGAATGCTTATCAGGTATGAATGGATGGAAAGTTTGGGCAGGAGTCAAAGTCTGCGAATCCCACGCTATAAAAAAATTACGTACCGCCATCCAAGTACGAGTCACGTATAAAGCGAGATGACGTCAGCTGTAAGGCGTAACCATGGTAACGCATAAGGCATGGCTTTATATACATGTATATGAAGAATAAAGAAAACATGAGGATTATTTTACTTAAGAAAATATTAATGAGAAATGAAAAATGCAGAATAAATAAATTAGTCTAATAATCAAGATAATGAAAAGAATAGAAACAATTATTCGAGGATAATTATCATGGTTACCGGTACTAACAGAAAATTGAAAGAGAGAAAACAAAAGATGGAGGATGGAAATGAAGAATAGAGAGAAGAGAGTTAGAGAGAGAGGAGAGGGGGGGGGGGGGGAGAGTGAAGGGTAAATAAAATAATTTGCAAAAAGATTATGACCTATTTTAACTGAAAAGAGAAAATATTGAATAGCATTCAGAAAGAGAAAAAACGAGTGAGAAGAATAAAAAAACAAAGGATATCAGCCTCTTTAACATGTTTAATATCACTATTTTATTGGAATGATAACTAATAAAATTGATCAAACTATCTAAACTTTACAGAGTCTATTTTAGTATCACATTGCCAACAAGTAGGCCACATGAAACTTCACTAGCGTATTGGGAGGGGAAAGGGTCAACTTGCCCCCCCCCCAAAAAAAAAAAAACAACAACAACAACAACAACAAACAAACAAACAAACAAACAAAACCAACAACAACAAAACAAAACAAAAACAAACAAACAAAAACAAACAAACAAACAAAAAATAAATTCAACTACGAAAAAACAAATTTTAACCTAATTTTTCAGTCATTATGGACATGATGGAGAACTTATTAATATTTCAAGTTATATTATAACCACATTGTTCCTAAAAATATCATATATTAATGACAATTCTCAAATATTGTCTCGCTCGGTCGCATTGTCAAAATGACGCTAAGGGGGAAAATTCGTATTAAATATCAATACCAGTAGATCGAATGTATAATCGTTATATTATACCTAGAAATCAAATCTAAAATACATATAAATAATCATACAAATGAACAGCTAAATAATGAACCTGTCCAAAAACTTTATTTAAAGCCAAATGAGGCCCGAAATTTTGCTCGTTCGCTTCAGTAGCTCGCAAATAGTCATTGTGCTAGAGCTAATGTTCACGACAATGAATAGAAATAAAAGTAAAGCAAAAATAATAATTTACAAATTATGAATGGATGAATTAAAGGAACATCCGACGCCGTTCCCCCCCCCCCCCCCGATTCAAATTAGGGCCTGAATTTTTTTTTTCTTACTTGCTGGACCACCATGGGCTCGAATTATCTGGTCCCCTGAAGCCAAGGTACAGATACGTCATTGCCACATGGGTTTTCAGCATTTGACGTTAGATAAATGGTGCATACAGTATAGTATAATCTTACATCTGCATTTTAACTTACATTTTTAATTTCAGAACAAAATATGAATAATAAATAAACTCTCTAGTTTTGAGCGTGAGCAACTTTTGTGACCATTCTTGTTGATTAATTATATGTTGTTATTTGCGTTATGTTGAGGCAGCCTCGTATTTTTAAACGAAATTTCTGCCTTATATGGTCATGGGATGTGCGAGAAAAAGTATGCCATATTTTTCTTCACTCTTTTGGCACGATTGTATATCATACCGATATCTTAGAGAAACAGGACGGTTATAAAATGCCAGTAATTGTTTATTTTGCATCGCCGCGCACTTTCCGTCTACCTCATACCTGCCAAACTTCAAAATACTACTACTAAAAGGAAGTGATAATCATTCAAACTAGGGGATATTCTCGATTATTTCAACATTAACACGATAAAAACTACTTTCGAAAAATAAACTCAAGGGCAATTTCAAAGGCCTATTGTACAGCCCGTAGAAATCTTGTTCGGATTACGTAATACGCCATTGTAATGTTCGCACATTTCTAAAGGTGATAGACAGAGCTATTGAAATTGCCTTGAGTTGATTTTTCGAAAATAGTTTTTATCGTGTTCATTACTGTTCGCATATATTTCAAAGTTTTTAGAAATGATTTAACTTTCCTTTCAGTCTCTTTCCCCTATAAAAGCATGTTCAATGCTCCCCCTTCTTTGGCTCACGCCCCCCCCCCCCCCTCTATCACAAACACACATACACACACATACTCTCTCTCTCTCTCTCTCTCTCTCTCTCTCGCTCTCTCTTTCTCTTTTCGCACCTCTTTCTCTTCTCTCTCTCTATGTCTCTCTTTCCCCTTTTTTTTCTCCTCTCTTTTTTTTCTCTCTCTCTTGCTCTCTCTCTCTCTCTCTCTCTCTCCCACTACATATTTACCCTCTTCCTTCGCCTTCTACCCTCTCTCTCTCTCTCTCTCTCTCTCTCTCTCTCTCCTTCTCCAGCTGCTGCTATCGTCCACCTCTTTTACCCCATTTACGGAAATGCATATATTTGTATTGCTCCGCCCCGTTCTTTCACGCAGGTAAACATGGTAAAATGTTGATTAGACTTTTGCTTTGATAATAATAGTACTGGACGTGTAACTTCCTGAATAAATTACGCTTGGCTCTCTCGTGACGAATGATGAACTCATTTGCAATAACATGATTCCGATATATAATTGTCTACCAAAGTATTACAAGATAAATACAAGTGATGTTAGCATCTGTATAACTGTCTGTATTGGAGAGAAGGAATATTCCGCCATAATCGCCAGTAATATTACATATAGTTACATAATGAATATTATATCAAATTGATTTACGTGTGATTAGTATTACCACTGTGTTGGTTCTGATATTATATGAATTACAAGAATCTAAAATCATAAAACACAATTCGAAAGAAATAAGAATTTCCTTCTACAAAATCTCGCAATAATATGCTTTAATCGACGCTTATTATCCGTCCTGCATATACGTTTTGCCACATTTGAGATTGCTTCTGTGAAGCCTACATGGGATTCCTTTCTCATTCCCTTCATTCTACTAAGCTTACAAACCATCGTAGCTCTACACAAATCAGTATACTCACCCATATAACTTATGTCCGCTGACAGGAAATATCATACAAACTGAACTATTCCAAATAGAATACTCGGGGGAATTCCTCACAGAATAATAAATATCCGCATTTCATACAGTTCACGCGCTACCGATATTATGCACGAAATGAAGCACAATCTCTCCACAAAGTGTAAGATTCACGTGCTACACAAAATGTAAGCACTTTGCAGTGAACGATTGTAAAACACACACACAACACTGATTTTTCCTTTTCCTTATTTGAATAAATACCGAATCATACCACATTCATTTTGCTCAGTCATTGAAACAGTCACTGAACGCCCGCATATTGAAAAAATTCCATAATGCTATTTACACACTATACTAGCCAGATTAATGCTAAATTAGCATACTTGTATTCTGGGGAGTGTGACATATATGGTTTGTGTGTTTAGATTTATGGTTTTGTTCTCTCAACTTCTCAAGTTATTCGTAACTTGGGAATGATGTCACTTGATGCCATTACTTGATTTATTGATAGCCACTAATGATCATAAGTGGTTACATGATTTATGTGGCGGAAAGCGCTTTAGAAAGAGCGGAATGGGGTAGACACAGCGTGGATTATCTCAAACCTCGGAAAAAAGTTCGAAAATTGTCATTGATGGGTGAAAACAAATCAGCCCCCCCCCCCATTCAAAAACGCCCCACGGCCCCTGTATACCACGACCTATACCTCATGAATAACGTTTTCTTGCCAGCTTTGACCAACAAATCTACCATTTAGACCATCATAAATCTAAACGATATTGCCATATATTTGTTGAACTTTGATCTAACTTAAATACTGAAAGTAGTTTGTTAGAATTAAGAACATAACTCGAGTTTCAATGTACCCCCAATAACAACGGCCAAAAATTGAACACATTTACCTAAAATGAAAAGGAAATGTGGAAACATGTTCCCCTGGCCAGGTATCAAGCAACGAAATGCCAAGATCATGGAGCGCATTCGCGAAGAGAGATATAATCTCGAGAATCGTAATTCGTCATGAAGGCAAGGTAAATCTCCAACTCTCATCGCGAATTCCCCGCTACATGATCTCGAAACACCTTGAACGGAACATTGCCAATATTTAAAGTTTATGGAAAGGGAGCAAACAAACATTTTTTTTTTCTTTTGCTAAAATATGTGATGTAGAGTGGGTCAAGAATATTGAGGGGGCTAGCTAGGCACAATGGGGTGGGAGGGGGGGGGGCACCGGTCTTACTAAAATACAAATGTACAAGGCCATTGATTAGGTGAGTGTGTAGAAGGAGTCGTTTCCCTTTTCACTCTTTTTTCCCCATTCTCTTTTCTTATTTTTCTATTCTTCACCATATGATGAAGGCACGTGACCCTTGTGGGTCTCCTGTAGCTACGCCACTGACTAGAATTATGGCAGAATGCATCTCGTTTTCGGTCAGTTTACAAGTCGCACCCACTTAATCCTTTTGCAGTATGAATCTTTCGTCATCAACCCATGCTAAAGTTATTGTTGTTGTTGAGTTTTCCTTTCAAAAGTACCCATAATAGACTATTCTTGCCACATGCATTTCAAATATAATCTAATCTTTTTTCTAGACATTATTTTTCTTACACTGAGGAATGTGCTACGACAATTGCAATAAAGATTCAAATAAATAATACCATATCATGTATATCATGGATATGAGATGTTTAGTGTAAGAAGAGAACTGTTTTTGATAGTCTGAAAAAAAACTAAAATTAATGATAATTTTGAAAATCTGAACAGTGTGGAGAAATTCATATTCATAATGTCAATCAAAGAGGACGTTCTCATACAAGAATTTGCCAACTTTTTACAACATACTATTGATCGACGTGGTAATCTTTAATTTGTTTGTTCTCAGGCATATCTATATAATGTATAGCTATTTTTATAGCATTTCTAATGTGTTTAAGGGCAAAGTATTATCTCATCACCTTACATTACTTGTCTATAATCTGATAATGTGTATTTTATTAAAGAGCATTCTAGTAGATGAATTATGACATAAGCATGTTTTTGTTGCTGATGTTTGTTCAGGTTTTTACATGTGTCACTATTACTTGTTCTAATTATTGCTGTTATATTCGAATAAAATATTGATGGATATGTCAATGAAGTCGATGAATATTAACATACATACATACATACTCACATCAGTGCCATTGTGAAGTACGGTATAATTTTTAAAAACGGGAACCCAAAACAAATATCGCTGCTGCTTACATTGACCCCTACCCTTTCTTTAAATGCCATCTTATGCCATCTTACCAATCTCCGGTTAACATTAGTTAAAAATATCCTAGGCCTGACACTCCAGCATAGGTAAGAATGCCAATGCACTAAATAATAATGGGGGCGAATCATAAGAGTAATTCACGGTAATTTCATTTACAAGAATAACAAGTAAACAGCATGACATTGTGGGCTAGATGAAAGTTAAAAATACTCCTATAAACATTGATAGTACACATTTATACAGAAAAACTATTTCTGTTTGCGTTTATCGTACAAACCTATATATCGATTGCCTGGTCTCTAGTTGGTTCGTTCAAAGGCTGTTGAATTCATGTTTTCCCTTCCAAAAGTGCAAATGCATTCATTATTGAGTGGAAGATTGTAGCGATTGAGAGGACGTATGCAATCTTAAGGACATAAAGGAAATGAAGTAAATTCCGTGGGATGCAGTAAATGTCCAAAATAATTATTGGTTGGTGGGTTTGCATGACAAAATATAAAAATCCTCACAAAATGATTAGTCAAAATAGAAATCTCTCGCATTTTTATTTCTGACCATATACTAAACAGTCGCTTAAAATCTATCATTACTTACATGTGAAAGTATTACATTGTATTTTTTATTTAAAAAAAAAAGATATATATATATATATATATATATATATATATATATATATATATATAATTTACATAATGTGAGAAATCAATTGAATTGAATGAGAGAAATAATTTGCGTAGCTAATTTCATTGTTCCTCCTTACTGACTCCTTTCTCACATTATGTAAATTTACCCACGAGAGTTGCCGATGCTATAGTATTAGAACAAATTTCTCACACATTGTAAATAATTAATTAATTCTAATACATGAATCCGTAATGGATCTAGCTAGGCATGCGGCTGTTCATTGTTCAGTACTCCCCCTGTCCCTCAAAGAAAAGGAACAAATTAACTGCGAAGGGTTGCAAGGGCTGCCTGTCGGTGTTTGTACCTGGTGTAGCCGAATACCACTCAACCCGCCTCCGTGGTCTAGTGGTTAAGGCGTTTGGCGTACAGTGCCAAAGACCCGGGTTCTACTCCCGGCGGAGACAGTTTTTGCAAACCCTGCAGTTATTTCCACAAAAAGGAAGTCAGTAAGGAGGAACTGGATGTATTTACGTTTGTTTTTATATTGTTGAAAATGGTTCATGATATTATTTATGATGTAATAACGTTATATTCTGTTGAAAAATGGTTCATGAAATTATGATGTAATTACGTTGTTATATTCTGTTGAAAATGGAAAATAAATGAATGAATGAATGAATGAAAATGTATAATTTGTATTTTGATTGATTTGCGTGGAAACTGAAACTGAAACTGAAATTATTATGACACAACATCAGTTCAATATGTTATGAGCCTTGAGATTACCAGTAGACAAATAAATACTCGCTGAAATAGGCATATATGTTTACCATTTTTTTTTTAAATTGAAGATTACTATTCAAGTCTTACGACTGAGAAAGAGAGAGGGAGAGAGAGGGGGAGAAGGGAGGGGGAAGAGGGGGCGGAGAAGGAGAGAGAGAGAGAGAGAGGGAGGGGGGGGGGGGAGGGGAGAGAAGGGAGGGGGAAGGGGCGGAGAGAGAGATAGATAGATAGAGAAAGAGAGAGAGAGAGAGAGAGAGAGAGAGAGAGACAGAGAATGGACCGGAGACATACAAAGTGATATAAACTAAGAGAAAGATATATAAACAATTTTAAAAGAGGATGAAAGAATCTAGATTTTCAGAAAAGAAACTAAAGTCAGGAAAAGGAAATTATTGATAATGAAAGGTTTTTTTTCTTTCTTTCCCCATTGCCCTTTAATATCACATTTTGTTGGCCTGGGAAAGTTGGACTAGGGTATACATCAACACATCACACGTCAACCAGTCTATTTAAATCTGGTAAATTAAGACTTGAAAGATGGCGCTTTTCAGAAGGCTTCTGAAATTACCTGTTATGATCCCTTTTGGAGAAACCAACCAGAACGTTGGACTTCAGAGTAAGAGAAGGAGGGTGGGGGAAAGGGGGCGATGACACACTCGCGGTTTTACGGGGGCAAGGGAGGGCACACGACCCCATGAAATCAACCAGGGAGAGGGAGAGAGAGAGAGAGAGAGAGAGAGAGGGGGGGGGGGAAGCAAGGGAGTCATGGAGTAGTCTGCAGTCACAGACCGTATTTTGACACTTTAACACAATTCCATAAAGCCTTGACTGAAGCCAAACTTTGATAGTCTTTTGCTGTTTCAAATAAAGAGCAGTTGTAGTACATTGCCTATGGTAGTCTTACAGTTCAGGTTTGTGCATGTAAACTATTCATGGGAGAGACTGTAAACTAACACGAAGGTACAACCTCTGTCACTTCCTCCCCTTTTAGTCGCTTTCCTCCCTCAACATACATCCACGCCATAAGACTCGCGCCCCCTCGATGACTGTGCCCTCGCTATATAACTTCTGTGCATTAAAATTGAGGAATATCGAAAATTTGGAAGAAACGTCGTATTTTGTTTGGCTTTATTTCCCCATAGTTTGTTTTGTATACCTGGAGTCGGTGGCGACCACAGGTTGACGACTGATGAAGCGATACGCTCGGCCCTCATGAGCTTGATTTGGTCTGATATTTTTGGCAGAAAAGTTGGAAACTGCTTTGGGTTATGACGTTAATAAGCATCCACTAATTAAAAGGAGGGAGAGTTTGTTGCCTATGTACGTGTTCTTGAGGCGGCAGATCTGGCAAGATCCCTCTCCACCCCTAAC
Organism: Heliocidaris tuberculata; assembly: GCA_025618425.1. Classification (NCBI taxonomy): domain Eukaryota; kingdom Metazoa; phylum Echinodermata; class Echinoidea; order Camarodonta; family Echinometridae; genus Heliocidaris; species Heliocidaris tuberculata. The sequence goes on from CM046851.1 coordinate 18,353,685, forward strand.
CCTGAAAGAAGTATAAAATACCGCCCCAGCACAGGTAGATGCTTCATTCGGAGGAGTCATTGGTCTTGGAAGGAGTTTGTCTTTGATTCCGGGGATTTCTGAGCTTAATAACTTGCCTTCTTTTTAAGGAGAGGTTTGAAGTTTGAGAGTTACACGATGAGGTTATCTCTTGGCTTTGCGACCGTCTTGGTCCTTTTTGCAGCAGGTAAGCTGTAAAATATTTGTTTTAACATTACCTATTTTGGTTAATATATTTACAGTGTGAATTAACTTTATTTTGTTTTCATACTTCTACAAAGCGTCTGAACTTTGCTTCATCCATTTTGTGTTAATGCACTCTACCAAACATCTTAACATCTTGCACTAACAAAATAAATAACAATATGCATTCTATCATTTATTTCAATTCTGTATCATTTTTCACTGTGAAAATACATTACAGAATGATTGGAAACGGACTGAAAAAGCGTCAGAAATCACTAATAATTGATGATAGCTATACTTTTTGTAACCTTTAATTTCGATCGTGTGGAAATATTTATGATATTCATGATGTAGAGGTGTTGTGTTCTAGTGGATAAGTCCCCGGACTGTGAACCACAAGGTACGGGGTTCGAATCCCTAGCGCAGCACTAGTGTCTTTTGGCAAGACATTAATCTACATTTGCCACACCCGACCCAGGTGAGGTAAATGGGTACCCGGCAGGAATTAATTCCTTGAAATGCTAGAGCGCCGTTAGAGCAGCCATGCTAAAGCCGGGGTAATAATTGTGGAGCGCCAGGAGTGTTTAGTGTGACAGACATGTGCGCTATACAAGAACCCACAATTATTATTACTATTATTATTATTATTATTATTATTATATATTTCCTTTTGATTGATATTTATATATTTTTGATCTTTAAATTTCATATTTCGTCACTTTCTTCCCGAATGAATTACAAATATGATGTACGATAAAACACAAAGGTGGACTAGGGATTGTGTGCTTTTTTCGGCCAGAGCCGCTCAGTATTTTTAATAATTTTTTCTCGATTTCGCAAAAAATGAAAATTATCTTCTTTACTTTCGTGTGTAAAGAGCAAAATATGCATCAATATTTTTTTATTATTCGTAACAGTTTAACATCTAAATTTGTCTCAAGCTTGGTTCAATTGCCCCCTTTCGTGTTGATCTTCATAACTTTATTTATGCTAATTTTATAGTTGGATCGTCATTCATTGTTTTTGTATTGGAGAAGTATTCAGGGTATTTTTCCATATCCTTCAAAATATTTAGCTCTCTACCAAAGACCTTTCTAGAAAGAAAGAAAAACAAACCTCACTCCTTCGAAAAACCTTGGAAGAAAAATGGAGTTATTACATACAAATAGCATACATCAGTGAGGGCGTTAGTAAGAATTTTCCACACGAGGTACCGTCGAACAATCCATCAACCGAGACGATAGCCGATGATGTTTGGACAATTTGGAAGGTACCAAGGCTGGATGATGATACTTAAACCCGAACATATGCTGTGTATCATTTATTCTATAAAATGGTGACGAAGATGCATGTCATCAATAATTAATAAATCAAACTCACTGCAAAGTTCATTTATCCAGAGTCAACTGAGAAAGCTAAAATAATGACGATGATAATGATATGCCTTGTGTACCTAATGTAGCCTCATCAGTATTATACTGTTCTACATGAGGATCCTGTAATCATTGTATTACACCGGCTTTAGTCGAGCGACCATGATAAGGCGCTCAAGCTTACAAGGAATTCTTCCTAACGGGCACCCATTTACTTCATCTGGGTGGAGTGTGGCAAATCTATATTAATGTCTTGCCAAACACGTCAAAGAAAATTATTGCCATGGGAGGGAATCGACCCCTGTAACCTGTGATCTGCAGTCCGATGACTTAACCACTAGACAACAACTACACATCTAGATCTATATGATTAACCGGTCGAACATTAGAAAATGCTAATGACAGGTCATTAGAACTACGTTAGGAAAAATAAACGTTTGCCGGCTCTCAACTAATCATTTTATTTGAATCTACATTATCACCTTATGATGATTATGACGATGATGGTGATAATAATCGTGATAACAATAATACTAATAATGATAATAATAAAAAAAAATGATAATAATTAAAAAAGAATATTTATTATAATTATAATAAGCACCGTCATCTTCATCATAATAATACTAATAACAATAATTGATTTCATCATTCTTTTTGAACAGGCAACGCGCAATATGGCGGAATGGGCGGCATGGGCGGCATGGGCGGCATGGGGCAGGGAATGCCTAACCCGGCACAAGGAAGGCCCAACATGGGACAGGGAATGCCTAACATGGGTCGAGGAATGCCTAACGCGCCACAGGGTATGCCGAACAACGGCATGAACCCCATGCACAACCAGCGGGGACCGATGCAACAGCTGGGATCGTTCATGTCTTCAAAGGGCAGCAGCATCCTAAAGAAGCTGAACCTCGGTAATGGTTGCAATCTGTGTGTCTCGTTCCTCACCGGAGTCCAGCAGTCCCTCTTCCAGCTCAGGGCTGCGGTGAGTTTTTTAACTTCTTAGATTCTCATGGGGATCTTGACACCATTCGAGTATTTGCTGTGACGAATTGCAGGGAGATTCTCAAAAGTGTGTCTTCTTTTTACGTGCAATTCTTCAAAGTTCACTCTCAAGGGGTAAAAAATGAGGGTACCACATTTGTACTGTGCTTATGATTCCAACCACCTTTAAACAGTTTTATCCCCACCTGAATAGTAATTTGTCCGAATATTCAAGGACTTTCGTCCTACCGGTTACCTTTAATTCACCTGGGTAGAGTGTGGCAAATGTAGATTAATGTCTTTTCCAGAGGGCGTTATAGTGCTGTGGCAGGGAATCGAACCCCGTACGATGTGATCGACAGTCCATTGACCTATTCACTAGACCACGGCCACAATACTTTTACAAAGTACTCAATGATTATTTCGTAGTAACTGAAAATATTACCTTCCGTTCTTGTCAGAATCGCAATTTTTTCAGTTATTAATTATTTGGAGTTATCATGTGCCTGGGAGGGGAAAAGCGAACTGAATCCTGTAACCCTCGGGTCTCTCTTCCCGGTATAACTGGTACGGAGGTGCAAGTGTACCACTACACCGGGGTTTCCCACTACTCTTCTACGAATAGTGCAGTGGATTCTTAACGTGCAAAGGTGGGGACTCTCCTCTACACCGGGCCTCCATTGCAACATAGCTTGCGTCTATGAAACAGGGGAGTGGCATGTTAAAACACAGCGCAGGCTTAAGTTTCCGCCCGAACCCACGATCTTTGGTTCGACAGGCAGACGCTTTACCGACTGAGCCAACTCGCCTCCTTTTAATCGACAAGAAATTCCTAATGAGTAAAAAAAAAATCCAAATATTTGGCTAAGAGCATTTGGAAATCAGTCGTAACATACCTCAACGTAGCGTCCAAGAATTCCACTTTGAAGGGATGTCCAATATCCAGGTAAAAGTTGGGAAAATTAGGAGTTTCGTTTCGAATCTTGCAGGTTGCTTGAAATGACATAAACAGATTCCAGAAGAAAGGCAATTAAAAGTTGAGTGCTTTTGAGTGCTGGAAATATACTTACTATATAAGGACCAACTGCATATCCACCTATAGTATGTATATCTCTCTTCGCTCCTTTTCGAATTACAATATTTATCCAGTTGTACTATTTTTCCCATTAATTCTTGCGGCGAAACGGCACCAATGCCAAGTTTAAATTCTTTAAGTTGCTGCTGCCGTCAAAATGCTCATCTCACGGTTGTGATGTGGGGACGTATATAAGTTTGAAGGTAAGATTTAGTAGATCTGAAGTCTGAATGTGCACATCTTCTATATAACATGTTTGTAATTGTGGATGTAGAAGGGTTAAATCTTCTACTCGTCTGACCAAACAAAGATTTTATGCTTACATTATGTACATGTACAATGTACATCATATTCGACGCATCATAGATCCTATTACGTAATCATTTCCCAGTGTCGTGTCCCCAAGATGTAGAACGTGTCGGAGATTATTGACAAACCTTGTAAGTGACGTATCAGTGAGCTTTCCAGTTCCTCTAAACACGAAGTCTGGAGGGGTCAGGATACCAGTGGGAAAAAGAGATGTAAATTGCTTGTTCAGTATTTTGATAACATTATGAGGAACAGACGACGATCAAAAAAAGTTTAGACATAGCGATCATCCAATAAACATGCTGTGCTGAATCTTGCAGTTCATTACAGGTAAATGAATTTTGTAAGAGTTCAACTAAAGATATAAATACAGTACTGGGAATTCTTTGTTATTATTATTCATTTTTATTTTTTATTTAATGATTTTTTTTGTATTTATTTATTTTTTGTATTTTTTAAAGTTTTTTATTTATTTATTATTATTATTATTATTACTATTATAATTATTTATTATTATTATTATTTATTTATTTATTTATTTATTTATTTATTATTATTATTATTTTTTTTTTTGGGGGGGGGGGGTGGTCAAACTTCTTCCGCTACTTCCATCCCTGTCTGTCACACGTCTCTCTCCCCCCCCCCCCCCCCCCCCCCTCTCTCTCTCTCTCTCTCTTTCTTCCATCTCTTACTCTGTTGCTTTTCATTTCTTTCTCCGGCTCTTCCCTCATTATTTATCTCCCAACTTATTTTTCTTCATATAATCAAACCTATTGCACAATTACATGAAAACAACGAATCTGATAGAATTTTTTTTTTCCAGCACACTATTAAAAATAGATTACATGTATATCTGTATCTTAATTTGAAGCTGCTGTTTCTTTTTACCAGGCCGCAAACCAATCCATGCAAATCTGCAGCACTCTTCCCATGCCTAACTGGCAGCTTGCCAACCAATGTAGCCAGCTGACGTCATTCGTCGTAAACCAGACAATACAAATGCTACAGAACATTGTGAGTATTTCCTTGACCCAAGACGGATCAAGGGTTGTCTGAATGGATGGGGGAGGGGAAGGGAGCGCGCAAAAATTTCGCCGGCATAAATTTGTCCCAGAAACAAGGCTTCGGGAATTCCGATTGTCTTCTAGAGGCCTTCTCCGGGTGGGGGTGGGGGGGGGGGGGGGGGAGCCGAAAGTCTAGAAAGGGGATCCCGCGGTGTTTTAACCGTAATAATGGGAGGGGGAGAATATCGACCGCATGATCCGCCTTTGGACAAGGACAAAAGCTCTCAGTTGAACCTCAATGAAAAGGCATCATATTACGGATTCGAAAATATTATGAGCTCCTATTTATCATCATGCTGATGACCCCAGCGTAATGTTCCTTGATTCTTTCTGTCCGTATCCACAGCCTGCTCAGGAGATCTGCAAGTCACTCACCTTCTGTCGCCCACAACCCCAGCAACCGATCAACCCTTGGATGAACCAAAATCCGTACGGTCAGCAACAGCCCCAGACCCCTTTCAACCCCTACATGAACCAAGCTCGTCCACAGACCCCCAACCAGGGGTACGGTCAAGGGTTTGGCCAGCCCCAGCAGGGATACAACCCAATGGGTGGCGGCGGAGGCAATATGTTCGGTCGAAGGAAAAGGTCCATCAGCATGATGTTTAGGGACTTCGTCCCCAACTTCAAGAATCACATGAGTAAGTATCAATGAAGAATAATCCTGCAAGGATTCTGGTTCTCTTCCACTTCTGGAGAAGCCATGCTTGGGTTAAAGATATTCATTTCTTAGCGTCTCTGTATGAATTTCTTCATCATTGTGTGAGCATCAATGATCCGTACTAATGACGGTATTTTTCTAGAGTACACATTCTCGACCCACGAGTGGAAAACGAGTACCTGGAATTCTAGCTTCTGCAGTTGATTATCGATTACCCTGATGCAATAGTGATATTCTAAAAACCACTTGAAATAAATACATTACTATTATGATTCGTACGCTCTTGTTTTTACAGCGTCACTTTTGGGCAACTTGGAGAACACGATCTGCAAAAGCTGCGAGAATGTTGTGGACAGGATGCGAGAAGATGTACTTAATGAGCAGACATTGGTAAGATCCCTTTTTCGTTCATTCCCGATTTTTCATTTAATTTGAATAAATGAAAAATAACAAAGTAAGAAAGAGTGTCCATAGGTCCCGAAGTTAATGGTTATAATAATTTGCATTGGTGAATGTCAACTCTGTAGTCGCAAATGTCTCTTATTTTCCGATGTGCCACTAAACGAAATATAAAACAGTCAGTGGCGAGTCTTGAGCGTTTGAAAGGGGGCTGTCAGAATGTTTGCGTACAAGTTTGGCGAAACTTTCCAACAAGAAAATCAGGAAGAATGTTTGTTGATAGACCACAAGAATTGTCAAAATCAAAATGTGAAGACAGATAATTTAAAATGGGGAAAGGCTGTCACTAATTTATACGCCCCTCTGAATGTATACGGTCTTGTAGACTTCATGATGGCAAATAATTTATATATAATTAACTCATGCACTATAATTAAAGAAGAAAAAAGGTACTGTGATAATTACTTGCTTATGTTGATTCCAAAATCTCCTGCACCCTCAATTTATAATTATCAACAATATTGGTATCTACTACCCGATAGTCATGTCTGTGATGTTTGAACAATTTCCTTTATTTCAATTAAAAATTTTCTTTAAAAATTCTTCAAATGTTGTGAAATATTACCTGATCAATAAAAGAGTGGGTGAGTTTTTCGAGGTGGTATTTATCACCCTGACTTTAAATTAGAGCTACTACATTACTACAATGTTTATTTTCAATTGATGTCATATCGTCTTTAATCCTTATTAATCCCTCAGAGTCAAATTGGCAAACTTCTAAAGGATACTTGTGACGTCATGCCTTGCATCAACAAGACGGAATGCTATATCATCGCAGAGCACTACCCGGCCGCTCTGAGGGACTTTGCATCCAGTATGCTTGTAAGAAATATTATGTATACATGGTATATGCGACATTGTGATACATGGGAAGAAAGAACGAGGTGAAGAGAGAGGGAGAGAAAGAGAGAGAGCTAGAGGGGAGATAGACGGAAAGAGAGAGTGAGAGAGAAAAGAAAAGAGAGAGAGTTACAAAGGAAGAGACAGAGGGACAGATAATAACAGAGACAGAGAAAGGGGAGAGATAGAAAAGAAAATCTATATTTTAGAAGAATCCAATATTCATGATCACCAAAGAAATTAAAAAGAAATTTGAGGGCATCATCTTCATGTAGATAAATTCATGATATTGTTAGATAAATTCATGATATTGTTAGTGTAGCCATAAATGATTACAATGTATTATACAAATTCATATTCTCATTTATATCACAGGACACACGAGAGACATGCGAATCGTTCCGCCTCTGTGGACCAAATAGCCGCATCGGCCAATCAAGTGGGTTCGACTTCCCTGGTTTCGGCTTGGACGCATTCTTCCCGTCGCAAACACCCGCAGCGCCACAGGAACCGCAGATCCCCATTGCCTACCCCTCCGAGCCAGACGTCAACATTCCCCTGGAAAGTCAACCAATATACTACAGCAACAGGAATGGACGACAGAAGCGGCAGGTCCCAGGAATGAACCAGGGGATGAACCCAGGGATGAACCCAGGGATGAACCCAGGGATGAACCGGCAGCAAACTCCGTTCAACCCATTTCAACAACAACAAGGCACGCAGGGACAACAAAACCTGCTGGATTTCGCTTCCATGTTGGACCAGCTCCTCTGTAAGTTCCTATAAGTCGTATCAATGCAAATCTCTTTCATAAAAGAAATCACAATTAAACCAATGAAGACTTTGAGCCTGTGGTTTCTGTATTAAGTCTATAATGGGAATATTTGAATTCAATAGTGAACAGATTAATGTTATGAAAATCTTGCCAATTTCGGCATCGAGCAGGATATACATGTGTGTTTTCAAAAGAGGTCTTTCTGTCAACATCCTGACAGAGTTTCAATTTTGCAATTCAGGGCTCACACCTGTAATTATTTCCCCAAAGGCTCATGTGTTCAAAATGAGAAATAAAAAAATCATGAAAAATAAGTGCTAGCAATGGCAACATTCAAACTTGTGTCTAGATTAGTTCATACAATTTCCTTCACTTCCTGAAAACATGAAGGGATGTTTTTCAGCATTTTTTCTCTCTACAGTGGCTGCAACTTAGACTACCCACAAACTTGGTCTGAGCTAAAGTGGTTATGAGGTTTCTTGAGCTGCTTATAAAGTCCCCATAAATTCCCGCTGGGACCAACTCCTGCTCTCTCATGGGACTGATCTGAACCAGTAATTATCCCTCTTTATGCACATATGGAAAAAAAAGTGTTGAAATATGTATCATTGATTTTATATTATTATTTTTTTCAATAATTACATCATCTTTGGTACGGGTCGAAGGGGAATTACCCTAAATGACTGGATCTAATTACAGGCGTGCGTCCTTCAGGGGCAAAACTGTTTTACAAATAGCCACGAGATGGCTTAAGTGAGTGCGGCACCCTACAACAACAACACCAACACCAACACATCAAAAACATCACAAACAGCAACGGTAACAACACCACCAATGACATCCTGTAATTAGTTTTGGGAAGATGTTCCTGACCATGAAATGCTTTGATTTTCTCTCGACAGCGAGATTTGGTATCCAGATTCCAGGCTTGGCTGAGCTTGGTAGGAGGATGCAGATGTTGAAAGGAGGTAAAACAATGCTCTCTAATCTCTCTCAGTGCATACATTTAAAGTCTGACAAAGGACCACTTAAGATATAGAAACAAGTTGACTCTATTTGAGTTAGAAGTTATCCCAATGTACTAGATATTTTCCCTAATGGGCTGCTTTCCCAGCTTAGGACAAATGGCACCATAGACGTAGCCAAGAGAGGGCCGGAACCTAGGGGTTAAGACCTTTGCTCTACCCCAACCCTACTCCAGGTGCTCCCCCTGTTCAGCAAGTCTGGCTACGCCTCTGACTGGCATACCCTTTTTCACACTAATCCTGATATCAATCTTACAATGCTTTTACTAGCAAGACAACGCTGTTATGTTGATATATGTTCTTCAGCATGTGCAACGAATGTTTGATAAGCTTAAAGGTCATGTAGAGTTTTGGTAAGCTCTCAAAAACTGTTCGTAAGATTTCTTTAATGTTTGGTGATAAATAGCAAGATACTAGCAATACTAAGACACTGTGAAGATTTCGCCTCCTAAAGTTTAATATTAAACAAATAAGAGGCAAAAACTAATTTATGTGCCGGGACAGGCACGTAAAATACCCCCCCCCCTAATAAAAAGGCAGCATGTGCTATACACTGTACACACACGTGTAAAACCAATGAGTAGCTACACACAGTCATGGGTGCAAATCCAGGGGGGACAGGGGGACTTGCCCCCCCCCCCACCTTTTCGAAGATAGGCAAATGTCTCCCACCTTTTTGAATAACCTTTTTTTTTTTTTTGCTAGTCAGAGAATTTTGGAAGAAAACTAGACCCCAAAAATGTGATACCTTTTTTTTTTTTTGGGGGGGGGGGGGTCATGTGATGACCCCCCCCCCCCCCCGAATTTAAAAATGGATTTGTGCCACTGCACACAGTGATACACATGCTGTCTCTATGCGAAGCCCGAGGTTGCTGATGGGAGCCATCGGGGTGGAAGGGTCCTAGCATAATGGCAGTGATCGAGCATTCCTTACAGATATTTACACTGAAATTCACCAGAAATCATAGATGGAATACTAAATGAACTCTTACAGACATCTTTTGATACAAGGAGAACAACATGAGACTATTATTTAACATGTTTATTTCCAGTTTCCTTTTTGCCTAAATTCTTTACATGAGCTTTAAAAGTCCAGGATTCTGTTTCATAAAACTTGTTATCAGTAACAACTGCCATATTTCTATGACAAATTTGCTCTCAGCCAATCGGATGAAAGGATTCCAATAGCTTATAACAACTATGGTATCTTGTTATTGATAACAACTTTTATGAAACGGAGTCCAGAGGTAATACGAAAAATGTAATCAGACACTTTCCGACATGTCTTTGATTTCCACTTGAACATTTAAAAAGAATATGCCTGACTCTGGAGCAAAGTGTGTTGGAGACCGTAACAATGTTTTTAATCGATATAATTTTGTAGACTGTCTTGACATCGTATATTATGTTTGTTTTGTCTGAAGGAATGGGCAATGTGCCCGGTATGCAAGGGATGAGCGGCGGAATGCCAGGAATGGGCGGCGGCATGCCAGGAATGGGCGGCGGCATGCCTCGGGGATTCGGTCGCAAGAAGAGAGCCGCTGCTGAAGATTCGAGTAAGTCATTTTTGAAAGGCAATTTGGTTCTCGAGTACTGAATACTTGGAAGAAAAACACTTTGCCTCATATCGGGAGATTGTTACATCTTAAATATCGGGTGTAAGTCATTTTTGAAAGGCAATTTGGATCTCGAGTACTGAATACTTGGGGGGAAAAACACTTTGTCTCATATCGGGAGGTTGTCTAATCTTAAGCATCGGGAACTGATTTTTTTTCTGATAGGTTGTCGGACAAAATACTTCATGCTAGCTTCTTCTTTTCCTTCTTTTTTGAAATCATAACATTCTCTTATATGATTGTCAATTATAGAGACTTAGATTCACAATGTTAAAATAGAATTGAAAATATAATTAATCTTTTGAATCTGAAAGTGAAATGAATATTGGATTGAAAAAAAATGGCAAGTAGAAATTGAATTGAAAATTGATATGAAGAGTGAACTAGTAAAAAAAAAAAATGGAGTCCGATGAGACTTGGATATGAAAAATTAAATGAAAATTTAATTGAAGTATGAAAACTGGATAAAATTTTGAATTCAATATTTTAATTGAATCCTTATCATTGCTCCAGGCCCAGCGGATGATCCGAGAGAGCGTGTCGTCAGACAGGTCCCAGGCATGAGTCCACAGATGCCATTCAATCCCTTCATGGGAGGACAATCGCCACTTGATTTCATTCCCATGTTAGACCAGCTCCTCAGTAAGTTTGTATGCCACTGTTTGCTATATTCACGTTGCACACAAGGCGTCATTATTACGTTGACGTAGGAGCGCGTGAGTGACTTGTGCGGTCTTTTGCCCGTCATGAAAAGTAATGTCGTTTAAAAAGTGATTGCAAAGTGAACAGTTCAAATAATGCAATCGGTCCTTTAATATTAAACTGGCGTATGCATTAATTGCCTTCACAGGCTCGACAATCGCTGATACTGACGTAACCGAAATGACGCCTCTTGTTGTGAGCCAGGCTTTACTATACCCGTTGCACACGATACGTCATTTGGACTGCGTTATTACTTATGCTAATCCAAGCTACGACGGCAATTAGTGCATGCGACAGTAATTCAACGCAATGTTTGCTCCGTTCATGTTGTCTTCACGTAGTGTAACGACGTCACCCTCATATGCGCGCTAAAGACCGCGTCAGTCGCTGGCGCAATCCTACATGAGCAGAATGACGCCTCTTGTGCAACGTGCATAGCAAATTAATAGTTATCATAGTGTACTTGTCTTGGTATAGTGACTCATTTATTTGACTTGAGGCTGAGGGTTCATATCTCTCCGTGATTTAGAAATGTGCTACTCTCCACCTTGGTGTAAATATATCATGCTTGAGTGTTTCTTATCGACGTATCGGCAGTAACCATGATAACCGGGGTAATACTGGAGCGCCAGAAGCTTCACCGTTTGACGGACAGTTGCCTATAGGCTATACATAGCTTATCATTATTATTGTTATATTCAGTTAAGGCACTCTTAGACTGGAATTATGCATTCGGTTGTTCTTATTGACGACCTTTCAAAAAGTTTCTTTCTGTTCTCTCCATACAGAGAATTTTGGCATCAGCATCCCAGGTCTTGATATGCTAGGAAGACGGCAACAGCAGTTTAAGTTCGGCAGTAAGTATATATAATAATTGACTAATGAATTCTCTCATTCCAAAAAGCTTAATACAGGAACCGACATGCTCGAGTATTCAATTGATTAATATGAATATTGACACTATATTAACAAAAAATTATCGTATGGTACAGATTACCGCCAAATTATCTCTTCACACTTCAAAAAGCGTACGATCAGAATACATATTCGTTTAATAGTGGCGGATCAGGGATCATTTTCGATGGGATGGGAAGCAAAAACAGTAAGAATATTTTGGTTGTAAAATATCACAGAGGAGGCATTAAGAGTGTCATAATCTAACAGCAAAAACAAAATAATATCTTTTCTTAACCTCCTGAGTTAAAACAAAAATCATGGGGACGTGCCCCCTGTGTCCACCCCCCGTGTCAGCACCATTATGATGTTGCTGGCTTTGATAGTTACAAATCATCTATTAAAGCTATTCATCCTAGTAAGTTTCTACCAAGATATGCGTATGTTCAGTCGATACTTTTTCATGCAGACCAAAATATCTAAACGCATTTAAAAGAATGTCATTCATTATTAACCGTTCGCTGATTTATTGGAACCATGTAAAATTCGGCTTTCGATCCCGTTTGAAATCCATACATAAAATCATCAAAATCCAAATATTGTATGAAATGAAAAATGTCGACCATAGTAAGTGGTAGGCAATTATTGCAGTATATGCACAATAAAACTATATAAATTTGGGTGATACATGTGACTGGAACGTTGAAATTACAGTAATTAATATCAAATGAAATAGAAGGTTAAATATGATACAGACTTTGAGTTGCGTTAGATGAGTAGTGGACACACGTCTCAGTCTATCACAAGAATGATCAAGGTATTTAAGTATAAAATGAAAGCATTTTATGGGGTGAAGTTAACTTTTAGAAGGAGATTCTTTTTAATTATGGATCCGGAAACAAGGAAAAGGCAGGTCTAAATTATACATTACATGATAAAGTCAAGATGGAGTTTATAAACTAATGGGTAAATAAATAAATAAATAAATAAATAAATAAATAAATAAATAATTAAATAATTGACCCAAATGGCCTAACAAATCGAGATACTACATAAGAAATGTGTAACTACATAAATATATCTTTTCATATAAAGCTTACTCGCCGTGCTCGTGAAAGGAAAGTGGTATTTTTGCCAAGGCTCCCTTTCTAAGAGAAAGTGGAATTCTGGTGAAGGTGGAAAATAGTTTGTGAACTTTTTCATTCTTTTTATTTTCACAATGCAATCGCATGACAGAACTGAATCCTTTTATATCATTTATTTCATTTTGTTTACAGGAATGGGTATGCAGGGTATGCAGGGCATGATGGGCGGCATGCGAGGATTCGGTCGTAAAAGGAGAGCTGCAGGAAGTGAGTAACCTGGATCCCGTTTCAGACACCTTGTTATCAATAACAACTGCCACATTTCTATGACAAATTTGCTCACAGCCAATCAAATGCAACGATTTCAGTAGCTTATAACAAGTATCGTAACTTGTTATTGATAACCACTTTCATGAAACTAGACCTAGATAGATTCATAGGCGTGAGTGCCCCCGAAAATTTTGAAATTACCAATATTTGGGCAATATCTTATATATATTATTTATATCTGGGTAAGAAGTTGGTCTATTTGTGAATTTGCATTTCCCATCTCGTACATTTTGACGATGAATTTCCAATTTCAGTATGCCAAGAAATGGAAAGTTAATATACACCGACACCTAAAAGGTACCCACAAATTAACCCTAGTTGTGATGTCTTCAAAATTCAAATCTTCCATTTTGCTTCACACAATCTCGCTGGGCGTATGAGGCTGGAACTAGGGTCTGAAGCCCCCATTAAAAAATTTATACTCCCAATATTAGGGCAACCGCTCACCTCACATTCGGGAAGAGAGTTAGCTTTGTTAGTTGTCTTTCTTGTTGTTATAGAATAAACTACTTAACCATCTTTTAAAGTAATTATATATATATATATATATATATATATATATATATATATATATATATTTTTTTTTTTTTTTCTTCTTTTTTTTTCGCATCGTCAGTTTGCCGCTATGCAGTAGACGTAAGCTGATATTGAACTAAATTGTCTTGAATTTAAATTTGATTGCACGACACATTTTCCCGCTGCAATTGCTCCGCGAACAATATCCTACACTAACCAAATTCCTAACTTAAAGCCTTGACCAAACATCATACATAACCGTAAAATCTTACCCTAAACCTAACCTAAGACCTTGGAATAGCAACCCAAACCCTGACTTTATATGTATTAGACGACATAAAGCCAGGAGCACAATGTCGCCGGAAAAAATGTCATAGTACCGAACAGATATCCGACTTGTGACCAACGTATGCTAAAGAGCTATTCAGCTTCCATAGATCACCCCAATATTTCACTAGGTCCAGAATAAAATGCACTGACAAACACTTAATATTTTGTACGGTCTAGTGAACGAGCAGGACGCTGACCACCAGAGCGCGGAGCAACAGAGACATAAGAGACAGATGATGAACCCTTATGGACAATTCCAACCTTTCCCTCAACAACCTCAACAACCTCAACAACCACAAGAGAAACCATCTTGGTTCAACGTGCCCGCTATGCTCGACAGCATCCTCAGTAAGTTGTTGATATCTTTTCAATCTGTAAAAGCAAATACTATACATGACTATGCTTACACTGAGTGAGTGCCGTAAAACATAGGGTTTCTGTGGGTTTCGAGCGAACCCCTCCCTCTTCCTCCTAAAATGGAATGATTTTTATAATTTAATTTCTTTTCTGGTGAAAGGGCACCGCAGAGTGTCTGGATTTTTCATTTTTGCTTTCCTAGTTGCTTGTCAGATTATTATGGAGTGGAAAAATCGCGCTCAGGAACCCTCCCCCTCACGTGTACGGGCATGTTTTGCAGGTGTAAGAAAAAAAGAAAAGAAAAAAAGAAAACCCAGGTCATACGATCTTTAAGGGAATACACAGTGTTATTAAAGGTCATAGATTATTTTGGTGAATATTGTATTCATTCTGTTGTACCATAATTAGTTGGTCTAATGCCTTTTGCACACGAAGCGTCATTTTGATTGCGTCAATACCTGCGCTAATCAAGCCCGTGGATGTAGTTCAAGTGCATATACGCGTGCCAATTCTTCAAAGCAGTGTTTGCAATGTCCATTTTGCATTCGCTTTTTGTATGTTATCAATCTCATTTGACGCAACAAAGGCCGCGCGCCAGTGGCTGACGCAGTCCTACGTCAGGCATTATGACACTTCGTGTGCAACAAGCTTAAGATAAAGTTGAGTTCTGGGGGGCGTTTCATCAAGTGTCTTGTCAGTGATTTTTACCGACAAATTTGCTCTCAGCCAATCAGATGCAAGGATTTCAGTAGCTTATAACAGTTAATGTAAATTGTCAGTGAAAGAAACTGTCTCAAAGCAATTGGGAAAAGTTGATTATATAGCACATGAGACGTACGAGTTTGAGTATGAGTGTACGCTATGAGGTTTTGGAATCACCAAAATGATAAGAAATTGACTCATTCCTGCTGAGAGTCAAATGCACTGCACACAGAAATGTGTAAATGGGACTACACACATATGTTCGGCCCCGAACATTTCATCTGTTTCTTGTCATATTTTGAATGTGAAAGCATTTGAAGGGCAATCCTTTTCAGGGGACATATTTACTATGATAATATTTCAAACTGACATAAAAAGAATGAGAAAGCTCACAAATTATTTTTACCTTTCCCAGAACTCAAGCTTCCCTTTAAGACCAAATCGATAATAACTTATAGTTAGTGAGCTTCGAAAGCCATAATGACAACATAGGTAGTATTGTCTGTGCCCCTCCCCTCGAAACTTTACTTAAAGCTTAAAATATATGAAACGATGGTGCCAATAAAGTAATGTTTAATTCCACAAATCGTTCATTTCCTATAATGTTTATTTATCCTTTTTTAGTTTGATTTTTGAATAATGTGTTTAGGCGCTGTTACATTCTAAAAGTCATGTAGGCCTATGTCTCTTCCTTGAACTTGAACTTGAACTTGAACTTAAAATTTATTTATCCAATAACAATAACACACACATAAAAGAATTTAGATAACACAAGCTTAAAGGAAAAAAGGAACCAGAAAATATCATGAATGCTAGTCTGGTATCTTTAAACATTGGAAAACATACTTTGGTTAAATAGAATAAACAAACAAAAATTGTTGTGCTACATATGCAGTGAATAGTATAAGATGTGAAGTGCACCTTCGTTTTGGTTTCAATTTCTAAATTCATTCCTTAAGATAAGTATGATTAGTAGTCTCACCAGCGAAGCTGGGGGATCGTACCCAGTCAAAACTATCAATTATTACAAGTAAGACTTTATCATTTGCTTGACAGACGATTTTCTCTGTAGTATTTCTGACCGAGTAACCATGGAAACTTATTTCTTTCCTCTAACAGAGCGCTTTGGTATCAACATCCCAGGCCTGAAAAGCCTACTGGGAGGAAAACAACAACAACAACAACAACCACAGTTCCCAGGTAATCAGCATTGATTAATTAATTAATTTATCAAATTGATTAATGATTGATTTCATTAATTGTGTTGAGGATTTACTGCTGCAGCTCATGAGACCGACAGGCCACTAAACCGACAATGTTGGTCTTTTGGGCCTTCTGGCATTCTTTTTTTTTTTTTTTTTTTTTTTTTTTTAGGTTTCACTAGACTGACGCCCCTCCTAGATCGACCCTGTCGACTGCCCACGAGACCAGCATTTCCCATCTTCCCGTATGTAATTCTTTGTTTTGTCGATCTGGTGGGTCGTCGGTCTAGTGATCTTTTTATAAATGTCTGTCTGGTGGGCTGTCGGTCTACTGGCATGATTCACTATTTACGCCATTCCGTATATGCATATTCCGTATATGCATTTCTGGCTAAATGGCATGTATAGATGTTAATATCATTGAATTTGTAAGGTCATGTGATACATCTGTCATATCCAAATTGAAATAATCAGAAAATGTGGGAATGGATAACTGCTGTAACAGATATAATGATTCAGAATGAACTATGATGCTTTCTGTGGTGCTAAGTATAAAGATAAATATAGCTGATATATATATATATATATTTTTTTTTTTAAAACAATTATTTACTTTAAGAAAATGAATAATATAGGCAAAGAGCATTACATAAGTAAAAACCTGATGATTTAATCAATACATGTAATTTGTATTTGTATTTTGTTGTTGTTGCAGGAATGGGAGGAATGGGAGGAATGGGTGGAATGCCCGGTATGGGTGGTATGGGCGGCATGCCAGGTATGGGCGGTATGGGAGGCATGGGCGGCATGGGCGGATTCGGACGCAAGAAGAGGGCTGTCGTGGAGGAACAGACAGTACCAGGTAGGTGTTGACAATTTGCTTCATTCCATTAAATTTGAAGATCAAAATATTTATTTTTCATTTATTCACTATCAGGTACATATAAATTTTACATTAAAAAGTCAATTTAGGTATCGATATAGTATTTAACGAAAAAAAAAAAAAAGGCTGTCATATTCTATTTAGGTGTTTTTTCGTCTGTTTATATCTTCATCGTTTTGTTTTTATTCGAATTTCTGCGATCAGGTATATATAATTTTTTGAAACATAAAAAGTCCCTTCAGGTTTCGATATAATACTTTACAAAATATAAATGAATAGCTCTTATACTTAACGTAATATACACGTATACATGTGTATATATATGTTTCTCTTCATCTTCTTTTTCCCTCATCCTTTTGTTGTCTTTATGAATTTCGCTATGTTCTATTCAAACAAGTTTTGAATTTTGTTCTTTGTTTATTCTCTTTTGATTTCTTTCAAACAGTGCAATTTTATACATTTGAAAATTGTCTCGGCTGACCTGTCTGATGTTTTTTTTTTTTTCGCACTCAGTTCCTTGTTTACATGAAACTATAAATGAATAACTGATACTAATTGTATATGTGGATTAACTAGTCATCAGATAATTAATTGAGAACTTGGCATTTTATTTCCAGTCGAACCTGAAGACCTTGCTACTGGAGAGATGGCGAGATGCCTGGGAAGTGCTGTTACCAATGTAAGAACTATCATTTATTTCATATTTAGAATTATTACGTTATTCTTAATGCATAATACAAGTTTCTTGGTTGTGTCACGTGGTTACTCATAAGAGCATTGGAGCGAAGATTACTTTATTATTCATAATCAGCATAATGCAAGGTTTTTTTTTGTAGAAGTGCCATTCGGTTACTATAATAAAGAGCAGTGGGACGCAGATAGATCCTTGAGGAAGGCCATAGATGTATCACACACACACACACACACACACACACACATATATATATATATATATATATATATATATATATATATATACTGTAATCCTGTAGAATAAATTCAGCCATTTGAAGATTGTGAGAAGCTGATTACATGGTGAAGCCTGAATTGATTTTATCAATTATAGAATAACGGACGAAGATAAGCCTGGAAAAAGTTGAGCCTGACTTTCGTTATGAAACACCAATAGTTCACTTCTATATTCAATGTGAATCATTGATCTATTACAAATTCATTCAGTAGATACGGATGATGAGATTATGATTATATAATGACATGAATTATGGTCATTTTTTTTTAACGAAAATGAATAGGTTGACATTTAGCGCTCCATATATCAAGCGGAAAAAGCCAAATCGTTGAGGATTAAATTTAGTTCACTTTAATAAATTTTAAATTCAGTACACTTTTATGGCTAATGGCCAAAGAGCACAAGCTAAATAAAAATCAGCAAATCCAATTAACAGATATTATAATATTTCAGTTACATTCACAACGGTTTATTAAATTAAAAAAAATAATTATACGGTTACATCTTAAAATTCTTATAGGGACAAACAACACACGATTCGAAAGAATGATTTGATTTGATTCATCCAGCAATATACATAGAGAGCGCAATGCACTGTTATGTTCAAAGCTTAGCAGGATACTCTTCAAAATTGTTTAGCTGAAAGGTGTTTACCCGAGAAAGTTATTCTCTGTTTACTGTTTTTATTTGTTATTTTGCTCTTTTTCAAATCTTATTTTACAGGAGACATGGAAATGCCAGTTATGCAAGAAGGGAATGGTAGCTATGACTAACGTTCTCGACATCCAAATGGTAAGATAAGTTTTAAAAATTTTCTTTTGTATTGAACTTGAATGGTACTCAAAGGGACTCTAAATAAAACGGGTACATGTAGATGAGCAAAATGACAAGTATATTCATGCATTGCCAATTCGACTGAAAACAGGAAACCGTAAAAATATACTTTATACATGACCCCCCCCCAAAAAAAAAAAAAAAAAAAAAAAATGTAAAAGCAACAATTCACTATTGCTTAATAATTCTTTTTTTTTTACATCAAGTTCATTATTTTGTTATATGAATGGATGATGTGCTGTTATAAAGTCATGATAACTATTTCAGGCATATATGCTGATTAAATTCATTTCTGTGATACTCACTGCAATTTGAAAATTGACTTCCATCTATTCATTTATGACATCTTGAGTGGTTTTTGTTTTTAACACTGACGTACAAACGCTCATATTCTGAAGTAATTTAAAAGGATTTGATTATTCTTCATGAATTCAAAACAACCAGCTTGCTGAATAACATTATTTCTGTATCCCTCTGTTATAGCATCATCAATCATTGGGACTGCAGAGCATGTGTCGACTTCTCCCCAGTAATCTCAGAGTGATGGTAATCTTTGATTTTGTTAACGATTTCACTTTATGTGTAGAAACTAGTGTAATTAATATTTTAAAAGACGCTTTATGGTTTTCTTTTGTTAGTATCAATATAAATCTCATTTATATTATTTTTTTACGGGTCTTAATATAATTGCTGTTATGCGCATAGGAGAGAGTGAGTGGTTTCTTTATATGTTTATAGCTTATTCATTTTTCCATTAATCTCATTAATATCTTCAATCATCCACTCTCTCATCTCTCTCTCTCTCTTTCTTTACTCCCTCCTTCGCTTTCTCTCTCTCTCAGTCCCATTATCACTTATACATTATGCTCAGTATTATAAAATTTTCCTCATCACTAAAAATTTCGATTTGTCCATCTGACAAAATCCAAAATTATTCAACCCTCGAAGTACGATACCACTTTCGCTAACCATGCCCCATCCTTTTTTCTCTTATCCCGTCCTGCAGTGCGAGTCTGAGTTGCGCCCCTTCCGCCAACAAGGCGGTACACCAGCCATCGGAGACCCCATCGAAGCCTGCCAGGGTCTTGGATTCTGCCTGGACGAACCCGAGCAACGGCTTCCATAAACATGGGGGACGAACAGAAGCAGCAGACACTCCCCTTTCAACTATCCTCATGCTTAGAACTCGACTAGACCAAGTCTCCAGCAAGGATGACCACGCCCGACCAGATGATAATGCTTCCCCATACAATTACAAATGCATACACATACACCCACATACACACAAACACACACAGACAATACTATATGTACACTGATAAATATCACTCAGTCTTGTCATTAAACTTTGCAGGTGAAATGAAATTGGTACACAAATTATATACACTTGTATAACTCATATTACATTGTAACGGCCTATTTTACATCAGGTGCAATGTCTGGCAAGTGTTCAAAATCTGCAATTTGACAAACATGTAGTAAATTTGAATGACAGTGGTCAATGTATGCCAGCACAATGCTAATATCCCGTAATAATTCTTATTTTTTTTAAATATCAGCACTGAGAATCTGCACCGAGTCTGAGTTTTCCCCCATTCACGCTAAATATGTTTTACTATAAGATCTTTTCAATTGACAAGATTTATACTAAAGTTGAATCTTGTTTTTTTTTTAATTATTCCTTTTGAATTAATTTCTTCGATCTCATCTCTCTCTCATTCTTTATCTGTCCTGTCTGTCTCTCCCTCTCTCTTTCTGTTCCTTTTCTATATCTCTCTTCATTCTCTCCATCTCTTTCTATAAATTCTGACAATATATCAAGTGGTATGTAGACATGAATTGTTACCCCCTAAGTTTCTCTAAGACGTTTGAAACACTACGTAATAGTTATAATCCAAATGATATTTAAGATTGTGTGCAATAAACCATAAGACAAAGATGTGCAAATTTGACCACAATCATGTTTTTATATGTTATAAGCTCGAAAATATTTTTTTCTGAAAAAAATTATCGGTAGGGGACTTCTATAAGATATGCATTATTTGCAAGAACCCTGTCCGTTTTTTTTTTCTTATCAAATTTGACAGGAATTCGGGGGGATGGGGTTGGAGGAATAGAGGGTGTTCTGCTCTTCCACGACTATCGTCATGTAAAAAAAAAGTATTATTCTTTTCCTTCTTAATATTGAATGTATACTTCTATGCTGATTTCTTTATATGCATGTGTTTTGTTTATAATACAATTAAACATAATTATTATATACATTCCGATCTCGGGGTTTAATTTTCTCTACTGAAAGTTACATCAAGTACATGAGTGTTACGATTGTTCGACTGATACAAGATATTGTTGGTGAACTGTATTGAAATTTCAATCATTTCGGCCTTTTTCATTTATTTATTGAATTACTGAATACCTGAGTGGAAGAATCTGCTATGACTTGAATGACTCGTTGATTGATTTATCCGTTGGTTGATTGATTGATTGACTTGTTGATTGGTTGGTTGGTTGATTGATTAATATTGAACGATTGATCTATTTATTGTCTGCATAAGTGATCTATCAATTGATTGTTTAATTGATGAATGGACTGATTAGTACAATTATTATAGATTGATCGATTGGTATAGTAATCGAGTGAGGAGTGATTATTTTATGGTTTAATTTGGGAATAGAGTGATTAACTGACTGTCAATTTATCGACTGGTTGAATGGTTCCATGACATTTGCTCCTGCGACAATTGCTCCGGTCTAACTTTGCCATGTTAATCCTAAACCTAAACCTAACCCTAACTCTAACCCTAATCCTAATCCTAATCTTCACATTGTCCTTAACAAAAAACCAAATCATGACCCTGACCTTAACCTTTGACCTTTCGAGATATGGACGGAGGAGCAAATGTCGCAGGAGCAAATGTCGATTCAATTTATCGACCGGTTGAATACATGGTAGATATGTTGATGGTTAGATTGATAGGATAAAGGAATTGAGTGTTTGAAGATAGATAATTAGCTGTTGATATAATTGGCTGTGGTTCACAATTGCACAATATACAGATGTATATGCAACAACAACAATTCTGAGATACTTGAACGAAAAATAAGCATACACAGAAAGGGACCTTACAATATATTGAACAGAAGCAAAACTTAAATTATGTGAGAGCCAAGGATATCAAACACTGGATATGATATAAATGTATCATGTGCATATAAACATTGAAAAAGAATATTCCCATGTTTGGGATGAGTTTATTATCTAATCACGGTAAAAAAAAAAAAAAAAAAAAAAAAAAAGAACAAGAAAAAAGAAGCTTGCCATTAGCTAAAGCTGCTTTTCAGCTAGCCCGTGATATACATTTACGTGTACATTAAACAGAAAATAATCAGATACGAAAAAAACTTTCCAATACAAACATTATATTTAAAAAAAAATCAAATCGTGATTGAACTGAAATTTGAACAAGAACATTACATGTGTACAAACAAAAAAGACAAAACGAAAAGTAAAAAGTGCAAAGTTATTTTTTTTTTTTACTTGTATCAACGGGTTGGGTGTATCATATACAAGTCATTTAATATATTCACTGATTCGGTGTAATATTTATAACCTCTTCTTTGTTTTGGCTCTGGGTTCTTTTATTCGATTATCTCCTTAACAAAAAACAACATAGCCTGCAACGTGTTATTGGGTCATTAACAACAATGGAATAGCCGGGGGCGCATTCACCCAATATATTTAGACATTTGATCGGCACAGCTCACATTTGGTCAGCAAATGCGAGCTTTATGCGTGTTTAATCCGTCGACAAAATGTCATGGGGTGCCCCTATTGCCCCCCCCCCCCCCCCATTTAAGGCCCATTATACACAACAAAATGCAGTATGTCTACGTCACTTGGGACTACCTACAGGAACATCCCCTATGGAATAAAATTCGGCCCTTGCTTTATGAATTCATGGATACGCCACTGCCCCCCCCCCCCCAAAAAAAAGAATAGAGAAGAAAAGAGAAGAAAAAAGATGATTTCCCATCACTATGCCCACTCATTCTTAATCCATCACTGGTATTTCATTTTGCATGTCGTTGTCTGCCTCGGCATATTCAGCCTTCTTAGAACACAGGTGTAGAATACCCGTGCACCAGTACTGGGCGTCCTATATAGAAAGAGATAGGAAAAATATGAAAGAGTAATTCTTCAAATCTATTAAAAAGTTCATGCATTCCCTTCTTAAGGGAATCATCTAGCAATTATTATGAAAAAAAAAATGTTTGAAGTGTGCTTAAAATATGCCCTGTCCCTAAATGCCTATAAAACAAAACAAAATGAAACAAAAATTGGAAAGAATCTCGCAAAATAAAAAGATCTATCATAAGCGGCATAATTTTATGGTAAATATGGTAAATATGAGAAATTGGATCTTTTTGCTTTTCTTGCTTTCTCATGTGATTACAAAAAGGCAGTAAAGATTTACATTATATACACATTTCAATCTTTTGAAAAATATTTAATTCTATGATAATACTACTTTGTAATTTTGGATTGGTATAATATTTCCTACAGATTTCGCATTAGAGACAGTTAAATTTAAAATACCTTAAATCACAATCAAGATTACAATGATTGCAGAAGTTAATGAAAGAAAAGGACGTGGGAATATACAGTTGGTAAAAGTTGACGTGTAACAAGGGAGAAAAGGGAATAAAACTCAAAAGGCATAGCTTGTATTGCACATACATAATTGACAATATAATGTATCACAATTCAAATACAATACTGATGGCAAGACAAGGAATTGGAATTAAGAAAAGCGGTAGAGAAGAAGTGCGCAGATTTATTCATTCATTTATATATTTCATGTTATTGTGAAAAGTATCCAAATACCTTAACAAAACCGTAATCTAATACATGTAGGCATACGTAAGTACACCAGGCCTGGGCGGAACGACTTTTCCCTTTTTGAGAAACAAGGCATGCAAAAAAAAAATCATTTAGTTTCTGATAAAAATCATTCCTAAAAGAGAAAAATTATTTCAAAAATATTCTACTTCCCCCTCGGACAATCCTGGATCCGCCCTATAGATAGAAATATATAGCATGAAAGTATGAAAGCATTTTTGAAAGACAATGCTTTCATCAGAGAAAGTGGTAGTAGAATGGTATACTTTGCCAAAAAGAATTGGTAAATCTTACCAAAATGTCAAAGATGTCGTTATAGATTTTGTCCACTTTTTGTTGAATAACAAGTTGACAATCGCGTCGATCTTCATGGTCAGTGAAGAACTCGTAGCACGGATCTGTGAAATACTCCGATATCTACAGGATGAATAATTGAATATTGGGATTTTAGAAAAAGTTTGGAGGAGAAAATACTAAATCGAGAGAGAGAGAAAGAGAGAGAGACAGACACACACACACACACACACACACACACACACACACACAGAGAGAGAGAGAGAGAGAGATAGAGACAGAGACAGAGAGAGGCAGAAGGAGAGACAAAGAGAGAGACAGAGACAAAAAGAACAAGACAGTGTGAACCGGCTCACGCGAGGCTTCATTTGCTGATGTTAGGACCGCGTCAGCGACTGGTACGGCACGGTCTTTTTCGCGTCATGAAAAAGTGATGTCGTTAACAAAGTGATTGCATTATGAACAGTTCAAACAAACTTTTAACGACTGGTGTATGGGTTAGTTATTGTCTTCACAGGCTCGAATAGCGCAGATAATGACGCAATCGAAAAGACTCCTCGGGCTTAGAAGACCGTTGACGCACTCCTACGTCATGCAAATGATGCTCTTTGTGCAACGTTCATTAAGGTTCAGTGTGGACATTACACTTACTGCATTTTTTTCTACAATCATCGCGAATCGGCCGTTGATGATTAGTTGTTTGCATGCACGACAAGCGACGTGGCGGTCAATGATCCCGCTGGATAGTTCGTTCTCGGTTTCATTGAATATGCGACTCTTCATATCGCCAACGTTAGTCGAAAGGCGATCGTCTGGGAGTGGAATGCCCTTCACTGTATTCAAGAGTGACAGGGAATTCTGAATTCATGATTGTTACATGTACAAGAGTAAAAGGGCAACTTTATTCAAATGATATTTTGTCTGATTCAAGCTCTAGTAGGGCTATCAGTTTCATACAGTCATCAGATATACAGTATTAAAATGTGTTCGGTAATGTATTTGACAAAATAGCCTGGATTTACCTAAACATAAACATTGGATATACTTGTGATTGTTAGTTACTAAACACAAAAAGTTGAAACTTGTAACAGACCGAAGTTTGCACATATGAAGGATGTCAGATTCATTTGGGGATAATTGTTCTGACATTTCTTCGAATACTATTCTTAAAGTAGTGCTTTGATATTTTAATTGGATTTTCCCTTTTGTCCTTAGGTGAGCAAGGGTTAAACATTACTAGATTATCCTATATTGCAAAAGACAAACTTTTTCATGAATTTTGCCAATTATTCTGGCGTAGTTAATTCTGCAAAGTAGAGCGCGGCCGAAATCTAAATACCCCCGAATACGGATACTAAAGGAGGAGATGTGGCGAAATAGATGAAAGGATTTATTGACAGAAAGAAAAAAAGAAGATAATATGAAAAAAAGAGAAATGAGCAAATAACTGCATCCTCAGGCTGGGGAGCCGAGAGGGGCTTGCGGGCTGCAGCTCCCCTCCCCCTTTTTTTGAGTAGACACGCTTCGTAATGCTTATATATATATACATGTAGTACGCTTGATAATGATATATGGTCGTTCGCATGCTCAGCCCCCCCCCCCTCACTTTCAAAATAGCTCTACGGCCCCTGTCCTCATGGTTTTATATTTTAGTACTCTTGCCAAATTTCTCAGGCCCAGCCTATTCGTCGATTAGGCCTATACATGTATAGCTTCAAACTTAAAAAAAAAAAAAAAAAAAAAATAGCTACGCCATAAGTTGTTGCATGCATCCCTCAATAATAGGCTATTTTCATTATGTAATCAAATCTTGGGCATATTTCATTGTCAAGTGCCTGGCGACAAATTACAACATCCACGCCACCTGTTACTATTCATTGTATTTCAATCGTCAGAAATGGAACGCAGATATCAAACAATAGGTGTTGTGAGGTTCAACAAGCTTTGGTTTGTCCGATTAGCAACTAATGTAACGCATACAAGAGACCGGTTCTGTAATGTATTCAGATTTATGCACATTTCTTCTCTAAGCACCTAGTGACGAGCTATTTTTTTTTATTTTTTTTTTTTTAATAAATGCGCCTCAGTGACTGGAATCCAGTTTGCATACATTACTTGTTGCTATGTCCGGCAAGGCTCGGGCAAGCTTTCAGGTTATTTGATTACATTACCGAAGCGGTCCATTTGCGTTCTGCGTATTGAAATACGATAATTTGTAACAGGTGAATGCTAACGTTGGCGGGTCACTAGACCTACAAGCATAACTTCAAATGCATTGCGGAAATGGCTAGCGTGCCACTGTGTGGAGAAGTTCACTGAACATGTACCCTTGAAAAGTCTATTTTACCACACCGAGGTAATGCTAGAATATACCTACAAATCAAATCTTACCTGAGATAACGGAAACAATGAAAAGAAGGGCAGTAGAAATACCAGATCGGAGAGAATGTCCCGCCATTTTTAATCCAACCCTAACGAAGTCTAGGCCTACACCTCACTAAGACCAAAGACGGTATAATTCATGGATGAATGCCACAATATAAGTTTTAATTACAGTATATCCGACGGATGTTGATCCTAAAACCGGACACTGATACATGTACCTAGTTTGTCGCTAGTCTGCAGGCATAGACCCTAATTTAATACTTTATCAGAAAATCATTGTGTCTTGACAGAAGCCTAATTCAGCTACCTTCTGGTCGTGTCAGGAGCAGCTATAGTAACATATGGTATTCTTAGGGTGCAGACACTCTTTTACGACTGTCCAGGGTTTGTGCCTGCAAACTAGTTTGTCGCCTTCATGACGTATATCAAGGACTCTGCTTAAAAAGGCTCGTCAGACCTCACCCATAATGATAACAATAAAGCATATGCATAATGTAACGATAATTGTAACGATATAGTTGGATAGACCTTCCCGATTTTCAGAACGATAAAAATCATTGGTTCTGTCAATCAAACGCTATCATGACTATGGACATTGCCTAGCTCCATTCCTTCTCCCGGTCTCTGACGTCATATCAAAGGAGTGCAATTTTATTGGCTCACAATTTTTTTTATAGTTGAGGTATGTTCTAAAAATTCTGTGGTCGGGATTATGAAACCGTTAAGGGGGGGGGGGGGGGTCATTAGCATAAATCGTTCAGGTCTGACCCACAACGAGTTCCAAATCATTTTCTACAATTATACAAAAGGGGCGATCTGGAAACGATTTATCGTTATAGTTGTCTTTATCGATGAGGTCTGCATTTACATAATAGTTCAGGGGTTCTGTATCCGAACGGAAAGTATTGTTATTATAGCAGTGGCGTAATGAGCCAAAAGTTTGAGGGGGCTGAGCGAGTAAGAATAGAAGTATTCTCTAAGGCGCCAGGAACGCAATACATACTATACTTGTACTAAATCCTTTGAATGGGAGTGGGGATACAAATGTGTGTGTGTGTGTGTGGGGGGGGGGGGGGAGGTAAATCCCCGCCCCTCCAACAAGAAGACTTTGCATTTTGCTGTACCATGAAAATGTTGCACTTATCCAAGGCCCTTGCTAAATTAAAAATTCTATTTTGCGAGGTCGAGTGGCAACTATTAAAGCCAGACAATTTTGCGTTTTGTAGTTTGAAACTTTGCATTTCAGACCACTTTTATGCACAAAGTAATGATCAAAGTCTGAGATTAATCCACCCATTTCTTTTTTTCTCTTAAATCGTCTTGAATTTTAGGCGACAATTCAATTTCGGGGGACTGTTCCTCTCTGCCTGTTTATAAAATTCCTATTTTGAACGAGGGAGTGGAGCGACCGAGTGAGAGGATTTCCTATTTTGAATAGTGAAAGTTTGCATTCTAGAGCACTTCGGACCCTGAGTAGCGTGCTGTAGCTTTGGCTCATTATTTACTTCCCTCAGTTTTGAAAGAAATTTCACCACAGTGTGTGAACCTTTTTCTAATTACAGCAATTTATACATTCTAAAATACGTACTACTGTAATTAAAAAAGACATTTTCTAGCCAGGGGAATATAAAATCGATGAATTTTATTTCTATTTTCTTTCTTTCTTCTTCATTTCTTTCTTTTTTTCCTTTCCTTTTCCCTTTTCCATATTTTCCTTTTTCCCCTTTTTCTATTTTCTTGGGGAAGTGGACCTTTTTTTTGGGGGGGGCTGCAGGCCCCCCCCCCCACCAGAACGCCAGTGAGTCTACGTGTACACAGTTTGCTTGTATAGCAATCATGCAGAGGCCTCATTCTATTGGAAATAAAGACGCCCCCGTATGATACGAGGCCCCCGAAAACAACTGGCTATTCCAAAAAGCCGGTATCATCGTATGGGCCGCTGAACCAGGGGCTCCATACTCCTAATTATAGAACTGAATCTCATTTTCTGTTTAAATGAATATGGCTATTTCAGAAGATATCCACAACAACGATCAAAAAGGCGGCATACACATCATTTAGTAATATTCACTAGCTTTTATTAATATAATTACCGACAGTTACAACAACCAATTATATATATATATATATATATATATATATATATATATATATATATATATATATATTCAAACATCGTATAGTCATACAAATTATCTATTTGTGTGTGCTCTACATAAGACTTGCTGTATCGTTCATTTTAAAAATTGTATCAACCAGTTTTAAGAGTGGGCTGAAACAACTGAAAAGGTGCAGTTATCGAAGACAAGGGGCGTTGTAATAATCCCAATTACGTATATCGATCTCATGTAGATACCCCCTTTTCTGTAATGATTATGTAATTTTAACTAATAGTATTGGCATCAAAAGAACAGACTTAGACATCCACAACTACCACACCTGAGAATATAATTTTTATTTTCAATACACAAGGGACGATAGATTTTGCAAAGAATGTCCTTGGTCAGTTAAAAAGATAATTACTTTGCGTTGGGCATTATGATATTTCTAAATTTAGATTTTCGATCTATTTCGCTTTACAATTTTTATCTTAATCACTTAGGGGAACGAGAGGGTGAAACTTCGTCAATTAGCAGGACACAGTGGTTAGAAGAATCTGGAGATCCGAGGTTCGAAGCCGAGTAAGTACCGAATTACCCTTAGGTAAGATGCATTAACCAGTGAATGAACAGGACATAAAAACGATCGCAAAGACTGTTCATAAATCAACCTAAGGACAACATCGATACCGTATTGTGTGTACCACAGCAATGACATGAATGATGTTCGGATTACGTATTACGTCATTGTAATGTCCGCACATTTCAGAAAGTGATGGATAAGGCTATTATTCCCTTCAAGACAATTGACCACATTTTGTGGTTTGGCTCAATATTTTTTATTCAGAGCTCTAAAAAATATATACCAGATACATGAGTAGAAAGAGCAAATATTTCTGCACAAACTATGTCCATTTCCTTTGCATGACTACACTGCGTTTAATGCCAGAGACAAATCAATGTTGATTTGTAAATCCCTGTTTACATAGAATGAACCCATTTACATGAATTAATTGGTTCATTTATATGCAACTGTGATCCAGCCCAGAAGACAATCTGACATGTCGAACCCATCGTTTTTCGCATCCGGTATAGGTTATCCAGCCCTTTTCACTGTCCGATCAAACTTCCATCACTCTGGTCCGATGTGCCTACTCCTGTAAATCATTTTGTATTTCGTTGTCGGTGACAGCATAGTCAGCCTCCCCATCAGAGCACAGGTGGAGATAGTTCTGGCACAAGCGTTTGGGATCCTATGAACAGTTAGACAATATTATGCAATATAATTCAAACATTCACCATAATATGTTTTTGCTGCTGCTGATTTTTCCTCTCTTTCAAAGTAACTGCCATTATAACACGATGGTAATATAAGAAAACATTTTTAAAAATATAGGAAAGCAAGGATGCATGTATGCATATTCATTGTAAGAAATATTTCATGAAATAATCACGAAAACGTAAAAACATGATTTGATTCCAATTTGAAAGTACATAATTCTTAAAGATAAATAGTAAGTGTACATGAATGTGAAAAAAAGTAGAATATATCCCAGGGAGACAGGGGCGCTGGGCCCCGAGAATTTTGTTATTACCAGTATTCGAGCAAGCGTTACCTCACGCTCGGCCAACAATCAACTCACATTGCAACAGTGAGTAGACAATTCATTTTTTTTTCCTTTTCTTTTTTTCCTTCTTTTAAAAATCTCATCTAGTATATTTTGTAGACGAACAAAGTGTCAAAAATTTTGTCAAAATTTGTCGACAATTTTCGCGCCTGGAATCAAACCCTGGTTCGATTTCCTGATGGAGACAATTTTTCAACCTTTGCAAAAATTCCACCTGGATGGTAGCACTGGGGAACTTTGGTAGAGCTACGCACAGTTATTCTATTATTTTTCATTTCTCAAAATTGAATCTAATTATATATAGTTATGTATAAAGAAAGCTAGTCTGGGGAGAGAGGGAGGGAGGGACGGAGAGAGAGAGAGAGAGAGAGAGATCTATGGAGAAAATGCAGGAAAAAGAGAGACAAATTTTAAGCTAAAGAGAGACGAAGAAAGAAAAAGAGAGGAGAGAGAAAGAGAGAGAGAGAGAGAGAGAGAGAAAGAGAGAGAGGGAGAGAGAGAGAGATGGGGGGGGGGGGGGGAAGGGGTTTTGAAATAAAATTTATCATATTAAATCAAACTCAAACTTACCAGAGCTTGGAACATACGGCGATAGAATCTGCCTACTCTTTTCTCAATAACTAGGATACAATCGTGTTGCTCGCGACCGTCGGTAAAGAAATCTAAACAGGGATCTGTGAAAAATGTGGTAATCTATGGATAGTGAGAATCCAGGAGTGAGAGAGAGGGGGAGGGAGGGGAGGGAGAGAGAGGGGAGGGGAGGGGACGAAGAGAGAGAGAAAGAGAGAGAGAGAGAGAGAGGAGGGGAGGGAGAAAGAGAGAAAGAGAAAGAGAAAGAGTGAGAGTGAGAGGGGGGGGGGGGGAGAGAAAGAAACGGGGTAGGGAGAAAAACGACAAAAAGCAAGTAGAAAATGAGACAATGTTGAGTTAAAGCATATAGCACAATACAGAAACATAAGGATATTATAACGGATATCGTCCTTGCAGGAGAATCCAACCTTCATATCAAGTTGCTTTGAAGGAAGACTGAAAACCGTATTTCAAATTGGTTTAAATTTGAACGAAATCGTATAAACTGTAAAATAGTGATGAAATTTTGTAAGTTGTAATCACTTAAAGGCCAAGTCCACACTAATATCAAGTTGATTTGAATAAACAGAGTAAAATTAAACAAGCATAACTATTACAGTGAAAGTTTTATTGAAATCGGATGTAAAATAAGAAAGTTACGGCATTTTGCAGTTTTGCATTATTTCTTGAAACAGTAATATGCATAACATGGGCGGTATGCAAATGAGTGAACCGATGATGTCACACACTCACTTTTCCTTATGTATTTTATTACATGAAATATCATATATTTCATTTTTTTTTTTTGCTTCAATAATGTAAAACATGAAGTGACTCCTTATGAAACATGTAAAATCACCATCATTGTAACTTTTTTTGATACAAGGGAGAGATTCTTTATTATCACATCCATAAACAAAAGCATAAGCAATATTGTGTCTCGCCCACTCGCGAAAATAACATGAATGTACCCCAAGTGCATGGAGAGGTGGAAGAACAAAGAGAGGTGTATAACAAAGAGATGGATACAGAGTGAGAAGGGTGAAGAGTGAGTGAGAGAGCGAGTGAGAGAGATAGAGAGAGAGAAAGAGAGAGAGAGAGAGAGTGGGGGGGGGGGCAGGGGCGGAGAAAGTGAGAATGGGGTGGTGTGTCTGTTCTGGTTAAAGGGCAATCCAACCTTTGTAATAATTTGATTTGTGTAAAAGCAGAAAAGTCAGAGAAGCAGATTGGTGAAAGTCCGAACGAAAACTGACAAGCATTAAGAAAGTTATGATTTTTTAAAAAGTTGTAATCACTATACATACGGGAATTTCAAGTTGGCCGTATCGGTAAGGTCACTGTGATGTAGCGGTTGTCAACTTCCCCATTCGCTCCAACACACAACAAGACTAAGATGTCAATTTTCAAAATGTGTAACTCATTATGATCTTTTTTTCTTTTTTAATAATATGCTATCTACAATTCTTTTGAGTACGCACGGAGGGAAAAGGCGCTCAAAAAAAAAAAAGGGGGGGGGGGTTTAATGATATTTTAGTTTACGGCAAATAGGAGAGTTGACCGTGCATTCGTCACAGTCGATTCGCCAAATTGCCAATTTGAGATTCGCATAAATGTAGGGATGTCATTTTTCAAACCTTCATAACTTTCTTACTCTTCATGCTCTATGTCCGATTTTTTCAAACTTTTACCATCCTGTTTTATCTTATTGTTCTCCTTTCACACAAATCAGCTTTTTACAAGGGTTCATTGGCCTTTTAAAGGCAATTCACATATGACACGATAAACCAGGGCGGTTTG
This sequence comes from Heliocidaris tuberculata, assembly GCA_025618425.1. Lineage (NCBI taxonomy): Eukaryota > Metazoa > Echinodermata > Echinoidea > Camarodonta > Echinometridae > Heliocidaris > Heliocidaris tuberculata. The sequence goes on from CM046851.1 coordinate 18,386,551, forward strand.
CCCGGTATAATAGACCAGTTCGTAGTTAGCACATGGTACAAATGACCCCAAATATCCACAGATATTTTAAAAATGGAGATGTCCAACTTTGTGCACTTTAGAATAATCACTCTCAAAGTGATAGATGTGCCTCATGAATAGCTTTTGTTTCGCCTTTTGAAAAGCATACTTCCACCTGGGTATCATGGAATGCACCATTGGTGAATAATTGAATAATGATTACATGACATTCATGAGCACATATCAAGTATTCGTGTCAGTGGGTTTTAGAATTTGGTACAGATGACCTTTATCTGCTCATGCTCAGATTGTATCTACGAACTGGCTTATTATGTGAGGGAGACTTTCGAGGTGGCATAATTATATACTTACTGATTTCTTTTCTACGAGGAGTGCGAAGCGGACATCAATGAGAAACTGCTTGCAAGAACGGCATGCCATATGGTGGTCGAAGGAATCGTTCGATGGAAATAATAAACCGTTCCCGACTTCATTGAGGATGCGACTCTTGATATCGTCGACGATAGTTGAAATTCGATCGTCCTGAAGTGGAATGCCCTTAACCATGTTCACTGAATTAGAGTGACAAAAATCAGGAAAAGGCATGATTGTTGAGCCTAGCTCACACGAGGCGTCATTTCAGTTACGTCATTAACTGCGCTAATTGAGTCTGTAAACCCATAACCCAGTTATTGAGAGTATATCGTTTGCACTGTTCATATTGCACTCACCCTTTTACACGATGTCACTGTTTCATGACGCGCAAGAGACGTACAAGTCTCGTACGCGGTCCTAACGTCAGCAAATGATGCCTTGTGTGAGCTGGGCTTTACAAAATGCATGTTTAAAGACGTTGCGTCATTTTGCTGATATAGGACTGCGTCAGCGATTGGCGCCGTCTCAGACACACCATGTGAGAGACAGAGAGAGAGAGAGAGAGTGACATCGTTCAACCCCTCCCCCGAAATCAAAATATCTGTCGGCATAGAGAATCTCGATCCCTTTTTTAGCCGTTTGAAAACCCTTTTGGATACCCCTGACAAACCAACTACACGTCGACGAGTTTTCAACATTTCGTGTTTCCAAATTCTCGACTGATATGACTACATCACCATGATACTACGTCAATGTCTGTGTATATGACTACAGGTCTAAGTATACTGTATCATGATATTTTCTGTGATGTAGCAATTCAGGGACCTAATGTAAAATAATGTTTCAACCACTAAAAAGGCCTCAGTAATATAAAAAATTCCCCCTGGCAGCTGTACTGTAAAATTTAGGGGATCCTGGAGAATGTTGATACAGATGACATCTTACCCAGGCGCGTAGCCAGGGGAGGGGGTGGGGGTGGGGCGGCCGCCCCCAAAAAAGAACGCCAACTAAAAAAAAAAAAAAAAGCGAGAGCGAAAGGGGGGGGGGGGGGGGGGGGGTGAGAGAAAAAAAGCCTAAAAAGTTGCTACGAGCCGTTATCTTTCTCTCAAAATTTGTTAAGACGTTTTCTTGATTCGCGCGGGAAGGGTAGACTCCTGCTCCCTGGCCCCACCCCTGTTACATATAGTGAAGTATTGAGTCCTAATAATTGAAAAGCAGTCAGGGCATCGAACTAACTTTTCGCCCAAAAAGAAAGGTACTACACGAGCCGCTATCTTTCTCTCAAATTTGACAGAACGTCAAATTTCCCTGAAAATTTGCTAAAACTGCACAGTTTTCGTGCTTCGCGTGGGAAGGGGGAGACCCCCCCCCCTCCCTACGCCCACCCTTGTTAAATACAGTGCAGTATCGTGTCCAAATAATTGAAAAGCAGTCAGGCATCGAACTAACTTTTCGCCTAAAAAAAAAAAGTTCCTACAGGAGCCGTTATCTTTCTCTCTAATTTGTCAGAACGTCAAAGCTTTCGCAGTTCTCGCGGGAAGGGGGAAACCATATGGGGCAACCCCCCTCCCTGTGCACCCACTCTTGTTACATACAGTGGAGTATTCCGGGGGGGGGGGCACTCAAATTTTTTTCAGATGGGGGTATGCCGCAGCCGCCCTCAAAACGGGGGACTAAGGAACTGACTGGTCTTGGGAACGGCGGATCTATATCCAGCAGAGCGAAAAAAACATAGTCATTGGCGGAGACGTCGCGACTGATCAGTCGCGGCAGTTACGGCGACTCGGGAAACTGAAGTACTCAAAAGCTAAAGGGGGTATCTCATTGGCCTGGAGACTAGGTGGCGACCTGGTGGCGACTCGAGTCTCCGCTGGTTGCGGAGACGTCTCCGCGACGTCTTCGCGACTTATCCTGGAGACTAGCCGGGTTTTCGGGGAGTCGCGGGAAATTCAAACATGTTTAATTTTTTTGGAGACTTTTTCCAGTCACCAGCAGGTCTCGGAGACGTCGCCGCAACGTCACCACAACGTCTCCTCAGTCTCCCTGGTCTCCAGCAGGTCTCGGAAACGTCGCAGAGACGTCTCCCAAGTCGCGGACAAAATTAGTCTCCGCGACGTCGCCGCAACTGATGGAGACGTCGCGGAGACGTCTCCAAGACCTCCTGGAGACTGGAAAAAGTCACACACAAAAAAAATCGAACATGTTTGAATTTCCCGCGACTCTCCGGAGACCCGGCTAGTCTCCAGGAGACGTCAGGAAGACGTCGCGGAGACGTCTCCTCAACCAGCGGAGACTCGAGTCGCCACCGGGTCGCCACCTAGTCTCCAGGCCAATGAGATACCCCCTTCAGTGTGGGCCTTATACTACATGCGCTATGCATATATGCAATTGCGCACGCAAGTGAATGGACGTATGTACACGAGAGCTAACGCTGGGGAACGGCGCGCGCCGGGGGAAACGGAATGAGACGAGCGCCTATTGTTCGGCCAGGGTATCTTGAAGAACGCGTGTGAAGGGTGAGAATGGCAGTTTATGAAAATTCGAGTATCTTGAGAACGGCGATCGGCCGTTAAAAAAGGGGGTCGTAAAAGCGGCACATACCCGTCTGTCAAATATTATTATTATTATTTTTTTTTTTTTTTTTTGGGGGGGGGGGAGGGAGGGAGTATTGCGTCCAAATAATTGATAAGCAATCAGTGCGAAAACTCCCCCCTCCGTGCGCATCAGCAATTTTGCTCACAGAGGCCCCCCCCCCCTAAAATTAAATACTGGTTGATCTTACCTGAAACACAACAAGCAATGAAGAGTAGGGCAGTATCAACACCTAGTGAAAATAAATGACGGGCCATTTTTTAAACAAAATATTCAGCTCAAACGCGTTACAAGCTTCTAATATCACCTATTATATACATCCAGCGTGGAGCCCTGAACGCATGATTTCCAACGTGCCTCCATATAATGCACACAGAGGAATGAGGAGTCAAAACTCTCCTTTCACTTCTCGCTATCTTTGTCTAAACGGATGACATTACTTGATAATCTCCATTGTACTGCATGCCTACAATCTCGGTCATTGCCCAGCATAAGCTGAAAATAAAAGATGAAGACGCCCCTGCTTGGCCTCGAAACAATGGGGGTGAAGAGAAAGGGTTTAGCAAAGCTCTTTTTTTGGGTCGTTTGTTTGCATCTTCGAACGGAGAGAGTCATAGGTAATAGCTGATTTTGTGTATTCGCCCCAATTAAGCATGTGAAGAAACAAATACAAACAAACAGAAAAAAAAAAAAAAAAAAAAAAACGTCTCTGCTACCGCCGCCAGCTGGTAGATGTGAAATGGGTTCAGTATAAAAATTAAACGTTTTCTTCTAAAATTCTGACATTGGAATGTTCATCTCTTGCGAGAACATTAACAAAAAGACAAGGTTCTCTCCGACATTCCGAAACTTTTGAAATTTTCAATAAATTCTTGATGCTTGTTCTGGTAAGACGCACTTACAAGCACTTAGAAATCACACGACTCCCTTAGACAAAAGCAGGGGATGAATGGATGAAATGTGACTTACCAAGAAGGCCATTTATTAGTAGAAGGGTGCTTCAGGAGGTCGTATCATGTTCTCTTCACGTTCCCCTTTTCTTTTTTCCTCTCTGTTTTTCTAATTTTATTTCTTTTCCTCCCTTTCCCGCCATTCGGGTGAGGGGGGGGGGGGGGGGGGAGGGGATGTTACCCCGTTGTGCCCCCCTGTAGCTACGCCACTGTATGTGGAATAGGCTATGGAATAACACAATCCCCCAAACAATGACATTAACTTTTTCTCATAAACCGACATAACAAAACAGTTGCGAGGATTACGTTAAGCTCACAATTATCTTTAAAAAAAATAATTGAAGGATAATCATAGAGCACAATATTTATATGATGATGCACACCGGATGATATTCCTTTCAATGCCGGAAAGAGGAAAATAATTATGGCTATTTCCCCCTTAAACATATCCAGCTATGATGCCTGTATTAATAGTAAAGGCTGATCGGATGTAAGTCATATTCATGACAGGTAAACAAACAAGAAAGGGATAAGTTATCCCGTTGACTACTGAATTTTCATATTCCCCATAGGTTTAATACAGGGATCACCCGGTCCCAGAAGACAATGGCTTTTCAACGTCAACATGGTCAAGGTGTATTGAATAGTGCATGAAATATTGTCTCTCATTTTGGGATACAATGTATTTCCTCCGCCACCACAAATGACGTCATTGATTTTGACGAATAACAAAATGTTACGAGGGTGTGCATATTAAGTTGTTTATCAACATTATCATCGTGGTTATAATAGTAGGTAGCTACAAAGGAGATATTCCATAAGAAAGAACGTTGCTGTATCTCCTAGTATAGTTATTGAGATCGGATGCGCGATCTGCATATAAATAATAATTCTACCATTTGAATATTCCTGCAGGAAACGAGAAAAAGAGAGACAGATAGAGAGAGAAAGAAAGAGAGAGAGGAGAATAAGGGGGGGGGGGGGAGACAATGGGGCAAATCCATTTTGAAATTCGGGGGGGGGGGGTCACCACATGATTTAACTTTTGTACCTGTCCGAAATGTCTGGAAAATTTTTCTGACAACCCCCCCCCCCCAAAAAAAAAAAAAAAAAGGAAGAAAAAAAAAAGGCTATCACATTTTTTTGCTCTAGTTTTCCTCCAAAATTCTCTGACAAGCAAAATAAATAATAGTAATACAAAAAAAGGTAATTCAAAAAGGTGTAGGGGGGCATTCGCCTATCTTAAAAAAGGTGGGGGGGGGAACATGTCCCCCTGTCCCCCCCCCCTGGATTTGCGCCCATGGGGGAGAGCCAGCGGAGGGGATGGAGGCAAAGTAAGCATGAATAATGACATTCTTTTAGTCAAAAGAGCAACGGTGAATCGGTGACTCAGTGACCAGTGCCAGTGTAACGCAGGAAATAATTTTTAGGTATATTTTCCAGACAAGCTTACCGCATGACCATATACCACGGATTATGTAATGGATTGGTTCCTCTACAATGCCCGACTCTTTGTCTGAAAGTCTACTACCGACTACTAATCATTGATTTTTTTTAATGATTTTTTTTCTATTTATTTATTTATTATTCTTTTTTATTTATTTATTTTCATGGGGGAGGGGGTGTCATTGGTGTAGTTCTTTGTATAAACAATCACCAATGTCATCTAATTAATTCCAACATTTTTCTTTTAGCTGAGGGACATTATTGTAATGGTCCTGGTGTCGGTCAAGGAACCGTGAAATCGACGTCCATTGTAACCTATATATGCGGTCAGTGGAGTAGCGTTGACTCAGCCATAGAAGAGGCAATGGCATCATGGGGGGGGGGGGGGAGGGGGGAGGGGTCCTTTGTCTTACAAGGTGATGGATGAAATGCCAACTATCCAGGTCTTTGAGGAAGGGGTGTTGGAGGGGTCATCTTTTTTTTTTTAATAATCCCTTACTCCTCTCTATTTCCTTCTCTCTCTTCTCTTTCCCCTTATCGCTATTCGATTGGGAAGGGGAGGGGGGAGCGTGCCCTTGTCCCCCTTACGTATCTACGCCACCGCATGTGGTCAGTGTATCATACATATAGTGGCCGTGGGAATTGCGGAAGCCGTCAAGTGATCAGAACAGCCGAAGTGTTTGTGTAACCCTTCGTACAGGAAATCAGGACTCTATCCTGTTGTGTTGGGCATGTTGAGGAGGCTGGCGTAGCGGCAGAAAGTTGGGTGAGGTGGGGGTAACTCCTGTCATATTGGAAGTTATTGCATGAACGATATTCAATTCACTGAACTTTCAATCAAGCCCTACCCGGCACAAACGTCCTTTGGGAAGAAATTAACTTACATTTGGTTACACTTGATTGATGTTATTGTATTCTGTAATTATGTCTTTTCCATCTTCTTCCCCGCTTCCACTTTTCCTGTATTTAGTTCTCTTCTTCTTCAAATTCATTCTCTTTATCTTCTCTTTGTTCTATCTCTACTTTCTTATACTTCCTTCTCTCTCTCTCTCTCAACCTTCCAACCTTGCCTATTTTCTCACATCATCTTTGTCTTCATGTTTGTGTATTTCTTTTGAGATGTAACAAAAATTTCAATATGCTAATGTAATTTTGATGCTCTTTTGTAACTTACATTTATATTTCATATTTTGTATTTTGTTGTATGTCCTCTAATCAGGACCATGATGTAAAACAGATTTTGCTGATCGTGCTTATCCTGAATGAATATGTTTCAGTAAATAAATAAATAAATAAATAAATAAATAAATAAATAAATAAATTTGGCACTCTCCGTGCAGGTGTCTATGGATACCTGAATAACAGTACACATAACGTCGATTATATTAGCAGTGCCAGGAGCGTCACCGCGTGACCATGGTGACGGACCACTGATCTCTATGTATTTTTTTTTTTTTTTTTTTTAATGTAGACGGACACGTGCGCTATGCACGAAGTCACTATAATTGTTATCATATAATATAAGTGCAGTTATCAATTTAAAAAAAATTATGTCGGCCCTTTCTGACCCAACATGGCCTGCTTTTTAAGAGGCCTAGTTCATTCAACCGCTGCTGAGCGCTAGGTTTCAAAGGCAAAATGTAAAATTAGCTCACGATTTGATGCTGCCTTGATGGACATGACAAAACCGTATATTTCAATCCTTATTACTGGGTGAGGTAGGACGAGAGCATGGGAATTAATGCTTGTTTTAACTGCTTCATATGATTTTGATCATGAAAATTATATATTGCAATGGAAAAGTGTTTAACCCCTTTCGATAATGAAAACTGGATCTACCATTAGCCCGTGACTTGTCTATTTTGCTGATTATCACCAAAACAATCGTCGCGTGCAGACACCTTCGACCGATAAAATTACGTCATTTAATCATTGTCAAATCGATTAACAACACCGATGATGGTCTGTATAAATAGGTCCTCGATTTGTTTATCATGATCAATAGAACTTGACAGATAGCAACGATAAGTCCAAGAGGATTGATAGACGTGTAGATTCTTCGTCAGGGTAATTTTCGTGTAAAATTGAAAAGCATGGATTACGGAGAAATGATCTTGAAGAGACTGCTCGGGGAGAGTTCGAGATGTACGCTATGCGGGAAGAATCCTGAAGAAAGCACCGTGCTTTCTTGCTCCCATCGATTCTGTTTGGACTGCTTCAAGAACTACACAGCAGTGGTGGGCGAGATGGATGATGACTTCCAGTGTCCGAACGGGTGCGACCGGAGCGCCTTGAGTCTCGCCAGCTGCCATACAAGCGACTCGGGTAGTATGTCTCCCGAAGTGGAGAATATGTGTAACGGAGAGAAGGAACAAAGTATTGATCTTGACTTCAGCCCATTGAGATGCAACTCGTGTGATTCGGTGGACGCTGTCGCTACAGCTTGTTGCGACGAATGCGAGGGTTTCCTGTGCGATGACTGCGTCCGTGCTCACTCCAAACTACGTCGCCTCATGAAAACCCACCACGTCGTGCCACTGGATGATTTAAAGAGTGGTAAGGCGCAGATGAAGCCCAAAGCGAAGAGATGCGGTGTCCATGACGACGAGAAACTGACTTTCTTCTGCTCCACTTGCCGCATCATGGTGTGTCCGCAGTGTGCCGTCATGCAACATCCAAAGCCAGGTCACGACTGCGTAGAACTAAAGGCGGCACAGACGAAATTCGACCAGCTCTTGGGGAACTTAGCTGCAAAGTGTGAGACGAAATTGAAGGAAACCGCATCTCAGATTTCCCAGATTGCCCGAACAAAGCACGAAGTGGAGCTGGAAATCAAAACGGTAGAACAGATCATCAACAACACAGCTGAACAAGTGATCGAAGCAGTGAACGCCAATCGAGAGAAACTCTTGAAGGAGGTTGCGGAGGCAAGAGATGTGTTGATGACGAAGATGGAGAGAATACAAGACGCAAACCAATTCCTGGTCGAACGATTAAGTAGTGCGCAAAAGCTCATGGGAAGTGACGGGCAAAAGGGTCTTCATTTACAACACAGCAAGGCAGACGCCTTCTTTACGCGCGTTGACGAAATTTTAGCGCGGAAGGAAAGGGATAGTGATATTGAAGAAGTGAAGGAGTATGTGCGTCGTATTGGGTTCAAGAGAGCTACATCATGCTGTGAGCAGACGACAACGATCGGGGAACTCTTCCAACTTTCCGAGTGGGAAATTTATCGGAAATACGACCTCGAATCCTCCGTGTCGACGATGACGGCCTTTCCTGATGGTCGGATCGCCATCGCCTGCGAGGGGGACGCAGAGGGGCTAATGATGGTGTTGTCCAACGGGTCCAAAGACCGCGTCCTTGATGGCGTCAAGGTGAAACACGCAGCTGCCTTATCGGACGGACGATTCGTGATCATCGACCACGAGAATCGACTTCGATTGTTTTCTTCCCTAGGACGGGAAAACCCAGCAGTGTATTACGAACATCCGGAGGACCTGTCAGATGATGCGATTCCCGTATGCGTCACACAATGTCAAGACCATGATCACATCCTAGTGAGTTTCAGTGAATCGCCTGCTTGCTACGTCTACCCCGTTTTTGGCGCGAAACCTGTCACAAAAATCTCTACTGGAAACGTCTGCCCACAGAAGCTGGTAGTGACAAGGAAAGGCGATGACCTCATCATTATTGCCGTCAATACCCACAGCGTCGTTGCCGTAGACGTGTCGGGCTCTATCCTCTGGCGTCTTGAAGAGACCGACGCTATCGCTCTCGTACCAGCCGTGTTCAATGACCACGTCTTCATCGCATCGATACAGAACGATGGCGAAGGCGATGATGTCGACAGCACCAGTCTCACTATCGATAGCTACACCCTTGATGGAGAGCTGATCGAATCTCTTGTTCAAAATGAGGAAGTTGCAGTCGAGAAGAAAAATATGGAGCAACTGCAGATGATTCTGTTGTCGAAAGCCAAGCTGGCCGTGAGCATTGGTAGTCAATGTCTCGTCTACCATGGTCCCCAAAGTATCGACGATATTGCTGAATAAATATCTGCTCAGACAATAAAGTATTATCGACATACTGAAATATCAAAGCTGTACTACGAAGAGCCCAAGCTGTTTTGTTCCATATCATAAGATTTTAGTTTATCTAATTATTGTATGAAGTACTTAGTCCTATTAGAATTTTGATCAGACCAAATATCAAGTAAAACAATATATTTCATGTTCATATTCATAACTCTGCCATATTTGGTAACGTATGGGACACAAAATACCTTGGACAGTCCCACTAATATATATTCACGTATGCTGCTTTTGTAAGTTATTCAATATATAAATTATATGATGTTATATGATGTACATTGTATCTGAATATAAATTCATTATGTATTACAAAAAAGAACATTGTGGTAATAATGTTGTAAATAATAATGAAATGAACAGTACATCGGAAAAATCTCTCATATGTAACTTTGTTGGTGTAAGTGTGACAGGCTCATGTAGGTCGAAATGTATTCCAATTTATTAAAATGAAGTACCATTTCACCCTTTTTCATTTCTGTAAAAGTTTTATTTCAAATGTATTGGACAGTCTAAAGAGAAGTCACATATGTGATTAAGTGTTCGAATTATTCCTCTTTTCACTTCTCTATTTTGTACGTGTATTTGACGTACACAAGTAGACAAAATGGCTGTATTCAACACCAACACTTATGTTGAGAAAATTCATTATGTGTTTTAAACTACCTTTCAAATGTCAAGATTACTGTAATCAGAATCCTTATGATTAAATAATTACTGATTCCAGTACCACGTCAAATCTTTGAAATGTACACCTTCCAACTCTTTTGGGGGTATTATAAAAATCATAATGGATATATGTTATGTTGTGAATTATTGCTCAGAAAATATTATATTTCGTGCCGAAATATAATATTCTCTTGAATCTTACATAATTTCCATATATACAAAAAGGAGGATACCCTGATCACAGGCATGCACCTGTATCTATCGTATGAATTTTGTCATTTCTGTATACTTTATCAATTCATTTTAACTCGGAAATGGTGAGATGGCTGAAGAAATGTGCAATTGCCTGAAATTAGCTGCTTGCTACGTGATTGTCTTTTTTAAACAATGAGTAAATTCTGTTAGAGGAAAGGGACTTCGTGCGTAAGTTTGTTTTATGAGCTTTCCTAGGCGGATCGAGGGGATATGGGTCATACCTCTCCCTTTTGAAACGATCAGATCTAATATATTCGAACACCTCACACCCCTTATGATTATGCTGGATCCGCGTTTGGCTTTTGGAGGCCATTTTTTGTCATTGATAAAGGTCAACTGTTATTGCAATAAATTATCAAACCGTTTGTAGGTTTTTTCCGTTTCCTGATACAGGAGAGAGTGTTATCTCAATACTAATGGGGGAAAACTATCTGATTCATTTGTGTCAATGCTGCATATGACAAATATATACTTCATGCCAAAGTTTTGTGTTTTCTATAGCTGTGCTTTTTAAAAATTAACATTTATGTTGCTTCATTGTAACTATAATAATGTACTTGTAAAAAGGTGATATTTCTTTATAATTATACGCAGTTGATATTTTTCCTATTTGATTTGATCATTTAGATTTGGTGAATGAAACTCCCGGATTTTATTTCCAGAGAAACAAGAGGAGAAGGAGAGAGAAAGAGAGAGAGAGAGAGAGAGAGAGAAGTAAGGGCGGAGATAGAGAGAGTGTGTATGTAAAGAGAGAGAAATATATATATATAGAGAGAGAGATGATTTTGAGAGAGGGGAGGGGAGAGAGGGGATTGAGAGGGATTGAGAGAGAGAGAGAGAGAGAGAGAGAGAGAGGAAGGAGAGAAAGAGAAAGAGGGAGAGAGGGTGAGGAAAAATCAAATAGTGAAATGACGAGATTAATATCCCCCTTCCAATCGGACCCTCTCCAGCTCGGTGCACATGCCGTGCTCTTTCATCTCCAGTTCCCTCACATACCCCCCCCCCCCCCCCTCCCACAACATTAGACTGAAACCTCGCCACTGGCCATTATTCATCTTTGTCACCAATAAATCAACTAATAAACAAAAAAAAAATCAAAACCCAAAAATGTTCGTTAAAAAAAAAAAAAACTTCAAATAGGCCTATATGGTTTCACCAGGCATAATTGAGAAACCAACACTGATTCTTGTGGTTATTCATTAGGTAAAACATCCCTTATTATGTCTATCATAAGAATAATTGGTTTTCATATACCGGGAGACGGGTGTTTAAAATAGGCGGAAACTATGTTTGTCCCTGTTTCTATTTTCAAACTAAGTCAATGTCACGCACTCACCAATCCCTTTAAAGTACTCCTGTGTAAGTTACATGTTTTAAACAAAGATAATGTTGGCAGTACTGAATCAACTGATCAATTAAATTGATACCAAAATCGTAAGCATCTACAAATGTTTTGAAATTCGAAATTCCAAAATCATCGAAACTAATAAATTTTCTCACATAAAAAAAGATTATTCAAATAGGCCTATATCGTTTCACGAGGCATAATTCAGACAACCAAACAGGTACTTGTGGTTATTTATTAGGTAAGTCAACACGATGAATGTTCTATGTGGTTACTCAAGATTAGTGGTAGGCTACCGGACTATTCCCTTTATCATCAAAATGCCTATCATCAGAGCATCGATAGACATTTTCGTTTGCGTTGGGACGGACATGACGGATGTTTGAAATAGAAACTAGTTGTGTATCATGCAGTTCCTGTTTACAAACTAAGCCAATGTCAAACGCTCACCATCTCCTCCTTTAAAAACTTCAGTGTAAGTTACGTGTTTGAGTAAAGATAATTTTGGCAGTACCGAACCAATGAAATTAATACCAAAATCGCAATCATCTACAAAAGTTTGTTATTACCAAAATCATCAAAACCAATTTATTTCCTTTAATGTACATGGTTTCACAAGGCATAATTTAGAAAACCGTACAGGTTCCCGTGGTTGTCTAATAAGATATGTGGTAAATATCGGTGTTACTCTCTTGTTATTCAACATGTCTATCACCAGAAGCACTGGTAGACAATGTCAAATTCCATGGGACGGACGGAGGGCGATCCAACCTTGGCAATAAAATGATTCGTGTGAAAGTAGGAAAATAAGAAAAACAGGACGGTGAAAGTTCGAAAGAAATTGGACAAGGAATAAGAAAGTTATGGAATTTTGAAGAATGAGGTCACTAAATCTATGCGAATCTCACAGCAATTTAGTGAGTCGATTGTGACATAGCGGCAGACAACTCTCCCGTTTGTCGTACACAAAAATATCATTATAATTTGCGGTTTTCTCCTGAGTGCCTTTTCCCACAGGGCAATACTCCCAATATATTGTAGATAACATATTATCATAGGTCCTCAGAAAATAAAAAGACCCTAGTGAGTAAAACATTTTGACAAAAATGGCATTTTAGTCATTTTGTATATTGGAGCAAATAGGGAAGTTGTCCGCCACTACATCACAGGGACATTACCGATTCGGCCAATTAGAAACTCCCATATGGATAGCGATTACAACTTTCAAAAAATCATAACTTTATTGCTTGTCCGATTTCGTTCGAATTTTCACCTATCTGCTTCTTTGATTTTTTTCCCTCTTAATTTCATAACAACTTGCCATTAAAGGTTGGAGTTCCCTTTAACATGTTTACAGACCGTCAAGTTTGGCTTCTAGTAACGGTGAAAAATGATTTGTGAGCTTATCACTCTTTTCATTCCTATTCCTATGTTGAAGAATTTCATATAAGCAATTTCCCATGAAAAGGATTGCTTTTGAAATGCCCTAATTTCCGAAATATAGAAATAGTTTCAAACTCTGGACCAAATTTGTATGCCACATGTGTAGGCCTATGTGACTATGCAACAAGAGTAACTTTTTTAATGTTCATCATTTTGGTGATTCCGACCTCCCAGTACACACTTATTCTTATGTACATGTACCACAAAGTCAACCCTAAATAACTGTGAGACAGTTTCTTTTACACTACAATCGCATGCCTATAACTCGACTTTAATCTTTAAACTGGAAAGATATTTTTGTTCCGGCCGGTTCATGTTTTCGATTGAAGTCGATGTCACAAATTTACAATTTTTTCATCTTCCTTCTTCCCCTGTCTCTTTAAATCTCTCTTTTCCATGTTCCCCGTCCTTTGAAGCTACGATCCACTGTATACTGTGAAGAATTATATAGGGTAAATACGACCACAAAGACTTCCGAAAAATCTAACTGCAACAATATCAATAGCCTTGTCCATCACCTATTGAAATGTGCGAACATGACAATGTTTTATTAAGTAATCTGAAAATGATTCTATGGGGTATACAATACGGTAGTGAGTTGAAGTCTCGGAAGTCTTTGTGATCATTTTGCCTGCACTTGATTCAAATTATCACATTTTATCAACTAGTTTTTCATCCGTCTTCATCCATCGATTAATCATTTAAACTGATGGACAGTTCAAATAATCAACCAACTGACTAAACTATATTACCAAAGCATCAACCAGCCACAAATCTTACCTTACACAAACCTTACTTACTTACTTGCTGATACTCCTTAATGCGTTGTTGATATATTGCACATATCCTCTAGTAGCTTTGATCGTTTATGACAATTCTGATAGACCTGTTGTGTGATATGATGTCTGCAATTTCTTCAGTGTAATTGTACTTACACCACTTTATATCGTGCAATATCTTTTTAATTATCCATGTACTTTTAGGATGTTACAATCCGTGCTATATCATGTTACTCTTGCTTCGTGTGGATGCTTCTTTTTCTTCTCCTTCCCCTTTGGTTCTCGTCCTTTTCTTTCTTTTTTCTGTCTTCCTGCCTCTCTCCTCTCCTACTATCACTGCCATTTCCTCTTTCTTCATACGATCCTTGATTTGCCATAATTTTACATGTACCTTGATGCATTGTATAGTAACAGTGAACGTGACTATACTAGTATTCTAATATTCATATTGTCTTATAAACACGATAAAAACTACTTTCGAAAAATAAACTCAAGACAATTTCAATAGCCCTGTCTATCACCTTTAGAAATGAGCGAACATTACAATGGCGTATTACGTAATCCGAACAAGATTTCTATGGGCAGTACAATAGGGCTTTGAAATAATTGCCCTTGAGTTTATTTTTCCAAAGTAGTTTTTCTCGTGTTTATAATAATGGTTTAACAATAATTGCCCCTTTTCTTTATCGCTGGAAACAGGCTTCTTGTTTATAATTATGCCTGCAATTTCACATAACGTATTGGTGTATCCCATCTCCTAATTTATTATTCATGTATATTCAGATGTTACAATTTTTATTATCACTGATTATAGCACCTAAACATGTAACTCAGGTTTTCGTGTGAACGCTCCTTGTTCTTCTCCTTTCTCCTTCATCTTTCTCACTCTCTTTTCTCTGTCTTCCTTTTCATCTGATCCTCTTCCTCTCTGTTCACACGATGATTTCTGATACAAGTGTATTTTTTTTAACCCTTCAACTTCAGGTGCATTTGGCAGAGCATTGCATTCCTTCTTTCTTGTTTGGATTGAAAACATATCTTAAGACTTTACCACACAAATATTAATGGTCTTCATCCTCTCTTTCTATCTTTCATTTTTCTACTCTGTCTTCCTATTTCCCTCTCCATCCCTCTTTTCTTATATTCTCTGATCAAATTTTCTTTCTTTTTTTTCTTCTTGGAACCTTCTCTTTCTCTTTCTAGTTCTCTCTCTCTCCCTCTCCTTCCCTTTGCGTCTCATTTTCTTTCTCTATTTTTTTTCTCTTTCCATATATACATGCCTCTGTTCACTTTCTCTTATTCTCTCTCTCTTTAACCCTCTCCTCAACTTTTCGTTCCTTTTCTTCTTCTTTTTTTACTCCACTCTCTCTCCTTTTCCTCTTACCTTTGATGACAAAGAAGTTTTAATATTTTTAGATTTTAATGTGATATTTGAGAGCTTTATTTAGTATTTTTATTATGCATGATCTATGGTTATACTAGTATGTTCTAGTTATTCTATTTCGATCGTTTATTGTTTTGTACATATGACTTTGTAAATTGAGCAATTTCAGCTGTCCAGCCGCATGTTCTTTTAGTACAATAAACCGAACTAAATCATATCAAACCAAATCAAATCAAATCAGTGGATGAACCAATAAAAATAAAAGCAATCATGCAACCAATCATTCATTCAAGTTCATTTCCACAATCTGATACAAAAAAAAAAAAAAAAAAAAAAAAAAAAGTCAATCAGTCAACCAAATGATTAAAACAGATCAACCAAATAACCAGAATCAATCAATGAATTAATCAACCAATCAATCAACCAATCAAAATCAACTAATCAATAAATAGATCTAATCAATCAGATGACGAGCTGCTAAGTCCGTGTTACACACTGATTTTAATACGTCCATTGATATTTCAATCAATCATATTATTGATTTATTTTTTTAATGAAAGATAGGACAATTCATCATATTGCATACTGATTATGATTAGATTTCACAAATCTTAAACCATTATCCTTGTAAGCATGGGATGGCAATTATCATGTGCAACAAGGCAAATATTACAATGTAAGCAAGTGCCAAGAGTCTCCTTGGTCAAGATCCACCACAGTTCTTGTTTCAAAGTTCGACTTTCCATGATACAGTATACACAGTAAATACAATAAATATATATACATGCATTTATACGATATGATAGCGTTCAAATTCACATGAAAAGTTATGAAAGAGTACATAGTAGGACAGTGAAAACCGAAAGCTTTTGCATTTAATTATTTTACTTAGTTATATAGAAAATACTTAAAATTCAAGTATAATACGCTGAAGTAATTACAAGTCTACATAATGTATAACTTTTTCCTTTCTACTTGAATTTATATTTTGTATTCAATGTTACTTGTTTGTTTTGTACAATGTAAGTTTGCTTTATCAAGTAGAAATGCATAGTATCAAAAGGCTAACTGATAACTCATCAAAAATGCAATATGCTGAACGCTGATGATTTAGATAATACTATTTTCCACACTGATAATAAGTATTATACTCCTTATGAATTTGTGAGTTAACACGAAATTATAATACAAAGGGTGTACTTTACTCCATATAACTGCCGTAGCCTAACACGTATTTTGGATACAAAGGGTGTGTTCACATTACTCCATATAATTGCCGTAGCCTTACATGTATTTTTGATAATTTTTCACAGTGTGTTTTGAACCTCGGAAAATCCATATCAATCTAAAGGTGGGTTTTCATGGGACAGGCGAACGATTCGCGCAGGATGCAAAAGTCGAAAAAATGGGAAAATCCAACATTCAGAGAATTTTTTTCTCCGAAAGAAGCCGTAAACAATTCTTGCGCAGTTTGTGCATAGTTCTCACAACTTATGAGTGAATGTCGTGGGTAGCGTTGCAGCACTATGGCCAGTCCACATACATCCTGTACATAAAGAAAACAAGACTAAAATGCGAACCTGAGTTTACAGCTGTCTAGAGTTGATCGGTCTCTTCGTGAATAGTGCGCTGTCTAGTCGCAGAATGAATTCAGACATCTCGGCCATGCGCTTTGCGGCAAAGGCGGCAAACGTGCGCCAAACGCTCGTGAGAAATTCGCACGAACTCCATGAGAATGTTGCTTGAGCAAAACCTTCGCAAAATGTTCGTGAAATCGTCGCGTGCCCCTGTGAAAACCCACCTATAGGGGCCTCAGAAACGTGGCTTCGAGAAAATGAGGAAGCACATGTATTGCCAATAACAGGGATGTACGAGAGAGAAAGAGAGAAGGGGGGGGGGGGGGTTGGCATCTATGTACACTCCTAAAAATGCGTGGTCAAAATGATTTGACCCCGTTTCGTGGTTGTTTAGTTTCGTTAAGCCTTCGTCAGTTTTATAATTTAACCACAACAAACGTGGTCAATACGACCCCGCAAAAATCGGTCGGCAAAAATGCAAACGAATCTAATGTCAATTTTAAAAATATAACAAGATATCATGAAATGATATCGTTGATTGATTCGGTAATTAAGGGAAAAAATACTGATTCAGTAATTAAGGAAAGAAATACCAGTCAGAATGACACTTTTCTTGGAATTACTTTTTTTCCCTGCACATTGCGCAAGATACACGCGTCGTCGCGATGTTAACAAGCCCATGTATTTTCCGCCCGCGCCCGTATGGCAAGCCTGATTGATATTTAAAGTGATTTTTTGATATCACAAATTCAATTAGTGATATCACTAATTCGATTTCTTGATATCACAAATTCAATTAGTGATATCACTAATTCGATTTCTTGATATCACAAAGTTGATTTCTTGATATCAACAATTGGGTTTATGTGATAAACCTATGAGAATTTGTGATATCACAAATTTGAATTCGTGATATCACCAATTCGAATTCGTGATATCACCAATTCGATTTCGTGATATCACAAATTCGATTTTGTGATATCATTAATTCGAATTCATGATATCAAAAATTTGTTTTTGTGATATCAACAAATCAAATTTGTGATATCACAAATTCACAGGTTATTCGAGCATTAATTTAGTTCAGAAATTCAACGCTCAATTCCAGCACTAGTTATGTGCCAAAATTCACAGTGAATTCGAGCATTACTTTTGTGCCGAAATTCAGCTTGGTATTCGAGCTTTAGTTTAGTGATCGAATTCACTTGGTATTCGAGCGTTGGTTCAGTGCTCGAATTCACTTGGTATTCAAGCTTTAGTTCAGTGCTCGAATTCATTTGGTATTCGAGCGTGAGTTGTGTGCTCAAATTCACTTGGTTTTCGAGCGTTAGTTCAGTGCTCGAATTCACTTGGTATTCGAGGGTTAGTTCAGTGCTCAAATTCACTTGGTATTCGAGCGTTATTTGTGTGCTCGAATTCACGGGGTATTGGTATTCGAGCGTCAATTTAATGCAGGAATTCAGATTGGAATTCCATTATTACTTTGTGCAGAATGTAATATAAATTAAAATAAAAATAGCAACAGACTTTTCGCATCCACAACCTTCACTAGAAATCATTAAAAAATAATTTTAGACGAATTGATACATGTAAATTGATAGGTAACATATCAAGAATTCAATAAATGATATGTTGTCAATTTAAATAAAACCCGTCAAACTGTTTCATATATTTTCGAGTCTTCAATGTTTAATATATATGTTTGTTTATATTTATGACGTTAAAAGAATTTATGAATTCACTTGCATTCCTTAGTGTTATATTTAAAGTAAGTAAACAGTCTCAAAATCAACTTATTTTTACGTAGATTGGCAACATATCAGTAATTCATTTTATGATATGTTGCCAATTTCATCTACCGTATACCAGCCTTAGAGATCCTGTCTATGAGTGGTACGTCCCATGCCCTAGGCCCTGCTTGCATGCATGCGCATGCACGTACGTGTACTGTTGATTAAAAGATTTTGTTGGTAAAAGAAAGAAAGAAAAATAAAAGCGATTGTAGTTATTTTGAGATATTAAAAAAAATAGAAAATCTTATTGACATTCTTTGGTGTCTTTGGTCAATTATGGTTTATATTTTTATTTTTTTTTTTGTTTTGTTTGTTCATTATATCTATTTATTTTATGATTGACTGTACTAAAAAAAAGTCAGGGAAGCAGATTAGTTTTTGAGGAATAAAAGTGAATAAGTGTAGGCTTGATTTTTAAGTTTTGTTTGCTTTTTTCACATGTCACATCAGTTTCATTCTATGGGTTGACTGTCATGAAAGTTTGCACACGATGTGACAGTATATCTGATACATGTATTAAAGAGAAAAAGGTGGATGTTAAAAAAAAAAAAAAAAAAAAAATCAATAAAATCAAATAACCTTGACTTGCAGTCAGAAAATTTCACTCTATGTTAAATTTTGAAACTTTGAGAGGGTGGCATCAGTCAGCAAATTTCACACTATGTTAAATTTTGATGCTTGGAGAGGGTGGCATTTGTCAGGAAATGAAGGTCAAGATTAACTGGAATGATATAATGTATCTCTCCCCTGTTTTGCAGTTGGTGCACTGGCTCCTTGTCAAGATCATATTATTTTCATAAGTTTGTTGCTCACTTTTTACTGCGTTCACGGTTCTCCGAAATACAATACCTCCTTAACTAAAAATTACACCCCCGCGAGTTCTTCACTCTCATCCACTTCTCGTTCTCTTGTGATCCCTAAAGTCGCTAAAACTTGGGGGGAGGGAAAGATCATTTACCCATGCATGTTATGGAATAGCCTTCCTGATGACATCAAAAGGTGTATGACATCTAATTCTTTTAAAAATTGTGCAAAAACATTTCGGTTTAATTCTTAATTCTTCTGTTTCTACATGCGCCTCGAGCACACCACAGAGTGGATTTGCCCCAATATAAGTTGTATATATTATTATTATTTTGTAGTCACCTGAGGAGAATACAGATTCTGCGACCCCTACCATCATTCTCTAACCTAACAGACAAGGTAAGTTCCTTTGTCATCGTCAACTACTCAACTTTAATCACAATCTCTTTGATCCATTATGGTTTGGTCATGGAGGAAAAAAAAAAAATAGCAACTTGTGCTGACTTTTTCTTAAGTTGGGGGTCTCACACTAAACTTAGATTAAGCAACAGTTTCACCACTAATGGTATTTCTTACTGAAAACAACTTTCTTTGCCTATTATTGTAAAGTTATTCATCATGTTTCTCATAACATAAGAAAATATTGCATGAATAGCATTGTGCAAGGACTAGTTGAAATAACGGTTTGTCTTAAAATGCATTGGGATTACTTCAAATTTTGCTCTGAAGTGAATAATGGAAAACTTTGTGTTCTTGTGAGATGTCATGTGAAGTTCAGAGTTCAAAGATCACCCCATATAGGGTCATTATTATCATATAAAAATGGGCTTAGCATGATCTTTCTTTCTTTAAATGTGTAGCCCTCGTAAATAACGTGAATGTGCAGGGTACCAAGAAATAATTGTGCTGAGAGCAGAGTCTGTAAAACAGGAGGCAGAGGAGAAGATGTTTGAGGGTTGAAATCGTGAGACGGACTGCCTTTATTAACAAACATATACTAAACAAATATAAACAAGATACATTATAAACACATGCGCCTTTTACGTCTATAATACAAACGGAATGATGGATCGAGTGAATGTTGAGTTGACACATTAAAATAGGGATGCGGTCAGACGCAGTTTATGTCTCAGAGACTGATTAATGTTTGTGTCGTATTCCCCTTAAAAGAACCCGTGTAAATACATAACAGCAATGTTGCTTCAAAGTGGCAGGTTTAGTAGTACAACTCTCCATATGTTTTGTACATATTTTCCCTATTATCTCGCAAGATGCAGCTCGTCTCCTCAGCTTAAGATAAATCACAGGAAAATATATTTGACACGACATATCGTCGCCGTTTTCACGAAGTGTCCCAAGAGGCAAAAATCGACCAAAATTCCAAAAATAATTTTTGTCCATATTTGAAACAGGTATCGCCACACCTACAATTTCACAAAATTTCAGAGCCTGATTTTGCGTAGTTACGTCATACGTGACATCACGAGACGCTTTAATACATGGCTATGTACGAAGTCCGTTTTCACGATCCGTCCCGTAAAGCACAGGACGGATCGTGAAAACGGTATCATTCACTGTGTGTGGTTTCGAAGCGTCCCGCGCTCTTTGTTCGCTGCTTTTCATCGTCTGCTTGGCCTGTCGTCGTTTTCACGAACTGGCCCGAGCCTTGAGAAGAGAGGCATTTCGTGAAGAATTCATTGAAGTTACGGATTTTTTTCAGTCGAAATCATCAGGTAATTATAATGTACAACTATATGACTGAAATGTTCATTTTACAAATCATTTTTGTGATAAAAAAAAAAATAAATATGTCATTTCTTGTTTGTAATTGGCAATACAGAGCCTCACATATAGCATTTTATGTATGTACTATGTTAGATTAAGTTTTCGTGCAACTCAGTGTAACTGTTATAACTTATTGGCATATAGGGTCTAACGTAAGATCCATTTAAAAGTAGGATATATTTAATTAAGGAATTGCTAGTTGCTTCAATAATAAGTGATGTTTTATTGTTGGGACACTGGTATAAACCTGAAAAATTAATAATCAACTTAACATCTAAGTTAGATATTAACAGATAGAAAAAAAGTGAGGCAGTGACTGAGTGAGACTTGATGGAGCAACTTGTGGCTGGGGCTGGGCTGACTGCATGTCTATAAGACTTAGGGCCCTTAATTGTAAGACTAAGTTCTCAGACTTAGTAACTGTAGTCTAACATCTAAATTAAAATTAATTGTAGCTTTGTAGGTAGACTGTTAGACAAACGTTACTTAGCTAAAGATTATACTAGGGTTGGAGTATTGGAGCACACTAGTATGTAACTTAGAATATTAGTTAAACTTAAAGGATTTAAAATGTGTGTGCTGTGAGGGCATTAGCACTTGACATTGTGAATCTGAGGACATTACATTCATGCCTGTAACAATGGGGGGGGGGGGATTGTGCTGTAAAGTTCCACACCAAAAAAAAAAAAAAAAAAAAAAGAAAAGAAAAGAAAGGGAAGAGATGGGGGGCGGGATGAAAGATGAAATCGTTCCTAAGCCTACTGATTTTTCCAACCTTATTACAGTTTGTAGCTGTTAACCAGTGGACTACTCAGACATGCCAGGTCTCCTCTGCCAGGAAGCTAAGAAAAGTTTGTCTAGGAACGAGCTTGGCTCCATCGCTTAGATCTACCAACCATGCTTGCATGACATTTAGCCCCGGGACGCTCCCGCTAGCGGGAGTGAGCGGGCTGGTCGCAGTACGTTGAGTTAGCAACTTAGCATGACATTAAAACCCACATGATGACTGTTTTAATTTTAATCAAAAGATTTCAAAGTCTAGTCTAGTGCCCTCAAGGTCGAAAATGTGTAGACTCTAGACTCATTCCACCCCAGCATTCAAACCTGAACCTGGGCCATATCATGGCATCTAGTTGTGACTAGACTGAAAAATCTGTCTGGAGGAGTTTTACAACATTTTTGGACTTTCGAGGTTCTCCTCTAAAGACAGACGGAAGCCTACCCTATACATAGTGGTGGTTCGCGCGACGCTTAACAACTGACACTCCCTAGGCTATGGGAGAATCTGGTGAGGTGCCTCACCCGGCACGATTACGACAAAAATTAGATAGGAAATGATCAAATCAGAGTCAGGATCTTTAAATACATATCTAATAAATACGGTGGTCCTACCACATTTCTCAAATTTTGAAGATTTCGATGAAATTTTGGGCAAAAAACAAGACAAGGTAGGATGGGGGGTTGTGTTTCCGGACACTTAAAAAATCTTATGTTCTCACAAAATAATGTGACTGCTTTATTTAGAATAGACACAGTATCTGACTTCGAACACTGAAAAAATCTAGACATAAATTTAGGGTGTCTGCAGACTGGCCAAAACTGTCAGCTGTTTTCCCCTTAAAATATGGCACAAAAGTGGACACAGTTTTTATGGCAAATGCATTTTTCGAATTGCGGTTAAAATGTGATCCCATTGACACTTTAAAATAAATTTGGTGTCATATGAAAGGCAATTTTCCACTTCATCTTTTGGTGCTAAGGGGAATTTGTTTTATTAGCCCCTTCACTAAGAAAAATTGAAAATTGTTGCATTTTATGCGACATCTCGGCCAGTTCTCGAGCCAGAAAATTCCCCAAGAGAACTTAAGTATTTCAGAAGGTTCTAAAAGTAGAACCCCTTTGAATTTAGGAGAAAATCAAATCCAATCACCCTCTAATTCAAATTTCAAAATGCCCTTCCCCTGCAGCTCCACAGAGCCCTATGCAGAATCACACACAGTACCTGCACAGGGTGTGCGCACTTGTGCATTTCTTCAGCAGGGTTTTTTGTGCCATTTCATTTGTACACGTCTATGGAAGAATTTATCTGAAAATTTTGAAAAATTGATTTGAGCATTACTCAAAAACGAATGCATGGATTAACTTGAAATTTGGTACACATTATTTTTACTGTATTTTCTACCAGATCTGAAAAAATCAGTTCATTTCATTGAACAGTTACTGAGATCGAAAAATTCTGCAGACACCCTAATAAATTTGCCAGCTAAATCTTTGGGTTTTCCCCTTCAAAATGACTCCATGCACAGATGTAGCTACAAGGCAATGCACGCGTAAAACTGCATTCCAAACGCACTTAAAATACGTGTCCGGTCCCACAACCTGTCCGGTCTGACAACGCTTGGTTCATCGATCTCCCTCCTCAGCGATACACGAGCGTTAGCCAACACGCGCACCAACACGTTCGGCACTCGCATTGGTTGGTGCTCGTCTATCGCTGAGGAGGTACTGTATGTAGATCGATGAGCCGTACCTTGCCTTGTTTTTTGCCCAAAATTTCATTGAAATCTTCCAAATTTGAAAAATGTGGTAGGACCACCGTATTTATTAGATTAGTTATTTATTCAAACATACTGAATCCGATTTGATCATTTCCTATCTAATTTTTGTCGTAATTGTGCCGGGTGAGGCACCTCACCCGATTCTCCCATAGGGACAGTGGTTAAGCGTTGCGCGAACTACCACTATTACGGTGCGTATGGGTGACTTCAACGGTCTATGTCTAGGGAGGGATTCTGTGAAGCCCGACGAAGTCTCAGCAGAACATTTCCTGACCGAAATAGACCGATTTTTCGGTCTAGGTTGTGACAGGTGAAGGTGTCATGCCATGGGCAGCGATCCCGGGGGGGGGGGGGGGGGGGGACGTGTCCCCCTAGATTTTTTTCTGGGGGGACCGTCCCCCCCCCTCGTCAGCCTCGAATTTCAAAGCTTATTATTATTGTACTGTGTTTGAATGATTTTGATCATTCAAGGTAACTGTGATGGAGATAAATTATTATAACATGACTTTACATGCAAGCTTACCAATGGGAACAGTTTCAATTTGTTTTTACTGCCTTTTCTTGTCTCCGTCTCCCCCCCCCCCCCCCACTCGTTTCATGAAATCGCCACTCATGGAAGGTGTTAACGACTATTACTATCAGTTACTTGAGCAATTGCATGAAAATATGTAAAAACATTCTGGGATTCGTTCTAAAATGTTTGCGTTTGGTCAGCTGTGGGCTGTGAAAGATGAAGTCCTGCTAAATCCTGAAATTCCTGACCACAGATTTCCATGAAATTTGATGGTTCATGTTCATTGAATGTTGAAGCAAGATTGATAGTTCTCCAGTATTGATTTTGTATCTTCTGTATTTTAATTCAATTCAATTTCTTTCTTGCAGTGCGTACTAAATTTGGATTTTCTTCAGACCAGTCTGTAAGATTTGTTGATAACAGTGATGGGGCAGAAGTAGAAGAAGATGTGATGGCAGAACTTCTTACGGCAACAGGAGGAACAGTTGAACTCATGGTCCTTTTAGAAAATGAAGATTGGGAAGTTGGTAAGTTGTCAAAAAATTATTTTGGTAAAATTACCAAATTATCCACAACAATCTTAAATTTTATTATTGGGCAGTTCCGGAAAAGTATCAACCCAAGAGCAAAAATTTCGAACTACATATTAGAAATTTGAAGGACAATACAATACAAAGAGAAAACATCGGCATATGATATGTCTTTCATTTTTATGTTTAATACAATACCTATAGAGTATAATCATGAGTAAGATGTAAAGAAAATTATAACAATTTTGTACTCCCATATGTTTAATACATGTACGTCCATCACAGATAAATTGTACGTCCAACCGTGTACGTCCGTTACGACAATAAAAACATCTAATACCTAAACACAAAAAGATAAAAGCAACACTATTTTACTTGGCAATTAACTATCATTTGACATCTACTTCATACGACCATTACTGAATTTGAAGAAAAATGTGCAAGAATTCACAGAGTTTTTAAAATTTATATGAGACGTCAGAAAAAATCATATCTCTGCGTACGTCCATCCGGACAGTGTTTTTTCATTATTTCAAGGTCACTGTGTGGGTGTTGCCCCTAAATCATGTGTGATTGTTTTCTACTCACTGAAACACACTGCTTGGTTAGAAAAAACATCATATGATCAACCCAAATTTTTGTTTGTATGGCCTATTATAGTGTGTGAAATGTACGTCCAAATTTACGGAATCACCTTATTCGTAAATTATTGATCAACAGTTTTACAAAAAAATGCATCCAGGATCATTGTTTATTGTTGGTAAAATTTATGTTACCAACAATTTTGCACCATAATGGATTGTGAGGAAGGGATGTGAAAAATTTGGTTGTAAATTGTGTTATACATTATTGACTTTCCCCTTTCAGAGACTGCAAATGCTAGAAGTGCAGTACCAGCATCTGCATTGCCTTCAGAGACCCCGCCATCATCATTAGACGATCCATCAGTCAGTGCTTTAAGAAGTCTAGCACCTGGTGCATCGGCAGTATCACCCTCTGCACTACCTTCATCATTGGACTGTCCTCCAGGGAGTCAAGCATCTGATGCCCCTGCAGTATCAGCCTCATCGTTAACTTCGTCCATGGAAGATTCAGCTACGGTATATATTTTCACTTATTAAATCCAAGTCCAACTCTTCCATACAATGTACATTTAAACAAGGTACAGCCGTATAGGGTTAATAGCTAGTGAAAACTTGGTGCCACTTATGTGAGAATTAACTTTATGCCACAAAGAGATGATCAGTATTAACTTTATACCCGTTTGCTGTTGTCAGTGCTTGGAATATGGGTTATGGTAAAACCATGGCTGACCTCTAAATACTGTACTTAATTGGTTTGAAAAAAAGACTCAAGAGATGGCAAAACGTCCAGTTTTTGCTTACAGCTTTATAATTTTCACCTTATGTATTTTCTTTCAGTTAATAGAGAGAATCTTGCAAGCAACGCCAGCGGTGAAGCAGTTCTTTCAGAATACAAAGCGAAAAACAAGGTCAGAGATACTACCCGAAAAATCCTGGTGAATCTGCTTGTGCACCACATGATGGAAATGCATGGGTAAGTTGCATCCTATAAATTTTGCTGTTTTTGTGTTTTTCTACCTGGGCTTGGCTTTTGCCACGTATGGTTGAGGGGTCCTGATATCGCGCACCAAAATTTGTCTGGCTAATAAATGACAAAATATTCCACTATTTCACCTGTCTATCTCCACGAATTTGTTGAAAAAATTCAGAAGAATCAACTCCCGCAATTTCACTATGATATGTGAACTGCGCGCTGCGTATCGCCATTCATGCGAGAGGTGATTTTCCTTGCTCCATTTTAGCTCGCGGGATGCAAACATCGCGCACCTGATATCTGTGTACAGTTTCAATGTGAATTCAATTTATTTTTTGTTATCCATAATAATATATACAAAAACATGTTCTGTCGAAGTCGGCTCCGTACAAAACAAACGGAGCGGAGAAGCGAGGTGAATTCAGGCTTGTTTGTTCTATGTGCGCATTGGCAACTTTTGCGCTTAGTTCCACGCGTACTGTTGCTTGCTATACGCAGTTAGGCACCCACGCGATAATTCAGTCCCTGTGCGATATCTAGGGTCCTTACCATACCAAAATTCACGTATAGTCTAGTGACAAAATAAAAAAGACGTCTCTAGATAGTGAAATATGCGGCAAAAATTTGTAGAGCATAGCCACCTACCATGAGGATCAGGAGTGATCCTCTTATCTACGAGGTACATACGACCACCTATCTGTTACAGTATGCTATTATATCCTATAAATGCCCATAACCGAACATAAAATTATTTCACAAATAGCCTACCATACACCGCCTCCTTCCCCCGGGTTGCCGTATGAAACCCGTCACCCGCCATGACACTTCCTCCGAAACCACACACCAAGAGAGCACCCGCAACCAGGACACGCAGACATGTCGCAACTGCGAGGCGAGGGGTAGGAGGGGGGGGACACAGATAGGTGGTCGTATGTACCTCGTAGATAAGAGGATCACTCCTGATCCTCATGATCTATCAGTACATCCGACCACCTATCTGTTACAGTATGCTAGACCGACACGGACTCAGCGGGAGGCTTGGCTGCGTCTAGCGGTGAAGGAGCGGTGTATTAGTGGGACTGAGACGCCGACAGTAGCGCTGCTCGAGAAAACGAGGGTACTGCGGCGGGGATGTCCCGGAGATAAAAGGAGATGAAGGAATTCGGGGAGCGCCAATAAGCTGCCTTCTGAATCTCCTCTACGGACACGCCGTTGAACAGAGCCCAAGATGCGCTGATCCCCCTGGCATCGTGTGCACGGGGCGACACGCCAGGCGAGAGGGCATCGGGGCCGGCCGCACGAATGGCGGCAACGATCCACTTCGAGATAGTATCTCTCGAAGCCGGTGAAAAAGGCTCTTTCGTAATCACGAAAAGCTGATCACCAGAATGGCGTTCCTTAGTGCGCGCCCAATAATACTTGAGAGCGCGCACCGGACACCAGACTTTATCCTCCGCCACCGACGAGAGGGTGGACAGCGGTTGGATAAAAATCTCGACCGGCTGGGAGCTGGCAGTCTGGTTCTTCGCCACATAGGACGGGTTGGGAATGAGGCGCACCCCCGCGCGTTCCCAACGGACATGCCCCGGCGCCGCCGACAGTGCGTGCAAGGCACTGCGACGCTGGCCGGAGGCAATCGCCAAGAGGAAGACCGCTTTAATGGTCACATCTCTAAGCGAGGCCTCAGCGAGGGGCTCAAACGGCGCCCTGGCAAGGGCCTCCAGCACCCGAGGGAGACTCCACGACGGGAGCAATCTCCTAGTCGGGGGGCGCTCCAGGAAAAAGGCGCGGACCAGGCCGGTCAGGGAGGGGGCAGTAGAGACACTGGCCCCATCGGCGAACCCAGCATGGACAACGGCAATCGCCGAACGGTAGCCACGGATGGTCGAGACACTCAGGCCCTTATCGAAAAGGGAAATCAGAAAGTCTGCGACATCCCTTAGAGGTGCAGAACGGGGATCCACCCCGTGTGATTCGCACCAGCTAAAGTATCCAGCCAAACGGGAATTATAAGATTCCCGGGTGGACTCCCGTCGGCTGCGAGCGACGAAGGTCGCAGCCCGCTCTGAAAGGCCCGCCTGAGCTCCAGATTCCCTGACAATGGCCAGGCAGTCAGGTGGAGCGTGGCCGGTCGGGGGTGCAGAGCCCCCGACACTGGCTGGGAGATCAGGTCCGGACGAGCGGGAAGGAGCCTCGGATTCCCCACCAGTAGGCCCGTCAACTCGAGGAACCACGTCCTCTTGGGCCACCACGGGGCTATGAGGAGGAGAGTTGCTTGGTCCTGCCTCACCTTCCGCAGAACGCGGGGAATGAGGGCGAACGGCGGAAACGCATAACCCCTGAATCCCTTCCACGGGAAGGAGAAGGCGTCCATCCGCCAGGCTGCCGGGTCCTGCACCCTCGTGCAGTACATCGGCAGCCGTGCGTTCAACTCCGAGGCAAACAGATCCACATCTAGTGGGGGAAGCTGGCGCACCAGCAGATGCATGACCTGCGGGTGGAGCGTCCACTCCGAGGGGAGAACCCGGCCCCGGGACAAGAAGTCTGCGATCAGATTGTCCCGGCCCGGAATGTACGACGCAACGGGGAAGACCCCCATGCGTCGGCACCACCTCCACAGCTCCGCCGCTAGGGCGTTCAGGCGCGTGGAATGGGTGCCCCCCTGTTTGTTGATATACGCTGCAACGGTGATGTTGTCCGTGCGTATCAACACAGCCCGGCCGCGGATCAGCGGCAGAAAGTGGAGGAGTGACAAGGCAACAGCCTGAAACTCCAGCACATTGATATGTGGGAGGGTGGCCGAGAGGCACCAGTCCCCATATGCATGCAGGCCCTGACAGTGTCCGCCCCATCCCATGTGGGATGCATCGGTGGTCACTGTGATGGAGGGCTGCGGGGGCTGCAGGGGGTTGCCCCTGATCAGAAACTCCGGGCGGCCCCACCGCCAGAGGAGAAGGCGGGCGGCCGGAGGTAGCGGCACAGGCCTCGTCAGGGGGTCCCGTGACGGGCGGTAGTGCCTGAGAAGATGGATCTGTAGCGGGCGCATGTGCAGCCGGCAGTCCGGCAGCACATCGACCAAGCTCGCCAGGAACCCTAGGAACTGAAGCCAGGTCCTGGCTGGCACCCGCCGTCTTAGCAGAAGACGGCGGGCGGCGCCCGTAATCGTCGATACCCGCTCCGGGCTGGGACGTGCCAGTTGCCGGGGGATATCGATCACCGCACCCAGGAAGGTCGGGCACTGCGTGGGCACGAGCTCCGACTTCTCCCAGTTTACGAGGAACCCCAGGTCTTGCACTGTTCTCAACAAAAACGCCAACTGGCGGGAGAGCAGGACCTGGGAGCTGGCTACCAGCAGCCAGTCGTCCAGGTAGCAAAAGACCCGCAGGCCTTGCTGCCGGAGGAAGGCCGCCACGCACGATACAAGCCTGGTGAATAGGCGTGGCGCGGGCTTCAGGCCGAAGGGTAGGGCGCGGAAGCGGTACACGTTTCCCCCGAACGCGAAGCCCAGCAGATCTCTGGAGGCTGGGGCGATGGGGACGTGATGATAGGCATCCTTCAGATCTATAGATACTGCCCAATCGCTTGGCTTGAGGCACGGGAGTATGGAAGCCAGGGTATCCATACGGAAGTGCTCCGTATTGATGTGTCGGTTGATTCTCTTGAGATTTAGAATCAAGCGGAACTTCCCCGAGCGCTTGGGGACAAGGAATATGGGGGAGAGGCATAACCGCGGATGATCGCGGGTCCTTTCCACCGCCCCCTTCGCAAGCAAGGCGGCGATCTCGGCCGCCATGGCTCGACGCATAAGCGGAGACATGCGAGGGGATGGAAGACGGATGACGCCTCCGGGCAGGGGGGTGGCTAACTCGACGGAGAAGCCACCGCCGACAACGGAGAGAACGAAGGCGTCGTCCGTTATGGCCGCCCAGGCCGGCTGGAAGGCCTGAAGGCGGCCGCCCACCCCGGAGGGGGGGCCCTGAAGCGCTCGGGGCAAGGAGTCAAAAGCCGCCGCGGCCCTTGTCGGCCGGGCGGGTAGACCCCCGCTGCTTGCCTCTACCCCTGCGGTTACGGCGCCCCCGGTTTGTGGCCCGGCGGGTCGTCTGTGGGGGAGGCATAGTCACCGTCACACGCTGGGGGGGCCGACGCCTGTGGCCGGCGGGGCGGTCCCCGGGACGGTTAGGTCGAGCCTGTACTGATATCAGCTGACCTGCTAACTCTCGCGCCTGCTGGCAACGGGTTAGCGCCTCCTTGATGCGGGGCGCGAACTGGCCAGAGAAAAGGAACGGCCCTTCGAATGGCATCCCACTCGTGAGCTGTGTCCTTTGCCTCACCGGGAACCCGAGGGCCTCGAGGGCCAGGTCCCGGCGTCGGCGAGTAGTGAAGAGTGCGGTACGCGTGGACTGCTTCCATAGATGCTCCGAGATGGACATGAGGAGCGAGTCCAAGAGCTGGCGGTCCTCGGGGGAGACCCGGAGGTCATCCGCCTGTACAGCCAGGTTCGTTAACGCCCCGGCATAAGCCGCTAGACGCATCGAGGACCTTGCTAGGACCGACAAGTGCGTCCACCGCATATCCTCTTCAAGAAAGGCGCGACGGCGGAGAGGATTGGCCCTGCCTACATAATCCCCGAGAGCTAAGAGCTCCGGGGAGAGGGTCTCGGGCTCGAGGTAGCGGGCCATGTCCGCGGGCTGAAAGGCAAAAGCCCGACGCAGGCCGGCGAGGCCCTCTTAGGGGGCGGCTCTCGGGCGATACGCCCGTACTCCTCCTTGAAGTCTGCCGTGAGGGGGATACCGGGCTGAGCCCCGGCTCCCCCTCGGAACAGCCGGGACGCCGGGGGTTGTTGTTCCGCCGGGTCCGGGCGAACCGTATAGAATTCTTCGAGGTATCGAAGAAGTAAGGCCTCCGCCTCCTCACTGAGATGCCTCAACCCAGGTGGGGCTTCAGTCCCTGCAAGGGACGGCGCCGCTGAGGAGGCCGACATCGAATCCCACCCAGAAGTAGAGGGTTCGGACTCGGTCGCTGTAGGAGACTCATACAGCTCAGAGAGGAGAGGCATGGGCGGGGTAGGCGCCGGTAGCGGGAGGGGAACCTCCGCTGGCGGCACGCTATAACCCGCCGGAGCTCGGGTCGCCAGGCCCGGGGAAGGGTGGGGGAGCCGAGGCTAGGATGCAGTACCCGCCTGGAGCAGGGGGAACTCATCCGTAAGGGCTGTGCCTGCAGACGAGGCTAGGCCACCGGCGGCCGTAGCCTGGTCAAACAAAGGCACCGGGCGACCATCCGCCCGCGCAGGGAAAGTCTCTTCCCCGGGCGGAGCACCCAGCGCCGCCGGGGCGCGGCTCGCGCCCGCCCGCTGGCGGGGGAGCGGCCCTTCCGGCGCAGTAACGGGTAAGGAGGGGGCAGTAGCGGCTGCAGGCATGTCAGCCGACTGGCCTGTAAACGCCCAGCCGCGGTTCTCAGCCAACCGGCTCATCATAGCGAAGAGCTCGGCCTCGCTAGGCTGAGATTTGCCCACCTTCTTCTTCTTCTTACCCGTCTTCTTAGTTCTCTTTGCCGAGGGAGAAGTCGATGGAGCAGAAGCGGCCCGCTTCCTGGACTTCTTCTTCCTCTTAAGAGGCGCCCGGGGCGAGCCCTGGGGCTGTCCCACCGGCGGAGTGCCGGTGGAGGAAGCCTCGTAGAGCTGCCCATGTCTACATGTCTGCCCATGTCTACATAAATGATGTGCATTTTGGACAGGGCGGCTTGCCATAGGCGAAAGATCAAATCTGGCGGCATTTGGCCTGCCATACAAAAAATTTTTCTCAATGTTTCCAATTTCAACCAAACGGTGGAAAACACTAAAAAAATAACTCTCGGGACTACTAAATGTCCAACGAGAGGAGAAAAATCTAAACAAAAACGACCAGAAGGCCGTACAAAGGTAGGCAAAGCAGAACAGGGGAGAATCGAGCCAGCACAAGCCACGCTCCGAAGCCGCGGTGCATACAACACACAGTGTGTGTGAAGCAACGCAACTCAAACGAAGTCGGCACAAAGCCGAAACAAAAAGCCTGATTTTCCCCTTTTCCGCCGATACAAAGTATCTAAAACGAATTGCTAGCCTAAAACAACAGTCAAAAGAATAGAAAATGGAAAGAACTGGCCTGATTGTTGGTAATCTGCGTCGGATGGCGACGGATTTTAGGAGCAACACGAAAACACGTCTTGTTCGTATGGGTGCGAACAGGAAGGAGGAAGTGTCATGGCGGGTGACGGGTTTCATACGGCAACCCGGGGGACGGAGGCGGTGTATGGTAGGCTATTTGTGAAATAATTTTATGTTCGGTTATGGGCAATTATAGGATATAATAGCATACTGTAACAGATAGGTGGTCGGATGTACTGATAGTAGATCTGATAATTAAAAGAAAAATACACTTGAACTTGCTATGGTGGTCGCAAAAGCTATTTTGGTGTCAAAGAACATGTAATTTATTATTGTTTAAAAACACGAAATCACTAAGATTACGGAAATAAACGGTTTTTACAACATCCAAACGCCAGCTGAGTGCGCCCTTAAAAACGACGCCCAGTATTTTTAAGAGAACGCGAGCAAATGGGCATTTGTGCAC
Organism: Heliocidaris tuberculata; assembly: GCA_025618425.1. Lineage (NCBI taxonomy): Eukaryota > Metazoa > Echinodermata > Echinoidea > Camarodonta > Echinometridae > Heliocidaris > Heliocidaris tuberculata. Next base: position 18,419,606 of record CM046851.1, read on the forward strand.
TCCTCTCTTTATGAAGTTGCATTTGCAGTTTTGATGGTGAAATAAAATGTGTAAATCAAGAGGTCACCATGGATTCTTAATTCAAAGATATTGCTCATTTTCACTTAATTCTACAATTATACCGTCGCAATCATTTGGCATCACCGCAAAATATATTACGTTACAGAGATTAGTATTCTCTATTTTGATGAGAAAATAACAATACGAAAGGTAACGCTATTCTTATATTTCTTGGCATTTTCTCGCCTTTAAGTTGGTGTAAGTTATGGGCGAGCAAAAGTGCATTTGCTCTGCTTTGACGAAAAAATAATGACAATACGAAAGGTAACGTTATTCTTATATTTCTTGGCATTTTCTCGCCTTTACATTGCCTTATTAAAAGTAACAACTAACGAGCAGGCAAAAGTGCAAAATCATGATACTGTAATTCGAAGGTATTTGTAATCCTCATGCTTGTTGGCATTTTCTCGCCTTTACGTTGGTATAATTTACTAGCGGCCAAAATTGGATCTGCTCTTCTTTGGCCTTTTGTCATGATTTTTTCGCCAAAGAAGAGCAGATGCACTTACGCCCGCTCATAACATATATCAACGTAACTTTAGGTGAGAAAATGGCAAGAAATATAAGAATAACATTACTCTTCATAATGTCACAATTTTTTTTGTCAAAGAAGAGCAGATGCACTTTCGCTCACTCATTACTAATACCAACGTAAAGGCTAGAAAACTGGCAAGAAATATAAGAATAACGTTACTTTTCATATAGGCTTTTCACACCTCTTTTTTTTAGTCCCGTACTAAACTTAGTCCCGGACTATACGAACTTAGTACTGGACTAAGCTTAACCCCGGACTATCTGTTTTTGCGTTTCACACCTCTAATTTTAGTACGGTACTAGCCGCCTAGCCCGGGCCGAGAAATTTCATCGTTTTCACACCTCAAATATTTAACCCCGGACTAACGGTAGCACATGCGCAGTGTGGGCGGAAATTGATTTTGGGGGGTCACATATTCCTGCCTGGCTGTTATCGAGCTCTGGCGTGTACATACATTTCATTACATTACATGAATAGTACAAGTTTGACAGTTATTCGTTGTTTACATCCAGCGTCAGTCAGCCAGCGTGCGCCAGGCTGATAATGAATGAATTACGTGCTGCCGTTTCATTGGCTGGTGAGGTTGCCTGCGTTCGCATGAGGCAAGTCATCTGGTCCTGGACTATGCGTTCACACCTCAAAGCTTAGCACCGCAATTGCGGGGTTAGTACACCAATTGGTGTGCTAACCCTGCTTTTGACCAGGACCAGGTAGTCCCGGACTAAATGCTGTGCTAACCCACCTACGAAAAAAGAGGTGTGAATCCGAGAGATAGTCCCGGACTAAAATGCGGTGCTAACCCATCTTTTTAAAAAAAGGTGTGAATCCGAGGTGGGCTAGGATTTAGTCCCGGACTAAAGGTGGTACTAAAAATGCCTTAGTACCACCAATTTTGAGGTGTGAAAAGCCTAATAATGTCATGATTTTCTCTTCAAAGAAGAGCAGATGCACTTTTGCCCGCTCATATACATGTAGAAGTTATAACTTATACAAATGTAAAGGTGGAAAAATGCTAACAAAAATAAGGATTGCGTTACCATTCGTAAACTCATGACAATACGAAAGGTAACAAAATCATAATGTTTATTGGCATTATATCGCCTTTACGTTGCAATAAGTTACGAGTGGGAGAAACTGCATCCGTTCAGACTTTTCTGACATGTTTCCAACATGGAGGACTCATTAGTAATGGTAATTTGTCTTGAATTAAAACAATGTAATTCAATATCCATGAAAAAGTTGAAAACATAATCAAATATGTCAGAACTTAAACAAAAAACTTAGAAAGAATCGAAGCATATTTATATGCCTAAATTAACTACAATGCAAAATGCGTTTATTTACGAGTTTTACTCTAACAATCATTTCCAATGCCGGTAGAATTTTGGTTTATTTCATTCTACAAATGCAATTTTCAAGTGGGTAGGCAGTATCAGTAGTTATGTTTTGCCTATAATGCCATAATTTTTCTTTTAATTGGTAAACAGGAAAACACCCAGCTCTGAAGTAAAAACAAAGTATGCCCGTGGAGTCGTAAACTTGTTCCCGTCTCTTAAAGATCCACACACCATAGGAGGCCATGTAAGTACTTTATTCAAATTCAATCAAATTTATATTTAAAACTAATTCACAGAAATGTCGGCCTTCAGGGAAAATAATGTCCTGATTACAATAATTCCCTCTCGGCTCCCTATAGTACTAAGGAAAATAAAAGTTTACATTTTCTGATATAAGGAAATTTTGTGGCTATTTTACGAATTTTAACTGGAAAAAGAGACGTGTCTTGAGGGAAACTTGACCCCAAGACTGTCGCATTAAGAGGTATGTATTCCTTGGGCACTCGATCACATGTATCACATTATCATCATCATCATTATTATTATACCCCTGCCAAACGAAGTTTGAAGGGGGTATATGGGTCATTTCACGCTAAGTGTACACTTTTAGTCTCACTGGGGGTCAAAAATGAAAGTTGTTGGGGGAGAAACTTCACAGATTCTGAAACCTTAGGGTATATACCATTAATATCTAAAATTACAGAGCATCAAGTCGACCCCCATATTTTTTTTTTCAAAAGTCAATATTACTTTTTGGCTAATTTCAAAATTAATGTATCGATTTAATACACTAGACAAAAGAGATTCACTCATGCACATAAATGTAGGCTTGTCTTGGCTGCTTATTATTTCATATTTATGAGAGCTAGTATACATTTACACAAATACCACAAACAGCTGAGTGGTTGTAAACTACATGTACTAGTTTTGCTGCAAGACAACAAGAAATTGTGTCGGTGTAAATTAATGGAATTCATGCTTAATATTGAATGAGGCAAATTCTTAAAACATTTGAGAATAAAAGCTAACAATTTCCACTAGTGGGAGATAATTTTATTAGCCCTAATAACCGAATTTGACATTCACTGTGTTTTGATAACTAAAGTTCAAGCTTTGATAAGAAATTAGCCATTTCCCTTTCAACTGCTAGTCAGGGCTTGGCAACGGATGCCGATGTTGCTATTTTTAGCATGGCCAGCACAACGTAGAAACGGTAGAATAGTGCATGTGGGGCATGGGTATTTTTTGGAAATGCCGTAATGCAGGGAAGTTTGCATTACGTGAGCTACCTGAGAAACTGGAATGGGCAGAACTTTTCCCCAATCAAAATGACCGCGCAAAGTTACGTCATCTGAGTCAGCCAATCAGATGCCGAGTTGGGGTTGGGCGTTCAGTAGACGAGAGAAGAGAATTTTTAGGTTTTGTGCACATCATTCTGTGCCTAGTTTGAAAAGGGAAAGGACTGTTTCTTTCTTGGCTGTACACTGTTGTACACTATCTCTTGTTGTCTCTTGTTACATCAAAAGTAAAAGAATCTAATAAGGTTGTAAATTAATAGGATGAAGAGAATATAGCTACCAAAATGCCTTATTTATGTTAAGTGTTTATATTATTTTTTAGGAGGGAAAATTAGATGTCAAAAACTTTTTTAATATGATGTTCTGTTAGTTTATTTTTGGGATCTGGCATAGCTACAATACACAGTAGCTCAGAAATATTCCAAGTCCAAACTTAATTTTTCTGAGTTTGAAATAAGGAGTTGAAAAATACATTATTGCATTGTTTGAGATGAGCTATTTATGGAAATTTTTAGATTCGTATTTTTGTGTCTTGAAACATTGTGATTCTTCTTGATAATTTTGGTAAATCATATGGTTTGTGGATATATGTCCTTAATTCTTAACACGTGTTATATGGTGCTGCCGCCTATGTCGTACGTTATAGTCTTAGGGTGACTTTTGCATAAGCTGAGCGATTAGCCTAAAATATAAAAGGGGAGCAATAAAACAAAATTGATTTTCCTACTTTTTTGTCATGAATTTGCTACTCTTACTTATGAGTGACGTGATTTCAAGGACACATTAAAATGGTTATGATCTGTATTGTAAATATTTGTAGGAAGCTTTCTATGATGAGAAAAGGAATATGGGCTTCCTGGTCTATCGAATCAAGAATTTGAACAGAGGGACGTCGCGTACATCAAAACGCAGTGCCAATGAAGGAGCAACAAGTGGTCCATTATGCAAGAGGGCAACACAGGTACCAGATGAAGACTTGCATGATAAAACAACAGATGTCAACTGGTTGAAGCACACTCCAGCAGCTGATGATCCAGCTGTCATGAAGCAGATAAAGGAAAAGTGGAAAACAACAGCTGCTTTAAGACGGCAAATGGTTGACGAATCAAAAACAGCTGGAAAGATCATCAAGGAATTTCCAAAATTCTTGAAGGTACCTGGGTTGGTAAGTACTACTTTTTATCTCATCACATGTAAAAATGGAAAACAATTGGATGATAAAAAAAAAATGCACATAATTGAATTTATTGTCCATCCCCCGCTTTCGTGACAGCGAGGGGACATTAACAGAGATGCCAAACCTCCCGATTTCATCGGGAGGCTTCCGAAAATTCACCCCAACTCTCGCCCTTACGATCAGTTTTCTTATCCTCCCAAAATAGATTGCTTTCATATCTCGTATTTCTATGACTTGTAGCAAGATCTTTCACAGCTTACCAGAAAGCGGGGACCACAATTCTCTGAATTTGCTTGTTACTGTACATCTTGATCTAGATATGTTCTCTAAACAATATCCTACTGGAGTAAAACGAAAGGGTGTGCTGCTAACTGCTGAATAACAGTTCTAGTCTCTTTGGATGGCTTAGGTGCGTGTTGTAGTGCCAGTAATGCTGTCTGGAATTTGGTAGAACATTTTATGGTAACTATATTTCTAAATAATGATTATAGAATCATAATGTTGTGGTAGGCTGTACCAGTTTAATGAATCGAGTGGGAAGAATGATGTAAGGAATGTGTCACATCTGTCATTGATTCTGGCGTAGGTTCTGCTGTAGTTGAGGCATGAGGAGGTGGGCGTTTGGACCAGCTACACAAAATAAAATAATAATAATAACTAGAAATTTAATTCATCACTGAAGACGAATTAGGTGGTCTGTCTGTCCCTGTGGCAAATTGCTTTGTCAGACGTGATAATATTTCTGCAACATAGTAATCATGATAATGTTGACGACAATGATGATAAGATGGCCATATAAGTGATGACAATGACGATAATGATATATTGATAATGGCATAAAACGTGTGCAAAATGAATTTGGGAGGATTTGGATCATTTCTAAATTTTGCGCACGCACGGACGCGCGTATGGACGCGTACGCGCGCGTTTAACGAAAAGACCTTGACTGGAATGACAGTGACCTTAACCATGCCAAATATGAAAGAGAAATGACATTTCGTTATGAAGATATGACCAGAACTTGATTTTCACAAAATGGCGCCTGGATGACGTCACGATAACCTGATGACCTTGAAAAAGATGGGGGAACTTGACCTTATTAGGACTGATGAATGACGAAAATATGAAGAAAATTGACTGAGCCGATTTTGAGAAATCGTGATAACGAACTGGACGATTTGATATTGCAGGACATGTGGGAGATTATCCCCTTAGCTTTAATACACGACAGGGAATGAGATTGTACACAAACTACTGCACACTACTTTCCAATAGACATAACACGCAAAATTAGGCAGTTTATTACATTGTTTGTGATGGTATATGTTATAATAGTCGAAGAAGATGGTAAAATGAAAGGCAAAAAAAAAAAAAGTAAAAAAAAAAAAAAAAAAAAAAATGGTCCCACCGGGAATCGATCCGGGGGTCGCCGGTATGGGAGGCAAGTACTTTACCAATGGACCAAAATATTTCCAATAGAGATAACACGTAAACGAAATACGAGATTCTCAAATGACATTTTGTACTTAAAAATTGGGCATGATCCCGACATCTGATCAAAAATTGGAGGGCACATTTGTGAAAGCATATAGTCTCACCTATATCATACTAAAATTTGGAAGAAAATCGAGCAGAAATTACAAAGATACTGCTCAAAGAAGACGGGAATGTAGAATCAAGATTTGAGAAAAAGTCATGTCCCATAGAGAATACACGCAAAATATGAAAAATTGACATGCCTCCTTTAATCGCAAAAATACGCCATGATGCCTTTGTCAAAATGAAAAATCGTGGTGACTAATCTTGTAGAGAATTGTCTCAGCTACAACATATCAAAATTTGGAAGAAAATCAACAATCTGTTACTGAAATATTGTCAAATGAATACAAAAATTATGACATCATTTTTTAAAAATTGAATTTTTGAGTTCATAGGCAAATATGATGACGTCACAACATCTTTTTGGCCAAAATTTTGCATGAATCGAAATCTACAACTCATAGGCTTTCAGAATATGTAATAAAATTTGGGGGTACCGGTTCATTCTGACGAGCTATGGCGGATTCTAGATAGGCATGTTTTTACCACTTTTTACATTATATTGCCCATTGACGCACGCGCGGATTTTAAAGTTTGACGCAAGCGTGTGGCATTATTAGATGTCGAGAATGACTGAAACTAATTGGAAATTGTCAAGAATTTTATCAGGAATCGATCCCATGCAAAAAAAACGGCATTTCTACCTTCCGTACGTGCTGCGCACGCGCAAAACGCGCGCGGACGCGTACGTACAGAAAATTTTGAAATGCTTAAAATGACCTGAACCGTACTCTACTTTGATCAAAAAGTGATTTTGAGCATTTCTAAATTTTGACGCGCGCGTACGTGCGCGTCATGACGCGCGCGCGCGTTTTGATGAGATGTGATGTTGACCCTTGACCTGAAGTTCATGTGTACCAAATATAGTTCAGTTTTGATCACTTGTAATGAAGATATGATCAATAATGTGATTTTACAAAATGGCGCCTGGATGACGTCACAATGACCTGATGACCTTGAAAAGTTTCGTGTGACATCTTCGTTATGGGCTTTATAACTGGTATGAAAATCACGGAAATTGATCTTGTCAATTTTGAGATATCGTGCGCACAAAATTTTGAGGATAAAAATAATAAATAAAGAAAATTCTGACGAAATTAAGAGGTGATATGTCTACGACATACCACCTAATAAAAACCTCTGTTAATTTGCCCTCCTCACAATCAAGTAAATGTTGTAAAAGTGATTTTGCCAGGATTTATCAAGGTTTGAAAATGTAACTTTAAATAAATCAAAATTCCTGAAATGTTTTATTCATAGTGCATGATATGTGTTGTTTTGCCATTGCAGGTGGAGATAGATTTTGGTCTCCTGCTGCCCAACAACACTAACAAGTTTCTGGAACAGTGGCCAAGCATGGTGAAGCCTATTGTTGAGTTAGCAAGAGAGGCACCAGCTGAAACTACAGCATCATTGTTGCAGTTGATGGATGGGAAGCTGAAAGAGATTGATTCAGAGGATTCAGACGAGGATCAGGTCATGGAATCAGAGGACGAGTTGGACATACAATCCAAATCCCCACTTGCTGATAGTCAAGGTACATGCATGTTAATGTACATTTTTCATTTAACCCAAATACAGCCCGTTATTTAGACCCATCACAACTGGGAGGGGGGGGGGGGATTCTGCCACCCAGATAGAATGCAGGATTGTAACAAAAATGGGCATGCACCTCGCTTGCCTCTTACTCTTGTCAAAATGTTAATTTCTCTGAAAAAATTATTATATTTTATTAGGTGGTCTGTCGTAATCGACAGATCACCTCTTAATTTCGTCAGAATTTTCTTATTATTTATTAATTTTTATTTTTATCCTCAAATTTTGTGCGCACGATATCTCAAAATTGACAAGATCAATTTCCGTGATTTTCATACCAGTTATAAAGCCTATAACGAAGATGTCATACGAAACTTTTCAAGGTCATCAGGTCATCATGACGTCATCCAGGCGCCATTTTGTAAAATTACATGATTCATCATATCATCACAACGGATCATCAAAAATCAACCATATTTACAACACATTAACTTCAGGTCAAGGGTCAACAGGTCATGTCATCAAAGGTCATCAGAACATCATAACGCGCGTGTACGCGCGCGTCAAAATTTAAAATTGCTCAAAATCACCCAGGGACCAAACCAGAGTACGTTTCAGGTCATTTTAACCCTTTCGAGACAATTGACCACATTCTGTGGTTTGGCCCAATAACTTTTGATTTAGAGCCTTAAAAAATATACCAGATGCATGAGTAGAAAGAGCAAAAAATTCTGCACATACTGTGTCCTTTTTGTTGCATGATCATATTGCGTTTGATGCCAGGAATTTTAAAAAGGAGAATAAGATTGAACATCCTTAAATTGGCAACACATTGAGAGATTCAAAATCATTGTTTTTTGTCCAAATTGGCAACTTTTTCAACTTTTCGACAAAGTTCCTAACCATGTATATTATTTTCAAGACATTAAATCTTATTAGAACCACGTAGCACTAAAAGAAAAATATTATTGTTGCCAATTTGCAGAACAAAATGTGATCAATTGAGCTCTTAAATAATTCCTGTCCTGAAAGGGTTAAGCATGTCAAAAAATTGCGCGCGCGCATAAGTGCGCGCGCGTTTTCACACGTAACGCCATTACACAACGTAGAATCGCCGTTTTTTTTTTCCTGTAATCACATTAAGCATATAATTCTGAGCAATTTGATACCTTGTTCAACTCTCTACGACCATTAATAAGGGAATGAGCGTTCATCAAACTTTGCAGCACGCACGCTCGCAAGCTCCCATAATAGGTTATATATGGGCAAAAACATGCCTATACAAAATTCATTATAGCTCTTCAGAATGAATGGAGACCCCCAATTTTTTTTTCATATTTGGATAGAGTATGAATCATAGATATGATTTCATGTCTCCATTGACCCTCAATTATATCATGACGTCATTAAAATGGCGTCGGAACTCAAAATTTCCATTTTGCGTTTTATGATGTCATCAAATCTATGCAAATTTGACTGTAACTCCTTTAATATTGGTTGTTTTTCGCCCAAATTTTGATATGTTGTAGCTGAGACAATTCTCTACAAGATGAGGTACCACCATTTTTCGTTTTGACAAAGGCATCATGGCGTATTTTTGCGATGAATGGAGGCATGTCAATTTTTCACATTTTACGTGTATTGTCTATGGGAAATCTTTTTTGTCTTTTTCTCAAGTCATGATTGTACATTCCACTCTTCTTTGAGCCGTATCTCCGTCATTTTTGCTCTATTTTCCCCCAAATTTCAGTATGTCATAGCTGAGTTAATGCGCTATCTTAAGTGTGCCATCCATTTTTTGATTTGATGACGGGATCATGCTGAAATTCTCAATTGAAAGTTGACATTGCGTCTGTACCAAGGCCGTTTTTACAGCTTTGCATGTAAAGTCTATGGGGATACTGGTATATGACTCTGCCTACCAATCAAATGACCCGGGTTCGATTCCCGATCCCGTCATATTTTTTTTTTTTTTGGCTCTCTTTTGCAATGTTCCTTTCTTCATGTTTTTCATCTTCCTTTACATTTCATTCATATTTTAGCTTCTAAACATGCAAATTCCTTACGTTTGGCATACACATACACATACACATGTACACACATAAAGCAGCATGTCATGATTATGCACCATCTACAAGGGTAAATTTGAAAGTAATGATGACCTATGGAATGGCAGTGTGGTGGGTTAAACATTTTAAATCTGACGAGATGTGCTTACCCCATTCAGATGCATCGTTATCAACACAGCAAAGGTCATTCACCGTCATAAAAATCACGACAGACCACCTAATTCGTCTTCAGTGACGAATTAAAATTCTAGTATATATATATTAATTATGCAAAGTTATGCATAAAATAAGGGGGATGGGGGCTTAGAATCACTAATTAAAGCTCCCGTTAGGCTGATTTTTTTTCAAATATTCCTTTTAATATTCTTGACAAATGTAAATTGAATAATTTGGTATCTAAATTAATTTCTTATATATTTTATTTTGTATGAATTTCCTATAATTTTTTTTTTTTTTTTTTTTGGGGGGGGGGGAATGTTTGAACTTTTGTTGTTTTTAATGCCTCCGCCCCAAAGGGTGCCAGAGGCATTATGTTTTCGGGTTGTCTGTCCGTACGCCCTACCTCGTTCCGGCAATATCTAAAGAACGCCCTAATGGATTTTTATCAAACTTGCCTCAGGGATACTCCATGACATGTAGATGAACTGATTAGATTTTAGACCAGATCGGCTTGGGGTCAAAGGTCAATGGTCAATAAACTTTACCCAAAAATGACATTTTTACCCATAATTCTAGCTAGGAGGGCCCAATTGTAATAAAATTTGGTAGGAAAGTTCAAAGTTATATGGCAAAAAATTTGGCAAGGCAGAAGATGTCAGAGGTCAAAGCTCAGGGTCAGAGGTCAATGAACTTAATCAAAATCCACACTTTCTAGTCCGTACACCTTACCTCATTACAGCGATTATAGTTATAATCTAAAGAATGCCCTAATGGATTTTCATCAAACTTGCCTAAGAGATACTCCATGACATATAGATGAACTGATTAGATTTGGACCAGATTTGCCCAGGGTCAAAGGTCAAATGTCAATGAACTTTACAAAAAAATGCAATTTTTACCCATAACTCTACTTACTCTAGGTAGGAAGATCCAATTGTAATGAATTTTGGTAAATAGGTTCGAAGTAAAGTGGCAACAAAATTGGAATGACAGGAGATGTCAGAGGTGAAAGGTCAGGGTCAGAGAGATGTCAGAGGTCAATGAATTTTGTCAAAATCCACACTTCCTAGGTTACCGCAGTAGCTAAAGAACTCCAATGGAGATGGCTATAATAGGCGGAGGCATCCCAGTCGACTGTGTGGCAGTCAAATTTCTCTAGTTTTATGATTCTTTGGTTTTTATTTTCATTTTGCTAAAATAAATTAATTTTAGCCATTTAAAGTAAAAATCTGAGATTTTCTTTGAATTAATTGAAAAACACAATTTTGATTAGATTTGTACACAAAATGACATATTGGACTCTGGAGCAATTTTGGCAATTGACAAATTCTTTTCAAGGGTTGGGCTTCAAAGTGATGCACATACAGTAGGCATGACAAATTTGGTCTCAAAAGTGGCGCGATACTTGAAAAAAAAAAAGGTCATGAAACATCGTGTTGCGATTATATCGCATAAAACGAGTTGGCGGATTCAAAGTAATGTGGGTTTGACTTATGGTTAAAGTTATCACATTAATGAGAATCCAAATTATACCATTTAATGTAGGCTCGATCGTAGGTATGGATGTAGGATTAAGTCCACAATTTGCAATGGGAACACACCTTTATAAATGTGAGTTCTAGTTTGTTGTTATTCCATGCACTCTTTGATTTCTCATACAGGTTGGGATGCCAGTACGCTAGAGATTCTCATACTGCTTTGTTTACTTCCACCAGTCAATCAGGGGAGGAAGGGCTTGTCAAAGGTTTCAGTGCTCTCAGCAATCGACCACCTACTACAATTCCAAAAGGTATGTAGTTGCTATTGAATTATTTTGAAATGTTCCTTTAATTTATTACAGAGACTAAAATGCAGAGTGAATAAGCGGGCATGCCGGGCAGTGAATTCCTTGATTGTGACTGCAATGGATAATTTCTGAAATTGAAAATCTAATATTACCTTTTGGTTGGTCAGATTCATTGATGCATGCCCTTAATGGAGAAGTTCAATGTGCAGATACAGTATGCATGTTTAGTGAGGTCATTGTTAAAAAGAAGTCATCATGATGTGATTCAAATTAATTTGTTCTGATTGAGCATGAAGGTAGTCTTCTCTGTGTAGCAATTCAAATAATGCTGGTCCATTTGCTTGGAATATGGCCTAGTTATGCGGGGGAGGGGGTTTTGATTAACCTGTGTAACAGTAACACTAATAGAAATTCCACTATCTTGTTTCATGGTACGGTTGTGTTGGTATAGAACTTTCGGATTTTTCTTGGCCACTGATGATTCTTAATTATCCAAAAGGGGTGCATTAGACATGTTTCATAAAGGCAGTAAGCACCTGCGATATTAAAGAGATGCCATAAACAGCCTTTTTGCTTGTGTTAAATTGTTAATTTGTATTTAGAATTTCACCCTAAATATTTCACCAGCATTTTTATCCTCAATGCAAAGGTTCACTTTTAGTGCCAATACCCAGCAGTCCATGGTTTGATACAGTATGATAAGACCCTTGTCTAATTTGTACATTTAATTCTTCTTTTAGAGTGGTGCCAGTCTTGAACATTTCCTGGAGAGTAGGAAGAATAAGCAGATGCAGCCATACTTGCTTGCAAGAGGAATGTCCCGGGAGAGGATTGATCAATACTTTGTTATTGTGGATCACCTCGCAATTCCCTGCTCCGACATTAGCCCCATCAGTGCTTTTGACACGCTCTTCAAGACGCATTACGTATTCGGGTTACATTATGCAAGGCCACTGCATAATTTCTGGACCTTCATTCAAACCACCATCTACAATATTGACCCCAAGACCACCAATGAATCACCAAGGGTACAGGAGCTGAGGTCCAAATTATCAAACTTTGCCAAGTAGAAGAACAGAAGTGGAAGAAGGATCAACACTTAACCAAAGAAAATGTTGCGCTGTATTAATTGTAAAACTCGTAGTCAGTTTCCCAGCATACATCATCTTTTTCGCCATTTGCGATATATACATGGAATAGCAGATCATAATGGAAAAACAATAATTTGTGGTCAAGGGGCTTGCGCAAGAACTTTTAACACATTCAGTGGGTTTAGAAAGCACTTGAAAAAATTTCATCACGAAAATGAAAATGGCAATGATCAAGGAGTGGACTTGGCGAATAAGGAAGACGAGTCTTTTGATGTTAATGATACTAGTATTGAAGAAGATTTTGTTGATAACATTGATCAAGATGACAATGATAACAATGATGAAGTGTTTGATATTTTAAGTCAAGAGGACATAGAACAACATGCTTTCACATTTATAGCAAATCTCTCTAGTAGACCTACTATTTCTGGAGCATGTATGAATGAAATTGTAAATTCTGCAAGGGATTTAATTGAAGATGTAGTCAAAAGTGCATCTGCAGCAGTTAAATCAGCATTTTCACATCATGGACAGCCGGAATCACCTGTTTTAGCAGAGATACAGGAGCATTTTGACAACCCTTAAACATCCATTTGAAAACTTAAATACTGAGTATAAACGTGAAAAAACATTCAGTAGGATGGGAATGGTTAAACCTTGTGAAATAGACTTGGGTGTTCCACGACTTGAGAACCAACATAATCAGGCAGTACCAATAGAGGACAAATTTGTGTACATTGATATTAATAAGACTCTTGAAAAGCTTGTTCAGCATCCAGAGATTTTGTCCTATGTCAAACGCGATCACATCAGCAATGACGGCGTATTAAGGGATTTCTGTGATGGACAACTTTACAGGGAAACTGATCTTTTCAAGGAGGATCCTAACGCTTTGCAGCTACATTTTTTTTATGACGATTTCCAAACGGTGAATCCGTTAGGCTCCAAGACAGTTCACAAGTTAGGGGCATTTTATTTTGTATTAAAGAACCTTCCGCCAAAATTTAACTCGTCTCTTCGCAACATCAATCTTGTTGCATTGTGTTATGCACAAGATACAAAAACATATGGTTATGATGAAATACTGCAACACATTGTTGCAGATATTAATAAACTGGCAACAGAGGGGATCTGTCTTCCAGATGGTGAAAGAAAGAAAGGAACATTAACCCAATTCAGTGCTGACAATTTGGGTGCAAACTCTCTGTTTGGTTTTGTTGAAAGTTTTTCAGCTGCCTTCTACTGCCGTCTTTGCTTAATAAGCAAAGATGATGCGCAAAACATTTTTCAGGACCTAGATACCTTACTGAGTTAGTGTGTAGCACTCCCCCCACTCCCCCCCCCCCCCTTCAACCACCCTTGCGAATTTTTATTCTACCGCACGTAGCGTCGCTGTTCCACATCCTAATGAGCTCATATTTATAGGCATGATAGATCTGTTAATTACCTTTAAAATGACACCAAATTCAACTCTAGAAACCTCTTATTAGTTAAGATATCAACCATTTTATCAACCGAAATGTAAAAAAGTGTAACGAAACCACCTTTTTATGGGGGGCGAGTTCAAGACGCATGGCCAACTCAAAATCAACTATGCTGACTTCCGTGCTGTGGGTGGTGGACGGACACATATATTTAATCTTTAGGATAATATAGGTAACAAGTGAATGAGTAAATTACGCAATGCGTAATAAATGTCCCCGCCGGAAGTGCAGATCTGTGGAAATTAACTAGCCTGAACCTTAAAACTTCAGTGAAAAACTTTAGTGAATAAAATAATAATGTTACTGCATGCAAAAGAAGAGAATACCAACAATGCATGTATACAATTGAAATATAAAACATGAAAACATGAACCTTCAGCCATTTTGAATAAATTTGCATAAATTTGCATGAATAATGAATTTCAAAATTCTGTGTAGAAGTTTGGAAGCCCCCACCCAGCCCTATCAGATAAAACAATCAGAATCAAAATCCGATGTGAAATAGAGAAGTAGCATTTTTCGTCGATTTTGAATAAATTTGCATAAATTAATTAAATTAATGAGCATAAATTTGCATAATTAATGAATTTCAAAATTCTGTGTAGAAGTTTGGAAGCCCCCACCCAGCCCTATCAGATAAAACAATTGGAATCAATATCCGATGTGAAATAGAGGAGAAGTAGCATTTTTCGTCACTTTTGAATAAATTTGCATGAATTTGCATAATTAATGAATTTCACGATTCTGTGTAGAAGTTTGGAAGCCCTCACAAAGCCCTATCAGATAAAACAATCAGAATCAAAATCGGCCAAGAAATGACGGAGAAGTAGCATTTTCTAACATTTGAGCACACACGGACAGACGGACGCACGGACGGACGGACGGACGGACGGACACACACACACACACACACACACACGAACGGAGCCCGTTTCATAGTCCCCTCGCGAACTTCGTTCGGCGGGGACAATTAGTTGAAAATGGTCGAATTGGAGGGCTATATACGATCATGGACTTGGTGATATTTGTTCTGATACCACTTTTGCTAGTACTAATATTTGTAATAATGATAATATTAATAATGAAAATAATGAGGATAACAATAATTTTGTTATTTTTAATGATAGTAGTAATTATAATACTAATGATAATGGTATGGATGATGAAAGGAATATTGGTCCCAAAGTGGATATTTCTATGTAGCATTTATATTTTTTCTGTTATAATATTATTAATATTATTATTTATTTGGTTGTTATTATTATTCTCATTATATTACTGTTGTTGCAGCTGTTGAAGTGATTATTATTATGACTGCAATAGTTATTCTTATCTCTTTCTCTCTCCCCCCCCCCCCCTCCCCCAGCCTTCACAAACTTTGAGACCCTACTTCAAAATGATGAAATAGAAGTGGTTTTTCATCGAAGCAGGGTGTTGGGGGAGATGTTAACGCTCTACCGAGAAGACAACACCACCAACAAACGGCTGAAAGTCGAATTTTCTGATGAAAAAGGTAAAGATGTGGGGGGCTTAACACGTGAAGCCTTTACCACATTTTGGAACAATGCGCACCAGAAATATTTTGCTGGAGAAGATGCCTGTGTACCCTCTCTTCCCAACCATCGAATGAGGAAGGAGAGGGAGAACTTAATAAGCCTAGGCCGTATCTTGAGCCACACGGCACTGCTCACAAAAACAATCCCTTGCTACATCGCAAGAAGTGCTTATATTGCAATAATCTTCAATTCAGAGGTTTATGGGACCTGCCTCCTGGAAGATCTGCAAGCTTATGTAACAAGACCAGAGAGGAGAGTAATAAAGAAAGCACTGAACAGCTTCGATGATCTGAGCCCAGCAGAGTTGGAAAGCCTAACATCATTGTTCATGACTCTGGAGTACCATGATCTGCCCAAAAAGGAAGTCATCAGGGCCCAACTTCTTGGGATAGCAGATGTTCTTTTTGTACCGAAGCCACGTTCCATCTACTGCCTCATTAGGCAAGGCATACCACCAAAGCATATTGATGTGTTCTGGTCCCAGCTGTCAATTGAGGATATTACCGAATTGCTTCGGCTACAAAAACCTACTCCAAGAAGGGTCTCGGCCGCCATCACAACAAATGAGACTGACCTCACCAACAATCAGAGCAGAGTGCTGTATTTCTTGCAGCAATATGTCAACAGTCTAGGGGTAGACGAGCTACAAGACTTCTTGCAATTCGTGACGGGATCCATCCATATGCCACAAGATGGAATTAAACTTGCATTCAACATGAACTCTGGCCATCTTAGGCGGCCAATTGCCCATACATGCAGTAATGTTTTGGAACTCTCAGAGCTGTATGCAACGTACCAGGAGTTCCGCCGAGAGTTGCGCATGTACCTGTCAAACAGTCTGTCATTTACATTTTCCGCCTTGTAATAATAAATCTTCATAGGTTATTTGTAGAGAAAAGGGTTTATCTTTTGTCTTACAGAGATCAAACCAACTGCAATTATCATTAATTTATAACCCTGCCTACAAGTCAGCAAATTTGATACAGACAATATGACTCCCCCCCCCCCCCCCCCGAGAACTTTGTGATACCCCTGCCAAACAAAGTTTGAAGGGGGTATATAGGAATCAGTGTACGGTCGGTCGGTCTGTTGCAAATCTTCCGGATCGAACTACTTTGATTCAATATCAATGATCTTTATTTTCCAGTGAGTTACAACATGTCACTAGACTTATCATTACCCTATGACAAGAGCAGTCTGGAAGTTGAAGAATAGGAAAATCATGCAAACATGTGAGGGGTCGGACGTACATCACACGAAAGCAGTTTTTGCGCCCTTCATAGTTCATCTCAAAAACTCTGTGATGTGTGTTGAGCTAGTACTGGAATTTTAATATCAGTTGCTAACTGAGGGATGGATCTTTCAAAAATTCCATAGTAGAATTCGATAGGCATCGACTTGTTTTAGTTACAGGCTGATCTTTTGGGGGTCGGACGTACATTTTTTAGGGGTCGGACGTACATCATGCAAAATAAATCAATGGTGTGCGTCCGACCCCCTTTGACAAGCACTTCTACAAAATTTACTAATCTTATTTTTGGTAAGTCTTTTGATGCATAATATATGGATGGTTATCTTTGATATCACATGGATTTACAGAGTGAGCCTACAAATCTGTATAGTTAAATTTTTGAAAAAAACATCAAACTAATTAGTTATGCTAATTCATGCGTAAAATTATATTTTGCTCTAACTCTCATAATAAAGCTTTAAATATCAAAATTTGCGGTCAACACATTCTTTTTCATATTTAAAACAAATGCAGAGGATATTGGGTATCAAAATATTTTTTCCCATATTTTTTAAATTTATTTCATTTTTGTCTTATGAATTTCATTGTTTTTTATTAATTAATGTTATTTTTTATTTTTTCTGTGATATTATTTGGAAAATTATCCTGAAATCATTAGAAGCATTGAATTAATTGAAAATAGTAAAGTAATAACAATCACGAAATTAACAAAATAATCACTTATTTATGATTTTTGCAAAAAATTCAACCCACATTGGAACAACAACATCTCACAAAGATCTGTATGACGTCATGATGGTATACCTCATACTGATTATTTTGACCTCAAAAGTTGTGCACTGCTTTAAAGAAAATAGTCACAACATTTCACACCAATATCTTCAAGGATTTTAGAACAATTCTCAAAAATAACATGGTAGGGAGCCATTGTGGTTCCCAATTTTTATGGTTTATTAAGAATCACCCAAAATCATTATTAATCCTTGTGTAAATTGAAATATGTAGTTATTTTTTAAAGTTATGTATAATTTCAATATATCATGATATTTATATTCTGTTAAAAGCATCTTAGCAGTTCCAGACCACTTCAAAATATAATTCTTAGAGGGGTCGGACGTACAGGGGGTCGGACGTACAAAAAATCTGTACGTCTGACCCCCTTTAACTTGAAATCCAGGGTTCGTCATGAGCTCCCATCTGGGATATATATCACTCATATGAAGCTAGCTTTGCATATAACACAGGGAAAATTTATTTGCTTTGGTCTCATTTTAAAACAAAAAAAATGTATCTTAAAAGGGGTCGGACGTACATTTTAGAGTACCGGCTTTTGAAATCCTTGATTTAAAAAAAATTAGGCAAGTGATACAATGATTTCTTTATTTTTAAATACCTGACATATTGGCAATTTGAACAAAAGCAAACTTGAATTATTTCAGACCTGTTATAATAACTTACAAAAATTGACCAAATTATCTGCTGTTACCATGGTAACTTCAATGCCCTGCCACATTGGAACGATACAATATATGAAATTATTTCTTGCAGATTAATAAACTTCAATATCTTAGCTTTCTAATGGTACCTCATTTATCAGGTTTGTAGCAATGTGAAATTTTGACCAAAAGGTTTACCTATTTCTGGAATGGCACATAATCTTTTACAGCAAAAGTAGTTCTGGGAGTTTTGTATACAAACGTAATGAAAAAGCTGATTATGGTTCGTTCTTAAGCTGACATGTGAATTCAAAATGTCACTTGACCTTCCATCCGACTTGATAGCAAAAATTGTTTATGCTGATGACATTCAGTTGTACGTATGGTTGCATGAAATTTGCTTCGGCGACATTTGCTCCGGTCTACTTTTGCCATGTTAATCCTAACACTAACACTAACCCTAACCCTAATCCTAATCTTCGCATTGTCCTGAACAAAAAATCACATCATGACCTTGACCATAACCTTTAACCTTCCAAAATATGCACTGCGAAACAAATTTCGCCGGAGCAAATGTTGAATCACTGTACGTGGTTAGCATATCTGATATAAGGAACTGGCTGATGGCAAATAAGTTTAAACTCAATGATAGACGGAATGTTTCATTGCTGCATCATCATACAATTACAAACATTTGCCAAATGAAGTTTCTTTACGTCCATCAGATTCTATTATGAATTTGGGGGCCTTTTTTATGGTAATATGACAATGTGGACACAAATAAAAAAAGGTTTGCCACAATGGGATCTTTCATTTGTGGAATATATCTAGGATTTGTAAATTTGTTGATCAAACAACTTGTCATCATGCTGTAAGGTCATTCATTCACTGCAGTTGGCTTCTTTCATATATACCAAAATCTCATGTTAACCATCTACAGCGCTTGCAGAATTGGGCTGCTCGTCATTTTTGTTCTCCCCAACCTTTATTTCTTTACCTTCACTGGCTGCCCATTCAAAAGCGTATCACCTTAAAATTACTTCCATATGTTTGAAATCTCTGTATGCCTGAAATCTCTGAATAACCATGCCGCAGTGTACATATCTGAATGCTTAACTGTATATATACACCTTGTAGAAATCCTCAAACCATAAGCTTCATCTCTGCTACCCAATAACCCAAAATTTGTTGGATGGAGGACCTTGACAGTTACTGCATGAAAGCTATGGAATAATCTCAACTTAACCATTAAACAATTGAGGTTTAAAAACTTATCTATTTTAAATCCACTCTCCAACTGTGACAGGTGCATGCTTTTTACGTTTTTTCTCCATGAACTTATTGGGTAATTTCCATGTGAATGATATAATAATTTTCAGATTTTGTGCTTTTAAATGTTCTATACTATGTTAAATGTTTGTAAACGCTTTGGGCCTTATGGGAAATGGGTACTAAAAAGTTTATTGTATTGTATTTTAAGTTGTTTCGTCCAGCTTTTTGCCAGTGCTACTTGTATATACAGGTAAACTCGCCTAAGTCGACGTTTTTGGGCGACAAGGAAATGCGTCGACTTACGCTAATGTCGACTTATGCGATAATTCGCATAAGTCGAACAAACATCGACTTAGGCGATTGGATTGGAAACCTGACTGAGGATTGTCATTGTCTATAACGAATGCAGGTCTGAGAGTATGTGATGTGCACGAAGCGGGCGACAGCCCGCCCGAGTTTTCTGAAATTTACAACGAAATAATCTCTCGATCATCGCACGAGAAATTGACAATAATGTCGACAAAGAGGAAAAATGGCATCTATTTGTGGCATGTGCATGTGGTTGATTACATGATCTGAACTTGGTCGACTTAGGCGAATGAATTTGCATGTGTCATTCTGAAATGGACCAGGACATTTACGTCGTGATACGCGAAAAGTCGATTTAAGCGAGGTCGACTTAGGCAAGAAAATTTGCACGCAAGTCTATGGAGAAAAATCAGGACTTTCATTTTCCCGTCGAGATAAGTGAAAAGTCGACTTATGCGAGGTCGATTTAGGCGAGTTTACCTGTCTATTATATTGTTTATGTCTCGAGGGCGAAGCAATGCGTTTCTGGAAGCAATTCACATCGTCCAGCATTTTGCAAGTGCTACATGTACATATATTACATTGTTTTAGCTGAGTTTGTGTTGACTTTTATATATTGTTTACTTTTATATTTCTAGCATTTCTAGTGCTACATATATTATTTTGTTTTAGCTGAGTTTGTGTTTACTTTTATATTTCTAGCATGAAGTAATGTTTGTGGAAGCAACTCCTATGTTTAAGCTTTCTTGGCAGTGCTACATATATTACATTTTTCTTGCCAAGTCTGTAATATTTTTTATAGGAAATAAGTTTTCCGATATACATGTATATTCATATTTGACAAAATATACTGCTCTTTTTTACCTCATAAACAGTTTTAAAGTGCCATAGCTAAAATATATTTCTCATATGTCTGTACCTAAACAGTTTTGTTTCATGCTGTCCTATAAAGTATTATGTCTTTCTCCACGGTTTTGAGATGCTGTAAAAAACCTGGTATAATTAGGGTTAACATCCTCTCGTCCTGACCCAGACAGAGTACAGTCAAGTTACATGTATATTGTGTACACATACCTTTATAGGTGAAGAATGAAAGTTGTTTATTTATATTATTAAACAGTTCTCAGGGTGGCACCCAGCTTTCTTAATAAAAAGGCATTATGATCAGGTAATATATGGTAGAAATTATTCTCAGAGGTACATGTAAACTTGTAAAGGATGTAACTTTGTTCATTAGGTGCATGTGACCCCATGTAGGCCCAGGGGGTGGACCCCTAAGGCCAAATCAATTTCTACAAATGTGAAATTACTGCTTTGCTCCAGATCCAGAATTAGTGTGGATAAGTTTTATGTGCAAATGTACATTTAAAGGTGAAGAATGAAAATGTTCACAATAGTTCTTTGGATCGTTCAACAAGGCCTTGGAATTGTTACTAAGAATATTTCTTTTGGGAAGGAACAAAAGGAAATGTGTTGCTTGAAGCATCTGTGCCTAAACAATGCTGTTTTAATACTGCCGGATAGAATGTGTGTTTGTATTTAACTTCCTTGGAACCCTTAATGCCTTTGGTTTGTACACGTTAGAAGTCTTGGCTATTGTTAGCCAAGTGATAACATTCAATTTGATCAGCATTTGCATCACAGAAGTATTTGTTTATTAATATTAGAATCATACTGTTGACGTATACCAACTTCCAATCCGAATCAAAGCCTTGGGCTGAAATTTGGACATGTTCCACTACCATACCCAACAAAAGCAAATTAGCTCAAAATTGTCCAAAATTTTGAAATGAGCTCTCAGATGATAGAAAGGGATGTTTCACCTCACTTCCAAATGGATTTCCATCATTTTTCAATGATGGAGAGTCCTTTTAATTGTAGGACAAAATATTTTGTTTACGGCCTCCAAATATTGACTGGCACCGCTTTTCATTAATAATGCATTCACTCAAAGGTTTGGTACAATTCTGAGTTTTTAGAATGCTGTGCACTTTTTTATGTAACATCCATCATCACACACCATTGCCAAATCCAAAATGCAATTTGGTTCAAAACCGAGTCTTTCAGATATACAGGGTGGCCCACAAAGAAAGCTACCCACGAGATCTTTAATTATATAAAATTCATGGGTTTCAAATAAACTTAATTGGCTTCAATCGCGAGAATAGACTCTTTCCTCGAAGATGGCACCAAAATCCCTTATTCTGGTCAACGCGTTCAGAAGCTAGGGCCGTTTTCCTAAAACGGTCTTTTTCCCCGAATTTGCGAGAATTGCTGCGAAATCACAGTTGTTCTGGCACTATGTCGTGTTCCACAGAAATTACCTAATCAACATGACAACAGCAACTCACGGTTCAGTGAATTGTATTCATTTAATGAATAGATACGCACTCGATGAATAGGTTATCAAATAATAGAGAACTTCGGTTTCACGTCCATTTCTATGGAGCACTGCTCGAATACGCAATCAATCTTCTTTCAACTGAGAATTTTTAGCAAATCTTGCAAGTTCAGGAAAAGGACTTTTTAAAGAAAACGGCGCTAACTTAAGAACGCGTAAGCCAAAATGTGTGACTTTGGTGTCATCTTCGAGGAAAAAGTCTATTCTACCGATTAAAGCCAAATACTTTTATTTGAAGCCCATGAATTTGATGTAATTTAAGATCCCGTGGGTAGCTTTCTTTGTGGGCCACCCTGTATAGTAAGACGATGATTCATTAAAAAAATGATTTACAGTCGTTAAAGGGGAAAATTTGAGCGTCATTGTGTAGCTGGCAATAGTGAAAATGTGTATTAATCCTATGGGAAGACCTCAAAATGGGGATCTGGGCAAGGAAACAACAAAATGTGACCGAGTTGCATGCGATTTGTTTGTGGAATTGAGCTAAAATAATTTCGGAGGTTAAAACTGCTTTGTTTTCTCTTTGGGGTTAGTGGTGGCCCGTTTACATGTATTTGCATCAGAACTGGTTGATTAAAAATATTCGTTACTCAAAACAATTGTGATTTATTGTGTTCAATTTGTTATTATATTTCCTGTTATTGTGTAATTTTGTAGGCGTGAACTCAAAGATAAGTTCAACTAAAGTTCAGATTAGAATCCCCTCATACCAAGTCTGTTGTGCACTTACAATAATATGAAGCTTCTCTTTTCTGATGGACATGTGACATTTAAATGTTATGTCCCTCTATGAGTTAAAGGGAAAGCAAACCCAGGCTTCTGTGAGCTTTCAGTGGATGAAGAAAAACAAGAAGAGTAAACTGAAAGTTTTAGCAAAATCGGACAACCCATTCAAAAGTTATAGATTTTCAAAGTCTAACACCATTTCGGTAAATCCTTATTATGGGGATCCTTGAGTTGGCAACTTGGCCAAGATCTGTGACGTCACAGTTGGACAACTCTCCATTCCTTTTGTACATAGAATTTCATATTTTCTTCATTTTTGAGAAAAGGAGATATTCTTATGATTTGTTGTTTGAGCATTACATGGCTACATCAATTCTGTAAGCACTTTTGGAAATATTTTGTTAATTACTTTTATGAAATGTCAGATTGATTATTTTTTTGGATAATTTATACACAAAATGAATGGAGAGTTGTCCAACTGTGACATCACCGATTATGGCATAGTTGCCAACTCACGGATCCCCATAATAAGGATTTACCGAAATGATGTTAAACTTTGAAAGTCCATAACTTTTGAATGGAGTGTCCGATTTTGATCAAACTTTCATAGTTTACTCTTCTTATTTTTGCCTATCCACAGAATGCTCACAGAAGCCTGGGTTTGTTTTCCCTCTAAGTAGAGGTAAACTCGCCTAAATTGACGTTTACGGGACCAAACAAACAAAGTAGGTCTGAGAGCATGTGATATGAATTTGCATGAAGCGGGCGATAGCCCTCCTGATTTCGTCTGAAATTTACAAGGAAATGATCGCTCAGTCGCACGAGAAATTGACAATGATGTAGACAAAGAGGAAAAATGGCATCAATACGTGGCATGAGCATGTGGTTGATTGCATGATCTGAACTTGGTCCACTTGGGCAATTAATTTGCATGTGTTTTTCCTAAATGGACCATGAAATTTTCGTCGAGATTCAGATATGCGAACAGTTGACTTAAGCGAGTTTACCTGTAGTAATCTCATTTATCATGTGGTATTCATTAATTTTCATGGTTTTTATGAGCAAATGTCCGTCCATGACAGAAGAAAAAAGGTTTAATTTTTTTTTGGTCTCATTCTTAGAAGATATAAAGCAAAAAATATGCTCAGCTATCTCACTTTGGTAAGGTCTTTCCTTTGAATAAACTTTGCACTTTAAATTAATGACAAGTATGTTAAATATTAATTTGAAAATTGTCACGGACGGACAAATACTGTGGGACGGACAAATACTGTGGGACGGACAAATACTGTGTCACGGACGGACAAATACTTGATGTCATGTACATTATCAATACAATTGTGGGGTTTTAGTGAAAAGTCATAAAAATATGCTCCTATTTTCACTTTTTGATTTGATTTTATTTATTTCTGCGTTCAAACAATACAAAATACAACATAAATAAACATGTATACATAAGTATGACCATCAATAATACATAAGTAAATAACAGTGTAATTGTAACAGAAATAGAGAAAAGTAAACAGATTATAATTTTCATTGAATATAAAAATGGAATATAAGAACGCAGGAGACCGCCATCATGAGCGGCAAAGCTTGAGATGGACGGCGGCCTCGTACTTATTTACTTTCACTTATATTGATGAGAATCATTAAAAGGGAAATCCAACCGATTTCTATCTTTTGCTTACATATTACCATGCACACAAACATTTATTTCCATGCCTGAAACATTTTTATAATCTTCCTGTTATTCAAAAAAAAATTTCTGAATTTTAGGTGAACAGTAATTGAACGAGTTTGATGACGTATCAGTTGCAATTTATGAAGTTGACTTGGAAACCAATAGGTACGCTTTTGGAATGTCATTCATAATGCCATGTGTATTTGCTGACATTCCATTGTAATTCTAAAATCACTTGCATAAATTGCAACTTACACGTCATATCTCAGGGATGCCATCCTTCCGGATTTTGGGGACTTTTTGCAATAATTAGGCAGTATGTTAAACAACAATAGTGTAAGATCATAATACGAATAGATCATGAATAGCATCCATATCTGAAGCTGTCAAACCAGATGCCTTGTCTCTAAGCATTGCAATGCCAAAATTGTAATCGAATTGCAGTTCACAGGTGTGCATGTAATAGAACACAAGGCAAGTGCCGAAATGTGTCTCGCCCACAAATGTACCACAACACATTTTTAGAAATCTAACTTTGATTGTTATAAAAAGTGGAATCAAGGCAAAGTGTATAAGAGCCATAATAGCGACTTGCTATGGAAATGAGCCATAATCGAAACGTGCCCTAAAGAACTTGACATTGGCCCCTAAAAGTTCGTTGACCCTGTCTGTGACCTTTGACCTTGTGGTGACCTTCAACTCCCCAAGAGACATCTACCACCTAAGTTTGGTTGCAAGCAGACATGAAGATCAAAAGTTATGAGGTATAATCGAAACGCGCCCTAAAAAACTTGACATTGGCCTCTAAAAGTTTGTTGACCCCTGTCTGCGACCTTTGACCTTGTGGTGACCTTCAACTCCCCAAGAGACATCTACTACCTAAGTTTGGTTGCAAGCATACAAGTAGATCAAAAGTTATGAGCCATAATCGAAACGCGCCCTAAAAAACTTGACATTGGCCCCTAAAAGTTCGTTGACCCCTGTCTGCGACCTTTGACCTTGTGGTGACCTTCAACTCCCCAAGAGACATCTACCACCTAAGTTTGGTTGCAAGCATACAAGTAGATCAAAAGTTATGAGCCATAATTGAAACGCGCCCTAAAAAACTTGACTTTGGCCCCTAAAAGTTCGTTGACCCGTCTGCGACCTTTGACCTTGTGGTGACCTTCAACTCCCCAAGAGACATCTACCACCTAAGTTTGGTTGCAAGCATACAAGTAGATCAAAAGTTATGAGCCATAATCGAAACGCGCCCTAAAAAACTTGACTTTGGCCCCTAAAAGTTCGTTGACCCGTCTGCGACCTTTGACCTTGTGGTGACCTTCAACTCCCCAAGAGACATCTACCACCTAAGTTTGGTTGCAAGCATACAAGTAGATCAAAAGTTATGAGCCATAATCGAAACGCGCCCTAAAAAACTTGACTTTGGCCCCTAAAAGTTCGTTGACCCCTGTCTGCGACCTGTGACCTTCAACTCCCCAAGAGACATCTACCACCTAAGTTTGGTTGCAAGCAGACATGTAGATCAAAAATTATGAGCCATAATCGAAACGCGCCCTAAAAAACTTGACATTGGCTCCTAAAAGTTCGTTGACTCCTGTCTGTGACCTTTGACCTTAAGGTGACCTTGCTGTTCGGTAAAATGTGTAACTTTGCATAACCACTCTACCCTCCAAGTTTGATTGAAATTGAAGCCCTGAGTACAGAGTTATTCAAGTTTTTGTAGCGTTACGGACGGACGACGGACGGACGGACGGACAGACGCCGCAGGCGATCCCTTAGTCTCCACTCACCTCCGGTGGGCTCGACGAAAATGGTTTCTATTGTTCATGCCTGCTCCCCAAAGAAGACTTATGGTTCAGCAATTTAATTGTTTCTCTATCTCATTCACACTCTATTCTACTTACATCATTACAATAACTTTTCATTGTTCACCATACCAACTGAAAACTGTAATAAGACGAGAACCTCATGAAAAAAATCTGGAGGTTGACATCCATTCATATCAAGTTCATTCCATCAATGTTCACTCGAAACTAGAAAATAATACTTGTAGACAACACGGCATCTGTTCAAACATGCCATGTTTCAAGGATATTTTGTTGAAAATAATTGAAATAGTCCCTAAGAATTAAAATAGCATATCTGAGGAATCCTAGGGGAATTATGGCCAAAAGTGTGATTTTATGCATAAATTAGCATAATTAAGCTAATTTTGATTTATTAGATATGATTTTTCGGGCCTAACATTTGTTTTATTTTCTTTTAAAACCTCTAGAAGGCAATATTTAAAAAAATTTAAAAAATAAAAAAAATAAAGCTGATTTTAACTTTGATGTCCGTCCGTGACACCCAAATGTCCGTCCTTGACAAAAAAAATGTCCGTCCATGACAAAATGTTATTGGCCCTCTTGTGAAACTATTAGCTTTGATTAAAATTCTTTATATGTAACTTGGAAACTTATTTATAAGCCATATATTTAAAGTTCTTTTTGTAAATGAATGTGTCAAGGACCTGAGATAGAAATTGCAAAAGATTTCTTTAAAACCTACTTCTATCCTGTCCGTCCGTGACACTGAACATTTAATAGAATCTCTTTGAAAAAAACCATGGTCCAAAATTCCATTATCATTTTGCACCTTTAGCGATACCCTTCACAATGAAACACAAAACGAAGTAACATATTTCACACCAAAGTGCTATCAGAATATCTGATGGGGTGTAAAAATTAACTTGTGAAAAAAAATTATGCTTAGAAGATTATCATTTAGTGCTTTAAAATAGTAAAACAAAGTGATATCACCTCCATATACTACTGTGCTGGAATATTGGTGGCATACCACTATATTATATGCAAATTCATATCTTGATAGTGAATGCATGATTTTCATAATTTTGGAATTCTTGATGTTTATTTATCCTTCTGAACATAATAACAAAGGTGAGACAGCTCAGTTTGAGAATTTTTGAAATCTGTTTTCCAAAATGTCAAACAGTGGGTTTAACCCTAAAACGATAGGGTTATTTTGGAAGCTGTAAAATCAATTTCGGCTGTTGATTCTCCGATTGCCGTTAAATTGGTATACAAGTCTGATATCAAAAGCTTCTCAATGTTCTGGAGTAAAAAGTGGATGAGTTGCAAAATCTATATGTATTACCAAATACAAATTAATCACAGTTAATGAAGATGGACAGATCATGCCCCCCTCTCTTGTCTTTTTAAGAGTCAAAGCTGCAATGTACCACTTTATTGATTTTGGAGTTTGCAATTCTCTTTGCTTTTTCATGATACACCCATTAGGCTCAATTTTTTTGTCTCACAACTGGAGATATTCAGAAACTTTTGCAGAATGAGCCATGAACTTCTCCCGTAATGTACCATTGCCTGCCACAATGAGATCAAGCTCCTCTTTCTGCATTTGAGATAGTCTTAATCTGAGAGTGTCATCAACCTGCGGTTCATAGTCATCTGTAAGATCAGACAAGTGGTATCTCCTTAACATGTCCTCCACAACATTCTCCCATGAGATTTCTGTTTCAAACACTCTGCCAACAGCCGTGTTATCTAAGCTGCTTTCCAGCATGCCATCGCGCCAAATTTGCTCGAGAGTGCGGTTTCTTTCTGTACGAATCCGATGGTGATTCCAGGCATGCTGAAATGTAGATAGCCGCTCATTTATGGACTCTAGATAGACAGAATGCAAGCTGAACTTATGCAGATCATCACTGGGATCCAACATACCCTCGTCCTCAAGTGCATGAAACTCTGTGTAGTAAAATGTGATGACATCCTTGTACACATCACGCCATAATCTCTCGATTCTAACATTGTGCACAGACTCTCCTGTGATATGACTTGCTCTGTGGGTTCCAAATGCCATGTTCATAAACAAAGCAACAAGGAAATTTTCATGCCCATGATCTGATCTAACCCGAGATGGCATGGAGTACAACTGTACTGCCTTGAAGAAAAGTTCTAATACAGTTGTAGCGTGGTTCTTCATTGAACACTTTAGAAAGGTGACCAGTCTTGAGAATCCATCAATGCAACCATGAGTTACGAATCCCCATCTGTTGTGATATAAACAATAATAAAATATATCATTTAAATAATGTCTAAATTGATTCATGAAACATCTTCTTTTCAACCTAACAATAAAACAGTAGTCAAATAATATACATTGCTGTGAGTTAACTGGTTGAGATTAATTCAAATCAGCACCATTTTAAATAAGGTTAAGACTTTTTATCCTGATTTTGGTCAAATTCGTTACTGTTTTCACGAACTGACGATATCCAAAAGGCACTGTTGGATGAAACCAACTTGATAGTTACTTTTTCATTGAAACGTGCTCTCACTCTAAAGAATTTACACGCATTTCAATAAATTACCCTTTCAATTGTTGCTATGTTGGGATTCCTTCGTGCAACACTACCCTCTGCCAGTGGTGCGATCGGAGCGAAGCACTGGTGCATACCCGAGATCATTTTACTGTTTTGGGATCCTTATTAATAAGCTCACTTTGGGCCATTTTTTACCATAAATAGTACAGTACAGTGTCCTCACATGAATAGACCAGGCTTCGGCATTAAAACCTCTATTATATCTCGAAAACTAATTGTGCTACTGAATTCATTTAAAAAGAATTTTCATGTACTCTGAGAGCTCTTTTATTTGACACCAACTTTAGACCTGTACCCCCAAAGGAAAATGTTGACCTGAAAACCCTAGTAGTAGTAGTAGTAGTAGTACATGTAGTAGTAGCAGCAGTAGTAGAGGTGGACATTGTAGGGATGGTAATAATAGAGATGAGTTGGTTGGTATTTAGTTTTTACGGCGCGTATCATTCATATGTGAATATTTGCGCCGGGCTACCAATGACCAATGACCAAACCACTAAAAAAATCCAATCAATTGTAATCATGTTTTACATGATCGTGTTTTTATGCCTCCGCTACCGAACGATGCAGGAGGCATTATGTTTTTGAGTTGTCTGTCCATCCTTCCATTCGTCCGACCGTCCGTACGCCATTACCGCAATATTTAAAGAACGTCCAACTGATTTTCATCAAACTTGTGTCAATGATACTCAATGACGTGTAGATGAACTGATTAGATTTTGGACCAGATCCGCCTGGGATCAAAGGTCAACATACTTTACCAAAAAATGTCATTTTTACCCATAACTCTAGCTAAAAACTTCCAATTGTAATGAAATTTGAAGTAGGTTCAAGGTAAAGTGGCAGAAAAAAATGGCAAGGCAGGAGATGTCAGAGGTCAAAAGGTCAGGGTAAGAGGTCAATGAAGTGAGTCAAAATCTACACGTCCCAGCTCATTACCACAATATCTAAAGAACCCTCAAGAAGATTTTCACCAAATATGGCTCTCGGATATTCCAAGATGTTTCGATGAACTCAGAAGGTTTTGGACCAGATCCACCCAGGGTCAAAGGTCAACAAACTACCATTTTTTTCCCCCCATAACTTTAGCTAGGAAACTCCAATTGCAACTAAACTTGGCAGGAAGGTCAGAAATACATGTAAAGTGGCAAAAAAATGTTGCAAGATAGGAGATGTGAAAGGTCAAAGGTAAAACTGATGCAAATCAAAACCTCTTCGGGCTAAAATATTGCAAACAAATGTGTTATTTGATAGTACATGTATAATGCTGTATATTAATCAACAAAAGCATATATTTACAGTTTGACTTTGAGGTTATTACCAAAACTGTATATCGGAGCTTTAAGAAATACCACTGGCATCAACGAGATTTATGAAAAATTATTATCATGATATAAGCAGTATCATTGTCATTTTGTTTGTTTATAAAAAGTAACTACCATCATAAATTCATTATATCATCACTTTACACCTGTACATTTGGGCCAAGTGTGAAGTGTCTCTTAAATATCATAAGAAAGCAAAGTACAAACAACCAAAAAATAGCACATTTATGATTGAGCACACAGGCATAACAAATGCAAATACCTAATAAGTTTCATGTGTCCATCCATATGCCAAAGGCTATTTGGTGTGGCAACCTTGTATGCTCTCCTCGAAACGGCATTTCCCCATCGATCAGCTGCGGAGGGTGGATCAACTTCAGATAACAACTGTCGTACTTTCTTCCTTTGAACAGTGTGACCACGTGATTGAAGAAGACCATGCATCATCTTAAAGTAAAAATTTGAAATACAAGTACATCAAAACCTGCATTAAATATTTTCAGTGTTAATTCCACATTAAGGGTGACACGACATTGTAGACCTTGTTTGTTAGATGTTTGCAATTTTGTTGTATTACTGTTCCATGAGTTGTATCACATGAGGAAAAAAAAAGAGCTGGACATGTCACCAATTTTTGGTTTTGGACCTGATAGATATGAGGTTGATATATTTCACATCAGTTCTTGTTTTTGGGTGCGAACAATGGGTTTCAAAGATATTTTTCTGTTTAATCAATTTTATATTGATTTCGTAGAGATAGAAAGAAATGCAATATAATAATGCAGAAAATGCATCAATTTCATTAAACAATAATGAATTGTGAAATGTCTGCCAGCAATAATCATTGTTGGAACTCAAGGAGAGTCTATAAAATCATGATTTCTCTTTGTGGAGGACTAACAACTTCAGACACAGACCCTATATTTACAATTCATTACAAGAACCTCCTTCTTTATCACTTAAGCATGTCCTTAGCTTTACTTCTAGAAAAACTTCTATAGAGTTTGTGTGTAGTAGTAGAGATTGATCTTGGGTAGATCATACATGTACATCATGAGAGGAAAACAATTACCGGTACATCAAATGTTATTTTTTTCAAATTTGAACCAACAACTTGTAGAAGAGTTATAACTGAATACTCCCTAAATCATGCAAACAAGCAAAACCAACTAAATTAAAAACAGCCTCCAGTATTTTGGGTGTACACGTACCATTTAAGGTGGCAGGTACCCTGATTTTCAGTAAATTTGAGGTGGTCTTACAAAAAGCTTTGTATTATTAAAGGAGATAGCCCCACACAAGTATACATTTCTAGAAAGCTACTACTGCGAATACAATGAGTACAAAAGTGGTGACCTTTGACCTTGAAATATACAGATTAGGCCCATTTTTGTCAAAAAACCCCAGAAATTTTTAATTTTGAAACTTGAATTTCAAATCACTACTCCTTGTAATGGGTATGTTCCATAAATATTTTCTTAACTGTTTCTAATGATATAAGCCTCTTTAAGAATCCTATTAGAGGTTTTTCCCAAATTCCATCCCAATTTGGAAAGACAGCACTTTTGGGAAAAAAACATATAAAACAGTGATTTTTGTCAATAAAACAAGATTAAAATAAGATATTAAAAAAATGGCTAATAGCATTGTTAGGCATATCAAAAGCAATGTTTGTGCCAAATATTGCTTTTGAACCTATGTTAGCTGAGTTTTAGCGATATTTGTCCCAAAAATGCCAAATCTTAGAAAACGGCCGATAAACAAAATTACCGCCATTTGGAAATGTACATGTAATGAATAGCTTTACAATAACCCCCATTTTTTTTTTAACAGATATGTGAATTTTTTATACTTACACATTGACGAACACATATCAAAGTATCTTTTAAGCCAAAAAAGGGAAATTTGATATTCTGACCATATGATCAGGGTACCTGCCACCTTAAACTAGTGCAGTAGTGATACATGACACAGTCCCGTATTGGTTTGGTCCCATGAGTAGCTATTATCTTAAATGTAGTTTGTTTGAATGGCAATTGTGTTATTTATTCACCTCTGCACCACTGTTTGGAAATTTTTCATGAAGATCTGCAATGACATTTTTCAATTCCTCATCATTCAGTGTAGAGTACTTGTCGCTCACTTTCAACCCTTCTGCATACAGCCTCTTGTAAACCGATGAAGTAGAACAGTGGAAATGAGAAGCTATCCTCTTTGCACTGTAGCCACTTTTCTGGAGAGTAAGAAGTTGTTCTCTTGTTATTTCCACTTTTGGACGTCCTCGTCTACCTGGAAAAAAAAAAAAAATCCAGCAGGTTCCAATATGAGATCACACATGATAAGCCAACCATACACCTGGTGAACTAAAAAATTGTATTTATGCTTTATCTTAATTCTAGCAAACAATATAAAATAGTAAAATACACAGACCTTGCAATAACACACGGTGCATCTACATGTAGTTTGTGCGCAATTTTGCCGCGCAGTCGATGGGTATGCCTTGCCTAGTCACTTATGCAATCACTAAATATTGCCATTATCAGCCATAATCTTGTGACCTGTGACCTTGAAGTTTAACCATTCATCCCTACCACTTGGAGAGAAAATATGGAGCTATTTGTCTCTGAGATTCCTACCAAATGAAATCTCCATCAGACATTGCTAGCTGAAGTTATGGCTGAAAAATGGCAAATTTTGCCAGTGCACTTTAGTGATCTTTGACCTTGAATTTTACCTATCCCCATTATTATAATACAGGGTGGCCCAGAAAGAACGGAATAACATATTTCCTGCTTTTAGTTTCTGCAACGAATGATATCATTAGATGCCGAATCTTCTTGTGACAAAAATGATACCAAGATCGTCAAGTTTGGTTGAGTAGGTTTTTGTTAAGTGATACACTATGTAACGCAATGTTGGGTGCTAAAATTTTTCCTTCTCTGCAAACTTTTGATTGAAAATAGTGGATATTCAAGCGTACCACAGTTGTCAGCTGTAAACCGATACAGTTCATTGAATAATCTTTGGTCCAAAGGCTTAGCCAATGCCGTCAAAAGAATCAGATTCTCACTACCATATATGGTATGCTTGAATATCCACTATTTTCCATAAAGAGTGTGCAGAGGAAGGAAAATTTGGGTGCCCAACATTGGTTTACAAAATGTATCATAAAACAAAAACTACTCAACTGAATTTAGCAATCTTAGTATCATTTTACTCAGAAGAAGATGCCAAATCTACAGAAATTGTACAATTCGTTAAAAAAACTAAAGGTGGGAAAAAGTTTTTTATGCTTTTTTTTTTCTGGGCCACCCTATAGAAGTATTTGCTAATCCATGGTGATCTCTCCCACCTAATTTCATACCCAATGAACATTTTTAACCTAAGTTATGGCCAGAAAATATCATTTTTTGCCAAATTTCAGTGACCTTTGGCCTTGAACTTTGCCCTTTCACCTTCATTATGTTACAGCAGTATTTGTCTATTCGTGGCAATCCTTCCCACCAATTTTCATTACCACTCAACATTTGTTATAAGTTATGGCCAGAAAATGTCATTTTTAGTCCAATATCAATGACCTTTGACTTTGAGCAAATTGGTCCAAAAACTTATTAGGGCATCTATACCTCATGTAGTATGTATCCTTGGACTAAGTTTGACCAAAGTCCATTTAGGGGTTTTCCTTAAAACGCGTTACCTAGACCTGTGCGTACAAACAGACAATGGCTATAACTTGTTATGTACCAAAAGTAATTCACTACAAGTGAATGAGTAAATTACGCAATGCGTAATAAATGTCCCCGCCGGAAGTGCAGATCTGTGGAAATTAACTAGCCTGAACCTTAAAACTTCAGTGAAAAACTTTAGTGAATAAAATAATAATGTTACTGCATGCAAAAGAAGAGAATACCAACAATGCATGTATACAACTGAAATATAAAACATGAAAACATTATGAACCTTCAGCCATTTTGAATAAATTTGCATAAATTTGCATGAATAATGAATTTCAAAATTCTGTGTAGAAGTTTGGAAGCCCCCACCCAGCCCTATCAGATAAAACAATCGGAATCAAAATCCGATGTGAAATAAAGAAGTAGCATTTTTCGTCAATTTTGAATAAATTTGCATAAATTTGCATAATTAATGAATTTCAAAATTCTGTGTAGAAGTTTGGAAGCCCCCACCCAGCCCTATCAGATGAAACAATCGGAATCAAAATCCGATGTGAAATAGAGGAGAAGTAGCATTTTTCGTCAATTTTGAATAAATTTGCATAAATTTCCATAATTAATGAATTTCAAAATTCTGTGTAGAAGTTTGGAAGCC
The DNA here is from genome assembly GCA_025618425.1 of Heliocidaris tuberculata. Classification (NCBI taxonomy): domain Eukaryota; kingdom Metazoa; phylum Echinodermata; class Echinoidea; order Camarodonta; family Echinometridae; genus Heliocidaris; species Heliocidaris tuberculata. Next base: position 18,454,429 of record CM046851.1, read on the forward strand.
CCCACCCAGCCCTATCAGATAAAACAATCGGAATCAAAATCCGATGTGAAATAGAGGAGAAGTAGCATTTTTCGTCGATTTTGAATAAATTTGCATAAATTTCCATAATTAATGAATTTCAAAATTCTGTGTAGAAGTTTGGAAGCCCCCACCCAGCCCTATCAGATAAAACAATCGGAATCAAAATCGGCCAAGAAATGACGGAGAAGTAGCATTTTCTAACATTTGAGCACACACGGACAGACGGACGGACGGACGGACGGACACACACACACACGCACACACGAACGGAGCCTGTTTCATAGTCCCCTCGCGAACTTCGTTCGGCGGGGACAAAAATACAATTCCTACATCAGAACTAAGAGCAAAACATTCCAGAATTTAAGAATTAACATATCAATATTTCTGCTGGAGAAGTTTATACTTACTTCCCCTGAATTGCCAGAGATGTTGCACCAAGCAAGTTCCTTTTTTATTATTTTTTATTAATAGTGAGGATGCCAAAAGCTATGTCACTCATTAGAACTCAAAGTCTAGCATTACAATTTGACCTTGCCTCAAGAAGGAGCTAAGTAATGAATAATACTAGTTTAATACGGAATATGGCCATGCGTTTTCTAGTCTACTTCTATCATCAAAGATAGTCTCTACCGACACTTTCTTCTCACCTGAGATTATTCTCTGGGCATGGAAGCCAAGCTCAGAACTCTCGGATTCCGAGACTGAAGGTCTGTTGTGAATTCCATTGCCATGCTGCGTAGTAGTAATAGTAGTATCATTATTTCGACTTTGTTCTCCAACATTTGATGGCTGTAAATGAGCGCTTTGTCTTTGACCATGTTGACTTTGTGAATCACGATCCAGACGTACACCACTGAAAATTTGCTGTTGACCTTCGGCTTCTGCTACAGATCTTGTCCCTGATTCTTCAACTTCACCACTGCCATTGGCATTATTACACAAATCAAGCAACTTCTGAGCACAGTCTTTCAGATGATTGTACACTTCAAATGATAGAATACTAGAAATTCGTTCAAGGTTCACATTAATTGCACCCAAGTGTTGTCTGGCTAATGCATAGTTATCGTTGTTACCTGTAGTAGTAATCAATCGTTCAACATCTCTGAAAGTTCTATCGATTCTGACAAGAACACTTTCACCTGGCACTGCCACTGGTATCATTAGTTCTGCCATTACAACAATGATGATGTATCGTCGATCGTCGTAGATAGAGACTTGACCCGATATCACAAGATATCAAGAACTGAATTCTTGATATCAAGAACTGAATTCTTGATATCAAGAATTAAATTCTTGATATCAAAAAATGAATTCTTGATATCAAGAAATCTAATTCTTGATATCAGAAAATGTGAATAAATGTTAAAACGGCTTGCCATACGCCCGCCGGTCGGCTGGCTGTGTAGTGTGCTAGCTAGCTAGATACGTGTCTGTAGAGCTAGCGCGCGCAGGGATATGTGCACAAGTTGTAACTAAATATCCCCGGAGTCATGGAGTCGTTACTTATGGAATGGGGGTTTGAAGATCATATTCAGAAGTTTAAAGGTAGAGTGAATCTTTCTGGGGTTTTTTTATGTCTATTTAGGAATGTACCAGTCATCAGTATTGTTCTCCTCTTACATTTCTTTTAATATTGTTTATTAGCAGGATTGCGTGTATATTCATTGATTTTGTAGCGTTGATTCTACGCTAGATCTGAATGAGATATGAACTTTTTGTAGTTCATGTACGGTATGGTGTTCCAGAATGCCTCAGTGACAAGGACAGAGATGGTCAAAGTGACTGCGAAAGCACACCTTCAGGATACGACAGTGATAAATATGAAGACCCTGATTACATTTGTGGAACTGAATGTGACAGTTCTGATACTGAGACAGAAAATCTACCAGGAATGGATATTCCTTTTGATAGAGTCAAATCTGCGAGAAGCAAATCATCTGTGGCTGTTATGCAGACAAACAATTCCAAGTCTGGCAGAGTGCATGACAAAGTAGCCTACTGTCTGTATTGCCAAAACCATTCAAAAATTTCCAGAGCACTTAAGAACTGCATGCGAATGAATTGGAAGTAGCCAGATATATGGCAGCATCATCACCTGAAAAGCAGAAATACCACTCTCATTCGCAACAGGGGGAACCATGTTCACAATTATGAAGTCATGGTAAGTGGAGAAGGGCAGGTCATAGTAATTTACAGACCCAAATTCAGTGCTAACCCAAACGACTACTTTCCTTGCCAACATTGCTTTGGTTGGGATGCTCGTAACGAATGTGGAAGCACAGATGTGTTGCAAAACAAAATAAGACTAATTTAATCTCTTTACTTAAATAAAACAATTCTTTCTGGGGGTTGAATGAATTTCCTAATTCATTTACTAAGCAAAGATAAGAAGATAAGACAATTTTTTATTGTCACTCAATTCAAAACAAATCAAAACTTGATATTTCCGGAAATTTGTCAACCAATTTTCTTTTTTAGATGCTACGATCAAGTATATATAAAATTTGGAGGTCTTTCAGTATATGTAATATAATAGTGTTTGTTGGTGATGGTGGTAGATAATATTAAATCCTAAATTCAAATAATGTCAGTGAATGTTAGATGGGTACAACTGACTTTTGTCCACTCATATAGAATATAGCACCATTAGCAAAAAATACACAAATTTCCCACTTGCAACAGGCTACACTTAAAAAAAAAAAAAAAATCTTAATGTAGAGTACTCAATAGTTTTCAGCTTTCCTTACTCAAATAGTAAAGATCAGTATTTTACTTCATTGACATGTTTTTTGTAAATGTATGCTACTAAAGAGGAATATTATATTAAAAGAACTTAGCAATGAAAATAAATAAGTAAAATCAACTCAAATGTGACATTGTTGGGTAAGTTGTTAAAGTGCCTCGCATGTGTAGTAAATACTAAATCTGTCCTCGTACTGACAACTGAAAGTAAACCACATGCGCTTCTTCCATTATTTATTTAAGTTTTGTTGGGAGAAATTATGTAGTTAGTTACTTTGAAATAGAATAAGATGGAAGTGAACGGTTCAATGATTGTGTGTAGGCCTATAAAGTCTATCTGTAGGCCCAGAATTTGAGTACCCCCACCCCCCCCCCCAGAATTTCTTAAACTTGTGTTTTTTTATCATCTTGAAAACCCACATTTTAATGTTTTTGATGTTTTTTTCCCCCCTCATAAATTTGCATTTGAGCTTGAAACGTGCATGCATTAATGGTATGTCATATCATTCATGTTGATTAAATCTTAAAAATATGGCATCACTTTGTTTTTATTCCCCTTCATCTCTGGTTTCTAAAGATCATCATCATGCTCCAAACAATTAATTCAAAACTGCACTATATTATCAAGATCGACCGGATCCGGACCACAGAAGCGAGCGAGCCTGGACAGGACCAGGCATGTTACTACTTGATTCGACTTGCCACACTGCAGCAAGCGTGCACCCAACCGGCTAGCTATGGAAGGCTGGGCGTGCCACAATTCACATACCCATCCAATTTTTATAAGATGATGATGTTGATGGTAAACTTGGGTGAAGACGATTTTGGTGACAGTAGGCTACTAGTTGTAATTGATGGTGGTGAATATTAGGCCTATGTATTCATTCAGTGGGTAAATATTCTAATGTTCTCTCATTTCCATGTGATTTCCATTACAGAAATAATAACATGCCACATGCACGAACAAAGTGGAGGCAGGAGGACGTCGCCTCCGCGATTAAGAAAATAAAATATGGAGAAATCTCCATAAAAGAGGCATCTCATGTGTATCGAATACCATACACCACCTTGAGGAACAAATTCGCAGGTAGACACCCATCGTGGCCAAAAAAAGCCCCCCCCCCTACCCTTCTTGACCATGAAAGAAGAAAAAGAAATCGTGTCATGGACAGTGAAAATGGCTAGAATTGGCTTTGGTCAAACGAGAGAAGACATCCAAAACATTGGCTTAGTCCGAAGGTACGTTAAATACTTCCTACAATTTTATTAGTTAAATGCTATTTTTATTTCTTCGGAAATAAATTCATTTTATGTAACATATTTTTGCATGCTTTTGTATGCTTATGCATATGTGTTTTTCACTCTCTCTCTCTTTTCTTTCATTGTTTTTGATAGCCAGGTCATGTTAACTTTTATTTTGCAACACATGCAAAACAAAAAAACAAAAAAAAAACAAAAACAAAAACAAACAAATTAGGCATTTGTTTCTTTTCAATATCACTCTTAATGAAACAGGAAAAAAAAATCTGAATGGTGTTAGCTTCACTCGCAAGAGTAAGAACGACTATTATATTTTATTATTATTCTTTCATGTTTTAGGTCGTAAAGAGGATGCTTGATAAAGACGGAAGATCAAATCCTTTCATCGACAACAAACCTGGAAGGAAGTGGTGGAAGAGCTTCCGCACTCATCACCCTGAATTGGTCTTTCGGAAGCCTCAACCAATCGGAGAAGGATGGACAGTGGTTACAAAGGGGCGCATAGACTGGTAGGCCTATGCATGTAACATAAAACTGACATAATATTCTCTTTTTAGGAACATATTTAATAGTCATTACTTATTACTACTACTACTACCATCACTCCTCTTCTTCCTCCTCCTCCTCCTCCTCATCCTCCTAGGCCTACTTATAGAATTGTCCCATAGGTATTGCACATGAATTCCAAATGATACACAACTTCTGGATTTCGAATGTGGGACAGCTTCCTCAAAACAAGAAAGAGTCAAATCCTTAATGAGGACATGAAAATTCATGTTCTCTCTCATTAAGGACTTGACTTTCTTTTGTTGCGAGGATGCTGACCCACTTGAGATGAAAGATGCTTAAGGGTAGGTGATCCAAATTTGCTAAAGCAGTGCATGTGGCCACCAGGGGGAGGGACCCCAATGGTATAAACCATGTAAATTTAAAACATCTTCTTAGCTCCAGATCCAGAAGTAGTACAGGCCTGGTATTTTGTACGTAGATATACCTCTATAGATGAAAAATGAAAATTGTTCATGACATTGCTGAGGGTGGCAAACATGATGGAGGGGGCGATGTCAGGGGAACTGCATTTTGATCTTCTTCTTCAAAATGCAAAATCAAATTTTATCTTAACTTATTTGGAATATCCTTAGGGCTAGGGAATTCAAAGTTGCTAAAACAGGGTTACAAGTCGTTTTTTCGAAGGCTCGTATTTCCGAAGATTCATAATTCCGATGGGTTCGTCATTCTGAAGGTTCGTAATTCCGAAGGTCCGTAATTCCAAAGGTTTGTTTTTCCGAAAATGAAAGAGGGTTCATAATTCCGAAGGTTTGTATTTCCAAAAATGAAATAGGGTTAGTAATTCCGAAAATTTAGGGACCCTTGAGGATGCTGCCTGTCCTGAGATACACTGAGAAGGAGACATCCTTTGACAAGGGGAAGGGTCACAAAACAGAGACGGTGATATCAGTGAAGGAGGTTTGTAAATATACAAATATATATATATATATATATATATATATATATTTATATATATATATATATATATATATATATATATACATATTTATAAATTGGCCCATAGGGGGAATATACGTCTGAAAAAGAGGTATCTTTAGGGGAATTCCTTCTAAAGGGGAATTTTTCGATTCCCCGTAAGACTTCGACAGTGTTTTTCTGTGCATTGCCATTGTCCTCCACGCTTCAGACTGTTCCAAAGTGGAGTACAGAGGGCGTTGTACATGTAAACTGAGGACTGGACCATTTGTCTAATTTAGGGGAAATTAGCAGTGATGCAAAATTTCGACGTGTATATTCGGGTGTATAAAAAAGCGGCCCCTTGGGGGAATGTAGATTTTTTTTCATTTTTCTTCAATAAAGTAATCTGTATGTTTACATTATTACACTACCATAAATAACTCTGGAGTAAAAGACACATTCTGTGCTAATATGATTCATAAATACCATCTAGATTTTGCTTGGGAAGAAATATACAAAAAACAACCCCTCAAAACCGAATCGCTTGAAATATGGGTATCCCCTGACGACGCGCGCTACATGCACGTACGCACGTACATACGTACGCCCGGCGCTGGCCGGGCCGTGCTCCTGACACACCTGCTAGCCGCTAGCTGCACCCTGGCCTGGTGTATGCTGGAGTTATCTGAATTTCCATAAAATTATGGTGGCTGATGCAAGGTTGAGAGTGATATGATGGTAAGATGTTACATTATTAGATCTATAATTATTCCTGTCTTTAATGTAATATCGGCCTTTTGTTTTTTATCGTGAAATCTGTCATCTCTGTCTAGTTAACTTTTCACTTTTTAGTTTTATAAACCGCAACGTTCCATGACATGGTGTGACGTCTGTGAGGAACCAAACAACATGGTCATGGACAGATCTTGGTTGCAGGAGAGGTTGGTTGCATGTCGTTGTTGGGAATGTTCTGGATATCTGATGGAAGATTTTGTTAAAACTAAGTTAGCCTGATTAATATTACAGTATGTGCTATTTCAGTGAGTTTCACAGCAAGCGTTTGTCAGCATTTGTAATTAATGCTAACTAATTAGCTGTGCTCGCATTGACTCGGGTTTTTGATGAAAATTAGATGGTTTCAGCCTTAAGATTTGCTCAGACTACGGTAAATTTGTGTTGTTTTAAGTGCAAATGGTGTTGGAAGAAGAAGAAGAAGAGGTATGCAATGAGAAGGGAACCATCTACAAGAAGCCATACAGATTCTGTATATATTGCAAACAATTCAAGTCGAAGTTGTCGGATCATCTTGTGAAAATGCATAAGAATGAAGAGAGGGTGAAAAATGCCCTTCGGCTCAATAAGAAGCAGAGAATAGAAGAATTTGATCGCATCCGAAAAGAGGGAACATTTGAAGTTAATAAAGAGAGATCAAGAGATGACGCACCATCCTATGAGAGAGAAAGGAAGTTCTCATATAAGACAAATCTTATTATCTGTGGATCGTGTTCGGGTGCCTATGCTGCAGGTTACATGAAGAAACATAAGCGCACATGTGGAAAGTCTTCAGATAGCAGCAGTCCTGGCTTAAGCTTCCAAGCATCCCTTCTTAAATTGGCACAAAATTCGGATGCCCACTTCCTCAGTGAGGTGTTGAGTAGGTTCCGGAAGGATGAAATAGGCCTTCTATGTCAGCAAGATGAAGTGCTCGTTGTTATTGGACGAAGATTGTGGAGTAAGCAGAAAAAGAAAGTTGATAAAAGAGCAGGAGTGCGGAAATCTGTGATGACAGCTATGAGGCGGCTAGCTGGGCTTTATCTTGCATTGAAGGATACCCAAGAGAAGCTTGGACCTCTTCCAGTGCATGCACAAAATGTGTCAGACTTGATGCAGAGGTCTAATTTCAGACATCTTGAAGAGGCTGTTGACAAGTTCACTGAGCGTGAAAAGTGTAATGAAGGTGTTGGCATCAAGGCAGGGCTTAAGGTGGGTCTCTTTTATTTGCTGAAGTCATCAAGCAAGATCCTTTAATAAAGCCATATTTCTCATGAATGACCAAGATAGAGAGGCGGAGCAAATAGACAGATTCACGGCTTGTGAGATTATTTTGATAGTTCCTTTATCTTGACTATCAAGATTAGCAGGGAGAGTGTTCCTTTGTGCAACATTTTTTTTGTTTCTGCATGTAAGATTTCCTAATTGGTATGATTTTTTTTTTTCATAAACATCAGATACCATTTGTAGTTGGAAAAATATGAAGATCCGAACTTTTCTCTCTCTCTCTCTCTCTCTTCTACTTGTAGTTCACAAGTACACCAGGTGGCGGAAATGTGATGAGCAGCAACTGTTCAGGCACTTTGACAACTATCTGAAGGGAAAGGGTGGAAAGAAGGTGCCAGGTAGGTTCCATGGGTATATTTCTGACATAAGAATGTGTAGTTCTCCAAGCACTTACTGATGCTTTGAAAACATGTGTTAGACGAACGACATATTGTCAATTTGCTTATGCAGCACAAACTGGCCTACTGTTAATTGGCATGGTGATTCTACCTTCAGAACTGTGCTTCTAACTCTGAAAGCGGATATTCCCTATAAAGGTATTACTTTTAAGGAGCCATTATATTTTGCATTCTATTATTTTCCATGACAGTCTGACAGGCTTATTCTTCTGAGTATATAATCTTTTATATGGAACAAAGATGTAAACATGTCACAAGTTTTGACCAAAATATGGACATTTTCTCCAAACTGTCTAGTGACTAATATTGCTTCACTTTGCCAATCTCAGTAAATGATCTAAAATTATGATACAACATTAACTGTTCCAAATCTAACACATATTCATTTTCCTCCTCACAAGTACCTAAATATGTGTTTCGTACAATTTAGTCATTCATTGCCCCTGGATTGCAATATTTCTCTCTATACACCCTTTATGTTTGTCATACAAAGCATTCCCCCTAATCAATATTTCTCCCTATGACACCTTTTTACCAAATTCCCCCGAGGTACAATATTTATGTGAGAATGTACTTTATGAAGAAAATATTTTCTCCAGATTGCACCCCATTCTTCTTTTCTACATGTATATTGAAATGCACCTTTTATAATTACAAACTGTATTTTCTAACCAAAGGTATTTCATGTTTTCAAAAACATGTAAGAAGCACACAACTTGATAGGAAATGCATGTTTGTATATATAAAAGATAATTTAAAGGCACTTTTCCCTTCATTTCCTTGCCCCCCAAAAACCAAACAAACAAACATGATTTACTCATTTTTTTAATAAAAAAGCAATTCAGTGTTTAGAGCTTTCTTTGGAACAACAGTAATAATTTTGGCATATGACTTCATATTGTGTACCAAATCAAAGCACATTATGTTTTATGATTAAAAAAAGATTGCCTGAGTAATGGTGGCGGTGATAAAAACATAAATTCTTACGACTCAGAGGCAAAACTGGTATTGCCTGTACTTAAATTCAATAGAGAATGTATATTTTTGAACAGTTTGGAGTCTTGTGTTGAAGATGAGCAAGCCATATTTTTTTAATGTGTGGGAAGCTACATTCCCAAGGTTACGTCATATTATGGCAGTACATTTTTTTTTTGGGGGGGGGGGGGGTGGCAATAGGAATATTGTGTATCAACCTTCATGGACTTCCTCATTTTTCAAGCAGTGAGTTTGAAATTGTCCACACACATTGGGACAGTGAAATTAATCACCTTCAGTGATGTATTTTTTTTATTAATTATTTTGTTTGTTGGGATTCTTTTATTTGTGTATATACATAGCTAATTGATGAAGAGGATTGTGAGTCCATGCTCTAATTACTTTATTTAAATTTTATTCATGAAACTGCGTAGCTATGGACTATTTCTTCTCATAATTTGTAATACTAATCATTAACTTTTTTTTCCTTTTAAACATAGATACTATAATCCATGCAGATGTGGAGGAGACTGCTCAGTCTATCAGGATTATACTTTGCTGAACATTGAGCATCATGCACTGTTCTCACACATCTTCCAGTCTTTGAATACCAACTTCCTGAGAATCCAGATAAACTATGCAAATTGATACATCAAACAGATGACAAAACATTGTAAATCGCATAGTGCTGTTAGTGTATCAAGATATTTAAGATATTTGTAGACCAACAATTTCATGGCCTGTCCAGTGTAATAGATAAAACTTCACAGAATGACCAAGAGATTACAAAATATCTTTTCTTGTAATTTAACATACTGCTCTGTACGATTAGCAAAATGATTTCATGAACCAGATAAACCTAAAAAGATATGACTAAGGAAATGAGAGCAAATCATGTGTGTATGCATGTAAATTTTGCAAAAACACTGCGCTGTGTCTCATATTTATTACATGTACATATTATAATGAGTTTCATTGCTTTAAACCGCTTTTCATTTTAGTGTTCTTGTGCATAGAGACATTGTATCTTGTTTTGGTGTAGTTGTAAGATGCTGAATACATGTAAGTTAAAAATTGGAATTGTCATTTGATTCAAATCTAGATCTAGTGACTGAGTGGTAGTGAACCATGTGGTGAACACTGAACTCTACACAAGGCATTATAGTATAGAAAGCTTGCAAGGTATTTGTGTAATTTACAATACATGAATGGTAGATTTCAACAAGGCAGCCACACAGCCCAGGTACTTAGCAAGCTCCTCTAGTATGTCTTGTCTCCTAAAGATGGCCGGCCGCAGCTGAGGCTGCGCCTTCTTCTTTCTGCCCAGGCATGCCGTTTTCAACTAATTATTCTCACTTCTAAAAACAATGTGAACCTGTGCATCCATTGCTGCACCAGCCATATCATTTTAGTACTAGCAACAGTGACAATGTGAGTGAAATAACTGTTTTTACCTTATCTATAGAATTCCATCTACATCACTAATTCAGTGCGGTCAGTGGTGACCAGTCCCATGCAGTCAATTTTGTGGAAGCTATTGTAACCCGTAAGTGTGTACCGTTAACATCCATCATTATCATCATGGCTGACAAAACATCGCAAACCGGCCGTCCAACCCGGGGAAAGGAGAAGGAGAAGGAGAAAGAGAATGAAAAGGCAGCCCTGTTGTCTGCGGTGCTTCACGACCTTGTCCTAGATGAGCGATTTTTGGATTTAGTCAATATCCATGTTGAGAAATGTCTCGCTGATCTAAAAGAGACAGTTGAAAAGCAGGAAGGCAGAATCTTCGATCTTGAAGTTGCAGTTGATAATAAATCAAAAGAAATAGAAAAATGCCATCGCCAAATAGAATCGCAAAATGAGCAAATCAAGTCACTGCGTAGCAAGGTGGATCAACAAGAGCAATACACGAGGAGAAACTGCCTCCTGTTTTTTGGCTTCGATGAAAACCCAGACGAGGATACCGACGAGATCATCTTGCGTCTATCAAATGAGACCCTTGGAGTACCACTGACAAAGGCTGATCTGGAGCGCACTCATCGCAACGGTTCGAAAGAAAAACACCGCCAAAAGAAAATCCCCACGCCGATCATAGCGAAATTCAAGTCTTATAGGGATCGTCAGGAAGTTATCTCCAAGCGCAGGGTGCTGAAAGGGCAAGGCAAATCGATCCAAGAAGACCTGACCAAAGCTAACCATGAGTTACTGAAAAATGCAGGAGCTTCAGAGAAAGTCAAAGCAGCTTGGTCGCGGGATGGACGCATCCTTGTCACTGACAAGGGTGGTAACAAACATCTGATTACATGCATGGAGGATCTTAGAAAGCTATGAATATTGGTTGGTTCATTTTACATGACCATTTCTGAAGTGACCCAAACTTTTGAACACTTTAACTTTGACATTCTTGTTCATCTTTTTTGTGTGATTTTTCACATGCAAGTTTCATAAACTTAAGTATTTTGTTCATTCTTGTATGCTTTTTATAGAGCATTCTTATTTATCTTTTTCTTTATATAAATATATATCTCTCTCTCTCTCTCTATATATATATACACTTTTTTATTCTGTCTTTTGATAGACGGGATTTTTTTTTTTTTCTTTCCACAATGTTTGCAGTCCTTTTTGTTAATTTGCTGCTGTGCTCTGTTTTGCATAGTTCATTTAAACATGTTACTGCTGATGTGTGCTTGTGTGTTGGTTGGTTTGTTTGCTTGTATGCTCTGCGTGTGTCTGGATTGTCTAGGTTGGCTCTAAATAATATGAAATATTTGTACTTCTGCTGTGTAGTGGCATTTACTACTCTGTACTGGTTAAATGGATAATGATTTGCAAGAAGAAATAAATATTATTGTAAATGATTGTAATTATGTTGATTGTGAAGTCTTACAATGGAAGTTAGGTAATAATTTTGATATTCTACATGTAAATGCTAGAAGCCTAAATAAAAATTTTGATGAGCTGGTTTCCTTATTGTCCTACCTCAAACATAACTTCTCAGTAATTGGTGTTTCTGAAACCTGGTTAAAGCCCACTTCTGATGTTTCTTTATTTCAGATACCAGGTTACTCTTTTGCTCATGTACATGTATGTCGATCTGATAAGACTGGTGGTGGGGTTGCTTTGTATGTTAAAGAAGAATTAGCGAGTAAAATCCGGGATGATTTGTCTGGTCCAAAGCCAGGCTATGAATCGATTTTTGTTGAAATAGGTAGTAGCAATAAGAAAGTAATAGTCGGTTGTATGTAAAGGGCACCTAATAGTGACAGTACATCTTTTCTAGAAAACACTGAATTCCAGTTGCAAATATTGAACAGGGAAAATAAAGATGTCTATATTATGGGAGATTTTAACCTCAATCTGATGAATTATCATTGTGAGGATAAGGTTAAAGATTTTGTTGACTTAATGAACTCAAGTGGCTTGTTTTCTCTCATAACAAAGCCTACTCGTATATCTCAAAATACAGCTACACTCATAGATAATATTTTTACAAACTGTATTCATAACGAGTTTAATGCTGGTGTTCTGTGTTCTGACATTTCAGATCATATGCCTATCTTTTGTGTTAATAGGGGTGTTTTTATGAATTTTAAATCCAATAATCAAACCATGTTTAAGCGGCTAATAACAGATGAAAGAATTTTATCTTTCAAGCAACAACTATTGAATATCGACTGGAAGGATTTGTATTTGTTGGTTAATGCTAATGATTCATATGAATATTTTATTCACGTTTTCACAGATTTATACGATCAGTGTTTTCCTGTCGTCCAAGTGACAGGTAACAAAAAATGTAAGAAACCTTGGGTTACTTGTGGCTTATTGAAGTCAATAAATCGTAAACACAAGCTTAATAGCAGTTATGTCAAAACACCAACTGATGTGAATAAAAAGAAGTATGTAGAGTTCAAAAACATTTTGGTTAAAACTCTTCGTCTAGCAAAGAAGATTTATTATAACGACTTGTTTCAACGCGTAAAAGGTGATATTAAAAAAACTTGGTCACACATTAATGAACTGTTAGGAAGAGGTAGGAAGCGCTCAATTCCTTCTGAGATGATTCATGAAGGATCATCTCTGGTGTCGAGTAAACAGAAGGCAGAAGCTTTTAACAAGTATTTTATAGGATTACCCACTAAAATAAGTAGAGAGATTCCTTCAGTCCCACAGTCTTTTTATGAATACTTAAAGCCAAGTAACGATAATTCATCTTTGTTTTTTAGACCAACGTCTGTATTTGAAATCACTAAATTTGCATCCTCACTTAAGTCATCAAAGTCAAGTGGGTCGGATGATATTGCCCCCCGGGTTGTCAAGGAATGCATTCATTTTTTTGCTGAGCCATTATGTGTTATTTTCAACAAATCATTGTCGCAAGGAATTGTGCCTGACAAGCTAAAGGTAGCCAAAATAGTTCCTGTGTATAAAAAAGATAATAATAAGAATCTGATTAATTACAGACCTATAGCACTTTTACCAATTTTTTCTAAGATTTTAGAAAAAATAGTCTACAAGCGTTTAAACGATTTTTTATTGAAAAGAGATGTTCTGATTCCACAACAATTTGGTTTTCGTAAACACTTTTCTACTAGCATGGGCGTTTTTAACTTGTTGGATACTATCATAAAATCATTTGATGATGGACATTTTTGCCTTGGAATTTTTCTAGACTTGTCAAAGGCATTTGACACCATAGACCACACCATCCTTTTGAGTAAACTTGAACACTATGGAGTGCGAGGAACAGCATTATTATGGTTTAAAAACTACTTACTTAACCGCTCACAACATGTAGTGGTTGATGGTGTCAAATCGCAATCTGGTTCTATTCAGTATGGTGTGCCACAAGGGTCAGTGCTTGGTCCATTGTTATTTTTAATATATATCAATGATATCATTAACTCATCAAAAATATTTTCGTATTCACTATTTGCTGACGACACTAGTTTACTACTCTCTCATAAAAACATTGTTACTCTAATGACGGTTGCAAATGCTGAAATTAAAAAATTATTTGCTTGGTTTTGTTGTAATAAGCTATTGCTAAATGTTCAAAAGACTAAATGTATTGTTTTTCGATCTAGAGGTAAAATTATTCCGAATGATATTGATACTCTAAACATCGGGGGACACAGTGTTGTCCGTAGTGAACATGTTCAATTCCTTGGAGTTATTATCGATGAGCATCTGACTTGGAAACCCCATGTAGAATCTGTTTGCACCAAGGTTTCTCGAAGTGTAGGTGTTATATGTAGATTAAGATATATATTGCCAGAGAGGATTTTAAGAACTTTATACAATAGCATTGTTCTTCCTTACATGACTTATTGCAATGTTGCATGGGGCAATACATTTAAGACTCACATTGATAGATTGAAGGTATTACAAAAGAAAGTAATAAGGCTTGTCACTAATTCCAACTTCCGACAGCCGAGTAAGCCATTATTCCTTCAGTTAAAGTTACTGCCATTTGATGAATTAGTATCGTTTGTTTGGTTTTGTGTTTAAACTTAAGTCTTGTCCGCAATTTTGCCAATTAAAAGAATTATTTGCCCTTAACTCACGGATTCATAATTACAACACGCGTCAAAGAAACCTCTTCCATCGTCCTCATGTAAGGACTACTGTTTCTTTGAATTCTTTCCGAACCACTTGTATTAAAGAGTGGAACCAACTACCTGTTGATATTAGGAACAGCACAACATTCTCTAGGTTCAAAGTTCAGTGTAAAAAATACCTATTAGACAATTTGAAATGAATTAGTTAAGCTAATGTGAAACATTTAATTGATGTTATGTAGATTGGCCAGCCTACTTTAGTTTTGAGTGCTCTGTGTGGTGTGGATGTGTATGGGGAGTGAGGGTGTGGGGTGTGTGTGTGTGGGTGTGTGTGTGTGTGTTTATGGTCTCCTTTTTGTAGGTTTATCTTTTCCCATTGTATATACATTACTATTGGTTGTGATTTATACTTGCCATGTCGTAGTGTTAGTGTGTGAACACTAATTTATTTGTATCTTATAGGGCCCCACTCACAAGCCCTGCTTCTTTCGGGGTCCTAAAAACCATGTAAATTTTTTGTATCAGCGATTGTATTATCTTGATGTTTGGTTTTTGAATAAATTGACATTCATTCACATTCATTCATTGTACACAATGATGAAAGGTAAAAAACTTGATACATGATACACCATGCTTCTCAGGCTTTTCAGTGAGTACCCATTGTCAAATTATCCTTTAGCACCTTTTCCAAAATAACAAATTCAGCACAAACAATTAATATGCAGATCGAGATGAGCCTCAGTCCTATTTTAGCAACCATTTTCAGTTGTTAAATGGTTACCAACTAACGTGAATTCTTATATCAGTGAGCAGACATTGAAGCTAAATGCGTTACTTATCAATATTCATAATGATTTTTTGGTTGGTGTATGTTTAAGTGCTCTTTATGATATGTTTGTGTTCCAAATGAGTAAATTGTATAAGTGAAGCAAGAAACACTGAAAATTTAAATTACTACCCAGTTTACACTTGTACTGGTACAGGAATTTTGCAGCTTTAGATGGCTAACAGCACAGTATTTTGTTCATCCAAAGTTTAAAAACATGAAAAGTGTCAAGGATATTGAGAAGGTCAAATGATGCAAGAAACTGAATTTAATAGTCGTTTTTCAGAGCCCCCAAATGATTTGTGCCTTTTGAAAAGGGGCATCACTTTTTTTTTATTTTTTTTACTTTGATGTGTACTCACTCATGCACTACTGTGATGGCCAATCATTTTCATGCAGAAGCAAGTCAATAAGGTTAGGCACACTGCCACACTCCTGCTGAGTTACAGTGCTTAAGACGTTTTTGCAAGTTATGATATTTTGATTGAAGTGGAAATGTATCTTTTTGTTGTTCACTTGAAGAAAAGGTAGGGAAGATTTTTAATTTGTTATTACATGACTTACGCAGTAATGTTTACGTGACTTTGAGGAACAGTGGAGTAAGCAGAAAAAGAAAGTTGATAAAAGAGCAGGAGTGCGGAAATCTGTGATGACAGATATGAGGCGGCTAGCTGGGCTTTATCTTGCATTGAAGGATACCCAAGAGAAGCTTGGACCTCTTCCAGTGCATGCACAAAATGTGTCAGACTTGATGCAGAGGTCTAATTTCAGACATCTCGAAGAGGCGGTTGACAAGTTCACTGAGCGTGAAAAGTGTAATGAAGGTGTTGGCATCTAGGCAGGGGTTAAGGTGGGTCTCTTTTATTTTCTGAAGTCATCAAGCAAGATCCTTAAAGCCATGTTTCTCATGAATGACCAAGATAGAGAGGCGGAGCAAATAGACAGATTCACGGCTGTCCTGGACTTGCAATACAATAATGTATTTGGGGATGCAACTTACCATCTGAATCGCAACAGAGAGGAAAAGTTGAGGAGGCCTAGTGGCCAGTCGTTGGAATCGGATATCAAGGTTATCAGGGAGTATACGACCACCCGGATCAATGAGCTTGTAGGAGACGAGCTGGAATTCTTTGACAAGCATCGGTTTGTAGAACTCCGTGACTGCATAGTGGCACGCCTCACACTGTTTAATGCAAGACGAGGTGGAGAACCGAGCAGACTGTTCATCAAATGCTGGGAGGATGCAAAATCAGGAGCATGGCTTGATAAACAGCAGCTCGACAACTTAGATCCTATCGATAAAGTCCTCGCCCAAGACATCCGGGTAGGATACCAGACAGGAAAGGGTAGGCACCTTGTACCTGTTTTGTTTCCCAAGGACACTCATAAGGCTTTGGACATATTGGTGGACAAAGAAGTTCGTGGATATGCATCAGTACACAGCGACAACACATATCTGTTCCCAACAACAACTGGGACAGATTCGCATGTCTCAGGGTGGCATTCCCTAGACAGTATTTGTGACAAGGTGTCCCTAACAGATCGACGATCGGTAACAGCCACCAAGAATAGACACAGACTAAGTGTCCTCTTCGCTCTAGCAGATGTCCCATAAGCTGACCGAGGGTATATTTTTAAGCATCTTGGCCATTCTGAAGAGACGAATTGCCATGTGTATCAAGCCCCACTTGCAATAAAAGAAATCACCGTAGTAGGCAAACGACTGCAGAGCATGGATAAAGGTACATCAGGTGAGTTTTAGTCATCACTCTTAGACTTGGTCTGATAGGTATGCTTTATTGAAGCTTTTTTTTTTTTTTGGGGGGGATAAACTTGTATAACTCACAAGTGTCATGACTTTTTATATCACTGAAACTTTTTCAGTTCATAAGGAAGTAAACCAAACCCTGTTCTGGTTATTGATTAAAATTTGATTGATTTCGCAGAAGGCCGATTTAAGAAGGGGATATTAATGTCATTAGTTGCCATGGTTTACCCTATAGGGGAGCGAATTTTTAATTGAATTGAATTGAATGGAATATTCATTTATTTATGAATATTTATATATTTATCTATTGATATAGAAATTTGTATTACATTGGATATGCACATCAGAGGGCAGCAGCGCAGACATGTTCTCCCGCAGGAACTTTAAGCACCTCGAATCAGCAGTTGCATCTTACTGCAATAAGTCCGGAGATCAGCTGAAATATGGACTCAAAAGTGCTCTTTACTTCTTGATAAAGAGCTCTTGTAAAATCATGAAAGCAACATATTTAATCGAGGACAATGACGACAAAGCTGATGAAATAGATAAATTTGTCAAAGTTCTTGAACTGAGACATGATTATGTCTTAATTCGGAGATGCTCTTTATGCAATAAACAAGAGTCAGAAAGAACACCTGAGAAAGCCAGTCAATCTTCCCTCTGAGAGTGATGTCAGCAAGGTAAGGAACCATACCATTAAGCGGATGAAAGCAATCATGGAAACAGAGTACTACAAACTAGCAGAAGGTCAAAGGTTTACCGAACTAAGGAACCTTCTTGTGTGCCGGTTAACAATGTACAATGCGAGGAGAGGGGGTGAACCTTGCAGATTGACTACTCGCGAATGGCAAGATGCTGAGAATGGGACAAGGATCAACTCAAACACAACTGAGGAACTCAATCCTGCAGAAAAGACCATCCTTGGGAGTATGAAAATCACTTACCAGTCAGGGAAGGGAAAACATCTTGTCCCTGTCCTCATACCAACAGATTGCCATGAGCCCTTGCGTATGCTTAGTGATAAGGAAGTACGATCTGCTGCAGGTGTTAGAAAGGACAATACATATCTGTTCCCAAGCACCCAAGACTCCAGGGACCATGTCTCGGGATGGCATGCTGTCCATAATGTGTGTAAAATTGTCCCAGGTGTGGAAAAGGTCAGATTGCTTACAGCTACAAGAAACAGGCATCGTATAAGTACCATCTATGCATCCATGGATGTAAGTGACAGTGAACGACATTACTTCTACCAGCATATGGGTCACTCAGCAAAAACAAATACAGACACTTACCAAGCCCCCTTGGCACTGATGGAAATACTCAAAATTGGATCATCACTGAACAAAATTGATGGTCAGTATATTCAGTGAATTATCCTTAAATGATAAGCACTTTTCAGAAACTTAAAATATTACACTTGTATTTATTAATTTAAAGTAAAGGTCGTAATTCATCATGTTCAATAACATTTTTATCATAAACAGAGTAATCAGGTCAAGGAGCTTATAATGAGCAGTCAGTATTTTCTATATACATTTCTTTCTCTTTTTTTTGGGGGGGGGGGGAGTTAGGTGAAGAATTTTGTCTCACACCTTTCTCTGCTTTGTAACATACATTGAAGTGGTTTGATATGCTTAAATGCAATGTGTTGGAGGACTAACAGTTTAGGGGTATTTGTTCATCCAGATGTCTATCAGTCAAGGTTGTGTGGTGTGTGACAAAATTGTCATGTAAAGCTTTATAAAGCTATATAACATGAAATAATTTGAAATGTAGCTTAACTCATTCAAAATGGGGCCACATAAAAAGATGATCTGGACTTTCCAGTTCACTAAGCAGCTAACCTAAATGACATGCTGACATGTTTTAATACTATTATTGCAAGAAATGCACCATTACTTGCCACCTGTTTTATATCTATGTGAAGAGAATTTAATCTGCTTCTTATCAAAATGATTATATAATATTTTGACTGTCAGTCCACTTAAAATGTAAAAGGATATATACCATACTTACATCTGTACTTCTTTAAATTACATCTTTTACTAAACATGTTCAGTCATGTGAAAATTGTGTGGAAGATACATGTACTTAATTCATTAGGGTGCTAAGCCTAAGGTTACCAGTTGACAGCTGAACTAAGAATAAAATTAACTGAATGCTGGAGTGATCTTTTTGAATGAGTTTAGTGCAGTATTACATGTAATTTAAGATCAAATGTGCAAAACTGGGTGGCATGGACTGACAAAAGTCATTAATTCACATGGTAATCTCTGAAAAGGAATTATAAATGAAAATTTTCTTTCATTGTTTCCAGTGCACTCTGCAGGTGGAGACAACAATGGGAGTCAGATCCCTGGGCACCATGTCAGCAGTGACAATAAGAATCGGATCCCTGGGCACCGTGGAGACAGTGACAACATTGAGAATCAGATCCCTGGGCACCATGGTGGCCGTGACAACGACAGAAGTCAGATTCCGTGGCCCTGTGCACGTAGTGACAACACCCCCCAAGTCAAAGATGGTCACCAGGGCTGGTATTCAATTAAAAATGCGCATTAAGTAAGTAAATTACTAAGCATTTTGCTCGGCTAAGTAAAATGGCTTAACTCGTATTCAAATCACTTTAAGGTATTTTTCTTAGTAACCCGACTTTGAGGCAAAATACTTAGCCATTATGACGTCACATAACTAATTAAAAAAACAGAAATCAAAGAGGGAGTGTTTGTGCGGTGAGGGATTTTTTTGTCTATGGAGATTTACGTGTTAAAGAAAAATCGCGCAGACGATATTTACGTACGTTAGATATACGGTATAGGTACGGTAGTGGTATGAAAGTAAATCGCAATGGAGGGGACCGTGAAAAAAAGAAAGACAAACTACTCTGAGAGGGAAAAAATGATCTTAGTTGAAGAATTTAAGTCTAAGGAGCATATTTTGAGACCCAAGTTTGGGTCTCGAATCACAGCAAACGATAAGGACAACGCTTGGAAGGAAATCGCGGCGAGGCTCAACGCTTGTAATCCCACGACGCAGAGGACAATCCAAGATGTGAAAAAGAAATGGAACAACTTGAACTCAACGATGTGGGAGAACCTACATGAGGAGAAGAAAGAAGCTGAAAAGACTGGTAAGAGAAACAATATCATATTCCTTGTTTCAATGTCAAGAGATTTTCAAGTCTTTTTTGTGTGATCGTCTGATAAAATTAATCGTTAAAGATGTAAATAAAGCCTGGTACCGCTACTACGTTTTAGTTGTTGATGCTCATGTCAGCTGACCGCGATGCATGACCTAAAGTTGAACCCTTCATTCATCACAACGTAGCTAGCTAGCGTCATGCCAATTTGCATTTTTCTCCATTACTTGTTTATCCCCCATTGATTCACTAACATTTTAGCTACTTAATGTACGTTCAAATGTAAGTGAATCATGGGGTGATAGTCGGTGACGACGAAGAAGGTTTTGATGACGACGATCGGGTCAGTCG
Organism: Heliocidaris tuberculata; assembly: GCA_025618425.1. Taxonomy (NCBI): domain Eukaryota; kingdom Metazoa; phylum Echinodermata; class Echinoidea; order Camarodonta; family Echinometridae; genus Heliocidaris; species Heliocidaris tuberculata. Next base: position 18,474,992 of record CM046851.1, read on the forward strand.
AGGATAAATCTAACGTTATACACTTTCCTAATATTACGGTACCGTACATGTACGGTACCTTCGCCATAAATTCTACATCAGCCAGCGCCATACCCGGGCCCATACGCCAGTAAGTACAGTCAGTACATGCGGCAGATCTGTGATCTCTAGTCTAGACTCTAACATGGTTAACATATTCATAAAACTGATGCATTTCAGCTTGCATGCATGTTAAAGTTTACTGTTGTATGATGGGGGGACCCAACTTAATGATACTCACTTTGTTTTCAGTGGCTAAAATAAAAACTTCTAAATTTTCAGTGGTAATGGAGCTATTTCTATTAGTAATCATTGGAAGAAAGGAAGTTGAGGCTTTTCTGAAAACGCACCAACTGACGTACACTTGGGAGACAGTCTGCAACAAAGTTATGAACGAGCGGGTGAAATGGCAGCGCCTTCTTGTGAAACGAGGTGCGAGCTTTCAGTGAAGAGAATATATTTCTCTTTAAGGACTAATTTATACTGAACCAAAATACGAATGCACAGTTACATGTGGGTGCCAGACACTGACTCAAAATGTAGACTCTTGACACCCCAACACCATGTTCCCAGACTGTCAGTAATTTTTTTTTACACATGATACCTGCTAAGATAGCTCAAATACTGATTCAATCTATTGTATGTCTATTATAGGATTATATTGGTGAGGAGGGATGAATCAACATGCATGCCAAGCTGTGCAGATGAGACTGCCACACACACACTTTATATGCGTGCTCATATTGTGATATCATGTGCACTGACCTCGTAACAAGTCATGGCAGTATTTCAATGCTGTATGCTGACATCAGATATGCAGTAGGTTGAACCTATATCAGAGCTTTATCTTTTCTTGCATGATTAAACTTAGCACTTTTGTGCTGTGTGTTAGAATTCTAAACCATATACATTGCTCACCAATTAAACATATGGAATATATGACTGTGAGTAGTTGGTACAGCAGTATTTTTATTACACATTGAAGCGTACCTTTTTTAAAAAATTTCCACAAGACTGTCATTGTGTACTTGGTTTTGGATGCACATCACATTTGTGCTTCCAACTGCACAGTTTTAGCGACTCACAGTATCAGTAAAAGCTCCATTTCACATGCATACTGATACATTATCTTTTTAACCCTAAAAGGGCTGGGGGGGGTGGAATCCACCCCCCCCTAGACGTTTCTCGCGTTTCTCGCGCAAAGCAGTCGCCGCGGCATTTCATGACTTTTTTCTTTCGAATCTCACACATTTTTTGAGACCAAATTCGCGATGTCCGGGCAAGCGGTTCCGAAGTTACTCAACATTTCGTACTTGCACGTCAGACCAAAAATTGCTCAAAAACGTGATTTTGTGTTTCATTTCAATACAACATGTGTTTTCAGCCAAAATTTAGAAATCTATGAATATTTTTACATTTACCGATTAAAATTAATTTATTTTATGCTGTTTATGATCACGAAAGTGTCCCAGACGAATTTCATCCAAAAAACAATAAAAAACAAGAGGTAAAAAAAAAACATAGAAATACATAAGAAATTTTAAATATAATAAAATACATAAGAAATCAATTTTGATACCGAATCTCAGAAATGCTTTCTTGAAGACTACAGCAATGTTGATGGAAAGATTCGGAAATGAAAAAACATCGTTGCAGAAGCCTGGCTCAAAGGGGAAATACCATCCTTTCTCATGATGGTATGGTTCTGCATGACATGACAGACTAGTTTGGTAACAGCTGCTTCATGTTAAGAGCTATGAAGGCCATAAGTGCTAGGAGTATGTATAAAACATTAAGACATGTTCAAAAAATGGAGGGCTGTTTAACAATGAATTCAGCAAGTTACCTTAATAACACACTCAAAATAAATACATCATCTCGCAATCTTCACTCCTCAACTGACAGATATAAGCTCGTTATTCCCAAAGCCAGACTCTCGTCAACTGAAAAGTGCTTCTCAGTGGTTGTATCAAAAACCTTTAACAATATTCCACTCTGCATCAGAGAAATATTACCTGTCTTGCCACTTTTAAAAGATCCCTAAAAACATATCTCTTTCCTTAGTAATATAACGTTCTAAATGTAATAATCTCTTACTTTTCTGAGTCTGTCTTTTTGCTGTTGCTGTTGTCTTTTCTTTTCAAATTTGTAATTTTGTAAGTGCCATGGTACTTTCTGTTCTCAGTGCTCCTAAATATTCATTATTATATTCTTATTATTACTATTATACAGCCATAAATTTGCATATACATTCCTGATTCATGGATGTCACAAGGGAAATTTCATCCTTTCTCATAAATGATTCTGCATGATGTGGTATGGTGGTGGATCCAGTTTCCGAACACTTTTCAGAAAATCAACGATAGCAAATAAAATATCAAACGAATATCTGTCAAACTTTCATAATGAATGCTCAAAGTCCTACAGAAAAAGAAGTTGATGGAATTTTAAAACGTAGATTTAATACGATATTCTCTTCCGAGTAAACCCCTTCCCAACGACGCGGCGTTTTGGTCCCTTGAAAAAGGTACTGTATTTCCGAACATGTGAAACCTATGGGAAAAAGACACAACCTTTGTTTCAATAACTGGTTTTCATACGCATAGTCCCACGCGTATGAAAACCCATTTTAGGTGCTTAACTGTACATGTTCGGTAATACAATCTGTTCGGAAATACAATCCATGACTATATACTAGTTTGTTAAGAGATCTTATGGGCTATGAGCTATGAAGGTAAGAAGGACCAAGAGCATATTCCAATTGTAGCAAGAAAGTATGTTACTACATCTAGAACTAAACATAGAGAGCATAAATCTTATACTGAAGGAATCTTACATTTGCTATTAAAGAACTATGATGTAATTTACTCTGACACCAAAAGAGAAGAGTGAAGAATGCCATTGTACAGAAAGCAATAAATAGAGAACTCGTGGTGGTAGAATAGTCAAACAACCAGAAGGGCTAGTCTTGTAAAAATGTATTTATACAATGTTTAATCTACCATGTGCACACTTATTACGTTTGTATGATAATTATAAATATGTTTCTTTGTCTGTACTCTCAAAACCCCGAGAGGGGGTTGATAGATTCAATCTTATCTTATCTTATCTTGTCTTTTCTTATCTTATTCCTGGCCCCTGGGCAAAGTGTAATATCATAAGATCCCTTGGGTGATATATCATTGCTAGCAAAATACATGTATTGCCCTGTCTTCAGGGCAATATTGTGAAATACACACCAACAAGAAACTCGAGATTGAAGGACCAATTCTTTGGAGCAAGTCCTAGTTATACACACATGCTTTTATACTGTATTAGTATTAATTGTTAATAGAATAGGAAATGGTCTATAAATATTCGATCTGTGCTGATTTCAGCAGCCTTTCCCCTGGTTATCTTTACTTATACACTTCAAGTCCACCTTGAAATAGGTTTTTCTCTACTTTGAATACAAAAACTGTTAAGTAATATTACATATTACATGTAGAATTGCGTTACATTTGAAACCGCAAATTTGAACCTCTGGGGAATAAATATATCAACACATACATGTACAAACACAAATAAACATTTTCGGCATGATAAAAAGTGTGACAATTTGAAATGAATTCGCTGATAAGGCATTATATGCTAAGTAAGGCTGACCTCAAAGAACTCTTTCCAGACGTTCGTCTCCTTCATCCACACCAGTGACGATCAGAGCATCGCAAAGCAAAACCTGCTTCACAAGGTGCCACGCCCTCTGCCACGCCCCTTTCTTGGCTGAGAAGCAGTCATGTACAATACTGGATCGGCTGCCATGGCAACCAGCTGCATCTGGGGAAGCATCCCCAGTTGGCTGCTGTTGGCCCATGTTCAGATGGATGTGCTGGATGTAGGCTCTGAATCCCTGAGCTAAGGCCTCGTAGACCAGTCCATGATGGTAATGTTGGAAATCAGTGGCATATCCTGTAAAGTTGAGTGCAAAATGAGGAATAAAGGTACATATACATGTAAAATACTTTTTGTTAAAGCCAGCATCCATGTCCACCATTATCCTTACATGTAAAACCATAAAAATAGCTGATTTAAAAAAAATAAATTTAAAAAAAATAAAAAATGAAAAAAAAATTAAGACAGTTCCCAGGGTATGAAAATATCCAGGAAATGCCTGTGTTTCTAGCAATCTTGGAATGATATTCTACACTTTACATTTTTCCTGAACAGAAAACTATCTATTTCTTTATCACAGACTTTTTAAAAACATTTCAAAGGGAAGGTTGAGTTCTGGGGAAAATTAAAAAACAATTTGTGAGCTTTCTGATTCCTTTTAAGTCAATCTGGAAGAACATCATAGTAGAAAATCCGGGCCCTAAAAGGATTGCTCTTCAAATGCCCTCATATTCAAAATATGACTAGAAATAGCTGAAATGTTCGGACCGAACATTCATGCCACTCGTGTGTGTACATGTAGTCCCATATACCCATTTCTGTGTGCAGTACATGTGCTTTTCAAGGAGATAGGATCAATTTCTTATCTATTTTGATGATTTCAAAACAGCACAGTATAAAACAATTCTGATGTAGACATGATCAACCTTTCCCAATTGCTGTGAGAGAGTTTCTTTCGCAATGTTATTGCATGACTAGAACTCAACTTTATCTTTAAGCCTTCAATCTTACATCTAACCCAAATGCCATTTCTTTCTATTAAATGTGACTGTACAGACAGAACTTCTACTTGCATAGTACGTTTGATTTCAGAGCTGTCCAAATCTTACCACTCTCTGGCAATAACTTCTCCACAAGGCTATGTTCAATCCTGCCACCGCCTGGTAGCACCTTCCCATCATGCAGTGCCCAGTGAAGCCTTGCCATGCAGGAATGAAGCCTTTGTTCTGCACCAGCTAGATGCGGTTCAGACGGAGCACATAAAACGATGGACTAGAAGAAAGATGGCAGAGGGCAATGAAATCACGGGTAATCACCGATGAAATACATGCAAATGTATAATGCGGATATAGCATCCCATATAGCCCCATTTCAGGCAAAGGGGTTTCCTTGTAAAATTCTAGTGACAGGAATAGACAATTCTTCTGGGATTTCAGGTATTTGACTCAATTTGTAGTATACTATAAATGGTGAAAACAATGTTTCAGTAGTTTAATCTAGCATTGGGGGGGGGGGGGGGTGATATTTAGAGCTGATAGTTCTGTATGCCTACTAAGGAGTGGATGTACATGTACATGTATGGCAAGGGGTCCTAAAACTGCGCACCCCTGAATAAAATGACTTTTTAACGGCTGGAAACAAAATGCGTAGGTTTAGGTCACCCCATCACATATCAAGTAATTTGTGATTGTGTCCTAGAGAAGATTTGAGTGGATTTGGTGTAAATCACTTCAGCAGAGGACACCGACGGGCAAGGGTGTTGATTGAAGGGTTGTCAAAGCAAGGGCAGTAGTTGCCAGTAGGCAGAGAAAGGGTAGGCTACGATGGAAAACAGTCCAAGAGAGTGACTGACCAAGGGGTGTTTTTCCCCCTATTTAAAGTTTCCATGTAACTTTATTCTCCAAATAAAGTTTTTATACCGACTTATACTACATGTTTATGATTTATTGATCAGGGTTCACAACATTTCATGAATTCAACATTTCCTGATTTTCCCTGGAGTTTCAAAATTCCAGGATCATGAAAGGATCGAGGCATTATTCACACTAAAAAGCCTCCAGAACAAAACAAATTTTTTTTCTCAAATCCATTGATTTTTCCAACTTTTCCCCCATTTCCAGGATAGCTGGAAATCCTGTTGATTTGAGGTAGGACCCACATGACTCCAACACAGTCAATAACACCCGCATCACGAAGCATGCACTGTAAAGTGCAAGACAGACAAATGCTAGAATGCATTCTGTTCACTTACTGTATACAAACAATTCTACAAAATAATCTTTTCTATGAATCCTCAGGGTAAATATATGACAAGAGTAATAAATGAACAATAAATAAAGCAACTGTGATTTCAAATCACTCTTTACATATTTTTTCTTATAAATTACTTCACTTAAGGCAACAGAGAGGGAAGAGAATGAACTAGACTTTCGGACTCATCAGCCAATCCAGCTTCAAGAACTTAATATCCTTAAACTCAAGAACTTTCAGTTAATGACACTCACTACCTCCAAATTGAGGAACAGCTAAGGGAACATCAATAGCATGGGTCCACATATGCTAACATCTTCATGGGGCACCTAACTCATATTCACTGTACAGTGTACACTTGCACAGTATCTTCAAGAAATCATGGAGATATGTGTATCAAAATATTCTAACTGGAAGAGCACTCAGAAAACTAGGAAATAAAAATAATTGAACAACTTGCATCCCCTCATCAAATTTACATCTGAATCATCAAATGGTAGAGTACACTTAGAACTATAACATCTCCTTCAAACTCTGCAAAGACACCTTGTATCCTCCACAGAAAATCCACTGACTCTGAAGCATACCAAAACAATCCTGATCCTAACCAAACAAACCAAATGGGAATTGGATACATCCAGACTAGAACTTTCTCAAGAATAAATCCAATGTGTTAACAAGAATGAAGAGAATTTTCTCATCACACATTCCCAGCGCACTGCCACAATCCATAGAATTATTCACAAGTAGTCATCAGAGAAAATGTGTAATGTTTTCTTAAAGCCCCTTCCAACCTTTTTCCATCAAGGCTGCACACCACGAAATCTGCTTGTACAAGCAAAACACCCATTCCCCCTCACAACACCACTGTAGGTTAAAGTCATCCATCCCGTAAGTTTCTCCAATAACAGAAATGCACATCACAGAAAGTAAAAGCATGTGGTCAGCAATTTACTGCGAAACAAAAAGTCACGTGCAAATCCATCTGGGCAATTTATCTCATTATATTCTCATAATGCAAGAGACAATATGTTGGAAAAACACACAATCCTCATATACTGAGTCTTGTATGAGGACCATAATCGGAAGCTTCCAGGACCCACAACACAAAAAATTTACCATGCATGCATGGCAGAAGGAATTGTACGGTCAAGAGCACTGTCAATGGTCAGGAATTCACTAAATATTACAAATCACATGCAAATCTAGCTTTACCTTCTAACTCATTACATGTTCAAAATGAACGTAAAGGATGTTTGGGAAAAATAAAAATGATAATCTACATTGTACACACGCATCAACAACACTCGATCAGAAATTCGCAACTTCCACACCCTCCCCAGTTGTAGATGTATATTATGAAAGACTTGTCAGATAACCAGCTTCTCCAATCCTTCTTTTTAAAATACAACCATAATATGGCCATCAAAAAGCAAGTACAATTAATATGATGCTTTCCTTACCGTTACATCGCCAGGACAAACCATCCTAACATGGTGTTGGAGCTTGAGGTCTCTGGATCTTACTGTCGGATGTGGATCATAGCCTGAAGACCAGTAGGACACCTTGATATTCTCACATACATCATCCTATAGAAGAAAGAGACAAGAAGGAGAAGGGGGAAAAGGGAAGGGGAAGAAAAAAGGGGCAGGGGGAGAAACAAGGGGAAGGGGAAGGGGAGGAGGAGGAGGGAAGGAGGGGGAGGGAAGGAGGGGGAGGGAAGGGGAGGGAGGGAGAGGGAGAGGGGGAGAGAGAGAGGGAGGAGAGGGAGGGAGAGGGATGGAGGGAGAGAGAGGGAGAGGGAGGGAGGGAGAGGGAGAGGGAGGGAAGGGAGGGAGAAAGAGAGAAAAGGAGGGAAAGAGAGAAAGAGAAAGAGAGAGAGAGGGGGAGAGAAAATAAAGGAAAGAGAAGAAGGGAGAGAGAGAGGGGGAGCACATGCATATTTTGATTTGTGTTATTTAGATGCTTATAAAGTGATGAGAAAGAATGGAATACATGTAGATCATTTTCAGAAAGTTTATATTAATGCTTCTTCTCAGGTATCCTACATGTAGGACATATGGCTACACATCTGAGCATCAAAAAGATTAGGGCATGAACAACTTTCTACTGACTAATCTTTTTCAAGACTTTTTCCCCAGTTGCCTGGAAATACACTGTATATTTCATAAATTTGGTATCAAAAGTAGCATAAGACTTTAGGCCCTCAAGAAATGAAGGCTGAGGCAGATCAATAATTATAAAATCAAAACAATGACACACCCCACCCCTTGGTCCATATGCACATGCATAGCATAATAATCCCCTATGATATGCATATTCACAGATTTCAAGATTATCATTAGCAATTTACCTGTAGGGCATCTGGAATGTAGGTTATCAGGTTAGACTTGTGCACAGTCCCTAGTAGCTGCAGTAATCTGTAAGGCATATGTTCCAGGATCAGTATGTTAAGAAAACAGCAGGCATCAACCAGAGACGAGTCTACATATCCACGCACCATCAGTAGATTGATATTCAACTGTAATAATCAAAAACATGAATACATGTAGTACTGAAAAATTAACTGCAGCTAGTATGCATGAGATCTGTTTCTGTTTTCAAATTTATGGATATGAGGAGTATCAAAAACTACAAACATCATATACATGAAATTGGACACAATTCAAGGTAATATTATTTTTTATTCCTCAAAACCTACCCACTATCAACTGACTACAAAAATCCAAATCTTTTAAATTATTATTCTGCATACGGTAGAGAGGCAACAGGCTTAGTTATAAGTCAACTTTAAACAAAATTATCTTTACTTCTTTACAGTAAAGGTAGGTTTATCAAAATCTACACACTTCATGTATTGACCTTCTTTAGTGAGGAAAGGACCCTTTCGGTCCACACCAGGTTACATGTAGGTGAGGTCCCTGTTGTAAGAAGATCTGATACAGTACTTGACGATTTAAGAGAATCCTTGAAACCTCTGTGTCTGTATGATTCTTGCAAGTCACAGTTGAGAAGCTGGTTGTAAAAACAAGAAAACATGGTATTGGTCATTCCTCTGGATTTTATCATAGAGAAATATTTTTGAAAATATGGTGAGACTTCACAAGGAGGAAAAGGTGAAGATCTGGTTTACATTATTAGGGACTAAGAACAGTGGATGCATGCTAAAGAAATCATTAAAGTGCTGTTCATATCCACAAATTTGCATTGGAGAAGAAGAAGAGCACATACAGTGGTCACCTCACCATTATGTTTAAAGATATCGAGGGCATTTCACCACTTAAATGTTACTGCAATGTCAAGGTTTCATATTCAATCAATTCAAACTCAAGCTAGTTTGAAATGCTACAGAAAATGATAAAACCAATTTCCCATGCAGTCATTTCCTGTTAATCTTCATGCATGCACTCTTTATAGCAAGAGTTGACAAGGATGGACAATTTGATGTTCTTACGCAGTGAACAGCTTTTATCTCAAGTTGACTGATAATAAGTTTCAAGAAAGATAATTGAGCTAAGGGTTCTAGGTGTTCAACCTTATCTTGGCCAAAAAGCTAGTCACTTCATCTCCCTATACTTAATGGTACGTGCAATGTGTTTTCCTGCCAAGAAAGAAATACATCATAGAAAGGATTCTGGAAATTTTGCAATGAAATGGCGTACCTCTGGTAATGCTTCTGGCACTAACGTTGGTAGGGAAGCATAAAAAATACATTCAGATCACTTACTAAAGCTACCATGCCTTTGCCAGTCATTTTGTGAAGTATGTTGAGCTGATTTTCATGTACAGGTAGCACAAGGCCATGGATGCAGCAGGATGATGACGATGGCGGCCCTGTCAGGGTTTGGACGTGCACTAGGTCTGGACTGAAATGAAATCTGCACAAATAAAAAAAGAGGATATGTGAAATGAATTAATTCAAGAAGTCATGCAATCTTCACAACTTCCAACTAACACAAGACAGGCAACAGATTCACTCCTTTGACTGTCAAAGGCATCAAAAATATGGCAAGCAAATCAAAATCACTTGCCAGAAATGATTTTTAATTTTTAAGAGACATAGAAAATCTGGAAAAAATGGAAAAGCCATATAATCCTGAGGGCTGTGCCAACAATTTCAAATATGTGACCCATCACGTCAAAATGAGACGGAAGTCGCATTTTTTGAAATTTCATTTTATTATTCATTATTATTCTCCGTTTCATAAGCTTTAATTTGGTATATAGTTCAACTCTAGAGATCGAGTATTAGTGGAGATAATAGCTTTTGAAACTTGAATATAGAAAAGCGCTTCCAAAGTTTGACTTCCGTTTTGCCGACATGCAGCATTTTCCGTTTGGAATGTCAACTAGATTTGGAAAAAGTCCTTAGCAACCGTTTATTAATTTGAATAAAACTTAGTCCTTATGTTTCTTTAGGATCTCTTCTCATGAAAACATGAATTTTAATTCATTTAAGCCATGAATTTTAACGCTTTAAGGGGTAGAAAATCAAGTAGTTTCATGGCACTGAAAAAGCTTCCCGCATCGACTTCGTGCTTTTTTCGTTGAGCCGTTCCTATACATTGTATGCCGGTATGCTCTTCTTTATTTTCTCCATAAAGGGTTTAATAACCTAGCTTTAGTCAAAATTTTTATAAGTCTGTCATTTGTGCGGGGAAATTTTTAGATTATAGTTCAAACTTTAAGAGGTTCTCATTTCATTTTATTTTTTCTAATTTAATCATGTAAACTTGATTTCTTTCAATGTCATTTGCTTTCTTTTTCCAAGCTTGGATTCGATTATCGCAAAGTGATTAAAGCCTGGTAAAATTACTGAATAGACGAATCTTTACCAACCATGATATTGACGGAGATCGTTGATGTCTGATTATAAAGCTAACTTATTTACTCTTCGTCTTGTGAAAGAGCAATAGAATTCGCCACTTTTGGAAGCTTAAGAATTAACACACGATTATTGATTTTTCTCTCTTTTCTTCTATATCACGCACCTGTATTATAATCTCGACAGAGTTCTCTTTCTTTCTTTTGAAAGCTAACTGTCCTTTCTTCTCGATTTTTGAAGGAGCTAGATAACTTCCCGCTTTCTAAAAAAAAAAAAAGATTAACACTCCCTGACGAGACAATTATTGTTTGAAAGTGATCTTCTCTCCGCTCTAGTTCACTCATGCACTTGTTTCATAATCTCAACACAGGTCCTTCCCTTTCTGGTTAAAAGCTAACTTTCTTTTCTTTTTGGCTTTTAAACGAATTAGAGAATTGGCCGCTCATTACCATCATATTAACTAGCGGGATGAGCTCTTAGCTTGAAAGTCATCGTTTCTCTTCGCTCTATAGTCAACTCGAGCTTTAAAACAAATCAGGCACTTGTTTCAGTATCGCAACCAAGGGCCTTTTTTTTCTGGTTAAAAAGCTAACTTTCTTTTATTTTCGACTGTTAGAAGAGTTACAGAATTGGCTGCTTATTATAATGTTCAACAGCGGGATGAAGATAAACTGCTTCTTAGCGCCGCTCTAGTTAACTAGAGCTTTAAAAAAAAACTGCTTTTTTTGTCAAATCAACGCCCTGCCATTCTCTCTCTCCTTCTAAATCACACACCTGTATCATAATTTCGACAGTTCTTCTTAATTCCGTTTTGAAAGCTAACTGTCTTTTCTGTTTGTTCTTTACTTTTTTAGCAGATTAAACAACGATGGGTTAAAACAGCTTTATAATAAAGAAATATTTTTACCCTGCTCTAGTTCATTCTACCTTTTAAACAGTGTATACAATCTTCTGGTTTCTAAAAGCTGAATTTCTTTTCTTTTCGCCATGTTAATGAGGTATAGAATTCGCCCCTTTCAAAGAACAAGGATTACGTCATCTCCTCCGCGAGACGATTATTGATTTTTTTGTCTCTCTCCCTCATTGTCCTTCTAAATCACGCGCTTGTTTTATAATCTCGACACAGGTCCTTTGCCTGGTTCTGCCTGGTTAAAAAGTTAAATTTCTTTTCTTTTCGGCTTTTAAACAAAATAGAAAATGGGCCGCTTATCATGCTTATTATCATCATTTTAAACAGCGGGATTAAGATAAACTGCAGCTTAACTTCAAAGTCATCATTTCTCCCTGCTCTGTTAACTCGAACTTTAAAAATAATCATGCACTTATGTCATAATCTCGACACAGGTCCTTTTCTTTCTAATTAAAAAGCTAATTTTCTTTTCTTTCGGCTTTTAAACGAATAAGAGAATTAGCCGCTAATTATCATCATGTTAACTGGCGGTATGAACAAGATGAAGATAAACTGCATCTTGGCTTGAAAGTCATCGTTTCTCTCCGCTCTAGTTAACTCGAGCTTCAAAACAAATCAGGCACTTGTTTCATTTTCGCATGACCAAGGGCTTTTTCTTTCTGGTTAAAAAGCTAATTTTCTTTTCTTTTCGACTGTTAAAAGAGGTACAGAACTGGCCGCTTATTATCCTTATTCTAACTAGCTGGATGAACATGATGAAGATAAACTGCGTCCTCATGAGCTTGAAAATCATCGTTTCTCTCCGCTCTAGTTAACTCGAGCTTCAAAACAAATCAGGCACTTGTTTCATTTTCGCAACCAAGGGCTTTTTCTTTCTGGTTAAAAAGCTAATTTTCTTTTCTTTTCGACTGTTAAAAGAGTTAAGAATTTGCCGCTTATTATCCTGATGTTCAACAGTGGGATGAAGATAAACTGCTTCTTATAGCGCCGCTCTATAGTTAACTAGAGCTTTAAAAAAGTAATGATAACTGCTTTTTGTAAAAATTAACGCCCAGACAATTCTCTCTCTCCTAAATCTTTCACCTGTATCATGATTTCAACAGTTCTTCTTAATTCTGTTTTGAAAGCTAACTTTCTTTTCTGTTCGGCTTTTAAAGGAATAAGAGAACTGGCCAATTATTATCATCATGTTAACTGGTGGTATGAACATGATGAAGATAAACTGCGTCTTAGCTTGAAAGTCATCGTTTCTGTCCGCTCTGTTAACTCGAGCTTCAAAACAAAATCAGGCACTTGTTTCATTATCGCAAAAAAGAGCCTTTTCTTTATAGTTAAAAAGCTAATTTTCTTTTCTTTTCGGCTGATAAAAGAGTTACAGAGCTTGCCGCTTATTATCCTGATGTTCAACAGCGGGATGAAGATAAACTGCTTCTTATAGCGCCGCTCTATAGTTAACTAGAGCTTTAAAAAAGTAATGATAACTGCTTTTTGGAAAAATTAACGCCCAGACAATTCTCTCTCTCCTTCTAAATCTTTCACCTGTATCATGATTTCAACAGTTCTTCTTAACTCTGTCTTGAAAGCTAACTTTCTTTTCTGTTCGGCTTTTAAAGGAATAAGAGAACTGGCTACTTATTATCCTCATTCTAACTGGCGGGATGAACATGATGAAGATAAACTGTGTCTTAGCTTGAAAATCATCGTTTCCCTCCGCTCTAGTTAACTCGAGCTTTAAAGCAAATCAGGCACTTGTTTCATTATCACAAAAAAGAGAGCCTTTTCTTTCTGGTTTAAAAGCTAATTTTCTTTTCTTTTCGACTGTTAAAAGAGTTACAATATTGGCCGCTTATTATCCTCATTCTAACTAGCGGGATGAACATGATGAAGATAAACTGCGTCTTCATGAGCTTGAAAATCATCGTTTCTCTCCGCTCTAGTTAACTCGAGCCTTTAAAACAATCAGGCACTTGTTTCATTTTCGCAACCAAGGGCCTTTTCTTTTTGGTTAAAAAGCTAATTTTCTTTTCTTTTCGACTGTTAAAAGAGTTACAGAATTGGCTGCTTATTATCCTCATTCTAACTAGTGGGAAAAACATGATGAAGATAAACTGCGACTTAGCTTGAAAGTAATCTTTTCACTCCGCTCTAGTAAGCTCGAGCTTTAAAAAGATTGTATACAATATACTGGTTTCTTAAAGCTAAATTTCTTTTCTTTTCGCCATGTTATAAAAAGGTATAGAATTCTCCCCTTTCAAAGAACAAGGATTAAGTCACCTCCTGTGCGAGACGATTATTGATTTTTTTCCTCTCTCTCTCTCATTGTTCTTCCAAATCACGCGCTTGTTTCATAATCTCGACACGAGTCCTTTTCTGTCTGGTTAAAAGCCCAACCTTCTTTTCTTTTCGGCTTTTAAAAGTGTGACAGAATTTACCCCTTATTATTATCGTGTAAAACAGTGTCCTTGTTTGAAAGTCATCTTTTCACTCCGCTCTAGTTAACTTGATCTTTAAGAAATAATAAAACCTGCACAATGAGGCATGGTTTGAACGGTTAACGGACGATTTACGAAGAAAAATCAATCATTGGAATAAGATGACAGGACCGATTCGTAGTTGATGCGATGATAACAGAAGCAATATCTAATCTTAGAACAATTCGAGACGGCGCAAGCACGAGCGTAGCACACGACAATTACAAAGGCATTTTATTGCGAATTCTTTTACAGAGATCACGTGACTGCGAACATCCAATGAACAAAGCCCTGCGTAGCTAGGGGCGGGGCCTAGCAGATGGCTTTCTTCCAGCACTGGCACGTACCAGCTGTCCGAAAAAATAGAAGAGTTGACCGAAAAAAGGACTCGCAGAAAAACTGCTTTTTCTACCCTTTCCCGTTATATTTAGGACTCAATTTTTTTACAGAGCATTCATGAAACATTGAGGATTCAAATCATTGGAGAAGAAAAAAATCCAAAAATTTAAAGTTTTTCGAGATTTGCCCAATTTTCTCAAGTTCTAGCCCAGCGACTTCTGTCTCATTTTGACGTGATGGGTCACATATATAGATGTTATTTCAGATGTGAATATCTGAAATTGTAGCTTCTTAGCTGGGTTGTTAGGTGTGCAGTGGCCTTTCTGAATAATGGGAGGGATAGCATTTACCTGTTCTATGATCCTATCCATATGTAATGAGGCAGATCTCAATATAAAAAAAAATATAAAAAATTACTCCATGGCAATCATTTCTCCATACCATTATCTTTAAAATAGGAATCTTTTGTTCTACATCATTACTGCCCACAATCTGCCTTGGGTTTTCATACACTGGACAAGAAATAAAGCTTCTAGAGACAACAAATAACAAAAGCATACAACAATTTTCACTTACTTGTGACAAACATAGGATGGATCAAAGCTGTGGAATGCTCTAGCATGAATCAGTACAATTACATCCCATACAGATGTTTCAAATTGATTATGTTTGAATGAGAATTCCTTTCATAACACCTCCATAATCATACCTGTGATGCTCTTGACTTGCTCTCAGCTGTGACTGACAGGCTTCAATGACCAACTTCATCTCTCCAACAGCACCATGGCTCAGACTATCCCTGTACAGAAATATGCGAAAAATTGATAAACCATTGAATTAGCAATTACAGTGCCACCATGTGTACAAACGTGTATAACATTAAAAAAAATCAAAAATTCAAGAGACAAGTTTTCCATAACAGTGATACAAATACTGTTTCATGATGACCCCACTTTGAATTTCAAGAAGAAAAGAAGCTTTCCTTTGTCCCAAACTATTGGATGCAATATCAAATTTTAACATTTCCAACCACCTACAGTAGTCAAGGGCTAGCTACATGTACATGACCATTCCAGCAAGTGTTTAACAGATACTGGAAAAGTTTGATCTAGATATCTATAGATCTTACTTGAAAAATTATTCATTTTAGAAGTGTCTATAGTCACAAAGTCATATAAACAAGTAGGCCTTTCTAAAGCAAAAATATCTTTTTATTTCACTTTTGTTATTATAGAAAAATTATTATAAGTACACAAGATTTTCCAATTGTATAAATAAAAGAAAATAAATTACCCAAGTGCTACAATCTTAAGTGATTCTTCTGCCCTCATGGCTGGCTCCTCTGTTCTCATCACATCATCTGCAAGAATTCCAGGCACATCTACATTCTGATTGTGCATCCTGACACTCTTTGCATCATCCAGAGTTAAAACATGGTCTGAAGTGGTTTCTCTCTGAGCTGATATGGGAACGACTGATGTCTTTTCATCTTTCAAATGACGAAGTCCAAGGTCATTGGATGTTATGTTAGGCTTACTCTCTCCTGCAGGTGTTTTAGAATCCACAGGTAACTGACAAATATCTTGTTTGTCTGCTAGAAGGTGACGACTCAAAATGCGACAAGATCCCTGAAGAAGTTTGGACGGTTTCTGTTGTATTGCACTTTTAAGAAGAGATTCAAACTGCTCACTACTATGCAGAGGGGAAGTTCTAGTGATAGAATTTCCTTCTGCTGCTACCTTTTGATTTTGTTCCCTTTTCATTCCACCTCGAATTGATTGCTGTTCATGCAGAGGGTGAGGTTTCATCTTTCTTGCCGCTTCTATATCTTGTTCGACAATTTCTTTCAAGCCTGTCATTTTCAAGCTGACCCCTTCTGCTTTCTCTTCATATGTCGAATTAGCAATGGTCTCACCATGATCCTGACATTTTCCATGAAGAGCACTGGAGGACACTGCACATATTCGGTCAATTTCTTCATCCTCCTCAAAGAACCACTCAACATCATCAACATCATTTTCTTCGAATGATTTCTCACAAGCGGGATCATTCTGGCTGTGCCCATGTAGTGAGAACTTTTCAAGTTTTGCAGCCAGCTTTCCTGCAGCCGTTGAATGTATGTCCTCTGCCCCATCACTGTACTGAGAATCACTTTCAAAGAACCAACTAACATCATCATCATCCTTCAATATTGCACTTGAGGTATCGAGTTTGGCACTGCTGGCTGAAAGAACTGTATGTGCACGCTTTTTCACAAGGGAAGAGGTTGCAGATTCAAGGTTGGAAGAAACTGTACCTTTCTGATGTTCACTGCCCCTGGATACTGCATTAGTATTGTTCTTGAACATTGTTTGAGACCGTAAGGCACAGCTGTTATTGCTGTTCTGGTTGAGGAAAACTCTATCTATTGCTGTGACCTCTGACCTTGTAATGTCATTATGGTGATGAGGTTTCTTCCCTAATGAGCTCTGAAGTGAAGGTGATGAAGCAGAAAGCATCATCCCATCCTTTTCTTCCTCACTTTCAGCTTTGACTGATGCAGGTTTGGAAAGAGTGTGAATAGAAACAGTGCTTTGTTCAGCAATGTTTTCACATTCTTGAAGAAACTCATCTCCAGCACCGATGATATCTTGTATTGGAACATCCTGCAAGTAAAAACAAGAGAGGAAGTCTAAAAAGTGGTCCACAGCAAAGGCTCAACAACCTTTAAAGAAAGAAATAGATAATCTTGAAATGACTCGTTGGAGTTTCATCAGGCTTTAGTTCCCTTTCAAGTTGCCTATTAAATGGGATTTAAAGAGAAGGTGGAGTTCTGGAAAAGGCAAAAAATAACTTGTGAGCTTTCTCATTCCTTTCATATCAGTTTGGAAGAACATCATAGCAGAAATGTCCCCTGAAAAGGATTGCTCTTCAAATGCCCCAATATATTCGAAATATGACGAGAAATAGCTGACGTTTTGGGGCCGAACATTCATGCCACATGTGTGTACAGTCCCATGTACCCATTTCTGTGTGCAGTGCATGTGCAGCAAGACTGGGTAAATTTCTTGTCATATTCTTATTTAGACATGATCAATCTTCCCCAATTGCTTGAGACATTTTCTTTCACAATTTAATTGCATGACTCTGGGCCCTGTTGCATAAAACTTACCATTAACGGTAACTCTGCCATCAATAGTAATTCCCATAGAAACCTTGGTTTTGATTGGCTGTTGAGTGATGTTACCATGGTAGTTACCATTGATAGCAGAGTTACCATTAATGGTAAGTTTTATGCAATGGGGCCCTGAACTCAATTTTATCTTTAAGGTGGTCAACAGCCCTGCGGTATTGTGAGCAAGTGCGCCTAAATACAGAAACAGCAAATCTTGTGTACCTGATTGAGCAATGACTGGACATTTGCAGCCCACAGTCCAGAGAGAGTGACCAGTGTTGTGCAGCCTGACCCATGGCGTTTGTGTTGCGACAAACAGAACTCTCTTGCCAACTGACCTACAGGATGCTGTGGAAGGAATATAGGAAGAATCGTGAGTTACCCTATACAGCTAGTCATGATTATTTAATGGGTACAAAGTTGATTCTCTTGGTACAAATACTTCCACTGAGAATGCCCTTACAAAAAATCAAATATTAATAGGGTACACATGAAAGATAAATTTTGCTGTTGTATATTAATCATTTAGTACTGGTATATCATTTTTAAGAGGGGCTACACTGTACTTTTTTTTTCTGGAAATGTCCTCATTTTAACTCATTTCAACTATATTCATTGCCATGGTTGCTCTAATGTGCCATTGTCACTAAATTTACATTTCCATTTATCTTTTGGGGATTTTTTTTCCTCTTTTTCTTTTGTCAGCAAATTTGTATTCAGTCTTTCCTTGGTAGCATACAAGACACTAAATAATCAAGTACCTTAGACTTCCAAATGCTACATGTCATTCTGTTTCACTTCCAGGGCCCTGTTCCATACAACTTGTTATCAATAACAATTTACAATAACATACGCTACTGAAATACTTGCATCTGATTGGCTAAAAGCAAATTTGTCATAGAACTGGGGCAGCTGTTATTTGTAACAAGTTTTATGAAACGGGGCCCTGGTATCCTTGCTTTTATTGCCTAGGATTCCTAAATGCAGATTGCAATAATCACAAATCACTGTTATAAATTCAAACCTTCCTCATCACTTGCTTTCAACACTGAACAGCCACATTTATACCAGGACATGAAAGTGGAGTAATTTGGCCCTCCTACATAAGTACACCATACTACATCTACTCCAATAGGCCATTTTCGTAAAGCATTCAAATTTTTATGCTACCTTTTTTGATCAAACTAACTACCTGTAATAGACTATAGACCCGTTTACTAATTTCTTGAACAAAAGTTTCTCTTGAAGACTCAAAAAGCATGCCAGAAGCTTGCCTGACATGGCAACAACTAATGTATGCAAAATGGAATCTATCCATAGAGATGCCATTATGCATAGCACGTGCAGTTGGTAACTAAGGATTCTGGAGAGAAACATGCATAAATTGAAATATATTAGTTAACAGGTCTATTACATCCACTTTATTGTATTTTAATAGTCAGAATGCAGATTGCAACATAAGTGCTGCTAGGGTGGGCAAGCAATAATGTTTGACCAACCCAACAACACCTAATACATCCAATTCACATTCCAACTAATGAAAATATAGCTTTTCACAGGTGCATGTAATAGTTTGGCACTAGGCAAACCTGTATAAATAGACCTGTTCACAAAGTCATTCAAATTTATGGATGTTTCTTTCCTGGGGACCAACAGTAAACGAGGTATTCCATTAACCTGTTATTAATGAATGAACTACAATACTTGAAATCCAGTTTGCATACATTACTTGTTGCTATGTCTGACAAGCCTCTGACAAGCTTTCAGGTTGTCCAGAACAACCTTTGTTGTAAAAGTATGCATAAAATTTTAATATATTTGTGAACAAGTCTATTTGAAAACAATATGAAAATTATCTATTACAAAAGGGTGGACATTAGCATAATATTTACTCAAAATATGTCAATGTCAGGTTAATAAAGATGATGCCTCCACTACAGATAGTTACCTCAATATCTAGGCCCTGTAATAGTTCATTTGTACTGGTCACCAACACTCCCTCATTGCTCTCCTTATCAAACAGGCACTTGACACTACAAAGGAAAAAAAGAAGCATATTTTTCCTTGTAATATATTCTTAATCTTGAATGTCTGTTGCGAAGGAGCAAGATCGCTGGCCAAAAACAGACTGAAAAATTTCACTTGATCAAGGTGATAAAGATCCTATTGAAGAAACAGACATTTTATCATAATAAAATGTAAAAGGAAATATTTTCTAAGCATTTTGCTGATGAGACTTGTGTTTTTACCTCTTCAACTTAGAGGTTGACTGCCACCCAAATTGACATAGGCCCACATAGTGATGGGTCCATGAGTGTGATGTGCACTTTCATTAACAATTTACAGCATGATCAGAGTTACAAGTTCAGTCACCAAGCATGGTCATGACATAAGCCACCACTTATTCACTCCTCAAAGTGACATTTTTAAAGCGTGAAATGCATACAGGTGACTTCTTTCCACCTCAATAGACTTTCAGGTGTGTGAATAATGAATTAATGTCGACTTATTTCATGAGATGGCATTGCCATAAGTTCTTGTATGTCAGAACCATGTACATATTCTACTAATGAGCTTCTTAAATAGTGACACATGGCTATATCTTGGTTTAGGAAACTACTCGTTCGTTTGCACACACACACACGTGCATGCAGAGTGTATGGAGTGGAACTGAATACACCAATGATGCGTTACTCTGCGGAATGAATTGTGGTTTCCTATTTCACGATAATGCTTTGACACATTAATTACCCTTTAACTGGTCCCAGAAGAGATGACACTGAAGAACCTGCATATGAGACAAGATCAGAAAGGATAATAAATAAATTGATATTGATAAATAAATGTGCTCAGAACATCTCCACTCCAGTATTTAGCACAATGTAGTATATTGTGGGAGTAACCACAGGCTAAAGGCAAAGCATAAGATAAATGAAAAGAGCAAGCAAATCTGGAGCCAGAAAAAATATGGGTGTGGCTTCCTTGATGGCCTATTCGAGAGTTTCAGGGCTAATGTACATGTATCATTGTCAGTAAGTTAGAAAACCCTTTCTAATCTGACTGCATTTCTAAAACACACCGGTTCTGTAATGTATCAAAATTTATGCACATTTCTTCTCTGAGCACCTAGTGACGAGCTATTCCATTAACTTGCTTTTTATAAATGAGCCTCAATGCCTGGAATCCTGTGTGCATACATTACTTGTTGCTATGTTTGGTAAGCCTCAGGCAAGCTTTCATGTTGTCAAGAACAACCTTTGTTTGAAAGGTATGTATAAAATTTGAATACATTACTGAACCAGTCTATTCAGGGAGCATGAATGAATAGACAAGTCCACAAATGTATTCCAATGTAACATTGTCTACAATGCTAGTAATGGAATATTGCATTCACCTGTTGCAAAGTCTAGCATGCATAGTTTATTTGAGAGGTACATGTACATGTATTCATATATTTTGAATACATTTGTGAAGTTGTCTATATTCACTGAAGGCATCAGACTGTAACAAGGAATGGACCTGTTTACTATTCATGCATCTCAGGGTTCTCCACTGGTCTGTATTTTGTTCGGGGGCTCTTGTGTTCGTCGGCCTCCGAAGTCAAATTTGCGGTTTCGCGACGGCGTCAAATTTGCGGTTTCGTGATGGCATACGTATTATAGTGCACTGCGTCGAGATTCCTCAGTGGCTTCATCGCCTGCCGCAGCAGCTTCTGCTTCGTTAGCATCACGAACTTTTGAGAAGAAATTCAATATCGACAGGGATCGAGACGACATTTTTGATTCATCGAATGAGTGGGCGACGCACGTGCACCGCGGATCCACAGACAGAACTCATTGCGATCGATCCAGAGAAGGTGGCCGTGATCACAATGAGAATTCGACGTGGTTCATGCAAAGAGATAATGCGTTCGTGCGGGTTTCCGACATGATCATGCGAGTAAAGTTTTTATTTTAAGCCGATGCTTGATTGCGCAGTACCGCGCAGTCTTGATGCTGTCTTGTCTGTGCGTGAAAATATGTCAATTTTCATATCTGGGCGCGTCAAGTTTTTGTCCGGGCGGGGAAATTTTGTCCGGGCGCTAAACTGGTTTTTCAAATTTTACCCGGGCGGAGCCCCCGGGTAAAACCGCTAGTGGAGAACCCTGCATCTTTCTCTCCAGGACCCCTGGTAACTATTCAATTCACCTGCTTTGCATACTGGTATGGAAGGAATTTACTTTACATGTTACATTAATGATTGCTATTGTCAGGCAAGCTGCTGGCAAGCTGTCAAAAGAAACTTTTATACTTGCATTAAACTTGTAGACAAGTCTATCAGAACTGTGCCAAAGTTTCAAAGTACCACCTTGTTGTTGGACTCAGAGCCGTTCATAAATTCGATTGATGTTGAACATCAGGCATCATCTGGGAAGAAAGGCTACTGAAAACCCCGAGGTGTAATTGTTAAAGTCTGCCAAGCTACAAATACCTCAAAAATCCTAAAGAGCCTGAAATTAGCATTCAAACTGCTCCTCTTATTAAACCCTTCTTTTATTAAATTTGTTCCTTCTTCATATCAAGTGCTTCATCACCTGTGACAATAGAGACCAATAGACCTGTTCAAAAATATATTCAAATTTTATGCATACTTTAAAAACAAACTTTAACAAAGGTTGCTCTTGACAACCTGAAAGCCTGTTAGAGACTTAACAGGTTAATGGAATACCTCGTTACTAGGTTCCCAGGAAAGAAACATCCATAAATTTGAATAACTTTGTGAACAGGTAAAGCATTAAAAGCATTACGAACAGGGTACTTTACAAATGTTGCACATTTGAGAATGGTTCTTCCTCAAGTACCTGGCGGTGACCTATGTCACTATTGCAGTCACCTGTGGGAATTAATTGTATTTCAAAAAGTCACAGGGAAGGTTGAATGCACCACTTGTGACAAAGAATAAGACAAGAAAAAGCGAGATAAAGAAAAGGACAAGGACAAAGAACAAAAGGATAATAAAGTTAAAAAGTGAAAATATGCTGAAAATGGTTAATGATATTGAATGAAGAGCAGGAAGAAAAGGAGGGAGCAAAGGAGAGAAGAAAGAAAAAGACACAAAAGACCGAGGTGGAAGGAATAGAAAAATAAAAAACCCATATAAACAGTAAATGCAAGAAGGGAAGTGGAACTGGAGATGGGAGATGAAAAGGAGGGGGGCAGGGGTGGGGAGGTGTATGAGAGCAGAGGGAGAGGGGAGGAAAGAAGGATGGGAGGAGGGGGAGGAGGATAGGAGATGGAAAATAAGAAAGGGGAAGAGTGGAAGAAAAGTAGAAGGGAGGAGGGGAAGAAAAAGAGAAGGGAAGGTAACTAGAGGAAGGAGGAGGGAAAGGGAAGGAGGGAAAGAGGAAGAGGGGAGTGGCAGGAAAATAGGAGGGAGGAGAGGAAGGAAAAGGGACGGGGATCACAAAGGGAAGGTGGAAGGAAGGGAAGGATGGGAAATCTAGGGTAAGGTCAAAGGAGGGGAGGAGGGGAAGGAATAGAGGTGGGGAAGGAAAAACTTACCCCCACCCCCATATAATGATGATTACCCCCCCCCCCCCCCCCCTGCCCAGGACAACCACCCCAGAATCCGGGGATAGTTGTCCTGGGAGGTAATCCTGGGGGGGGGGGGGGGGGAATTGTCCAGGGGGTAGTTGTCTGGATACGCTTTCAGTTTCAAATACTTTACCAATGGCCCGAAGAGCAGAGAGGTTAGTGTGTCCAGATCCTGGAAAGGATGCACTCATTTTATGCAGTGGGCATGCAGGTGTGAGGTGGAATTCGAAGTCGATTCGTCTGCTTGAGCAAGGCCATGTGTCGGGGGGGACAGACGCAGCATCAACGCATCATACTATTTTTTCATTGATGACACTCAAAAATAACTCCATAATTCAAGGGTAAAGCAGTCACCAGTAGAAGCTAACACTCTATACTATTAAACTAAACGAGAGGTAAACATATTCAGAACCCCTCAGCCTTTATCATGTTTGAGGATCAAGCTTCAAGTTCAAAGTCAAAATGCAGACTTTGCAGTGTCATATTTACCGCGTCGCGTCGCTAGCCATACATGGCCTGGGCCGGGCCTGGGCAAAATGACTTCTGGTTAGTCAAATTCAGAATCATGTATAAATTTCTAAAAATTACTTTATATTATAACCACATACTTGTTTATTTTTATTCATATTAAATACTGAAATTATGAAAATATATTTTTATAGATCTTTGAACAAATTTAAATATCTAAAAAGTATTTTCTAGCCTAAGAATTATAAACGACCTTTAAATATTTAAGAAACCAAGATGGCTGCGCCCTTGCGACAATTTCTGACGAAGAATCTTCTTCAAAAATATCGTAAAATTGACATTCGCAAGTCGGAATCATTGTCAATTTGTAAGCATACGTTTAATCTACATCCAACTGTTGCAGACAACTGCAGTTTAAAGTGTAAAAATGGCATAGGAAGCACAAATACTTTGCCGCAGCTGCCTTTAGCGGAGATAGGTCAGTCGTGTCGCCCGAACTTCCGGGGAGGTATGCGGCAAGTGACCGCATCCCTAAGCACGTCCTCGCAATTCTATACAGGCAATATTGGTCAACGGTACTCTCGCTCGCGCTATTCGCATCAGGAAAGTAGATCTAGTGGAAACTTTTCATTGGCACTCGGAATAGGAGGTAATTTTATTATAATTTTTAAAAAGTTTTTCAAGTTTTATGTCATGCTATTCCTAGGCCAGGGTGTCCACAGAAATTTTTTATTTCAAGCTTCAGGTTTTTTCTGGAAATTTTGTTTACATATTTGATAAGAATAATTTATCAGATGACACATGGTTTAAATTTCATCATTTTCTGACTTTCCTATCAAGAGATAGAGTTCCTCAAAATCAAGGTAATTTTCTGCCCCTTTTTGCCCATTTGCTCTGTAATATAAACATGGACAGGGATACCCTGAAAAAATGACATTTATCAGGCCGTTACTTTTTCAATATTCATTTTCATGCAGGGATCCACCAATGAAAAGTTAGCATAATGTATCCTCTTTCAGATTATATAAGATTTATATTGATTTGAAATTGGGATCAACTGTCAAAATTCAAAAAATGGCCAAAAATGGCTAAAAATCAGTTTTTCCATTGACATTGTAATTGAATGGGAAATGCACAGTTGTTTCATAAGATTTTGACAAGCATTTCCTATTTACCTTCTATTTCTTTTCCCTCTCAGTAACATTTAAGGATCCAAGTATTGAAATGTAGACAACAACTTTCTCTATCAAATGGTACCAAACATTTGATATAAAAATGTGGAGATCAACATGCAGAACTGCATTGAGTAAAGGACAAATAACAGACCACTTTTGGTACACAATTCAGTATGCTTTTGGTACACAAACTCAAATCTCTGCCGGACACCCTACTATTCCAATTAATTTTCCATCCTTTTTTGTCATGGCATCGTCATGCCATGGCATGCATCACTTATACATGTACAAACTTATCTGAAGATGCATGGCTAGCCTGGAAGGCTCTGAAAAATTAAAAAAAAAAAAAAAAAAGGCTGACGCTACTCTTCTATTTTTTTTTTTACTCTTCAAAGAGCCTTCCAGGCTGTGCATGGCATATGGCATGGCCATGATTGTAGGATTATTTGTTAGCTTTCTTTCAAAATAAATGTTTGAACTTATATTAAAGTTTGAGTGGTGAGTGACAATAACATGAATAACCTCGCATATATGTGAGCGCCTTGAACTAGTCTTACTTTGACTTTGAGTTTGATGATAAATATTAATTTTTATGATAATATTGATAATTTCCCCTAAGAAGTTTTTAAGAAAGATATTTAAAATCAATCATTGATAATTCAACAAGGGCAGGCTTTTGTACTTGTAGGAGTTGACTAATAACTAAGCCTACAAGTACAATCCCCCTTCCCCCCCCCCAAAAAAAAAATAAATAAATAAATAAAAAAATTAAAAATTATAAAAAAAAAATAAATAATAATAATAATAATTTTAAAAATAGTAATAATAATTTATAATAATTTATAATAAATAAAATTAAAAGAATAGACTAATGATGATAAATATGAGCCTAGATTTAAAATGAATGAAAATTAAAAATTCTAGAAAATCAGAAGCTGGTTATCAGTCTCCCACAGGTTGGCAATCTGTTATACTTTATATACTTCTATATAGTCTATTTTGATTATATGATTATAATTTTCTAGGTAGTTCCAATTAAATTAAGATCACTTCAGTTCAAAATAACCTTTGGTCATACAGTATTTTGAATTCATTGCCAGTTGGGATGGGACAAGTTGATATATGATCATGTAAATGTTTCTCCTGTTCAGGTTTTGCCTTGTGCTCTGCTGGCTTAGCATTTACTTTCTGGAAGGAAGACAACAAAGAGACGATAGAAAAGATGATTGCAAGAGCTATAGTAAGTCTATAATCCCTATTTGCCACATATGGTATTTGAACTATGATACATGTATCGTTATCAAGCATGCCCATTTTATTGGATGTACAGTACATTGATTTATGGTTTCTTTCTTGAGTTGATGAATACGCATCATGAAAGGCCACTGATGCATCTCATTGGTAATAGTTTGTTGTGATTGAAGTATTATGTACATGAAAAGGAAATGACAAAAAACATGTATTTCATCACACCAATAGATATGTAAAGAAAAGTAATTTATTCATTAATGTACGTGTCATGCAGAAAGCCGTCTAGGGAATCAAAAAATGAGGGACACTGAAAATTGAGGATGTGGACTTGATATGGAAATTGATAAAAAACAATTCTAAATGAATTCAGGAGAAATCTCTGTTATTCAGTCGGTGTACATAACTGTTCATCCGCTCAATCAAAATTAAGGGCCACAGAAGATTGACTCCTGCAATAATATGAACATAAGCAAAATGTAAAAACTTTTAGGAAATAAAGTATTTTTCAATATTTTCATAACCAACCTCAAATGATATTTCATATACAGATAGCAGAGAGGGAGAATAGACTTGGCGATGCAGACAAGTTCTACCACCAGGCGACTGTGATGTGTGAGAAGGAGAACAACTCACAAGCTCTTCTCTATACCTATGATCAGGTGAGGTTTTAACCCTGTCACTGGAGAGTTATTTGTTCAAGGTTTTCTGCAGTGTTAAAAAGTGCTTATTGTTCACAGAAGCTCTTTTTAAGAACTTGCTGTAGTTGAAGCAGGGTGGTCAACAAACCCAAATTCAAACATGTAAAATTGCAACTGGGAAGGAATATTAACTGTTGTGTACAAAGGGCAAAGTCCCTTTCAGCCGGGCGCAGTGCCCGCTGGAAGCTCTGTGGTTCTCAGAGGCTCCCTGGTGCAATCTAAGCCATATTCTGAAGCATTTTCAAACAAATTTATGACTAATATTTCATAAATAATGTTGGTTGAAAATGATCATTCATTAAATTTTAACCTGTCGCTAATTTTCAAACCTGTAGTTCAAAATTCAAGCCTGTTGCTGTTACATGTTAAAACCTCTTGTGGACCACCCTTGTTGAAGTATATATAGTCAAACCTTTCTTAGCACCTGCATCCCTATAAGAACTGATTGAAAGATGTCATTTCCCAACACAAAAAGGCAAATGGGGTACAGGAGGGAAGAATCAGAGATTGTATCATCTGCTTCGAACCAGGAGATTGTTAACTCATTTACTTTAATACAGAGTTAATGCCCTCCAAGCTCTCAGCAGATTATAGGGGTTGCAGTGGCGGATCTACATAGGGGGAAAACCGGCCCGTGCAACCTCTTTTGAAACTCAACTGGCATACCTTAAGTACACAATGAAAAAAAAAATTCCCCCCTTAATTGTGTACTCTTCCAGCTCTGTGCCCCCTCTTTTACAAAATCCTGGATCCGCCCCTGGGGTTGGGGGGAGGGAAGGAGTGGTTATATAATATATTAAAGGCATATATATAGTAGGCAGTTCCATGTACAGTGGGTCATAAATCGCTGACACCAGACTTTGTGGAAAGTACTGGAAATATTAATGTGTGTACAAGTCTGGGACACAGCAAAACCAGCTGCCCAGCCAAGAAATACCCCCCTGATCTTTCTTTAGGTGCGTCTCCATCAGCCCGAGTTTGCTCAAGCTCGAGATTCTAGCCCGATCAGCGCTTCTCGAGAAAAAAGTCCGAGCTTGAAAAACCCCGTCTCCATCAGCCCGAGTCGAGCAATTCTCGCTTGTTCTTGGAATAAACTCGAGCTTCAGAGCATGCGCACTTCGAAGATGGAAAATTAAAAAAAATATATAGGATAAATGAAGGAAAGACAAAGAAATACATAAGATAGAAATAAGAATAGATAATGGGGAAAACAAATATATAAGGAGAAAAGGGAGAGAAGGAAAAACAAAGTAATACATAAGAAACAAAGAAATGCATAAGGAAAAAAATAAAATAGAAAAACAAAGAAATATATTTAAGGAAATATGAAGAAATATATATATAGAAGGAGGAACAAAGAAATACATAAGAATAAAAAGAAGAATAAATAATGTGGAAAACAAAGAAATACATAAGGAAACAGATAAAATAGAAAGAAAAACAAAGAAATACATAAGGATGTATTAGGAAAAGATAAGAGAGAAGGAAAACAAAGAAATATAAAGGGAAGAGGATAAAAAAGAAGAACAAAGAAATACATATGAATAGATAGAAGAGCAGACAACGGGAAAACAAAGAAATACTTAAAGAATCATAGAGAAAAGAGGATAACAAGAAGAACAAAGAAATACATAAGAAATGAAAGAAGAATAAAAAGTGCAGAAACAAAGAAATATGGAAAAAGATAAAATAGAAAGAAAAATAAAGAAATACATATGAAGAGAAGAGGATAGAAAGAAGAACAAAGAAATACATTAGAATAGAAAAAAAGGAATAAATAATGGGGAAAACAAAGAAATGCATAAGGAGAAAACAGAGAGAAGGAAAAAACAAAGTAATACATAAGAAACAAAATATGAATATGGAAAAAGATAGAATAGAAAGAAAAACAAAGAAATATATAAGGAAATATAAAGAGAAGAGGACAGAAAGAACAAAGAAATACATAAATAAAAAAAAGAGGATAGCAAGATCGAAGAACAGAAAATGGGAAAAACAAAGAAATACATAAGGAAAAGATAAAAAGAGAGAAGGAAAACAAAGAAATATATAAAGAAAAGAAGATAGCAAGAAGAACAAAGAAATACATAAGAATAGAAAGAAGAAATAAAATGGGGAAAACAAAGAAATACATAAGGAGAAAAAAGAAAGAAGGAAAAACAAAGAAATACATAAGGAAAATATAGAAAGAGAGAAGAAAATCAAGAAATACATATGGAAAATAACATTTCTAGGATTGGTGTCATGAATAAATTCACCCAAGTCAAAACCCGAGTGCGTCTTCACCTGCAAATTAGCGGGCTTATTCGCCAAATAGCGCGCTATTTCACAAAAAAACCGGAGTTGACTTAGGCTTCTAGCTCGAGCTGGAAACCCACGAAATAGCCAGCTAATTGCGTCTTCATTACAAACTAGCTCGAGCTAGTTCTGATCGGGTTAGTTTCCCGAATCAGAATTAGCGGGCTATTTTGGAAACTCGGGCTGATGAAGATTGGCCTAGAGAGTCTTTGAGTGAAGGAAATGTAAGATAATGACTTTACCATATGGGATGATGGATGGGAAATGCAGAGCATTACATAAAGGTCTGTTGGTCATAAAACTATAGTCCACTCTCGGTGACTGACAATACCTGTTATTGGGTAAACACAGGAATGGTGTCAAATTCCCCTTGAGAGCCCAAGATTATGTGACTTCAAAGATTAACGTTCATCTTCTTAACAGAGCAATTCTTAATGTAGTCAGCTTTATTGCATCTTGTTCTCCAATCATCCAGATGGCTAATTTCAACATGAGGCATGGCCGGCTGATGAAGGCAGAGAACCTCTTTAAGGAGACAGTGAAGCTCCTGCTCACTTCAGGGATCCAGAGAGAAGATCCAGGAGTGGTGGAGATCTCCTTGAAACTCTCCAGGATTTATGAACGAATGGGAAGGTAAAGTTACAGACAGACATAGGTTTTCAAGAAAAATGCAATTTTCAGAACCTTCCACAATGTAGATTTCCCCCAAGCCTAATGCCTAAAGTCCCATAAGATAAGTTTTCTTAGACCTTATGGAGCCACTTTGTACTTATAAAACAATCATGAATTAAGATGAATTTTTAAAAATGAGCATACATTGAATACTGTTTACTTAGTAATTAATAGTTTTGTTTTGAAATTGGTCATGAAATCTCATCCTCTAAAGAAATATTGACTGTATTTACCTGTTTCAGTTTTTGAAATGTAGCTGTTCAAAAGATGGGAAGACCTTATTCTCTGTTTTGTTTAATGCTGCATTTGAAAAGCATAATTTCATCCTTATTGCACCATTAGGATATGCATGTATATTGATCACATAATTTTCACAAACACATATCCACTCAGATTTCAGAATTTAGTCCAAATGACCTTCATCTGCTCACGCTCGGACTGTAACTGTTATTAGTCTAGCTTATCACCCTGTGATCTATCTTGTATGTAGGAAAGACAAGATACTTTACTAAGTAATAACCTGTATTGATTAACCAATAGGAATGATGAAGCAGAAGTGGGATTCAAGTGGTGCATTGAAACATCAGAGAAGCTCCTGAAAGATACACCTGATGATTCGACTGAAGAAAGGTATTTGATATCAATTATCTGCATACTGTTCATTCTTATGTTTAGATTAATTTCATGTATGGAAAATGGACATGAATGGAATTTCTCTTGAAAAGTTTCTGTTGGAGGACAGTTTCATTATTTATTACCAGAACTCGATTTATAACTGAAAATTTTAATTTTAGCTTTTTTCATCAGCAGATGATTTTAATAGAAATGGTGGAAAAGGTTAAACTGATTTATCATCCTGTGAAATAATTAATGCTAAAGCTGATTTATCTTCTGTGAAATAATCAATTCAGCTCTGACAAGATAGTAAGCCTTTTCAGTAAAAAAAACAAAGAGTTTGTTCCAAATATATTCCTTGAATATACTGTCCTACATATATGTCACATCTGTCTTGCATTCTACAGCTATGCCAAGATTATGAATCTGAAATCCCTGCTAGGTATGTGCCTTGATGCCTATGCAAGGTTTCTGGGTGCAACCAACAGGCTAGCTGATGCAGAGAACCTCTACAAGAGAGCCCTGGAGATTTGTGAAGGTGACCTCAAGGTTGACGGCACACCACACCCTCAGGTATATAGGGAATAACTTGCTTATTAGCATTTACGCTCTTGAATATATGCATTTCAAGTGTGTCAGGACTACTTCTCCTGTGCTATCACCCCTGGACAACTACCCTTTTGAGAATTAATTTTTAGTTGTTCATTATGCTGTAGATAATTATTTTATAATTTAAAAAACTGTAAAAATTAACAAACCTTTCTAGAACTCACACAACTCATATGAGGCCATGTGTTGTGCATGTGGGTAAGGGCTAGTACCTTGATTTCTTTAACTCTTTGCTTATTACTCAAC
This sequence comes from Heliocidaris tuberculata, assembly GCA_025618425.1. Taxonomy (NCBI): domain Eukaryota; kingdom Metazoa; phylum Echinodermata; class Echinoidea; order Camarodonta; family Echinometridae; genus Heliocidaris; species Heliocidaris tuberculata. The sequence goes on from CM046851.1 coordinate 18,506,215, forward strand.
TATTACGTACTTTCTTTTTTTATTCTTTTTTTGTAGTCTGGAACATTCAGTGTATGTTTTGTTTGATCGTGTGAAAACGTAGTTTCCGTCGTTATCAGAGCTCAACATTACTTTTGGCAAGACCTGTGAAGTTTCCCATTATCATCACCTATTATTTTCCTATGAACTCTTTCTCATCACAGACGGTGGTATTACTGAATGACCTTGGAACGATCTGTGATATGAGAGGCCATCATGATGAAGCTATAGAGCATGTGAATAGAGCTGTAGAGCTGGCAGGGAAATCATCACCAGCAGTATTATCAACCATCCTCTGTAATCTGGCTTCTATCAAGATGCATAAAGGTAAGTAGGAATGCAACTGGAAAAACAAACTTTCTTGGTATACCCCCTCCGACAAGAAGAGTCTTACTGCTGTATAAAATGAATAACATAAATGTAGACCTGTTGATAAAAGTCTATGTGGTTATTAAAGAAAATGTGGATTTATAACTTGAAGATGAAAAAATTGATTACACCTGTGAAGGTGGATCATAACACTTCATTAACGGTTTGTTATTTTATGCATAGGAACAGGTACCCCAAATGGGTAGATACTATCCACAATTAAATATTAATTTTAGCTGATCATCATCAGGCTTTTTGACTCCTGTGCTACCTTTTTTTTTTATATGCTTTACTGAAAATGTTACAAATAAGTACACACTTTAACTCCTTGAATACTATTAAAGCCCACGATAATATGAGCAGGGATTCATTCATTCATTCATTCATTCGGTTTATTGAAATAAAAAGAACATGCAGCCCAAGAGCTGAAACTGTTCAATTCACAAAGGTGAGAGATATAGAATATATAAATAATCAACAAAAGCTTAAACAAGTTAATTTCATATACTACATAAATCTGGCGTGAGAAAAAATGTCTTGCCAAAAAGCGTAGGAGGAAAGGAAGAGAGAAAGGGAAGAAGAAGAGAGAGAGAGAGGTAGAGAGAAGAAAAAGAGAAGAAAAACAGGAGTGTCATGCAAGCAGAGAAAGGGAAGACGGAGAAGGGAAAAGAGAAAGAGATAGAGAAACAGAGAAAGAGAGAGAGAGTGAGAAGAGAGAGTGAGAAGAGAGAGAGAGAGTGTGAAGGAGAGATCTATGGAGAATAAGTACTATATCAAAAGTAAAAATGGTATCATTCTCTTTTTCCATTTCCTTTATATGTAGGTCTGAAGGATGAAGCTAGAATTATTTACAAGAGAGCATTGGTGCTTGCTGAGAAAGAGGGTGATCGTGAGGCAGTCATCATTATCAGAGCTAACCTGCAGAAAGTCTTATGACACCATCCCACATCATAATTCTTATCTCTGAAGAGATGTTGTTGCATGGTTTAATCATTTGACTGGGAATGCAAAGGTTATGGGTTCGAGCCTAGGCACGGCACTTCTGCCCTTAAGCAAGACATTTTGTCTATATTGCTTCTTACCATCCTGGGGGGTGTTTCATAAAGCTGTTCATAAGTTACGAACGACTTTACGCACGACTGGCGATATGTTCTTGTGCTAAATGAGATATCCCAGATTTTTCCTAGTGTTTTAACATGTGGGACTGAATTTCCAATAACCCTAATCAATTTTGACAAATAGTAAACTTTGCATTCGGATGCTTGTTTAACACCAAGAATTTTAATCCACAAAGATCGGATTTCAACTTTAGCTGATGGGAATCAAAATGATTGAGAATCTGATTAGCACCCAAGAACAGGTACCGGTCGTGCGTAAAGTCGTTCGTAACTTTACGAACAGCTTTATGAAACACCTCCCAGGTGATAAATGGGTATCCATTAGGATGCGAACGTCATCGTGGCTTGAATAGCATATGTGCACCTGTAAAATGGTTGCCAGGCCCTAATCCGCCCAAGTAGAGTGGAGAATGTGCGTTGTACGTACAGAATCATAATTGAATCCAGTGACCAGGGTAAAAATACACTGGTAAGCACTTTTATCAGTTACCTAATTTTAAAGGTTTTATATATAAAAACAGTTATTATTATTATTCTTATTAGAGACTATCCCCATTAAAGGCATTGATTAACTTTGCCCAGGATTGAAGAAAAAAAATCACTGTTCCAGCTAATGCTGTAATCATAATTGCAAACCTTTAGCTCAGACAGGAATCGCTCGAGTTTTATAAGCTGATCGGTCGTTTATATATCAAGATATTTACGACTGAACATTGATGTCGGGATAGAGTACCACCGAACCCTAAAGAACTCTTACGGTTGGCATACCTCGCTCTATCACAGAATACCGTACGGGCTGGAAACCCGCTCTGAAATCGCCAAGCGCTGGTACTTGGTTTTTGTGACTGCAGCGCAGCGAAGAAGCCGAGCAACTTGCGCTAGCGATTGATTGCGATTTTCTCTTTTTTAGGATAGTAAACGGGTTCCATTTCTCTCATACTTTCACATATCCTTAATTATATATGTAGTTAGAGGACTGCACACAATTCACTGGCATTTGAGCTGATTTTACAATTTTTCACAAAGTTAATCACTTTAAGACATGGAAAACTGTTATACTTTTCATACAGTAATGCTGTAGCTATGTGACAAAATTGTTACATTTTTCTTGTGTAAGCTTTGAAGAGCAGAACAGAGGTGCGGGAATGGAATTAAAACAAGAACTTGATAAAGAATCAAGGTCAATCCACCATGAACATCAAATAGTACGGAGATTGTGCACAACCATACACCTACCTCCCCCCCCCCCCCCCCCAATTGAATGCTTAAGCCAACATATCTCTCCATGATATTCATCTTGTGTGTATACCCCTTTCGTTCTATGATCATGAAATGTGTTTTCTCATATGATGTATACATGTTTTTTCCTTATACCAGCATTTTTCAACTGAGTTGCTACAAGAGAAATTTAGTCACATTAAAAATATAAACCACCATCTCATATTCGGGAAGCGTGATGCCCGAACATGTTGTTTTTGTATATTTTCACAACAAAAAAGTATCAAATTTAGAAACTGGAGAGATTCGGGCAAAAGGCGTCATCAGCCCCCCCCCCCCCCCCCCCCCCCCCCCTCATGAAAAAGTGCCTGTACACCTCAATGTAAAAATTGATGAATGCAAAACAAATGTACTATTAGGATTGGGGTGATGCAAAAATTTTATATCATAAAAGGATGCCGTGACTAAAAAGAGGTTGAAAAACGTTGCCTCATACGATATTTCTCTGTGTGAAAGGGCCTTTGAAGTGATCTTTGCCCTATCTTAGGAAGTCCTTTTAAAGTCATTTTGATTGCTGTCAAACAGTCATTGACGGAAGCTAAGAATGTAGGCGAGTTCTAGAAATCAGTGGTAAGTTGGCAACTACCTGCCATTTTAATAGCAAATATTTGGAAAATATTCACAAGCATAAAACTTGCCTGTAAAACCAGAGAGTAACATTTAACAAACAGATGGGAATTTTGTCATTAGTCAAGATTCAAGAAAGTTTCATGCTACTCTGAAAATGAAACAAATCTGAATATTTTGCAATTTCCAAAGATTAATTGCTACACAAACAACACTTGTTCTCTATCTGCAAATGTTTGAAAGCTTTTAAACAGGATTTATTTGGTTTTATAGTTTTATCATTGAAATTTTTAGCAACTTAATTGTGAAATATATCTTGCATGGTGCTTACAAATGACATTATTTTTAAGAACTTTTCACTCTCATTATAATATTGGAATGGTAGGCAGTGTTTGTGTTTAGTATGTCATACATTTCATTTTAAAATAAATACAGCTTAAATGTGACTGGGTGAAGTGTACCCCTCTGTAGAAAACCTGCAGCTAAAGGAGATCAATATTATCTTGAGACTCACTTAGCTTTCAAGACTTCTTTCTTGTTAACGCCCTTTTCAAGAAAAATGGGTTAGGCCTATAGATTATGAATTTTCTGTTAAAGATGAAATCTTAAAGGACATATGCAGAGCTGCCAAATAGTACGATTTTATCCTATTTCATAGGATTTTTCAGTGACAATACGACACTAGGATTTTTCTCAATAAAATACGATTTATCAAAAAAATAACTATGTGTCTCCGTGTGTTTATGTATCTCTCATTGACATTGTACATGATTGCGTATGCAAGACAGAGTTTAGGTCCAGTTTGAGTACTGCAACATTAAGAAGTGATATTCTCACTCAGAAGGCAACATGCCAGTCTAAAGGACAAAACTGCTATGAAATGAAATTTAGTGATAGACTGTTAAAGTGTAAGGGAGCAGCAACAACAGCGGCAGCAGCGGCATCAGGGTCTCAAAAGTAAATGAGGTAATTGTTAAGTGAAGTTCCCTTATTAGAATAGGATCATTCATCATCAATAACATGTACACTGTACATGTAGTTAAGTCACTAAATAAATTACATACATGTACTTGTATACATGTATAAATTACTACAAAATAAACAAAATTTGCAATCCTTGAGATATTGTGTAGGAAAATACACGACAGTTATGAATAGGATTTTTTTTCTGAAAATAGGATTTTTATGGTAAAATCATAGGATTTTTGGTCAAGTGAGGTTGGCAGCTCTGCATATGAAATGTTTTTAGATTTATTTAAAAATAAAATATATTGAAATAAACTATGTTTACCAACAAGTGTCATTGCTTCTGTAATAAAGTTATATTTGGAGTTGTTTAAAAAAGATTACTATTGCCTAATTTCCTTCGTGTCACAGTCTGTCCCACCCCCTATCTCTCTCTCTCTCTCTCAACATTCCATTAAACCATGATCATTCTTTTGTCTTTATAATCTCTTTCTCTCTTTCTCTCTTTCACCTTTTTGCTTACACTTGATAAGTTCATTATTTATCAACAAAATGTATTTTCTCACCAGTTAATGTACCTGTATGGTATAAAGACTACAATACCACAGGTGTTCTAGAATACTTAGCAATTTAATTCATAAATTTCTAACAATATTCTGATTCTAGAGTACTGAAATAGAATGATAAACAAGAAATTCCAAACTTTTCATAACAATCTCAAATTCACTATAATACAATATAAGTGCAACAGTTAGTAGCAATATCATTCATTGATTTGAAATATCCCTATTACAACTAATCTTTAGACCTTCAACAACAAAAAGGAAATTCTCACAGAATCCAGCAAATATACAATGAATAATTAAACGATGAAAATGAACAAACTTGATAGAAATGTATAACAGACTTAACAGTTGAGTAAGGCAAAGAAAGATGATACAGTAGAAACTCGCTATAAAGAGCTCTGATACACCAAGATTCCTGATACATGTATAACAAGGTAATTTTGCTGGTCACAGGTCTTTGTGTTCTTTTGATTTTTTACCCTGGTATAAGGAGATTCCTGATATAACTAGGTAATTTTTCATGGTCCCAAGGTCCTCGTTATAGTGAGTTTCCACTTTATTAGATCTGCCAATGACTTATACAATACAACTGTAAACGTGGAATATTTCGCGGTGTGGTAATTTTCACACATTTCGCACGGCACAAAATTTGCGCGAAAATAAAAACACGCAAATATTTTTTTTTATATCTTCTTTTGCCCATGAGCTTAGCACGGCGGCAAAATTTAAAAAACATGATATTCACCTTACTCGGCCAAGCGTGAAAAATTAATCTCGTGAAAATTTCCGCTTTTACAGAAAGTGACATTTTCTCAAAGTGCATCTGGTTTTTGTTTTTTTCACATTATGCCTAGTCTCCTAAACAATTGCAGAACATCGGCGGCTTCTTATTTACTACTGTAAAACAAAACCTCTTCCATTAATGTTCACGAATTTCGTGAGTTGTTCAGACTCACAAGTTTCATGCCGCAAAATTATTGAAATACAGTGGACACAACACTGAATTTTTGTAATTAACAAAAGTTTCTTGCTGTAAAATATTAATGGATGACGTTTACAAATCGCGAAAGTTTAATGTCTTGCAGGTTTCTTGTTTTACAGCACATGATCAGAATATTCAGAGTAAGTTTCTAGTTTCTATCAGCATACATGTAGATATCACTTTGCAACATGCCCCAATTAATTGGCAATACACCCTATGATAAGTGAGAAATTTCATACAATTTGATTCAAAGTATTTCAGACTCGTGTCAACAAGAATCTGTGGCAATAGCTTTACTGGTCCATAAACATTCACTAATTTGAAATGCAACAAACAAAACTAAAAAGTAAAGGAGAATGATGTAGTGTCTATATTCATTACGTTCAAGAAAACAGATCTCCCAAATCATACAAAACTATTATCATACTCATAATCATAAAAATATAAAAATATTGAACAAGTTAACATGGAATGACCTCAACACAAAAAATTCACAAAAAGGGATAAAATAGTATAATTCTATGATGAAAACAAGTAAGGTTTGCCTAATTTGGAAAATAAGTGCAGTCATATTAAATAGGTGTAATTTTGAACTTGTGACTTATTCTAAAAACGGGGACATAATCTGAGGTAGGAAGGACAATAAATAAAATGGCCTTTTTTGTGTATTTGGGGGTAGCTCATATTACAGATTTACTTTTAGCAGATAAATTACCCCTCCCCCCCCCCCAAAAAAAAAAATGACAACAAAAACAACAACAAACAAACATACAAAACAAAGCAACAAATTGGTACAAAACATACATATCAAAACCAGAAATAATCAACTGATGGACAATTAAAAACAACAAAAAAAATATAATATAAACAAACAGAGATAATGGTAACACTTCTTAATATAATTCTATTGTACAGGATAAAAAATAACCTTATAATCAATTTCATACATGTATATGTTTCTGTCAATTATGATATCAAACACAATACATCGTGACAATTTTCCTAAATTTAAACACGACTTGATATTCTCTCACCATAATTTTGACAACCGTCACTTCTACAGTCAATGCATATTGTATGTATCTCTTCCAATACCTTAGTGAGTCTAAATCGACCAACATTTGACATAGTAAATATATTTTTGGACAAAGAAACTAAGGCCTTTTCTCTTAAAACTGAATTTCTGAGTTAGACATCTTGGTGAGAACAGTAATACAAAGAATGAAAAAGGCATAATAATTGAAACTTGGGTCCTGTGTTATAAACACTGTAGTTACCATCAATTGATCCGCATCGATTGTAACTCTGTACTATAAAAGAGATAGGAGTTTGTAAGTTTGTGATCGATTGGAGGACTTGCAATCAACCCAGATCAATCGTGACTCTCTGTAAGTCAGGGCCCTGGTTTCCACAAAATTAACAAGTACTTGTGATATACATGTCCATGCATATTTGTTAACTTGGTGGCACTGTTGGAGACATAACATGTCAGCAGTATTAAAAGAAAGGCTTCTTCAAAGTGCACTTCTGATTAGCAAATATTGTCCTACAATATTGTCCTGTTGGAGAAATAACATGTCGGCAGTATTGAAAGAAAGGCTTCTTTAAAGTGCACTTCTGATTACTAAATATTGTCCTATAAACTGACATGATTCAATAAATTTGCACTGCCCAGTTCGTAATTGCAATGTATAAGCCCTATTCATATCGGCCATCGACTCGTACAATCGATGCTACAAATGCCGATACTACTTTACAGACTTCCGACATCCGAGACCGATTGAGGCAGATACGAACAGGTAACACAAAATAATGCAGTATTTTGATTCCTACTATTTTATGGCTTTTTTTAACCTACTGGGACCTAGGAAAAATATGGCATTATTACCGATACCTGGCAGATATAAACAGTATCCACAAAAAAAAACACTTGAACAGTGAAGCATACTTACGTGCTGGGTAAGTACAACTCTCAGATATGAAAAGGGCTACATACTTCAGTTTTGCTTATATTCAGCCTAATCAAGGTTAGTAGAGGTATTTTAACCAACTCCATGGCTTAATATGTTTCTAATCAAAATCATGATTTTCAACAATATGCATTTCGCTTTCAGGATGCCTTTTTTCACGCCACTACATTTCGCTAAGGTACCTAACTCAACAAATTTACAATATTAAAAACACAATGATGATATATAAAATAAAAACGAGGTATACAAAGGTATTGGATATGAAGTAACATCATGTTTTGGAATACATAAGAGAATGATATCAAGGTATGGCTTACTTGTTATTCCTAGGCTTAATACAAAGTGGGGGGAGCGAACCTTCGCTCATGCTGGGCCGTCAATATGGAATACTCTCCCTCAATGGAATAGAAATAGCAGTTCTGGTGAAGTCTTCAAAAACAATCTTAAAAAGTATCTGTTTAATTTGGCCTATAATTGATTGCACTTTTCTTTATTGTCATCTTTTGCACAAGTTGCGCCTTGAGCACTTGATCATCAAGTGGATTTGGCGCCTTATAAATCTTATTATTTTGTCTTTTCCTTGGTGAGCCCTACAGTCAGGAGGAGCTCCTAAAAGCCCAGTACTGTCAGGGTTTAAGAAATTGTGACAGGCATCTTGATAACCTTGGGGTAACTGGTCTCAATGACAGATTTTCAAGTAATAATTATAGTAAAATTAAGGCTCATGTACATCACACTACAAGGCAAAATGTATGTTCAAGCTAACAGCATTCAAAGAATTTCTACATCACAGTTCCCAGTCACTAGACCCAAGATAGGAGAGCCAACTAGAGATAAAATTCTTTCAAACACAGAACCCCTAAAACACAGAACAAAATATATTTTGGTGATTGGTACACTTGACTTGAAATTTTCAGATATTTGATCAAAACCAAGTGAAAGTGAATGAGCCATTTAGTCCAGCATGTCCAAGCACAGCCAAGATAAGAGGGATTTGAGGCGTTACCATTTGAGCATGTGAGCCTAATTACGTGTACGTCAAGGAGCGCAAAAAGCAAGGCCTTAATGCCTATTGAACACAAGGCCTCATTTCGATTGCATTGTTACCTACATGTATGCTAACAGAGTCTATGAAGGCAACTAGTGTAATGCACAAGTAATTCAACATAACATTTGCTCTGTTCATTTTACATCTACTTTTTGCACAATGTCACTCTCATACTGTGCTTCAAAGACCAAGCCAGTGGCCAACGCAGTTCTGTTAGCAAATGATGGCTCACTTGCAACATGCCTTACGAGATTAATCTCTGATGAAAATTCTGATCTCATAGTTTAGATGCAGCCTGCAGGGCAATGTCTTGTATCTGTATGAGAGACTGAGCAATATACTTGAACAATGAATGATTGCTGGTCACTTGACTGACCAACAAATTACAAAGTAATCAAAGAATGTAAACCCTGGTGTTGATTGTGAGCTCATAGTTTAGAAGCACCCTGCATGGTGATGTCTTTTACCTGTATGAGAGACTGAGCAATGTTCTTGAATAATGAATGATTGCTGGTCACTTGACTGACCAACAAATTACAAAGTAATCAAAGAACGTAAACCCTGGTGTCGATTGAGCTCATAGTTTAGAAGCAGCCTGTGTGGTGGTGTCTTGTTCCTGTACAACAGACTTTGTGATGTTCTTGAAAACAAGATTTTCAGTACCTTCACTAACACTGAAGTGCTGGTCACTTCACTGACAAACACTGAATGTTTGTAAGTCACACCACTGACCAACACAGAAAAAAAAGTTGAACAGACTAAACCCTGGTGTTGATTCCAAGCTCATAGCCTAGAAGCAGCTGCATGGTGATGTCTTGTATCTGTACGAGAGCCTGAGTGATGGTCTTGTATGTACATTGACAGATTAATGTTGGTCATATCACTGACCAGCACAGGACACAGAAATGAACGGAATAAACCCTGGTGTTGATTCTGAGCTCATAGTTTAGAAGCAGCCTGCATGGTGATGTCTTGTATCTGTATGAGAGCCTGAGTGATGGCCTTGTAAGTACATTGACAGATTAATGTTGGTCATTAAACTGACCAGCAGAGGACAAAGAATTGAACGGTCCAATAACCCTGGTGTGATTCTGAGCTCATAGTTTAGAAGGAGCCTGCATGGTGATGTCTTGAATCTGTATGAGAGCCTGAGTGATGTTCTTGAACATTGTGTGATTGTCGGTCTCTGCGCTATTCTTGTACGTCACCACGCAGAACTCCAATCTGTCAAAATAATATGAGGAAAAGTAGGATCATCTTTTGGATTTTACTTAGACAAATCCACAAAAGAAATGCATTACATGTTCAAATGCTTTGTTTGACAGACTGGGAAAGCTGGATTTCTACCTATAATGTACATATCCAACAAATACATTTTGTGTACAGCTACAGATAATTAGGTTATAGTGCTGTACATAGTCAACTCTGTTTCACTGTGTTCTAAACACATCTTTAACATTCTCTGACATAAAATGTGTTAGAGGTTGTTAAATCGTTGACTACTGAATTCTCTCATTCCCATAGACCTACTACAGGGACCACTTGGTTCCCCCAGGCAATGGGTTAACACTGTCTATTTCAAGCACAAACATATAAGCATGAACTCTGCCAAAGAGTGATCCTATGACCACCAGTGATTTCAGTTAAAATAACTCATTTGTCAATTTTGAATGCTCATATATTCAATTATCTTACTGTTCAAGAAAAACAAATTCAAACTGTTTGTCTGATATTTCTCTAATTTTTTTCTGTACAAAACTTGCTACCAAAAATGAACTTCCCTTGATCCACATCTCAATCATCCTGAATGTGATATGTTACACTTCCTATGTATAACTTTTCATATTATTTGTACAATTTTTTTTCTCCCACTTTACTTTTTAAAACCTGGTGTCAACAATGGAGTTCCCTTTGAGACAATCATCTTGAACATCAGATGTTACTTACTTGTCATTGAGAATGCGATAACTGAGGAAGTATCCGTCCGGACACATGGGTGGCACCAAACCCAGGAATGGCTTGTACCCTGACAGGCTGGTAGATAGGATGAAGTTACCCCCTCCTCCACTGAAAGAAAAAATAGTGATCATGGATTATTTCACCTTTTAGCTACAGAGTTCTCTCCTCCCCTTAGGCTTAAAGTGATTGATTAACTTTGTGAAAAATTGTAAAATCAGCTCAAATTCCAGTGAATTGTGTGCAGTCCTCTGACTACATATATAATTAAGGATATGTGAAAGTATGAGAGAAAATGGAACCCGTTTACTATCCTAAAAAAGAGAAAATCGCGATCAATCGCTAGCGCAAGTCGCTCAGCTTCTTTGCTGCGCTGCAGTTACAAAAACCAAGCACCAGCGCTTGGCGATTTCAGAGCGGGTTTCCAGCCCATACGGTATTCTGTGACAGAGCCAGGTATGCCAACCGTTAGGGTTCGGTGGTACTCTATCCCGACATCAATGTTCAATCGTAAATATCTTGATATATAAACGACCGATCAGCTTATAAAACTCAGGCGATTCCTGTCTGAGCTAAAGGTTTGCAATTATGATTACAGCATTAGCTGGAACAGTGATTTTTTTTTTCAATCCTGGGCAAAGTTAATCAATGCCTTTAAGATCTTTTCCCAATATACTTTGGTGAACCTTGGATTCAAGGATTCATCAGCAAAAGCAATAGAGACATTTGGTCTGTGACCCATAAACCTTGACTCATTTCCTTTTGAAAAACCTTGGATCAAGGAAGATGTCAGGAGGGGCATTCCTACATACAGACACAGAACACCGGGTTCTGTCTTTCATACAGCAAAAAAAGAAAGAAAAAAGATCAGTTGGTCTCATACACATAGAAACAAAGTATATCCTAATACAAAGATTTTTGGCAAATGACCAATAAACCTTGCTTCGTTACCTTTTGACGAACCCTGTATCTAGAAAGATGTCTGGAGGTGGCATCCCCATCTCATCTGAGATGAAGTAGAGTCCTAGTAGATGCCTATCACACCCTTTGTTCTGTATGGCATCACTCATCAGTGAGAAGTGTTTGAGGTAGGCAGACTTCAAGAGTTCAGCTTGCTCTGCTTTCTGAAAGTAGAAGAGCACAGTGTTTTTACCTTGTCACTTATTAAAATGGACCAATGTGCAGTCAAGAGTTAAACAGTTGCCCAACCAAAAGAAGCGGGAAGAGTGACTCTACCAGTATGTAACAGAAAAGTATGTACATATTTACAGCTTCATTTTTCAAAGTGTACTTTTTTCTAACTCACTCTGTAGGCCTATAGCTGCAACTAATAACTAATAATTCAGTGTGGTTTAAACTGAATTGCTCCCACTAAAAGTTGATCCTTGTATATATTATCATCATATTTTTCCAGCACAATGTTTACTGTTAAGAGAGACAGAGAGAGAGAGAGAGAGAGAGAGACAGAGAGAGACAGAGACATAGACAGAGACAGAGACAGAGTGATTACAGTGAACATAACACACATGTATCAAACAACATCTGTTTGATGAAACTCACTGTTGCATTGGGATCCACCATTGCCTTGCACCAAGCAAGTGCTTCTGAGGTGCATGACCTACACGTCTCTGTACGACCATGGTAGAACTGCCTGGTGGTGGCTGTCTCATACGTGGCAGCAGGCCTAAATGGGAGAGGATAAAAGGACGGATAGTTTGTACAGCTCATTACAAAGACGGATTATAAGACAGCAAGGGGCACAGTACATGCATACATGTAAAAAGATATTGGTTTAGTAGATATAGCAATGGTCTTGAAAACAGATTATCAAAGTTTTAGATCAAGTCTGTAACTTGGGTAGGAATAAGAACCAGGTGTCCCATACTCACAAGCACATTAACATGCACCACTTGGATTAATTCATTACAATTAAAGAGAAGGTTGACTGCTGGGAAAGGTGAAAACTTATTTGTGAGCTTTCTCATTCCTTTTATGTCAGCTTGGAAGAGCAATGTCTCCTAAAAAAAAATTGCTCTTCAAATGCCCTCATATCTGAAATATGACAAGAAATAACTGAAGTGTCTGAGCTGTACATTCATGCCACATGAGTGTGCAGTCCCAAATAGTCCCAAATATCCATTTCTGCGTGCAGTGCATGTGCTTTTCAGTGAACCTGGGTCAATTTCTTATCATTTTGATGATTCAAAACCCTCACAGTATACACCGATTCTTATGTAGACATGATCAACCTTTCCAATTGCTTTGAGATGGTTTCTTTCACAATGTAATCGCATGACCAGAACTCAACTTCATCCCTAATGAAATATGTACACTTGTCTGGACAGTTTAGAAAGGTGGCTAACATGGATATATCATACTTGCATATACAGTCAATTTTTCCCCCAAAACATGATCTCTTCTACTACTACACCAACCCAAAATAATTCGGATTACAGAAAGAATCAATTTATCCAATTATAAAATGCAATATATACAATTCATACATCATTATGGTCACATTTCAAACAAAACTCGCTATCAAAACCTAATTTTTCTATACTAGAACCAATACCTGCCATACATCCTGTAGTATGCAAGCTGAATAGCCAACTGACATAAGAAATCTGGATGGATCCGATACTGCTTACACCAGTGCTTGCCCACGTTCAGAAAATAGCTGCACAGAATATCTACATTTTCCACCTGAGATCAAGAAAACATTGACAGGGACTTTAAACAAGCTAAAGCAGGGGGGGGGGGGAAGGGGTAGATCATAGATAATTAGATATACATGTACATGTATTTGAATACAACTGCATAATAATACAAATTGGATTATGTCCCACCCAATTTGGGCAAGCTGTGTATATTTTTGATAAATTCTTTTCTCTGAATGGATAGTAGAATTCGGATGAAATACGGATGAAATACAGAGGAACTACAGAGGAATACCATACAGTTATAGAGCTGTTTTGAGACATTTCTTCCATTTCTTCCAAACAGACTTAAAGCTGATACTCATGTTTGTTGAACTTTGTTCATCATTTTTTTTATGCTGTGCAAGAAGATTAAGAATATTCAAGTACAGGGGAGCAGCAAAGAATTTCAAGAAATGACTTAATCTCTGGTCTTGAGGACCTCCTGTCTACTTGACCGCAAACAGCAGCATCACACAAATTGTAATGTTCCTATTCCTTCTCTTAAAAAGAGACAAAACGGCATAGATTCAAGAGCAGTGGCTACATCACCAAGCCACTTCAATATCGTCTATTTACACCCAAGAGCCAAAGGTGCAAAGAGTTAAATAAAAGCATGCATACATTGACTTGGACTATGCAACTCTGGATATTTAGTCTGCACCTACTTGTACATGTACGTCTACAGAGCATATTACAATATACATGTATATCATAAACAATTGAATACTAACAAAACAATCAGAATATTGGTTTCTGACATTGCATCCATTTCAAATTATTATGGATCAGTTTCCAGCAAATCTACTTTGAACTTACCATTCTGTAATGAGTTTCCTCGGCCTTCACAATTGCATCTTCAATGACCGAGTCTGTGACGAAGACTAATTCTTGTGGTTGGGCCAAATCACCCCTAACCTCGCAATCTGAATCCTGTTTGAACAAAAAAGAGGTAAAAATACAGACTATAGCTTACTGACTGATGTACATGTGCCAAAAAAAAAATATGTTCCATTATGTAACATCATGTTTTACATAAAGACATATAAACCAATGAGAAGATTAAATTAGAAACTGAAACTGAAATTTCTGAAAATGATTTCTGAGTGTTACATGGATTGTAAGCTTGATGTACTTATGTACATTTATGACCCTACTTTTATGACTTTTTACTTCTCAATTTTATTGTAAAATAATATCTCTAAATGCCAATGGCAATGCAATGGAATAACCAGATGAATTCATAAGATATAAGAAAGAGTCCATTTCATATCTTAAATGATCTTCTGGATTTTAGCAGCTCTCATAACCTGTGATAAGATCTATGCCTGGTCAATCACCCATTGCATATTACATTCCTCCTTGTTTACAAATTATGACCAAGAGATCAACACTCAATTATTTCTTGTAGATTTCTTACCTCCTGTAATTCACAAGCTCACCATTTTTACATACCTGTTGTGTATATTACACACCTGCTTGTGTAAATTGCATGCCTGCTCGTGTTAATTTCACACAAGCATGTCCTGTGTAATATACAACCTGTCAATCAAAAGACACCTGATTTGAGCAATGACCTGTTTTTCATCTTAATCCAGCTGAAGGTCACCGACAATGTCAGAGTAATCAAGTTCTATTTGCAAATGCATTAATATATTTAACATGAACTCCAATATCAATAAAAAAATCTTGATTCAAGTTTAACCCTAATGGCCTCCCCGATGTACATCATATTCTTTTACAATGACAAATTTTACTCTCTTCTCAAAATTAGAAACTGGTTCATGAAATGTGGAGTTAAAATATTATGAAGCAATTTTTCATCAAAGTGAACAATGAAAATACACACTGATAGAGTACTTGTCCTATAAAATGTTATTTTTGATACACGTTTGAAACTCGCTGGCACACAAAAGGCTTGCTCACCTATGCCGTGGTAAATTGCCGCTAGAAAGCAAACAAAAATGCAGCATTTTTTTGTGTATTAAATGAATGGAAAGTGGGGATGCATGATGCAACAAAGGTCCTAGGCATACCCAATACTTGTGTGTTATAAGATACAGAAATGTGAAGCACAGTACGCTCAAAAATCCCCACATTTTTTGGACGCAGTTTTACCCTGGCATATATGAATGAGCCTTAACCCTTTCATGACGAATTATTTAAAGGCTAAACTGATCACATTTTGTTCTTCAAATTAGCAACAATAATATTTTTCTTTTACTGCTACATGGTTCTAATAAAATGTATTGTCTTTGAAAAAACGCACATGGTTAGGAACTTTGACGAAAAGTTTGAAAATTGCCAATTTTGATAAAAATCAATTATTTTGAACCTGTCAATGTGTTGCCAATTTAAGTATTTTAAAGATTATTCTCTTTTATAAAGTTCCTGGCATCAAATGCAATATGGTCATGCAACAAAAATAGACACAGTGTGTGCAGAAATTATTGCTCTTTCTACTCATGTATCTGGTATATTTTTTTAGGGCTCTGAATCAAAAGTTAAAATTAAAGTTAAAATGTGGTCATTTGTCTCGACAGGGTTGAGGGTAAACAAAAAAATAAAATCCCATCACTGGGTCTGGCATAAGATACTGCAGTACCAAATAAGACAAACAAACACACATACGGACATACATAATGCGCAAGACATGGCCTACCTCTGAGACAACTTTTTTTTAACCTGTTCACTTCTGGACCCTCATATTCTACTTGAATTCGTTAGGCAGTGGGTAAATTTGAAACAGTGATGTGTCATACTTACTGGCCACATTCCTCCATTCTTTTCCATCTTTTCATAGCCCCAGTAGATCATTTCGACGCATATCATAGCATCAAATGGAGCATGCTGGAAGGTCAGGAATAAAACTGATCAAAGTTTCATATAATATCATTATGGTACCAATATATAAAGTTCACAAATTTATTCAAATTCATATTAAAATGCTATACACCAAGACCCTAGTGACAAACTATTGCAACCATCTATAATCATGAGTTATTGTGTTTCAGTGATCAGAATGCAGGATGCATACAACAGTTGTGCTATGTTGGATATGCCTCTGTCAAGTTTCTGAATCATCACATGTAACTATTGTACTGAAAGTATGCATAAAATTTGAATAAATGTTCTGTTCTAGTATTACCGTTCAGTACTTAATAATTTGTTTAAAAACATACTGTCCTCATAAAAATGAGTGTAGTGAAAGAAGTTTTCATCTCTTAATATACACATTATTCTTTATTCATTTGCAGTTCTACTTAAACAGAACGTATTTGTCAGTGACAAAAGGACTTTTCACATGGGCCCTGCACAATGAGCAGATAAAGGTAACAATCAAATATTGAAATAGACTCTTAGAATGCTTCTCGGAAGAAAATATGTTAAGAAAAACTATTCTGGTCCTACAAGTAGACACTAATCCATTGAAACTTACATCACTGATGCAGGAAAGTGATCCATTTCTATTGACTATCAGTATAACACTTTTGTCTAGCCAATGATTGTGGACGTTTTTGCTGCTGACTGCACCTTGGATAAGCTGCCAATGAAAAAAAATGAAAGCAAACACTTTACAGGATTATAGTCTGAAGAACAGATTGTGCAAGAAGAAATATTTATCTTTATAAAAATAAAACAACATCAAAACAAATACATAAATGGACAGAAGATTATGACTAACACAATTGCCTACACACATAACCATTGATTGTACATATTCCTTCAACTTTCTATCAAGAACAGAGAAATATCCATCCTGCTTGATTGATTAATTCAACCAAAAAATAAATTATAACATCTTTTTATGAGGACTGTTGAACAGATTAAAATTCATACAAAATGGTACAGACATCTAGATTACTACATGTACATGTACATGTATATCTACTTTAACCCTTAGACTACTGAATTCTCTCAATCCCATATACTTGATACAGGGGCCACTCAGTTCCCGTAGGCAATGGGTTAATATTTAGTGTCACTAAATTTTTCCAAGCCGATTTTGGTTTTCTTCATCATGTCATAAGCTTATGATTCTGTGAAGTAGATAAGTAGAAAAAAAGGCTTAATGTTGTCCTGTTGTCCCGTTGCCCTGTTGAATACTAAGTCCGAGTTAACTCAGGCTGGGTCCATGGGAAATGTGTATCAACCTAAAATCAAATCGTACCCAACGGGTTTTATATGAACCCTAATGAGACCTCGTTCACAAATGGCACAGTAAATCACCTCAAAATACTGTGACAGCAAAATAAAAACGTTTTACTTGTAAAATAGCTGCGTGCAACAAAGGCCCCTATGCATATTTTACTTATCTCTGAGTTATAAGATACTGAGATATGAAGCCCATTTTGCCTATATTATTTCATTTTCCCACCATGTTTTTTTTTTTTTTTTTATAAAGACGATTTACTGCTTTATGTGTGAACAATGCTTCCACGTGAGGAATATTCTAATAATTCTCACCTCGGTGTAAGTGGAGGGTGTAGAATCGTCTAAAGCCAACATGGCAATGGCAGTATCGATTGCCTTTATGTGTTGCTCATTGACAGGATGCAGGCTCTTCAAGTGCTTGTGATTCTCAGCATACCTGCTTCTCTCGTCCCCAGTCAGGGACGACATGCACTGTCCTCGCTTGGTGCTGCGATCCTTGACATTCTGCAGTTGTCTAGAAAGGGTGAAATCAGATTCTTAAAGTGATTGATTAACTTTGCCCAGGATTGAAAAAAAAAAATCACTGTTCCAGCTAATGCTGTAATCATAATTGCAAACCTTTAGCTCAGACAGGAATCGCCTGAGTTTTATAAGCTGATCGGTCGTTTATATATCAAGATATTTACGATTGATCATTGATGTCGGGATAGAGTACCACCAAACCCTAAAGAACTCTTACGGTTGGCATACCTCTCTCTATCACAGAATACGGTACGGGCTGGAAACCCGCTCTGAAATCGCCAAGCGCTGGTGCTTGGTTTTTGTGACTGCAGCACAGCGAAGAAGCCGAGCGACTTGCGCTAGCGATTGATCGCGATTTTCTCTTTTTTAGGATAGTAAACGGGTTCCATTTTCTCTCATACTTTCACATATCCTTAATTATATATGTAGTTAGAGGACTGCACACAATTCACTGGCATTTGAGCTGATTTTACAATTTTTCACAAAGTTAATCAATCACTTTAAGTTAGTTGAGGATAAGAAACAGTGGTATATTTACTTTTTACAAAATAAGGAAAAAGAGAATGAAGTATGGAATGGTGTAAAAAGAAAGAGATGGTGTGTGTGTGTGTGAGAGAGAGAGAGAGAGAGAGAGAGCAGTAAAAAGGGATATCAAAACACACTTTACAGAGAAAAAGAAAGAACACAGAAAAGATCAACATACATCAGGGATCTAAGTTGAAAATTGAATATTCTTCATCAGGGTTATGTAGAAAATTAGAAATTACCTTACCTTGCAAACTCCCTTGAGCTGACAAGCTTCCCCCTACTGTCAAATGGATCAACCCTAAAAAGATGGCCGTTGCAGCTAACAATCATGTGGTTAGGGCAAGATCCTTCTCTCTCTGTATAAAAGTAAGTTAAAAACAAGATCAGTATTTTTTGCAAATACACTTCAAATCAGTAGTGCAATTAGAAATAAATGAAATACATGAAATTCAACAATAACAGTAAATATGTCTGGATGCACACATAAATTTATTTACATGTACATGAACAATTGATACAATAAGGTAAATTTTAGATCCTCCCCCCCCCCCTTTTTTGTTGTTGTTAATTCCCTCCAAATTTAATTTTTTAAGATATTAATATTTGCCCACTCAATGTTGTCAACACACATGCAGCCAACAACTTAAATGTTAAATTTGTCAAACAACATGTGCTCTGCACGCAAAAATAATAAATTATTCTTGACCAATAGCTTTACACTTGGTGTTTGGTGCCTACATGTACATGTATACATGTACAATGTAAGTGAAGTTTTCCATGCCATTTCTTGTACACCAGCCCACTTTTCATACATGGTAGTGTAAGGGCAGTGTTAGCTATAAGGTAGCACAACTTCCTGCCCATTGAATATCAGTGAATGGAAGGATTAAATTCTGAACCTGACCATGGCTTTTCATCTATTTCTTCTTTCTTACATAACCATTCAGTCATGGTCTATACTTAGCAACATCAGTATCACATGTATATATATATATATATATATATACATGTGATACTGGGGCCTGTTTCTCGAAACCGTCATATGTCTAAGTTCTTGACTAAGTCAGCGCTAGTTCTCTAGTTGTCCGCTACGTGTTTCACGAAGCCGTCTTTACCAAGATGCGCAACAACTTCCTGACTAAGGACTAATGACGCCTCCAACCCTGTCGTATCTTTTTTAGTCGACTTACAGTGCCATCACATGTTATTTCTTGGGTAGATTATGGTAGGCAAAACGGGACACTACATACTTCTATGCAACTCTTTCTACGCATTCACTTTATCTGGAATTTATCCATGTTTATATTATGAAAATTATATGAAAATACGTAGTGTTTTTGTTCAAGGCTTGACTCCACTTAACTCTAGTGAATCAACACTCTTTCCACATTCTAATGGATAAAAATACCAAAAAAAAAAAACAAAAAAACAAACAAACAATAGTCTAATTGAGGTCATTTCAATATGAAAGGAACTTTTTTTTTCGAATGAAAAAGAAAACCATAATAAAAACAATAACAATAATAGACTGACAGGAGATAGGCCTGTATTAGAATGTGGTGGGATTTTTTTTTTTTTTAAGTTAAACCAAAACTTGTTAAATTAATCCCATCATTGGAAACTGGAAAAAAAAAAAAAAAAAAAAACTATTGACAAATAAACATTGGGCAAGAGGGAAGCAATGGGAAGTATAATCTAGAAAAAAATATAAATTCATAACTGTTGCTAGGTATGTTTTATGTCAAAATGAATTTAGTAAGTCTCAAATAACTTCTGACTGCAAAGCTATTTTTTCGATATGGGTCCTTCATATCTGATCAATTAGCATGAAAAATGACGTGCTACCATAATAAACTTAAAAATCACATGTTACTTCTTATATAATAATTACAAGAGTGCTTTTTGTGTGAAAACAAATAATTGGGCGATCTTCGTAAATGATTTCTATAAAGGTTTCTTTGGTGAACTAAAATCCGACGAGGGAACTGTAATATGACACCGTAGGCCAGCCATAGTCACCAGCATATTCTCTGGTTTTCAGTGTAAACATAGATTATATCAATGATTTTTAAAATGAATACTTTGAAATATACGTGTTTAAACTTATAACATGAATATTTTTGTAATTTCCATATCATACTCAAGCCCAAAAACATTATGTAAAACATTCAAAGCATATTATTATTACAATGAAAATATATGGGTTTATTTTTATAAACTATCAAATGACGACATCCGGGGGGTACCTATCCAACGTAAAACTGGCTCACCGATCATGAAATCAATCACTCATATTTTTCATTTTACAAGCCAATCCATCATATAATTTACATAATCTAAAAAGTGTTTGGCATCTATTATACCCTTCTACATTTTCTATTTTCTTTTATCCCTAATTCATTCAAATATTTGCAGTTCAGTTGAATTTAGCTTTTAAAAATATAGCGTAATTGCAACCAAGGCTACGTGTCGGCTCCTATTCTCGCCGATAGTATCGATATCACGAGATGTCCAGCTAGTTAGCACTTTGTGAAACAGTTTAGGAAGATCATGGACATCTCTGTAGTTGGCGGATAAAGTTATGACTGTCTTGCCGTTGGTTTCAAGAAACAGGGCCCTGCTCTCCTTGTGGACCCTGCATTAATATTACCCCAGCATTGCCAGGTACATATTCAGTACACCTGGGTTAAGAGGGATGAATGTGGTAGAAACATCTTGCCCAAGGATGAGAGCACGAGTAAGGATCGAACCTACGACCTCTTGTGTATAAGAAGTCAAGAGCATTCACAAATATACCACAGTGCCCCCACAATAAATTCAGTAAGTGAGATAATGACCTGTCTTGAAGCAGTTGATGAGTTTGTCTGCCTCGGTTCCCGGTATCCTACTCCCATTGAACAGGTACCGGGCCTGATCCATGGAGAATATCATCTTACCAGTCTTGCTCTTATCTACTGGGATAGTCTCTCTGTGAGGAAGCAAGCAAGATATGAATATAACATTGAGAATATCATTATATACCAGTCTTGCTCTTTTCCGCAGGGATACTCTCTCAGAGAGAAAGCAAGATAGGAATAATAATGATCACACTAATAAAATAACAATAACAATAATAATAATTAGTTACATAACCATTCAATACAGGAAGCACACTGAAAAAATAAAGAATATTCAAGAATGAGTTTTGCCATAATACAATACAAGATTTCATAGCACGATCACAGAATTCTCATGGAAAGGCTGCTAGCTCTCAACCAGTAATAAAAATTGTCCATAATAAAAATCAACAAAACCCTTTTACCGATTGTGTCCCATACCTTCTAAGTTCTTCCCAGTATCTGAACATGTACCAGGTACTGATGGCAGCTCTCTCGATGTTGCTGCCCAAGCACGGGGGCCAGAAGCTCTCCATAGTCCTGTTAGCTCCATACATGGATGATACCCCAAGAGGAGTTCTGCTCGTCAAGTAGACCCTCTCTCTCCACCACTCTTCCAACTGAGCATTGTATAAAGAAAAAATTGTATCAATTCGTTTAAAATCAACATCTTGTGAATGATGAACTGTGAATTTCACTCCTGCAAATTATACAAATATTACACCAAATCTAATCACTCTAAACATAAACATGGCATTAAATAGTTGGGAAAAGAGAGGTTATTCCTTTTTTTTTTCATTTTGATGCCAGAACATACTCTTTCTCCATGATACATTATGGGAAACAGATTTTTACATGACCTACAAAAAAAAAAATGTTTGAGAAAAGGGACCTTCAGAGTAAACAGGATACAAAACAAAGAAGAGCAACAGTGGTTCTCCTTTTTATGACATGGCATCACACATCATGACCGTATCAATGGCCAATTTGAAATTTCTTAACTTTCTTACTCTTAGTGCAATTTTTTTGAAACTTTCACGATTCTGTTTCTCTGATTTTTCTGCTTCCACCCATGTAAACTTTTGATGAAGGGTCAACTCTCCTTTCCAGCACACAAAACTTCGGTTGACTGAATCAGGACAAGAATAAGGCTAAAAGGGCAATTGTCCTTGGTCACAAGCCAGAAGCAAAAATGTTAGCAAATTAAACAGTACCTCCTGGATCTAATGAACAATTCACTAGATGGTGGATATTGAGCAGAAGAACCTACCCAATTCTGGCGGACTTTTGACCTCTCTAGCAGCTTTCTATGAAGCTCCTTTCCAACTCCTCGACCAAACTCTTCCACAATCCTCTCTGTTTCCTTGTATTCCTCATCTGTGGTGACTGGTCTGACTAAAAGTTAAAAAAAAGAATTTAAAAAAAAGGAACACAAAAATCAAATCATTTAGATTTTTACATTTTGCTTTCTTCCATTATCACACTTTCTAAAAAGATGCTTACCACAGAGGAGCTATCATTGTTTCAACAATTGCAAATTTCAAGTCATATTGATGGCAGAGATTTGTGTATCACAACACATTGGCAAATTATTATTTTCAAAAGTTGCCATCCCCCACCCCCTATGTGCTGGCATTTATATTTAATATTTAATATTTTATATTTTATATATAAACTCTTCTATTTACTGTTTTTGTTTTAGTTTGTATTCAGGAGTTTAATGCACAAACAATATGATAACCTACATTTTAGAATGTAAACAATATGTAGGGATCTCTGCTGACAATGTACAACTTTACATTCACACAAGAGAACAGCATAACCTGTACAACTGTGAGAACACTTATTTCAAATGCAATACATTACGCATAGTATCATTCACAACTTTAATGACATGAAGTCACATGATAAACATTAAAAATACTTTGGAGAGTTGATACATACACTGATAGTAATGTTTATTTTTTCTTGACTGACAGAAATTAATCACAATACCTACATGTATATTTATGGGGTTCAAAAGTTTGAACAAACTGTGGCATGATGAAGAGTCATGAGACAGCAACAAGATAAACAAAATTGGCTAAAGGAGAGAAGAGGGGAAAATCAGGGTTGTGCTGATGGAGAAGGCTCGAAACAAAGAAACAGTGTGTTTGAAAAAGTCTACAGACTGATTAATTAGTATGAAGATTGAGACTAGCATCCATTCAATATTATCATTCAGAATCACACATAAGGGTCTGTATATGCAGACCACTCTATCAAATAATTTAGGGTAGTGAGGGTGTGTCAGTGGGCTTGTATCTGTATGTAAACACAATGAACTGCACTACACAAAGTAATCTGTTTGTATTATGGTAGATATGGATGTATGCTTCTCCCAAAGGTCAATTTCTCAAGGTGACTTTGATAAAAAATATGGAACAATCTTATCTGTTGCCATGAGGAGAATAACATTGAGAGTTGACTGTTTTGCACATAAACCATGATGAAGCAAAAATACACAGTGTATCATCACAATTTACTCTTAAATTACATGTTGCTATATGATGACAAACAGAAGTATGAAGTTTAGAAATTTAGTATTAGTAAGAAATTCATTCTTCATTTTTTGCATTTAAAAATATACTTCCTGGAATGTCTTTGATTACATAAATAGGTTGCAGCCAAAAGATGGGAAATGAAAAAAAAAAAAAACTGGGCATCAAATGATGTTATAAATAATGAAGAAGGCATACCATTTATAATGTCAAGAAAATTATTTGAAATATGTTACTTTTTATATTGCACTGTTTTTTTTTATATGTTATGTCTGTTTTTTTATGATGCTTGATCATTCTTAATTATAGTTTTTGTTGATTTGTAACATTTGTTATGCTTTACATTTATTGTGCACTTGGTTAGGGTGCCTCTTTCAGGCTGTACTAAATTATTATATATTATTATTACTGGGGAAATTATAGTGCCAGCCCAGCGTCACATAAAGGGCCTAGAACAATTTAAACAGTTGTGAAGCTCTTACTGTCAATGCATGAATACACAATTAGCCTTGCATGATTTTCTGTTCTTCAAAATTTTCTAGATCATTTTTTTGTTAAAAACAAGTTAAAAACAAAACCCCAGCATCATCAAGACATGCGCAGCTTGAGCTACCCTCCATAGTTCTCAAAAATTTGGTCAATAATATATGGTACTGTAGGCTACTAGTGAGTGTAGGTGGTTGAATTATCGTGCTCTAACTGCGCTTACCACATTTAGTCATTCATATTGAATTTTGACAAAGTGAAGCCCATGCGAGTGCAGCCCTTTTTGTTTGAGCATGTCAGATTACAAGGTAATGGAAATTGTAGTTAGCGTAATTGTAATATAATTTATCCCTCTGTGCTGCACGCTTGCAAAAAATTCCTTACATGTACCTGAATCAAGATATTTCTTCAAGGTGTCTTCCAAATTCGGGACAGGCAGAGAAGGCAGATCACCGTCGTACTGGAATGTGCACTCAACACTTGCTGCAGATCCCACATCAGAATCCATTCCTGTTTGCGGTGAAAGTATTTCTTTACCTAAATTGTATACAGAGATAAGGACGTAACACAAATTAGAACTTTCATAGCAGAAAATGAATATCAGTCTACATGTGTGTATCTACATGAACATGTATAACCTACATGTAGCTGTGCAAGCTCCGTGGCTCATCAATCTGGGGTGGTATTCTGAGCACCATTTTATCTCTAAAATATTTTATTTTATCTTTCTGTATTATGAGACATTTTATCTCGGATTTTACCTCATATTTTATCTCACGCTCTTACCTCTTGCTTGCCTTGCACTTTAATACGCGTGATACGCGGACAGCAGTGTCACTAAATTTAACCCCCTCTTAAAGCGCTAGCTTGCAGCAAAAAGGCGTTTTGCACTTTAACGCATTTTGCGCTTTAACACATTTTGCACTTTAAAACATGCGTTATGAAGTAAAGACGCAATACGCTCTGTACCAAGGAGAGAGATTCTATTGGCTGAGCATGCTAAAGGTGAGAACTAACAACAGCTTTTATTGGATAACGGATATAAAATGGGCAGGTCCCAATGAGATAAAATGTCACTAAAAAAAAAAAAAAAATTATGCACGTTTTATCGTACCGAAATAAAATAATTATTTTTTTTTCGAGATAAAATGAATCTCAGAATACCGCCCCTGGTACTAATGGCACATTGATAAGCCACGGAGCTCATACAGCTATGTATAACCCACACATCGTGTGTCCGGACAGGTCACTGTTGAACAGTAAATAGAGAATGTTTCATGCAAATTGTCCATTAACCTTCACAAGATATGCGAAGAGTATTATGAATGGCAAATATCTTTCAAAATATTTTAGTGTTCATTTTTCATAAAATCAACGTTTGGCCTCGTGGAATCGCTCTCCTACTCCTAGTCCTAACTGTTACATGTCTTGGAGGGGAGCCTCAAAAGCAGAAAAATGTTATATCTAAAACTATTCTTCTTCTTTTATTAGGGTGTCCGGAGAAAAAAAATATTTTTCTTATTTCAAAATGATATTAAATTTTCTTTCTGGATTTGAAAAATAATAACCATCAAACTGACAGAAATATGATATTTCATGAAAATTTCCAGTTAATTACTGTAAAATAAGAGAATGAAATCGGACCATTTTTCAGCTTTTTCCTGCCATAGGCTATGTAGTTAAGAAATGCGACACACACAAATCCAAATTTTGAGCTTCCGAAACCTGTTGCGACTTTGTACTTAATGTCAAAAACTTGACCCTTACATGACCAGATAGGAAATTTTACAATCTTTCTGATGGTATGAATTTTTTCAAGGTTTGAATATCAGATCACAGTGTAAAATTGCGAAAAAGTGACAAAATTTGTGTAAAACAGAAATTTCAGTTTCCCATAGGAAACGCATGGGGAAATGGCAATCTGAATACACACAAATATAAGGGTTTGCAATTTATCTCTTATCTTAATTTTCTAGTGAGCCTAAAAACTTGCCCCTAGTGTCAAAAGAATGACCAGGATTTTCTCTTTCCATACATTCCAAATATGAGATAAAAATTAATTCAGATCACATTGTAATAACAGGATGAATTTGCCCCCAAAATTGTGCCATTTTTTCCCCTGAATCAGCACGTTTTTAAGCTGACACTTTTCAGTGTGACTTCGGACACCCTACTTTTATAGTCTAGTTGCAATAGTCCACGGCCACGGTCCACCAGCCACCGTCAGGCGTATTGTCGTACTGTTTTAGTGTTACAATATCGGGGTTATCTCCAATAACCTCGCATATTGGTGTGAGTGTCTTCAGGGTCTTCATTAACTCCAGGGAGCTACGCGTTCGAGCTCCCTGGAGTTAGGTCTTCATGGTCTTGAGGTGCAGTGCAGACGGAATTTTTCTGTGTATGGTGGTTGATCCAGTGTCCGAACACTTTTCAGAAAATCAACGACAGCAAATAAAATATCAAACGAATATCTGTCAAATCTTACATAATGAACATGATGAATGCTCAAAGTCCTACAAAAAAAGAAGTTGATGAAATTTTAAAAAGACAATGTAGATTTAATACGATATTCCCTTCCGAGTGAACCCCTTCCCAACGACGCGGCGTTTTGGTCCCTTGAAAAAGTTACTGTATTTCCGAACGTGTGAAACCTATAGGAAAAAGACACAACCTTTGTTTCAATAGTGTGGTTTTCATACGCGTAATCCCACGCGTATGAAAACCCATTTTAGGCGCTTAACAATACACGTTCGGTAATGCAATCCGTTCGGAATTACAATCCTTGACTATACAAAAGTATAGTCATAGACCTGATCATTCATTCAATCATTCACTCACATTCAAAATCACATTACCGTAAAAGGCGTAATTTTAGTTCCTGGGTGAATACAGTGGTCCAGAATCGAATCCGACGACTCAAAAGTCAAATGAAGCTCTTCATCCAACGCCGCGCCAAGGCTCGGTCCGAACTAACTGTACTGGTACAGCCGGGTCTATACAGTATGTATGTACAGTACATTCTATACGGTACGGTCGACCTGTATTATTTACAAATAAAAGTCGTGCATTCGAAAGTACGAAGCCCCGTTAGGGCCAAATTGACAACGTAAAAAAAAAAAAAATATTACGTACGTACGTAATAATTACTACGTACGTACGTAATAATTATTACGTACGTACGTAATATTTATTACGTACGTACGTAATAATACTACGTACGTACGTAATAAATAATACGTGAAAAAGGTCTATATCCACATTTTGAAATTACACAGCTGCCTTATTATTATCCGTCGATTCCCGTTGATTTGCCACAATATTGTGAGCTTGTGGGCTGTAGCTTGTCTAGTGTGAAGAATCCTCAACATTTGTGTGATGTGTGTGTGACGTGTGTTGGTGGATATGGTGGATATGTGTGTGTGTCGCTTCATTTTCCCAGCGGCAAGTCCGGTACCGATATACAAATCAAAACAGAATAAAGCAGTTCGACTTTGTTCGCGAGTAAAATCGAACAAAATGAAGTTATGAATCTTTATAACTCTAAAAACTATCTGACACTGTATAGTCTGAAAGTTATGAAACGCTGAAAACTACTGAAAACAAAGAAAATCACTACACAAACTGACCACTTTGTCATGAATTTGTAACATCTGATATCCTCATCACAAGCCGTCAATTGGCCTTCATATCCTCAATTTATGTCCCAGAATATGATTTCCTCATAACTTGAATCTAATTATAGACGATTATAGTAATATGTTTTTACATGTATCCGGGGAAAAGGTCAGTGAGACTGCTTTCAAAATATTACATATTCCTAGTCATTGTTTTGTTTTTTTTAATTTATATTTTCATGCTGTTAATATCAAGAAATTCATTTTTTCTGTATTAACACACACATGCAAAAGTATATGAGTAAAATATAATTGCATTCAATTTATGAAGAAATCATAGGCCTATTCTTGGACAAAACGTAAAATGTTTCATTAATAGGCCTGTAGTAAACAGAGAATTGTTTTTTCGTCAGCACTGATCTCTCTTTTTTTTTTACGTAGAGATCACTGAGTGGTCGTGAGGGAAAGACGTCAAAACTCATGACTAAGTTGTCTAGTGATTTTCATTTTTGTTCATATTTATTCATGTCTTTAAAAAAAATCACATGTTATTTTGTTATATGTCCGATTTTCGTCTAACATTTTTTTTTCTTCACAAAATCTGCTTTCTCCCCTAATTTTTAAGTTCTGCGCCAGGGGCAGCGGAGTGTCTTTCAAAGTGGGGGGGGGGGGGGGGGTACCAACAAAAAAGGACACCTGAGGGCACCTGCAAGGGGTGCATATAAAGCAACATTTGTATTATTATCAAGCACCTTCTTATGGTGGTTCTGCTTCAGCTTGAGTTTCCACAATTAGCAGTTGTGTGTGCAATTGTCTAATGATGCACGCGCGAGTCACTAAATCTTAACTAATGTTGTTCATGTTGTTATGCATTATTCAGAGCGATATAATGAAAATGACAACAAATTAATTTGGGTGAAATGTCGAATGATCTTGAATGATCTTTCATTTCTTACATTAACCCTGTCGTTTTTTCTTTAGGAGATATCAACATTATTATGGTATCTGCTTGATTTCATAGGCCTACTATAGTCTTGGGACATTTTCTGAAAATATTGACCTTATTTTGTGTAAGTTACGGAATATGAATTCCTTTGCGGGGGGGGGGGGATGAGCATTGTCCCACTCTGCTTCCAGCTCCGCTGGCTTACATTGTAGTTGTAGTAATATGGGTAGGTACATGTTGCTACATAAAGCCGCACTGATTCTTGAAGCTAGATATGGCACTTTTTGTAAGAAACAAAGGGAAATATAGGGATAAGGGTACACTTATTAGATGAGGAAAGTGCGCTTATGAGAGGTGGAAAGGGGCATTACAAGGGGTGAAAATTGGGCACTTGTGAGAAGAGGAATAGGGCATATATTAGCTAGTAAAAGTGGCACTTATCAAAAGTAAAGTGGGGGCACTTATCAGATTTAAAAAGAGGCACTTATCAGAAGGGGGAAATGTGAACTTATTGGGGAAAAGGGGCACTTAACAGATTTAGAATGAGGCACTTATCAGAAGGGGAAAATGCGCACTTATTGGGGAAAGGGGTACTTCCAGTAGTAAAAAGGGCACCTATCAGAGAGAAAGGGGTATTTTAAAAGTGTGGGGGCACTGTGCCCCCTGCCCCGGGTGCGCCATTTCTGATTTTAAAAAATTGTTTCTCAGAAGAACTTGACTTTTACTTATTGACGCTGGAGCCCCAAAGATTAATTTTTGAATTGGGCCTAAGGAGATTGAACTGTTTTGTCTTGCAAAATACATGTAGCAAACATGAAAATATTTACATAATTCAGTGTCAGACTGAGCCTGACATTCCCCCCCCCCCCCCCATCTGAAAAATTGAATCAGCGCCCCTTTTGGGGCTTCGTACATATGCAACCATAACCGGCATGCGTACAAAATGCAGGCAAATTGCGAGGTTTCCATGCAATCAACTTCAGAGTGAGTTGTCAACTTTAAAGTTACAATTTAAAACAGTTTGGCATGTCAATCAGTCAACTTGTTAACTTGTATATCAGTTCAATTGTCCATTGTTTGAGAAAAATCTCTTGAAATTTTCAAATCGAAGAGATTTACAAAGGCAAAGATATGAATGAAAATAGAAGGAAAATATTACCGCGAAAGCGCCTCATTAGAAACGCTCTCACAGAAAGTCAGATATCTTCAATGTAAGACAATTTTTCGTGGACTTTTTATGTCAGTTCCTTGCACACACAGTACAGACACATCAGATTACCAACAGTTCAATCCTCAATTCAGCAGGTTTGCATTTCACTCACCCTAAGACAATGGTAAATAGTATTTAACCCTTAAATTTATGTTTGGAAAAAAAAATGTAAATGTAAATGTTTTAAAAATAACATGCTGCACAAATACTCACAAAAACATACACTAATAACATAAAGATTTAATATATATATATATATATATATATATATATATATGTATGTATGTATATATTGATAATGAACGTGAATATTAGAGCTCTTTGTAAAGACACAAAACATAGAAGTTGTACATGGCAATCTGCATTTGGGTAATTCTGTCCGAAATATTACATTCCACACTCTGTTTCTCTAATTGCCCCATCAAATAGTGAACATGTATTTCATGGAATTGTTCCAACACTGCAGTAAAACAATACTGACAATGGACAGTGATTTATCCCTTTCAACTGAATTAGATGAATTATGCATGTCATTTGGGACAAACAGATGTGCCATACTTTTCTTTACATTTCACAAGAAAACAGACAAATCTTCTACTGTTCTTCAATAACCAATCACTATTTTGTCTACAAAAGAGATAGGAAGACATTAACATTACCAAAAAAGAACCAAAAATCTGATCTGCCCTTTAAAACAAAACAGACTAGAGTTTTCTCAGTAGAAATTGTTCTGAGGCTAAACACACTTTAAAAAGATAAAAAGGAAAAAAAATGAATGGATGTACTTCAGGCGTACGTTTCCTTTAGACAGGGGCGTCGATCTTGGGGGGGGGGGGCAGGGGGGGGCGATTGCCCCCAAAGAAAATATTGGAGGGGCAAACATATCATTTTGCCCCCCCCCCCCCAATAAATCCGGAGGTGTAAGATAAAATAAGGAAAAAAACTGATGCAAAACTCAGGAAATGAAACCTTCCAAACAATGAAATACAAAAGGTTTTACACGATCAGACTTCAATTTCGCCGCGCACTCCGCGCGCAAATTCTCTAATCTTTACTGCGTCAT
Organism: Heliocidaris tuberculata; assembly: GCA_025618425.1. Taxonomy (NCBI): domain Eukaryota; kingdom Metazoa; phylum Echinodermata; class Echinoidea; order Camarodonta; family Echinometridae; genus Heliocidaris; species Heliocidaris tuberculata. The sequence continues at coordinate 18,537,689 of CM046851.1, forward strand.
GTAACCGTGGAGAAGCTGTTTTTAAGAGGCGTTCCAAAAAATCATGACGCTATTAAAAAACGTTCTGAACATACATAATTCAATTCAAAGTTTAAATTTTTATATTTATTCAGTTTTTTCTCTATTTTTTCATATTTTATTAGTGTTTATTTTTTTCCATTATTTTGTGTTATATCTTCTCTACTCAATTTGCTGTTATGTAAAATATATTTTCCCATCATTTTGTCGTTTTCCATGTGATCTTTAATTCCATTTTCTGTTCATGATATATGCATACTTTACTTAAGTTCAAATTACCATCATATCTTTATCAATGCTATGATGATCAGAGGGAGCGCTCCCGGGAAGGGGGGGGGGTGGGCAGAGGCACAGTGCCCCCCTCACTTTTTCAAGTACCCCAAAAGTGCCCCTTTTCATAGCTGATATAAGTCCCTTTTTCTTCGTATAGTGCCCCCCTTTCTTTCTAATAAGTGTCCTTTTTACCTTCAGATGAGTGCCCCCTTTCAACCTCAGAAATTAGTGCCCCTTTTGTTTTCTGATAAATGCGACATCGGTAGATACTGGTATATAAAAAAAGTATATGGGTATGTATGAAGTCCACAAAGGAGCCTTATACATATAGCTCCAAATAATCAGAGAGGCTTCATAATAATACATTCCTCTACTGATATCAGCACAATAGTGAGGCAGTAGAGCAGGGGGTAGGAGGGGCCCAATGCCCTAAATTATACAAGAATGAACAGTGCTCCTAAATTATAAAAGGAACGAGGACAATTTTTTTCTAAATTTTTTCTAAAGCTCACTCGCTACGCTCGCTCGCATTTACTATTATCTTCTTATCATATTAGGAAAATCGCTGTATATAATTCAACACCCGTTGCCTTCAGCGTTAGAAATAAATCTTAAATTTTTTGCTCGCTCGCAAATGAATAATCAGGCAATTACACTCAACTGCGAAGTAGTTTTATCTAGAACCATGTTAAGATAGAAACAATAGCGTGTCGAAAATGATCCTCGGTTGTGTATTGATCAGAATGTACCGGTATACTAATGTATCGAAGTGGTATTTTCCGCCTTGTTTCCACCCTTTGTAGGTGCCCCTTTTTGTTCGTGCCCCCCCCCCCCACTTTGAAAGACGCACCGCCGCCCCTGTTGATGATTGAATTGAGTGCGGAAATGATCATCGTTACGATAGACTGTCTTGCCCCCCCCCCCATCCGAAAAACGGATCGACGCCCCTGTCTCTAGATACATCAAACATTTTGCGTGCATCCAACGATATCCGTGCAGTATTTGATAGGATGTTCAATATGTAGAGTGCAACGTCAAGGATATTTGAAGGTTTTCTTCGAAATAATGCAAGGCTTTTTAAGACGCACTTTAGGGTTCTGTTGCTTATTACTATTCTATGCTTGGAAATTAAATAATACAGTATTTCCCTCTGAGTAAATCCAATTTCAAAATGTAAACGCACGAGTCTGTCCCTCTCTGCCGCCGCCATATTGATCGTCATCAATACTACGTACGTACGTAATAATACTACGTACGTACGTAATAAATACTACGTACGTACGTAATAAATACTACGTACGTACGTAATAAATACTACGTACGTACGTAATAAATACTACGTACGTACGTAATAAATACTACGTACGTACGTAATAAATACTACGTACGTACGTAATAAATACTACGTACGTACGTAGTATTATTACGTACGTACGTAGTAATTATTACGTACGTACGTAGTAATTATTACGTACGTACGTAGTAATTATTACGTACGTACGTAGTATATTACGTACGTACGTAGTATTATTACGTACGTACGTAATATTTTTTTTTTTTTTTACGTTGTCAATTTGGCCCTAACGGGGCTTCGTACGAAAGTATGCAAACTCAATAAAAAAAAAGGGGCGTGGTCGGTAAAGGGCGCGAACGTGATACCAGTTTCAAAACAATGCGCGGCTTAATTCACTTGTTAACCCTCTTTTCACTGGAGAACAAGATTGCGTAATGTTTTATTCACATAATTTCATCACCGGCACAGTTTAAGAAGAGTCAAGTTCAACAATATGTTACCGTCTACGATCCCACGACTCTCAATTTCACAAGAGAGAAAATTGTAAGTAGAATCCTAGGCTTGTTACTGCGAATATACTTTGTAAACCCACGTATTGATATTTGTGTAAGGTTGCTAAACCACTGTAAAAATCTGTTTGACATCGTTGACTGTCGACTGCTGTGTCATGTGTGGATGGCAGATGATGAATCTCGTACTGCAAAAACGTACAAGTGCAGTAGTAATAGCAGGGGCGGATCCAGGATTTTGTAAAAGAGGGGGCACAGAGCCGGAAAAGTACACAATTAAGGGGGCAAATTTTTTTCATTGTGTACTTAATTTAAGGTATGCCAGTTAAGGTATGCCCGTAGTTCATGGACATTGCGCACGCAGGCAGTACCTCATTTGACTGCAGTAGTGCCTGCAGCTAGCCCCGGGGGGGGGGGGGGGGGGGGGGGGGGGGGGGGGCACTCGAATTATATTTTGACGGGGGTGTGCCTCACGAATCCCCGAAAAGGGGGTCTAAGGAACTGACTTCAAGGTGTAAAATACGGGGTCTTGGGAACTATGATCTATTGGGCAGAGTGAAAAACAGGGTCTAGGGAACTACAAAACTAACCTCGCTTTATCGGCGGTACACCTTCGCTATCGCAGGATCTCGGGACGGGCCGCGCCGGGGGCCGCGCCCGCACCGTGTAGGCGCTAGTAGCTAGCTAGCTGGAGCAGTTTTCAAGGCTCGCGCGACGAAAGGGCCTAGGGCGCGAGACCAGGTCGAGCGACCACTGCCTCCGCCACACTCCCGGCCGCATGCGAACGGATATGTTTCATAACGGGGGTCTTCAGAGCGGGGCTGAGCGGCTCCTGAGCGGAACTGAGTATCTAGAGAACTGAAATCGGGGTCTGAAAAAGGGGGTCATCAAAGCGGCACGTCCCCGTACCACCAATATACGTGAGTGCCCCCCCCCCCCCCGGGCAGCTAGCACCTATTCCTCAAATCCTGAACTGATCCTGCATGATAGCTAAATGAATTATTATGCTGTAAACTTTGATGATTATAATGCACATGTTTGGGGTTTTTAAAATCATATTTAGGAAGCAGAAATTATGGCTGGAAAGACAAACAATTGGAAGAGAAGGAGATCTGGTTGAAAGAACATCCACTTATTCCAGAATATAGGCCAAGGTGAGTTCAAGGCATGTCGGAATACAGTCAAACCTGCTGAAGTGACCACTTGTATTTAAAGACCAGTGCAATTCTTGTTGCACTTGAAAATTGTTTAAAATTGCAGCATGTATCAAAGGAACCTGTACATAAGACCACCTGCTTATAAAGACCACTTTTCTTGTCTCCCTTGAGCGATCTTTATATACAGGTTTCACTGTACTTCATTGGTCTTAATCTTGATTCTGATGGAGGAAAATGGTTATTAACATGTTGAATACTATTAAAAGCCATGATAACTCGGTATGTACTACATGTATCCTCTTCAGTAGCCTACGTGTAATGTAGGTTGCATGAGAATATAAGTATTCCAGACAGTTGTTAATGTGAGAATGAAATATTCTTGAAACTAGAAAAGGCAAATGAGTAGAAAAGTGTAAAGAACTTGGTATGAATAGCTAATGGTATTTTAATAGAGGCCCGGAGGCAATACTCTTTTAAAATGTTTTCTCTTAAAGTTAATAGATATCACCTGGTCAGAAGATTAAAGTAAGATTTTATCCCGTTAATCACCCCGTATCATTTTACAATGATCATACTGAACTTAGTAGAAACGTACATGAAAAGAAATAGAAATAGAGGAAACATTTTATCTTTGCTTTTTTGCAGGTTGTCTGAGCCCTCATCATTCTGGTTGGTGTTCTTCCGACAAAAGCAAGCATTTGAGTGCACAACTGCTCACCCTCAGGTACACTTTACAACTTTGAAATGTGGGCTTCTATATATCTATCTATGTCCCATATCTTGGAGACCACTGGGTCGACAATGTGATGGATCTCACAGGTTCTCCAAAACTTTCTGTCTTCAGCTGCTCTAGTTACCTCCTCAAAAGACATTCCTGTCCACTACTTTGTGTTATGCTTTATGTGGGGCTCCAGTTCAGTTAATTCACATAATACAAAGGTCTCAGTGATGAAATAGAAAGAGACAGCACTGTAGCTGAAGACATTCCTGTTCAAAATCAGAATACATTGCCTTCCCCCCCCCAAAAAAAAAAAGAATTGTCATATATAGGAATTAGTGGGTTCTTTTCACAGCCATTTCATGAAAGGCCTTAAGCAATTTAACCTGTCTTGCTTTGAGAAATATAGTATCAGTTGTCAATAAATCTGCTTTTTGAACGTGGATTTTTTTGTTTTTCATTTTTCTTTTTGTTTTTTATTTTAAATTCGGTTTCCAGTATTTTAAGCTATATATAGGAGGTAGAGATTTTGATATTTTTCTTGGAGAAGTATTTATTTGAAAAGTGGAAAATTACCTACATTTGGTGTGTATTTTGTAAGTCTGATGCGCTCTACTTATGGGTCTTTTTAGGAAACTGACAATGTTTCAATCCTCTGCCCATTGATTTGTAGATTCACCAAACTTTCTACCTTCTCTCTTGTAATAATCCTGTCAGGATGTGCACACTTTTGCCTTTGAACCTGAAAACGTGAACACCTCCTCTGGGAAGGGTCTCCGAAAGTTTGTCGTCACCAGTCATGCCCAGCTCTGGCACACGGTAAAAGCGTTGGCCCACAAGGAGCGTTATGGCTCCTTCTATGAGGTCATACCAGAAGGGGCAGCCTGCAAGCTTTACTTTGACCTTGAGTTCAACCGAGATTTGAACCCTGATTTGGATGGTGGTGCAATGGTCCAGACTCTGATTAAGGTTAGAGTTAACCTTATGATGGAGGAAGATAATGAATTTTATCTGTTTTTAATTGAATATGTCAAAATCAATGTATTTTACATAGTGACCCTTCTCTGTATCAAAATGTAATCAATATTATATAGAAAGTTTTGTAAATTAAAAAATTTAAATTTTTCCAACAACTTCATTATGATTTTTTTTTTAAAGTACCAAGAGATACTGTCCATGACATGGAAAATATATGATTAATATGTCCACCAACCAACAAACGCACCAACCAACAAACGCACCAACTAGTTACCGGTAAGTACCGTCACAAAATGGGAGCTGCTCCTGTTTGCTGGTGTGAATGCAGTGAAGCTTGGACCATTAACCATAGTCCTCACTGCCAACATCTACCAGGCTCCCCCATGGTTCTCAAGGCTTACAAGAACTTGATGATGATCCAGAAGACTGGCTCTCAACCAGCATACCCATATGACTAATCTTGACCAAAGTTGACATTCACATATATTCATAGTGAGGATAGGACCACTAATTAATGTACAAACCCGGGAAGGAGGGTGCTGGACACAAGACTGTGAAGGGATGCCATGGGACCATAACAATCTGACTTTCATAAACCTCTTTGGGCCGAAAATGCAATCTGTCCTACTAATGCTTAATTTACATTTGCCCCGGGTGCTGTACGATGAATTGGTCTACGATTTTTCCGTGCGGTTTTGGGGGAACTGTAGGTGGCTACAGGCTACGGTGTTTGTGTTCACCTTATCTATGAGCATCGTGCTATTTCTTGCAATGGCCCTCATGGGCATACCAGGGCAAATTCATACAGAGGCTGCTCGAAGATTGTATGGAAATCGTGCAATTTTAACGCGCAGTTGCCGTGCAGCCTCTGCACAGAAATTCCAAGGAGCCCATCTAAAAAAATATAGAAATATTATAGAAAATATTTTGGCCCGTCTTAAGGCGGACGCATGGCCATGGTGCGGGAGCTGTGGGGTGGCAGCGGGATGACTGCTCAATATTATGGGTGCTGAACAAGCAGCAAGCGACAACCTTGCGATAGCTGTGTGATTGCCGTGCGAATGTCCCCTGACTCTACAATATCTGTATGATTTATTTTTTGCCCCCATGTTCACCAAAAGAGTGTGCGTTTGCTGCACATTTAGCGCGAGGATTCCTCAGGATGCCCTTGCAGGGATTGTGCAATACCACCTACGACTTGTCTACAGACTACAGGCTTACGATTTTTAAAAATTTGTATAACTTCCTGCGAAACAAAATCTAGAGGCCGCGGAGCCCGTGAATCCTTACAAAAATCTCATGGCCGCCTCCTGCCCCCGCACGGATGCCGCACAGAAAGGGGGATACGGGCAGCATACGGGCTTTGTAGACCAATCGCAGGCCAAATGTAAACTAGGCATGAGCTTTGTCAGACTTTGCGCTTGAGCACATATTTCATAAAATGGCATGAAAAACATTTATTACCAATGGAACTGCTCAAAAACACCCTGCCCAATAGCCGAAGCTCTGAAAACATACCCTGTCCAGTGATATATTCCTGATACCATCAATAATGAAGGTGCATCCCCTCATCCCCCCCCCCCCATTCCTCTTCCCTCGTGCACAATTTATACATTTATGTAGAGTGGGGAATATTCGTTTGAAGTAAATTTGACTACTTGAAATTTACAACCAGCAGCTTTTTAATTCTTGTTTTTTATTTTACTTGTTTATTTATCACAGTTTGCTTGCTTTGAGCTTCTGAAGATGTATAATATCCACTGCAACGAGAGTCATGTGATCAACTTGGATGCCAGCACAAGGTCAAAGTTCAGTCGTCACCTGATTTTCAACATGCCTGGTGCCATCTTCAAAGATAATCGTCATGCAGGTGATCATTAGATAAGATTGTGACTATTACAGATGCCTCTCAGCAATCCAAAAGTATAAGATTTACCATCGGTCATAAAACTTAGAATAAAATGACATGATATTGTCACAAAATTCAGTAAAATTTGTTGTTGTTTTTTTTCTATTCATTTCACAATCTCTAGATAGATCTTTTACACGGTAATAGTCGATGATCAAACATTTACACATGCAACATTTACTCTGAACATTGTTTCTTGAAGCCTACTGTGCACTATACAATCTGAATTTAATCTAATTTTTGAAAAAATTGCAATAGCATTTGATATGAACATACAAAAGAAGGCAAAATTTTTAATAACTGAGGTTGTAAATAGTCATATGAATACATGTAGTATATAGAAGACCGGTGACACAAAGTTGATTATAGAGAGTCAGTGATAAAGAAGACTGGTGAGGTGACACAATTTTACATATATAATAAATGAAGATACAGATAAAGATAGACAATAATGATGCTGATGAGCTGAAGTCTAGAGCAAGTCTGATGATGACTGTACTCTGTTGAATGGTCTCTGATCTATATCTGACTGTAGTCTGAAGTGAACCTCTTTTATATTTGGTTTGTTTAATCTCTTCAGGAAACTTTGTACAACACCTGTGCAGCAGAATAGAAACCCTCTGTAGACCCCCTGAACAGTCTTCAAGTAGTCCATCTGAGATGAATGAAGCCTGCAATATTCCTGGCAGTAATAACATAGGTAAGAAAAAGTATGTTCCTGGTGTGAAATTACAAAGGCTGGAAAATGATCGTAATTGTCGCTGTTGCCTACTCAAATACAAGTGTGATCTGTCCATTAATTTTTTTCCCCCCCATTCAAGAATCAAGGTACAAAAATATACTGGGGAGACACTATGAAGACGTATATCAAAAGAGTAAAACATTGCTTTTAGTTAGGAAATGATATATTTAACTGCTTTAATACAGCATTGAATATAAAATTCTTTGCGCAGTATGGATGTAAGTCTTACCATGAAGTTATATGATTCTTATGAAAATATATTCATAAAAGAATGTAAAAGGAAATGGGTATATACTTCATATTTTTATGTTTATTATTAGAGGCAAATGTCTGAGTCAAAAGAAACCCAAAGCTGACCCACTTTCATTCATGTAGGATCCAACAGTAGTGACAATCACGAACCGCCAGCAAAGAAGAGTAGAAGTGAGACATCAGACGAGGAGAGAAGTAACCCTGGTAACCAGACAACTATGCAACCTGGCCATGAAGCTGGTGATGGGGAGGAGTTTAAGGAGAAAGACAAGTTAATTGACATGTACATCAGTGTACCCGATGGAGGAAAGGAGTTGTTTATTGATGTGGGTAAGTTTAGTCAGGTGTTCTCTTTATACACGGTTATTTCTTGTAAAGGGGACAAAGGTGACCAATCACCAAATACTGCTGAAACAAGTTCATCCAGATGGTTTAACCCTTTCAGGACAGGAATTATTTAAGGGATAAAATTGATCACATTTTGTTCTTCAAATTGGCAACAATATTTTTCTTTAAGTGCTACATCTAATAAGGTGTAATGTCTTTGAAAACAATAGACATGGTTATGAATTTCGTCGAAAAGTTTTAAAAAAATTGCCACTGTTTATAAAAAACAATTTTGAATCTCTCAATGTGTTGCCAATTTAAAGATTTTAAAGCTTATTCTCATTTTTGAAATACCTGGCATCAAACGCAATATGGTCATACAACAAAAATGGACAGAGTGTGTGCTCTTTCTATGCATGCATCTGGTATATATTTTAGAGCTCTGAATTAAAAGTTATTGAGCCAAACCACAAATGTTGTCAATTGTCTCCAAAGGGTTCAGTCATTAAAAGTTCAGTGATACATCCAAAATGTATTGACCTTTATAACTTCAGGTAGGTAGTCAGGGTTCTTGCTAATTTTTCTGATAGCAGGTAATTTATCATTCACAGGCGGTTACTCCAAAAAAGCAACAGGGGTCTGGGGGCAGTGAAGCCCCCAGCGGGGTCCAGGGGCAGCGCCCCTATCTTTTGCAAGAATTGATAAGGTAAAATCGTCCATTCTTCCAATCTTCCAGACCCTACATGTACCAAGGAGTTATCTCCTTGCATGTACAAGGAAATTACTTCTTTTAAATAAAGAACAAGGCAACACTAAACAGGTTTAAAATGCCAGCTCAGATGACATTGGTGTTATTTTATTTAAAATCCATGTTGTTCAGAAAGTGAATGCATGATTTTTTTTTATATCTGCAGCTATTCTTGATATCCTACAGTCATATGATTTGCACAAGTGAATGAACACAATGAACTCTCATGATTATGATCAAATTTACCACACTGCAGCGTTACAAAAAGGCTAGGATTACCGTAAATAACGTATAAACCGCTGTCGTTAAATTAAACGCACCCCCAACTTTCGACCCCCTGAGCAAAAAAATAAATAAAAAAACCATGATAAATTCAAGTCATGTTCTTATCAAAACGGCAAAATCTAGAGGCAAAAGCATAAAGAAATGATTTAGAAAAGTGTAAAACAAAATTGTACTTTAATTGGTTGTTTCCTGTTTTTTAACTCATTTTCAAAGTCGGGGAACTCTTCGAATCTGAGTCGTTGACCAAAATAAGGCTTGCTCCAAAGACGTGACAAGCCCTTATCAAAGTACAGATACGGTACAGATTCGTGATCGTATCTTAATTACTATCAAAGTGAAAGAAAACATCACAAAACACACATTAACAATACAGATAAAGGCAAACTGATACCTTGCTTAAGAAAATATTTCTAGATAAATCCAAGAACTATCACAGAAGTTTCATGTTTGAAGAGCTATGGCGCAAGGTTTTTCAACAAAATAATCGATCCCAAAACATTTGAAGTTTCCCTCATTTCATACCCATGCAGAGGTAGGTTTGCTCCCCTGCTCCAGCGGCCCAGCAAGTTTGCAAGTTCTGCTAAAATGAGAGAAACGTCTCTGCACATAGCTATTGCATAAATTAATTTGCATACTAGCTCAACCAATGCGCATTGGTTGAGCTAGTATGCAAATTAATTTATGCAGAAGCCATGTGCAGAGACTATTCTCTCATTTTAGCAGAATGTGCAAACTCTCTGGGCCGCTGGAGCAGGGGGAGCGAACCTATGGAGCGAACCTACCTCTGCATGGGTATGAAATGGGGGAAACTTCATACGTTTTGGGATCGATTATTTTGTTGAAAAACCTTGCGCCATAATCTCTTCAAACATGAAACTTCTGTGATAGTTCTTGGATTTAGCTAGGAATATTTTCTAAAGCAAGGTATCAGTTTGCCTTTATCTGTATTGTTATTGTGTGTTTTGTGATGTTTTCTTTCATTTTGATGGTGATGAATAATACGATCACAAATCTTTACTTTGACAAGCGTTACGTCTCGAAGCCTTGCTTGGTCCAGTGATAACTCCTTGCTTGGTCAATGGACTTGAATTTTGGGTAGCCCTCATTGAGAGTAAAGCTGCCACCGTGGTTTAATTGTGCCGGGTTTGTGTCACGGCATGAACCTGTTTGTGGGTTGTATGTATACGCAAGTTAGGCTGTTGATTTTAACATCAAAATTAATTTGTAAAAATATGTCGTAGCATTTAGACTTACAAAATAGTAAATGAATTCTCTTTGATCATATAAACAGGACCTTAGCCCCCTAGATTATTGTCAGTTTTGGTGATATATGACTCTTCATTTGTTTTGGGCTTTTTTAAGCCCAGCATCGTGTATTACCCGCAACCCCGACTTATGCTTATTCCGCACGCGCGCTAGCGATATAGCGCGCTAGCCCTCGTCGAGTCAGTTTAGTTTTGTTTCTTCTTGCTTTCTCGATCTCTCGCTCATTGGCTGTGTTTAGAGCTGTTTCTTCCCGTTTCTTTACGACCGCTTTCACAACACCGCTGTGAAGCTTGTGTAAACTGAAATTTGAGATAGCGACTTGTTGAATTGAATCGAGACTGATTTTATATAATATATATATATATATTTTTTTTTTTTTTTTTTTGTGAGGCCACAGCCGGTTACGATCGGCGTTACAGCCGGAAAAAATAGCCGGTTACCGGCTATTAACAAGAACCCTGGGTAGTTCATGTCTGATTAAGATGTCTGAACCGTAGACATTGCTACGGTTACAGGTAAATACCCGTTTGATGTGTCATAGAACTCATTCGCAACCACCAAATATTGTTTTTCTTGGTGTATATAGGCTTCCAATTCTATGATGGTATCTTTTTGCTCAAAATTGCAGCCATAGAAATTTCTTTTTAAGTTTTATGAAGAGATATTGCAAGTTTATGAACCGAAGTTGCAGGCACAAGTGACTTGAGTCGACTGGTCGACACACATCCCTTAAAATTTGCACTCATGTTAGCTCCATCTTATTTCTCCCTCTTTATCCCTCACTATACCCCCCCCCCCCTCTCTCTCTCTCTTTCTTTCTCTCTCTCTCTCTCTTCTTCTTTTCCATATAGTTCTGTGGCTTCTTTTCTTTTCATGGTATTCTTGAGAAATAGAAATTACATTTCTTGACTTTGAAGTGCAGTTTCAACAAGGCAATCAAATGACGATCATGCATTTACCTGCATGCATTTATCATTTCTTAAGCTGTGTACACTCGCAACAGGAACTTCAGGCTCTACAAGTGTGTGAAGCTTGGAAAATCGAATCCTCTCCTAATTGCCGCGGACAACAGATACCAAGTGAAGATGAATACCAAGAAGAAACCTGCAAGACCGGGAGGAGAGGAATATCAGCTCTTTCTGGATTCAATCATTACACATGTCAAGTGAGTTTGGAAATACATGTAGTGTTAAAGGGAAATCCAACCTTTATAGCAAGTTGCTTTGAAAGAAAGAGGAAAAATCAGAGAAGCAGATTGGTGAAAGTTTGAACGAAATCGGACAAGCAATAAGAAAGTTATGAATTTTTGAAAGTTGTAATCACTATGCATATGGGAATTTCAAATTGGCCGAATAGGTAATGTCACTGTGATGTAGCTGTGGACAACTCCCCCATTCGCTCTAACACACAAAATGACTAAAATGTCACTTTTTTTTTTCAAAATGCATTACTCAGTAGGATCTTTTCATTCATGAGGACCTATAATATGCTATCTCCAATATATTTTGAGTATTGCCCCGAGGGTAAAAGCGCCTCTAAGAAAACCGCAAATTAATGATATTTTTGTGTACGACAAATGGGAGAGTTGTCCACAAAAATGTCACAACTGACTCACCAAATTGCCAATTTGAGATTTGCATAGATGTAGTGATCTCATTTTTCAAACTTCCATAACTTTCTTAGTCCTTGTCCCATTTCTTTCAAACTTCGCCATCCTGTTTTTCTTATTTTTCTGCTTTCACACAAATCATCCTAGTATCAAGGTTGGATTGCCCTTTAAAGATTCTTTCAGCCATTTGCAAATGATTATCAATCTACATGTAGGTGGAAGTGCCATGGTGTAGTGGTTCATTCACTTGACTGTCAGTCCAAAGGTTGATGGTTCAAATCCCTGCCTGGCACCAACGACCTTTGGCAAGACATAAGTTTATACTTGCCACTCCCCACCCGGGTCTAAATGGGTAACTGATATCCTTGAGCTCTTCATATTGGATCGCTCTCTAACAGGGTAATGGTATGATGTGAAGCACTTTGATCAGTTACTTTAAACTGGGAAGGATTTAATGATCAATTACTTTAAACTGGAAAGATTTTATGTAAATTCTGTTAATATTGTTGTTATTGTTTTTATTGTTGTTAAATGAAATATTATATCTTCTGTTCCGCAAACCAGTACAATGTGAAATGAAAGATCAAGAAATCTTTCATGGAAATGCTAGGGCATGCCTAACATGGCAAAAAAGTGAATTCACTAATGCTGTAAGGTGCTATTAGTTGATGAAATCCTGCAAGGTATCTGAGAAATGAATTAATTTTCACTTTGTGTCATGAACGCATGGGCCATTTTGGGGGGTTTTTAGTGGCTAGATTTATTCCTCTGATTGGTACTAGGCACTATGTAAATCAGTGGACGAAGTTAAACGAGGTTTAACTGAACTTTTCCCTCAACTTTTATTTCCTTGTATTACACACCAGGTTTGCACCGTATACAAAAGTATTGACATGCGAGGGACAGGAACGCTCGGCCAAGTTCAGGAAAGCTATCAAAAGGCTAGGTCAGAATGATGGAGGCTCCCCGTCAGGGAGGGAAGGTGAGAACGTGGTTTTACCTCCAAACTTTGGGTGACAAGAGGTCAAAGGTCATATGAGTTTGTAGTAGTGTATCAAAATTTGATAAACTTGATTTTAAAGGCATTGATTAACTTTGAAAAAAAAAAATCACTGTTCCAGCTAATGCTGTAATCATAATTGCAAACCTTTAGCTCAGACAGGAATCGCCTGAGTTTTATAAGCTGATCGGTCGTTTATATATCAAGATATTTACGATTGAACATTGATGTCGGGATGGAGTACCACCGAACCCTAAAGAACTCTTACGGTTGGCATACCTCGCTCTATCACAGAATACCGTACGGGCTGGAAACCCGCTCTGAAATCGCCAAGCGCTGGTGCTTGGTTTTTGTGACTGCAGCACAGCGAAGAAGCCGAGCGACTTGCGCTAGCGATTGATCGCGATTTTCTCTTTTTTAGGATAGTAAACGGGTTCCATTTTCTCTCATACTTTTACATATCCTTAATTATATATGTAGTTAGAGGACTGCACACAATTCACTGTCATTTGAGCTGATTTTGCAATTTTTCACAAAGTTAATCAATCACTTTAAAAGATGATTTTAACACTGGTACTTTGTTGAAAAATTACCCAGAAATAAGTAATTGATGATATCTTGACCATTGCCTTTTGGAGTTTATACACAATGTTGGTTTTGTGAAATGAAAAAGGAAAAGATGAAAGGGGGAAAAAATTATTGTTTATTCTTTTGAAGGAACTAACAAATCGACATCAATACTGCCCTTGTAAAAAAGGGAAAACAAAAAATGTATAAAAATAATGTATTTTCATGAAATCACACACCCTATGCCTTACCTTTGCTGTTTATGGTGCACTTTGATTTCCATATTCATTTATTTGTTTTCCTCAGAGTGTGCAGAGACATTGGAAGGGTACCAGTCGTCCCCCTTCCCAGAGGTAGACTCCTACATCAGGAGGTATTGCATCTCTACAGGTGGTGTGGCGGGAGAAATCCGAAGATGGACCTATTTCTCAGAGGCCCAGCTCCTGGTGTATGACATTGTCAAGAACAGATGGTGTGAGAATATTGACAGACAGCACAGGAGCAACAACATCATGTAAGTACCCGTACAGGCTTTTTATTGGATGCCTTTGTTTAAAGGGGACAAAGCACCACAAAATATTTTGGTCTGTATGTTTAGAGTCTGTGCTGCTACACTCTATTCAAAATATGAATTGCCAATGTTACTTCTATAAAGAGATATATTTCAAGTTTGAATACACTCTCCATAAACGTAAAAGCGACTTACGAGTAGACAGGTTGACACACCGATGCACACTCATGTAGAAGAGGGCGCACATGGTTTAATAATCATCATTCCCACTTTGTCACTCAAATTTCTCTGCCTACAAGGATCCTAGTGGATTTGAGGAGAGGGGTCTACTACCAGAAGTGCCACGACCCTACCTGCCGAGCGCAGAACTTCAAATCCGACGAACGCCCCGTACCCCCAGAGCACCTGCCTTCATTCACCGACTGGGACGAGGACGAGTTGATCAACGTCTCCCTTCGCGTGGAAGAAGATGCGAGGATAAATGAGATGAACCAAAGCAGTTCCTGCTCTGAGTTTGATAGTTTCCTTGACGACGGTACTGACGATGAATTGATCCAGTTGGGTGAGAGGTTTGATGCACCAGAGTCACCTCACCAGACAGTGAATAAGGCAAATGGGCATGATGGTATAGAAAAAGGACTTGCGGAAGATAAGGAGCTGATAAACCTCGCAGAGAGTATTGATGGTGAATTGTCATCCACTCCAGAAGTGGGTCAGGAGGAAGCAATTAAAGAGGGAAAGAGGACTACATGGGAGGGTGAGGAGGGGTGGGATGATCATATCACAGATGATGAGCTCATGAGGAGTTTTCAGGAATGATGATGAGAGTGTGTAGTAGTTCATCTGGAATCACGGGTTGTATTAAAAGGAGTGTAGACTCTGGAAATGAGCATTCATTGAAGGTTTTTTTGTCTGTCTAAAAATGTGTATGCTTCAGAAAGAACAGTTACTGAAATGAATGTTTTATGTACACCTAGTATGTATGAAATCAACAACAACAAAAAATTTACCCAGCATTCTTTCCTTGGTTAATGTTTCTAAAGAGTGTGAAGAAGATGAGATATAGGATGACATAATAACCCGTGCAAAGCCAAGTCGCACTTAGCTTCCTTGCGCAAGTGCATGGGTGTGTTGATTTGTCTACTCAAAAGTTGCCTTTACCTTCTTTAAGAGAGTATTGATGCTTGCAATTTTGCTTTACAGAAGTAAGATTTGAAGCTAATATTTGTAATTTAGTGTACTGGCATGAAGCCCAAAACATTCAGAACACTATTTTTTTTTTGGGGGGGGGGGGGAGGGGGGGGGGGGGTGATAGGTCCCCTTTGATTACTGCAATATTATTTACAGGGTTACGTTTACACTGGGAGTGTGAACGAAAGTGGAAAAGCGAGGTGGAGAGAAAAAGAAGAGGGAATGGGATGGTACATGATTTCTGAAAGAGAAAGAAAGGAAGCGAGAGAGAGAGAGAAAGAAAGAGAGGGGATGAGGAGGAGAGGAGGATAGGAAGTGGAAGGAGGGAAAGAGAGAGAGAGAGAGGGTATGAGAGGGCAAATAATTTTCCATTCCAATGACGAGGGGAGAGATAATGTTTAGGAAAGAGAATATTCACTGAAGTCAAATGAGATAAAGCATGAATATGCAATTTTTTTCTTATTAACAGGAAGGAAACAGAAAGCCATTATTGGACTGCAAATGGATTGTAGTCTACACAGTATATTTAATTCATGAAATCAAATGAAGTCAAAATGAAGAGATAAAGAATAAATATGCAATTTTTTTCTTATTAACAGGAAGGAAACAGAAAGCCATTATTGGACTGCAAATGGATTGTAGTCTACACAGTATATTTAATTCATGAAATATATGCTCTGTATGCAAAAGGACTGCCCATTTTTCCCTTCCAGTGTTTTGTGTAAAATCTTTTTCTTTCTTGCATGACATTTACATTGACACAAACACGTATGTTTTATTTGTGTAAACATTTTTTATAAGATTAAATTATCTTTATATCAAGTAAAATCCAAGTGTATGCATTAATTATTTTTGCATTATTGTTACACATTATATTCTTAGAAATTATCAGATTTGTCCCTAGAATCTAGCGAGCCTATTTCAACCCTTCCCAAATTATTTGCTTCATGAAATACTAATAATTTTGTGTATTTTAAAAATTGAGATTTCCCAGTGCTTATGTAAACACTGAAAGTGGCAATTTCGGGGTGAACAAGAAATGAATTGTCACATAAAATAAATGGCCCTCTGGTTTTACAATTTATCTTAGCATACTGAGTAAGTTGAAATTTCAAACAGTGATGTAGACTGGAGCACTGACGTCACGGGGGGGGGGGGGGGGGGGGGGGGGGGGCACCAGTCTTTGGACAAGAAGATTGCTACAGATTTTCATTTAAATATAAATTACATGAATTTCATATCTTGAAAAGAAATACATGTAGTTTTTGTGTTCTCACAAATGTTTACAAAAAACGACCATTTCATATTTTTCTCCCTTTTTTCAGAGGTGCACGATCCATCAAACTTGACCAGGTTTAGTTTGGGGGTAGCGCCCTCTCACGACAGATGTGACAGTCATTTAAAATTGGACAGTTCCTTTGCTCTTCCGTTTTTTAATTTGCTATGTTGTATAGATCTACAAAACTACCATTTCTTCAACTATTATTTTCTAGACCTCTGCCAATGATGAAATAAAAATACTTTACCATATGTGCCGTAAGTGTCATATGCTGAAATCTAATATATATTTGACAAATTAAATGGTTAGGAAATGTGTAATAGGCAAGAGTTTTTCATGAAGAGTTTTTCGTAACTTTTTAAAAAATTTATTTATATGGAGTTTTTCATAACTTTGCACATTAATGCCAGTGGAGGCATATGTCATGTTTATCAATATTTATAGTTTATATAGTTTTGAAATACAGTGGAACCTCATAACAAACTCCTTGGGAAAAGGCAATTACCTTGTTGTAATGAAACATTGTTAATCTGGGCCTTAAAAAGTCGTTATCGTTCTTTGTTTTCTATATTGTTACAATTGAAAACAAAGCTCTGTTACGAACAAACTTCCTTTGTCATAACGAGAATTGGATTTTAACAATGTTCTTTATAACGAGGTTCCACTGAACTAGATGAAATATTGCAGTTTCAACTATCAAGTCAAAATCGACCATTAGAGCATTTCTCGGCAAAGCCAACGTCGGGTATTTTATCATTTAACTGACCAATGCTTATGTCATGTGACATGATCCCCGCTAAATCCATAATCCATCGATCATCAATTCAAGGGTCCGGTGGGAATCGGGATTTGGGGGGTAATTGTGATGAAATGTTTTCCTCTCCCAGCGTTAATTCCACCCCCTTTACACGGCTTCATAATCAAGAGTAAATCATCATCATTCATAATATACAACGGTTAACCAATCAAACTGTTGTGACCATGGAATAAGAATTAGGCTTGATAGAACAAAGTAAAAGAAAATAAATGAGAGAAAGAGGTACAGATAAGTGAAAGTAGGGAGGGAAAGAGGCAGAGAGAGATAAAGAGAGGGAGGAAGATTAAATATGTGTGAGAAAGATGAAAAAGAAGAGGGGGGGAAATAGGAGGTTGGTATTAGGTTGGGATGATCCTCTCAGAAATTAACCTGGACATTGTTAACCGATAATCCCAGCGCTGCTGCAGCACCTGTGTGTGAGAATCCTACCACTTTTTGTAAGGGGTGCGTGTTGCACCTCCCATTATACCCCATTGTTAAGGTCCGAATTGGATAATTGTTCCTATTAACATGTTCACGATCTGAACAATAATCGCAGAGTGATTTATCAAAGCCGTCTTTCGCAGACCGTTAGCTTACAATTTCACTTTTTTTTAAACCAAGAAAAGGGCTTACATGTCAATTGCGATGCCAGGCGGGAGGTGATACAGAATTCCCGATTAATCTTTTTGCCACGCCGCTAATCTCTTAATTTACAGCTTCTTAAAAGTAACTTTTCGACTTCAGTCTTGATGTTATGTGTGGGGATTAGCTCCCGCTGTCGGTTATAAGTGCGAATCACAGACTCGACGAATAATACCCTGAATAAAGTAATGTTCAAGAGTCAAATAAACCTCATTTCAGAGACACAATCGTAATTATACCCTATAAATGTCATGGGCTTACGCTGTCTGGAAATTTCTAAAACGCCCATTATAGGTAGCTCTTATTACATACGTCTGGAATGGAATAAAATCCGTCTGGGGTTTCAGTGAGAGACATCTGTAGCTTTCGATTTTAACGTAAATGTATAACGATTTTTTAAAAATTCTACCTGTACCCCTAGTTGACGGCCCAATCCGACGTAACGCTTATGATGATGCCAGTGATGGCGACGACGACGATGATGATGATGATCAGGGTTGTCATCAGGGAATTTTTAGTGGTGGAAATTTTATCGCCCGAAACCTTGCCACAGGGGTTCAGGGGGACAAAAACTAGTCGGTTTTCAGGGCTTATAAGTTATAGTTAAACAGTAAAAATATCATCTATCTACACAGTACACACTGTACTGTAGCTGCAGCAATCCAACCTTGGTAATGAGATGATTTGTGTGAAAGCAGAAAAATAATAAAAACTGGATGGTGAAAGTTTGAAAGAAATCGGACAAGGAATAAGAAAGTTATGGATGTTTGAAAAATGAGATTACTACATCTATGCGAATCTCAAATTGGCAATTTGGTGATTCGATTGTGACATTATTGTGGACAACTCTCCCATTTGTCGTACACAAAAATATCATTAATTTGCGGTTTTCTTTGAGGCGCTTTTACCCTCGGGGCAGTACTCAAAATATATTGGAGATAGCATATTGTTATAAGTCCTCATGAAAGAAAAAGATCATACCGAGTAATACATTTTGAAAAAAAGTGACATTTTAGTCATTTTGTGTGTTGGGGCAAATGGGGGAGTTGTCCACAGCTACATCACAGAGACATTACCTATTCGGCCAATTTGAAATTTCCATATGTATAGTGATTACAACTTTCAAAAATTCATAACTTTCTTACTGCTTGTCCAATTTCATTCAAACTTTCACCAATCTGCTTCTCTGATTTTTCCTCTTTCTTTCAAAGCAACTTGCTATTAAGGTTGGATTTCCCTTTAAGCAGTGTAACTACTGTACTAGAATTTGTTGTACTTTGTACATATACCTGCTGTGAGTGCTGTCATATTACTCTCTTAAACCACAGTTGCATGTTCGTAGGTCAAAATCGTAGTATTTTTTCTTTGTCAGTGGGGAAATTAGTGCCGGGCGGGCGGTTGTGATATTGCAGTGAGTGCCGGTCGGAAATTTCGAGTGGTGGAAGGTTCCGACCGGCGCCGACCACCGTAGTGACAACGCTGATGATGATGATGATGCTGATGATTATTATAATATAATGATGATGTTGATGTTGACAACGATGATACTTTGGACAATACTAGAAGTCACATTGGTGATGATGACTTTGTACATAAAGTACATTTTTAATGCCTTTATAGAGGAGAACATGTTCTTGAGGGAGAGGGGCATCTGGAACCGTGTATTTTCTTGTCTTAAAACTGAAAGTACTATTTCATGAATTATGTTGGCTTTTTTCATAAATAATGATAAGGAATATGTTCTCCAATCATTGGACCTGAATGAACTGTAGATAAGGATTTCACATGAAAACATACTCTTAAAAAAGAGTGAATTTTCACTATGTTTTCACTCCCCAGGGAATAACATCAGTGATCACTTGTTTAGGAGTGAATATCGAGTGACTATCGAGTGCTCTCTAAAAGGAAAAGTGGAGTTTCACGCTATTTTCACTTTATTTTCATTCCCCCTGGGAGTGACGTCAGTGATCACTCGATTTTTTTTTTTTTTTTTAGAGAGAGAGAGAGTGCGTTTCACATTTTCAATAAGGGGCTGGTAAAAAGTCTTTCCCAATGGCTTTCTGAAAAGACAGTATTTTCCTTGGAACATAATTTCAGGAACCCCGCAGGCCCTTTTTTACCCTGTCAGAATTGGGGGGGGGGGGGGGGGGGGAATTGGAGTTGGAGCACCAAAAAAAAAAATCCCTAAACCCAAATATTTTGCTTTTTTGCTACGGGAATCCCATCATATTTCCCCAAGGCCCGAAAGGGGGCCGGATTTTTCCCGAGATATATACACTTCAAACCCTTAACTTTTCCTTCTCCCCCTCCCCCCCCCCCCCCCCCCCTATTCGCCTATGATTTTATTTACTGTCCTATTTACTACATGGCACCGCTCATACATATTTTCTAGTTCATCTTTCAAATATGCATGGTTGGATAGGAGACAAGTGAGAGATTAATGTGTCTATACTGAAAATGGATGGATTTCATCTTTGAACCCCCCCCCCCTCCCTTTCACTCCCGACGATATGGGTATACTCATGGGTATACCCAGGGGCGGCGCTACAGGGGGGGGCAGAGGGGGCGACCGCCTCCCCTATGATTTTTCAAGTAGTGAAAAAAGAAAAAAAAAAGGAGAAAAAAAAAGAAGAAAAGGAGGAAGAAAAGGGAAGAAAGAAGAAAGAGGAGTATCAAAAAGAGAGGTCTTAAACATATAACTCTATATTACCCCTGTTACTTAATGGAGAAAAAATATGACGTCATCTTTAGGTCGTCTTGCCCCTCCTATCAAAATACCCTGGCGCCGCCCCTGGGTATACCAATCCTGAGCTCTTCATGAAAATGGAGACGAGCGATTCAAGTAAACTTGGGAAGATAAAGTAAAAAAAATTACATGTAAGTCAAAATATACTTGATTAACAACAATGAACCAGAGTGGAGATACCAGTGGACCACCCCGTTGCAGCGAACCGGGAGGGTTTTGGTCCGAAAAGAATCGCACCTTAATTTATCGGATTGAGGGTTTTGAATGGTCACGGTGGTAGAATCGATCCGATGAAAAGAAACTAATTTCCATTTCACAACTTTCACTACGGGTTGTCCAACGTTTAGTCTAAAGAGCACAGACATTTTGGCAACTTACCCTCTTTAAAAAGTGTAGATGTTATCATTTATGTCAGCTTGCTTGTATGTTACTGTTGCTACAATGTCCTGACATTATTATCATGCATGCTTTAGTCAGCATGCTTTAGTCAGCATGCCTTTATCAATATTAACACAAAATGCGTGGAAATGCCCCTTCAGTCTATCCATTTACCAAACCTTGGTTGAGAGAGAGATAACTGTAGGGAAATGTCTCAGTGGCGGATTTAGGGGGGGGGGCAATCCCGGCCCGTGCCCCCCCCCCTTGAGGGACAATGCATGGTGCCCCCCTATTTGTGATTGTGCCCCCCCCCCCCCTTTCGACCAGAAAACCTGCTTGTCAGAGAATTATGGGGGGGGGACCCATACCCCCCCCCCCCCCACTGAGCGACGGCTGGCGGTCGCCCCCCCCCCCCCCCCCCCCCCCCCCCCCCCCCCCCCCCCCCCACTGAGCGACTTTTGGAGGGCTGGCGAGACCAAAAAAATATGGGTCTCCCTCCAAGCAATTTCCCAAAGTTGACAATCCTGCATTTGTGTGCCCCCCCCCCCTTATACGAAATCCTGGATCCGCCCCTGAAATGTCTAATTCAAAAGGTCATACGCAGCGTGACAAGATTCGAACCGATGATCTTGTTGGAATAAACGAATACGAACTAAGTATTTTGCTGATTGAGTTTTTTATACTTGTACTTTGATTTTTTTAATCTTTGAATCCCCATTTTCGAGTTAAAATAGCCTGAGAATGCCAAACTGTAAAGAAAAATATAATCATCGCCCTTAATAAGATGTGCTCTAGGGTATTTTTCACAACCACTTTATACTACTAACTCTCTCAAAAAGGTGCATGACATGAGACTATTCCACAGCCTTCAGAACTAGCCTGGCAAGTGGTAAAGGAATAGTGTTACTTTATTATAACGATGTCATTGTCACACCAACAAAGACAGGAGAAGCAACTTCACAGGGGACAGGTCGAAGAAGAAAAAAAAAAGATCCTTGATCCATTCTATTGTAGTATTAGATTGTGAAGGCAATTTTGAATCGATAGAATCTGTGACCGCATATTTAGCGTGCGGTGTCTTTGAAGAACAAAACACTACTTGGTGGTTATAAGCGCGTGCACTTCACCCGTATACTTAGAAATCATTGTGTGGCATTTGCCCGCCATTTACACCTGGAATGGATTTGACGTTTATATAATTGGTCACTTAATGAAGTGCTTTCTTCGTGCAACAACTGACCTCTTGACACCCACAGAGAAAACGTCAATAACTTTTGACACAATTTACTCGTCTTTTGGGGTTCCAACCGCATCAATTTCTATATAGAGTACTTGGATTTTTCAAGTTAGTATTCCCCTCTCATCCTCTTTCACTCCCTTTCTTTTACTCCTTTTATTTTCTTTCTTTAGAATAAACCAACGTTTAAGACGCTTAAGTTTTCTACTGATTATGACATCAATCAAGTGTCACTTGACAATTTTCAAACGGTTCATAATGCAAGTTGCGCACGAGCGTTTTGCTGTCAGCGCCTGGTGCGGTCTTTGGTCGACGCGCCATGTGAAAGTGGCTTTGCTTGTGCAAAAGTGAATTTGTAAATGAGCAATGAAAACAACGCGTTGAATTGGCCCAATAGGCTTTACAGGCTTGATTAGCACAGGTAATCATGGTAATGACGCAAACGAAATGACGCCGCGTGTGCAACGAGCAAGAATACTGAGTTTTCTCTTATCAATGAGTGAGATATGAAATAGATAATAACGTGACTGTTCAAAAGAAGTTTCTATAATGAAATAACAATATTTCGACAGCAAAATAATATTACTCGTTGACATCCATCGGGATTCGTTTAGAACAAGGACATTTTATCGTTATTAGAGGTCTCTTGGCTTCGCCCTCTGTAGGTTCGAATTACCAACCAAGAATGAAGAATACAATGAGCACACTTCACCCGGGAGGGGTGTTGGATAAAGGGGTCTTTTTGGTAGGTGTTGATGTCGCTTTAATTATTTTGATTTGGGGCTTGAAATAGTTTATAGCTATGATATTGCTATTATTTTCAACCACCTTATAATAGGCTCTAACAATTAAAGGTTTGTATACAAATGCTAATAATGTTCAGTATGCAGGCGTCTGAGACATTATGTTGTATTTATTTAAGTGAAATAAAAACTTTGATCTTACTTTTAAGAAAAGAAAGAAAGAGAGAAATAAGTCCTGCACATGTTGATTAATTGAAACAACAACAACAACAAAAGGGAGAAAAAACGCTTGTAAAGGTGGTAAGTTTTTAAAACAGATAATCATTACTTAAAACGTCACCGTTAGAAAGCACCCAATTCTCAAATCGATGAGAGTCAAGGCGGCATTTGCTTTGAAGTGAAAGAATAATGGTTTATAGAATTAGATCTCATTTCGACTTGACTGTCGGCATAATATACACCTGTACCGAGTTTAGACCAGAGATAATTGGGCCTCCCGTAATGAACCCCTTTCTTCACCTACAAACCACTCTCTTGACAGCCCGCTGTGTGGACGTGTGATCTCAAAGATGTGGGCCAATTGACTTTAACCGCATGAATGACAGCTCTGTTCAAGTTCTAATCTTTAAATATATGAAAAGAAAGAAAATGGTTGCGCATTTTAGCCCCATTGTTGCTTCATTTGGATCCTATGGAACCAATTTCAGTAGCGATCGATTGGACCAAGGAGAAGATCATTTGGTCTTAAAGGTGCAGTGACAGGTGCCAGAAAGGCATTGCTGAAAAAGAAACTTGGTTCCAGTGCAGAATCTACCACCAAATTATGAGCTTTGGAGAAATTAGAATTAAATTGCCCTCTCCAATCCCCACCCCCCCCCCCCCAAAAGTAACTGAGTCTTGGCTTCACTATTCAAAATAGTCATTAATTTGGTAACTTTAAAAACATACCATTTAAAAAAAAAATAGTAGTAGTCTAAATATTAGGCAGCAAGAAAACAAAGAAGACAATCACGGATCGAAATATTTATTTCAAAATAGCATATGTCTATTTAAAAAAAAAGAAATAACTTGTAAAAGCTTTTCTTTGATGACTTCTGTCATTCTGTGGGGCTTATAATAATAATAATTGTATTCCTTTCATGTAAAGCGCATATCTCATAATTACTGTATAACGTTTCTATACGCTTCTTTTACCCTGATGTTGCAAGAAAGCTTGGTCTAACATCCAAGGTATTTCTAGTCATACTTCTAATATGAGGGCATTTGAAGAGCAATCCTTTTCTGGTTACATTTCTTTTTCTGTGACATCCTTCAAAAAAAAAAAAAGAGAGAAATCTCGCAAACTGTTTCCACCTTTAGAACAAACCTTCTCTTTAAAACCCCCTCATCTCATCCCTAATTAGGTCCATCGACACGTTTGGAAGTTACCTGTCATTGATATTGTCTTCGTGAACATAGCGGCATCTTTGAAGTCGAGGAGAATCAATATTGTTTGGTATTCGTTATCTAAGAAGTCACCCTTGATGAGTTTTAGTTTCGTTTTGCTCATTATCATCAGTGCATGGGTCAGGTTGGTTTTTGTTTTGTTTGTTTGTTTGTTTGTTTTTTGTTTTTTTTTTTTGGGGGGGGGGGGTTTCGACGGTTAATGTATTCGGAATCTTTATGAGGGTAGAGGGTGATCTTTATAATTATCTTGAGCATAAAATATGGCAGAGGATATGCTATGTTAGTATTTTTTTA
The DNA here is from genome assembly GCA_025618425.1 of Heliocidaris tuberculata. Taxonomy (NCBI): domain Eukaryota; kingdom Metazoa; phylum Echinodermata; class Echinoidea; order Camarodonta; family Echinometridae; genus Heliocidaris; species Heliocidaris tuberculata. Next base: position 18,562,607 of record CM046851.1, read on the forward strand.
GCATTCCAGTTTTATCAGTTTTCTTTCTTTCTTCATGAGCTTTTCATCTAGTGTTCTTTTTCCCTACTTCTCTCCTTTTATCCTCCGGATCCCTAACTTTATCCTCATTATTTAAATTCCGATAATTCTTGTCCCAATGCCAACATTTTATTTGAAATTCGTTAATTTTCCACCTAACATCCAAGGATTTATTGGTGTCCTGTCTCGGAAAGAATAGGATTTTAGTGATACTTTTGGTTAGTGGCGTAGCGTGGATTCAGCTATTACGGGGCACTGGCATCATGTATCATGGGGGATGGGGGGGGGGCTCTGTCTTACTAGTTGAATGATATACAAATTAACAAGGCAGGCTACTGATTTATAGGAGGGCGTGGATGTGTCCTATCACTTTAAATTCTCGTTCCCTTTCCCCTACCCCTTTCTTTCACCTTCATATCTCCTTTTCAATTTTGTTTTGTTTTTTTTTTTTTTTGTTATTGTTTGGGGGCACGTGCGACCATGCCCCCTGTAGATATGCTACTGCCTTTGGTTTGTACCGTATTTCACATCTCAATTTTCGAGGACAGCTGTTCCTTTGATCTTTGTAGCTCTCACTGCGAAAATTGATGTCCGGTAATGGACAATCCAACCAATTACCAATTTAGCCAATTATCCGAGATCCGTTTCTGAGATTACTTGACGTTTTTACTCTTTGAATAGTATGACGTCATGGAAAGTTTATAAATAGATGACAAGTGTCGTGTTTTTCGATTAAGGTAAGCATAAGGGCACTATGGGGTTGATGAATTGGCATAACGGACCCCGTTTCGTTTGGATGAGACAATGGGAAATAACAGAACTGTCATACTGCCGCACGAATACTCCCCTTCACAGAAGATAATTATCGTTCAATCGTTCGAATTCTTCTTGTTTTTCATTATCGAATTGCTGTTTTTGAACGCTTTCGGTTTATTTTGCTATCAACATTGATACTAGAAAGAGGCCAAATTTAGAAACTTGGAAGTGTGATATTCGAGCAAAAGACGTTAACCCACCCCTTCCTGGCGAACGACTAATTGTGCCCGTATAATACGCATGTTTTGTTTTTGTTTCATTGTTTTTGATCTTTGTTGCTTTGTTATTTTTCAATGATTGATATTCCACTTTGATCATCTGTAACCTATTATGAATCTTCGTTTGTATTTGTATGTTGATGACAATCCAAAATTGTGGATTTTAGTTCAATAAATTGATTTGATTTGATTTGATTTGATTGTGTAGTACATGATGACAAAGCTACATTGCTGATACCCTATCCCTTTTCATATCAACCCATTATGCCCCTCCCTACCATCATGAACATGCAGTGGCATAGTTCCGGGGGGCACGGGGGTACCCCCAATCAAATGGTGAAAGAAACAATTTTTTAACGGAGAGAAGGAACGGGAACGCGAAAAGAAGACGCTACGACCCACCCACCCCTATCAAAGGCCTTGTTATGTCATCCACGAATTAAAACCAGTAGCCCCCTCCAATGATGCTGGCGCCCCTCAATATATATGGACCCGTGCTTCGCCACTGTGACCGTGAGCGCCGAACATGACTTCTTCAAAGTTGGTTACCCCCATATACTACCACCACCTGTTCACAACAACAATCGCGTCTCCTCGTTACACCGGGTAGGATGTTCCAATTTTCCGTCGGCAACAAATGTTGCTGGAGATATGTCAAAAACAAACATGTTGCATGCTTTGTTTCCACGCCGAAGAAAAACCATAAAAGGGGGGTGGGTGAAAGAGGATGAGGGGATATGGCAGAGACGTAATTTGCGGTTTGGATCTACCTTCATAAACCATCAGAGATAAATGGATAAGTTCCGATTGGTGTTACGATCGCTTCTGGATTAATTCTCGCAAAGTTGTCTTGTCAGTTGTGTGCATGGCATGTCAACCGGATTGGAACTTCGAGCTGGGTGGATGCGTCATGCATCTATATAACGAGAAAGCGAGACACCGAATGATTCAAACGAGTATAAGGAACTGGCATGAAAATTGAGCAGGAAAAAAAAATTAAGAAAGGAGAAACTGAAAAAGGCAAAATAGAGAAGGAATTTATGCATCAAATTTAAATTCATATTTCAAATTCAAGAGTTAGGACATAATACTGAGAGAGGGACTCGTACGTCAAGTTTCTCGCTAAAAAAAAAAATGTTTTGAATATATATATATATATTTAAAACAATTCCACGGTTACTAAAGTTACAGTTGAAGAGGTATTTGGTTACATCTGCAGCTCTTATTCTCTTATTACAGGTATCAGCTAAATCAGTTTTAGCTGACACAATGCATACGTATTGGAGTAGCTATATATATAGAACCAAAACCTTAGAAGATGAACAGTAATTACTGCCAGTCTCACTAGTGTAGCCAAGGGGGGGGGGCAGACTGCCCCGACAACTTTTGACAAAAAAGAGGTTATCGGGTTCATGAAAAATCCTCTGGAAAAGGCTCTCTATCAATGGCGGATTTGGGGGGGGGGCAATCCCGGCCCGTGCCCCCCCCCCCCCCCATTAGAACTGATAACCGTTTTGGATTTGTTTGTTTGTTTGCTTGTTTGCTTGCTTTGCTTGTCAGAGAATTATGGAGGAAAACTGGACCCCATAAAATCTGATATCCCCCCCCCCCCCCCCCCCGCCCATTGAGCGACTTTTGGAGGGCTGGCACGAAGGAAAAAAATACGAATCTCCCTCCAAGCAGTTCCCCAAAGTTGACAGCCCTGCATTTGTGTGCCCCCTTTTTTTTTCTTTTTTTTTACAAAATCCTGGATACGCCACTGGCTAGCCTAACTAATGTGTCGATTACTCATGTTACTTAATTTGGACATGCATAAATTGCAAAGAGGGCATTCCATGAAAAGTATGCTAATATGAAGCTTTCTTGAAAAAGTGATTTTACCCTTTTCAAAGAACCATGCTAGGGAGACCTCCAATGGGTGACAATTAAAAATTACTGGACCCATCATTTTTGCAGATTTCACAGGAATAATGGTTACTCACGTTACATTTTGTCCATGAGATAGCAGCAGTTTTGGTTTCATTCTTACTTGCAGGACTTACGTTATTCTTTATGTTTTTTCATTGAAAAGTGATCAGTGGACCTTTTATATTTAATTTTTATATAAATCCTGGGAAAAAAAACCTTGGATATTTTAATTCCAGATAAGCAATCTAAAAATGTACAGTTTATAGGCAAAATATCACAAAAAAGCGTTTAAAAAAAGATGGTTTTTAAAACCACTTATGATAGGTTTACCAATGTTTGTGCAAGTTTCCGCAATTATGCAGCACAAAAAAAAATGTTCATAGCTAAATGAAATACCAATTTCAACTTTAAGGTCCATGTCCACCAACCTGTGGAATTGCCCATAAGAGTTTCAAACTAAAATGTTAATAACTTTCACCTGTGCTGCATGTATGCCCGTCAAATGGGGTTAGATGCCACGTCAAAACTATTACGTGCTAAACACCGCAAGATCTGACCACATTGAAAATATTATTCCATAATGACTTACGTCATTTTTGGCAGGTAACTCCTCACTTTTTGCGTTCTGTTTACGATTAGTTTTTCTATCTCTCTCTCTCTCTCTCTCTCGCACTCTTCTTTCTTTACTCTTGCCCAGCCCTTCCAGATCCCCCATCATATCTCTCTTTCACTATCACTCACACTCTCTTCCCCTCTCTTCCCCCTCCCTCCCCTCTCTCCCCCCTCTCTATTACCAATCTGCTTTCTATCTCCCTCTCCTCTCTCTTCTCTTCCTCTTCCTCCCCCCCCTCCCCCCCCCCCCCTCTCTCTCTCTCTCTCTTCCTCCTTCCCCTCTCCCTCTCTATCTTCTCTCTTCCTCCCTCTCACCCCTCTCTCTCTCTATCACTTTTCCCAGTTTCCTTTTTCTCTCCCTTCTCTCTCTCACTATATTTATTTATTTATTCATTTATTTATTTCCACATAACAAGAACACATGGTATATTAATATTCAAATATTTGTACATAATGTTGGGGAGTCACTAAAAGCCAAGGGCTTGTCAAGAGTGACTCACATATCATTCAACTTTTCTCGCCAATGAAATTAAAATAAGATGTCCGGTTGTGGATTTTTTTTTCTTTTCTTTCTTTTTTGTGGTACACCGCTTATCGTTTTCTTGGCATTATCTAACAAGAGTCCCATTTGGATTTCCATTTCTGTCCATTAACCAATAATCTCTCGTTGGGTTTGGATCGATGCTTATAAATGCAATGAATAAGGTGAAAGGTAAAGGAAAATCCCCCTCCCCTAAAAATGAGAGAATTATTTGTTGCTATATTCTATTTGTAGCCTTGAAAAGTATTATAGTACGCCTAGATGGGTGACTTTTATGCATTTGTTCAGGGCGCGAATCCAGGATTTTGTAAAAGGGGTGGCACAAATCTCAGAAAATTTTCTGACAAGACCCCCCCCCCCCCCCCCCAGCCTTCATATTTTAGGGGTCCAGTTTTCCTACATCCGAGCGAAAAAGAAATAAATAATATAAAAAAAAAAAAGGGGGCGGCACAATGTACACTATACCTTCAAAAGGGGGGGGGGCGGGCCGGAAGTGCGCCACCCCCCCCCCCCCCCCAAAAAAAAAAAAAAAAAATCCGCCACTGCATTTGTTCACAGGGATTTCGTTGCAATTTGTTTGTGTATAATTATGGGGTTGACACCCGCTCCCCCACCTTCAAAAATGTTGTCCATTGAATATAACCGCAGTGGTATAGGCCGAACCTTTCCATGTTCCATTACGAGAAATTTGGCCGTCATCATCGAGAGGATTCACGAGAAATTCAGTTCACACGTTTCCATCTTTCGGTCATAAAAGAGGGATAACATGAATGGTAATATAAAAGCACGCGAGCACACCATTTTGCGCGCAACAGTTAAAACCCTGACAGTGCAGCATATAATGTAACGTGCGTTCACTGGCGTAGCCAGACTTGTTGAACGGGGTGGGGGGGGGGGGGGTGGCAGGCGGAGGTGGTTGACACACAAAACCACAGGGCCACATAATTAGAGATAGGGGTATAATAGGGTTAAGGTCTTTACCAATATGATTTTACAAATCATTTATAATTTTGTTTTGTGAAACAAAATATTGACGTATAAAGAAGTTTCATCATAAATTCAGACTTAAATTAATCAACAGCATACATGGATCAGTATTGTCATGGCTACTTTAAGAATAGTAATAAGTTTATTCTTATGAAATGATTACTTAAGAATTCCGATAATTTAGTATCAAATCATCTATATTTTTATGAAACAATTATTTATTAATATATATGATTTGAAAATAAATTGCAGCAACAACAAAAAAGTATCTAATTTTAAACTATTTCAGTCTGAAGTTATTTTAAATTAACACTTTGAAACGTTAAGATCGAAAGTATCAGTCTTTGTCTTTTCTTTATAGCTTTCAGTACAACTGCAGATATATTTGAGTAATGTCATTACACATAATGTGTTGTTAGTGGCGTATCAAGAACAAGTGACAGAAGGTGAAAATACTAAGAATGTTAACAAAGATCTTTTAACAATTCACTTAGGAATTAATGGGTAAAACTTAACAAAATACTTCTATACGACTCAGTGGTAGAGCAGTGGTCTCGTAACTGGAGGACCCGAGTTCGAAACCAAGTGAATGCGCTAGTGCCCTTTGGTAAGGCATTAATCCTGACCAAGTCCCTTGGAGAGGACTTAAAGCCGTCGGTCCCCTGGTTGCTTACTCACAAGCATGCACATGCTTTCTTAGCGGTCAGGTAAAATAAACCATCAAACCAACCATCATCAAACTATCGAACAATCGGAAGAAAATCATTGCCAATCAAATTTCATTATACTATGAAACACCTTTATCAGGTGATATTCTGATCTCAAAATACTCCCTACCTGATTTTATCTAGGAATTTTAAAAGTTGTTCTATCCTAATCAGTGACCGTAGAAGGCAGGAATGGAAAGAATTATATCTCAATTATATATGCAACTGGTAAGCAATGTAGCAATGTACCCCCCCCCCCCCCCCCCCCCCCCCATTGTCATCCCCATCAGGGGCCAAATAGGGCCACCCTGGGCACTGTCATGAGATCAGTGGCGCGCGCGTGCGAGAACAGTTCATAGAGTTAAATCCAGAATTCTATGGAACTGCAGTACCTCACATGCACAACACGACGTCGACGAAGCTCGAGGCGGGTTTAGTCTGTACCATAGAGTTATGGTCACTTTTAGCACATCATTATTCTGGTAGCTCTGGATCGATCTTAAGTAGATGTACGCCAACATTTCCCTTGCTTTGATTGTGACTTGACACAGATGAAAGTAGACATCGCCAAACAATCGATGGCCATGAAGATACCGAGGGTGCGGAATATATCCGGGTAAGACCTAAACAGATCGTACAGGAAACCTGAAAGAAAATTAGAGAAATGGGTTAAGCCACTAAAGTAAGTGATACATTCATTAAAGGGAATCACCCTGGTATATTAAGTTCATTTGAATAAAAGCAGAGCAATTAGAGAAACAGGTTAGTAAAATTTTGAGCGAAATCCGATAAGAAATAAGAAAGTAATGAATTTTTGAAGTTGTAATCAATCGAACACAAATTGGCAACTCCGTGGCGTATCTTGCGAAGTCCTCTCACAGAACTCCTAAAGACGTCTTTAGGAGTTCTGTGGGTCCTCTCCCATTTGCTCTGTACAGAATATTTCACAGAGTTTCATTTTCTCAGTTATTGATAAAGGAACAAATTTGTTTCATAAAGGTTATGTGTAAAACATATGTGCTATGATTATATCTAGGATGTATGGTTGATTAAATATTTTCTTTGGAGAAAATGGAAATACATGTATATCATTTTTTTAGTGCAGGGCGAATAGGAGAAGACCTCGCAAGATACGTCACGGAGTTGCCAGTTTGTGTTTGATTGATTACAACTTCAAAAACTCACAACTTTCTTATTTCTTATCGGATTTAGCTCAAAATTTCAGTGATCTTTCTTTATTTTTGCTGCTTCTCTTAAAACCAACATGATATCAGGGTGGACATCCCCTAAGCAGTGATGTTCTTGGGTGTCATGTAACACGATAGAGGCCTACATACGGCTACAACCCAGTTGACCTTCTTATTTTTGAGTTCATGAAATATTTTGTGAAGTGTGAAGGTGTATACTTACAAAAACATATATACTATACATATATATATATATATATATATATATATATATATATATATACAACTTTGTTCAAGGTATTAAGAAATTATATTCTGGGACAAAAATTGAGAAATTGTATTAAAAAATATAAACAAAATAATTGTTGAGATCTGAGGGAATTATGATTTTCCAGCTTCTATGGAAAGCAAGTTATTCTTGAACCGGACTTTATTGCCCTTTAATCCTTATTTCTATCTTTAAAGTCATTTCATGTTTTATTGGGGCTTTAAAAATTAGCAGGGGGTGCCCGAAAAGAGTTGAGATTCACAGTTGCTATATTCTGCGTTTTATCGATCTACCTGTAAGAATTCCGGAAAGAAGATACGCGACTCCACTTTGCATTAACGAGCACGACATTGCCTTGGCAAAGTTCTTCTTTTGTACTTTCAGAGACACAACACCATAGTAACTAGAGAAGGAATTGTAAAATCCGAAGCCAGCGACGAAAGAACATATCATCAAATATGTCAGAGAAGAACTGATGGGATAAGCGAGGAGCGCAACCGATGCTATTCCGGCGTTAGTGGCGAATGTTTGAGGTGTTAACAGTGGGTACTTGTAGAGGACTGCTATGAGTACAAACCGACCGATAATACCACCCACAGATCCCGTTATGAGAAGGTACACGGCTCTTTCTTCAGACAGCCCTATTGATACGCCGTATGAGACTGAAAAGTAAGCCCAACTACTGTAACTGACATCGAATAGGAACTGGCAAGGAAGCAACAAGAACATGAAAATACGTTCGTTCTTCACAAAGCTGGCCTTAAATGTTGACCTGATGTTGTCCCGAATAACGCTCCATGTCAACTGAACCCGTTTTGTTTTTTCGCTCGACTCCTCCGTGTTCATAGTAGCTCGATTTGATGATTTTCGCTTTTGAATAAATGGCATCGCCTTTATATCCATTTCTTCATTTGAGTAATCCTCGTCACTTTTACAATCGCCAACATTGCTTTCATCAATCATCCTAAGTTCGTAGTTATCATCATGGTCGTGTTTTGAATCATCAGTATTTTGCTCAGTTCGGCTATGCAGACGGGGAGGACGCATAGTGGCTCCAATTGGTACCCCATGGAACATTAATGCACTTAGAAACAAGAAGGCGCCTCTCATTCCATACGCGTCGAGACAGATCACTGTGAGGTACGGTAGAAGGAAACTTCCTAGTTGACTGCCGACTTGAGTAACTGTCTCAGCCAATCCAAACTTGTCCCCGAAGTGTTGCTTGAGAGTTTCGGCTGAAATTTGACGTAGCGGAGATGCGAAAAGGCCTGGTAAGAACAAAACAACATGACATCAAGTGTTTAAGTATTTTTAATTTTCTCGTCCCACTTCATTTTGTCTTGTTTGGCTAATATAACGGGGGCGATGTGAGATAAAAGAGGGGAGGCATAATCATAACAAGGTATGTCAACCTGAAGACCATCTCATTAATAAGGATCAAGTGTTTACCTGTAAAGAAGAAAGAGCATCCGAGGGAAGTCACTGTTTGGCTGAAGAATGCTACCAAGAGGGAGATTCCCGCCAAGAAACCACCAACCGTAGCTACCAGACGAGAACTGAACTTCTGAGACAAGAAGTTACTGACCGGACCTGGATGAATTATAAGACAATATACCTATGATAATTATATAAAGTACATCTATAACCCATGCTCCGGTGACAATAATGCGTCTTGTGGCTGACGGAAGGGCGTTTAGCGCGCGCGCATGCCATCAAGCCAATTTCTTAAGGCATGCCAGTGTTTGAGTTGCGTGGCGTTTAGTTTCGAAGTTTAGACAAAAATGATATTTCAAATAGAAATCATATTTATCACCAAATGGGAGCTGTAGATGCAATTATCGACAATAAAGTGTTTATTTCAATTATCACTGGATTTAGCATTTCGTCGGTCCCGTTAACACTCAGAAACGTTGTTTGAATTGTCTCTTGAGTTGTCGGGCAACTGGGGTGAGTGGGATGACCCTTTTCGACAAAGGAGCAGTTGACGTCCCACCGTGACTAGTAACGATAGGACAGTATATAGTATATCCCCAAATGAACTTTTAAAACCATTGGTGTCTGCGTGTCAACATGAATTTTAAGTTGTTATTAGCCCGGCCTATTTCATACCCACCCATTCTTTCACTCTATCTCTCCCCGCTTTCACACGGGGGTAACATTCGCCGTATGAATACGACGTACCCCGTTTTCACACGGGGTAAAATTCGTCGTATGAATATGACGTATAGAGTATACGTCGCAGTTAGTCTTTAATCAAGGCGATTGTGCTGCTCTGTCGATCCCCTGGTCGATCCTCGGAATGCGCGGAATAGTCCTGATTATTGCAAGGTAAGTCTTGCTGCATCAAGACTTCCCGCGCAATGATCAGGACATTTCGGTGCGATCGTTACGAGATTCATTGCTATTTATAATGCGCAGTAGGCTCACTGCGCATTGTGTTCAGTATCCCGCGGATGGGAGCCCATTTATACTTCCTACATCGTAAATCCGTTCACACGCAATTTTTTTGCCTCCGCTATACGACGTATCGTATCCATACGCTGCCCTGGCCATCGTATAGATGCGACGTCGCATCTATCCGATGAAAATTCGTCGTATTCATACGACGAATTCTAGCCCCGGGTGGAAACGGGGTCTTCCTCTTTTCTCTTCTCCCCGAGTCTTTCTCGATCTTCAACTTATTCTCTTTTATCTCTCTCTCTCTCTCTCTCTCCCTCCCCCTCCCTCTAACTCATTTCTCTCCCATGTCATCTCTATTTTTCTCTTTTTGCTGTCTGAGACAGACTCTTTAAAAATCCAACGTACAAGCAAGGTACATCATGCCAGCCTCGAGTGTGATGAAGAACCCGATGGTTGCGTAGTCCAGGTCCAGCTGGTAGACCAGGGATGGAATGAGGACAGACAATGACCTTGGAATGCCAGGATGGAGAACATGGACAATAAATTTTGCAAAAGCAACAGCATATCGCCATCTGTCCATGACTTCCGAGACCTCGGTTGCAGCCATTTTGGATCAATGTAGGCGAATTTGCCTAAATTGTGAACAAAAACAAAACAAAACACACTAACAAACAAACAAACAAACAAACAAACAAAAAGAGGATATCATACATCAATAACTTTGGAAATACAAAATGGCTTGCCTTTTTAATAAAAAGTCAAAGTGGGAGCACTTTGGTACATTGATAAAGGCTCTTAACTCTCATAGAACAAAAGATCTGGGTTCGATCCTTGCTCGGTGCTTACATCCTTGGAAAGGGTGTTTTGTCTACGGTTGTCCATCTCGACCCATGTGTATTAAAATGAGTACATGGCACTGCTTGGGTAATAACAACTGCAAAGCCCTCATGAAGAACAGTATTGATAGATTGATTTAAATGAACATTTATTTCCTTCTCATCGGCACAATGTGATATACATTTGAACTTTGAAATCTATAAGATATGTGGCGTAGCTGCCCATTATGACCAAAAAAGGCCCCCAAAGGCCTAAAATAATCTATCTGCAACATAAGATTTTTTAAAATCTTATGTTTCTAATTTCTAATGGTATAGACAACCATAATCATCAACTGATCAAGGTTATGTATAGAAAGCCCACTACAAACAGAAAACATTAATCTAACATTTAAAACATGTTTCTCTTCTTATGGAAAAATTATTCATGAACAATATACATGTACATTAAAATCCCAATGAAGCATAAAATAATCTTCTTTTTCAAATAAATTCAAATTTTGTAAAAAGTTGATTTGTGTGTAATCAGAAGAATAAGAGAAACATAATGAAAGTTTGAAGGACCCCAAAAATAAGAAAGTTATGAATGTTTGAGAAATGAGATCACTAAATCTATGCAAATCTCAAACTGGCAGTTGGGTCAGTCGATTGTGAGGTATTCCCGGTCAACTCTCCCCTTTGTCGTACACTGAAATGATGCTCTATGTCAAAATGCAAAATTATCAGATGCAAATTACATTTTAACACTATAATGCAGTATTTTTCAATTTGATGGCAATCTCGGAAAGAAATTCCCCACAGTCCACTATTTACATTATTCAGATTTTAAGATATACATGTATAATTATTAACCTTGATTCCATTGTTTTTCAACCAAATATACCATTTTAATAAACGCATTTTATGTCAATATTAGGCCAAAAAATGAAATATCCATATATTTATTGTTCACAAATTTCTTCCTATATACTAAGTTATAATCTTCAAGAAATATTATAAACTAAATGCAAATAGCCACATCTTGAAACAGACCAGTGGTCATTTTAAATAGGACGGTCATCTTAATGAAATGAAGTGACTTTACACTAGAGGTATTCTGCTTATAAAACATAATACTGCCTTGTCAATAGTTATACTTTAAACCCCAAACTCAAAATTATATGCAACTATGTATACGTATTTAAACACTTCGGGGGCCATTTTGAATTAGGAAACCCTCTTATGAGGGAAAGAATTGTCTTTGATTTGATTCCTAAAGTGTGCTTTTTATATGAATTTTATTTCCAAATTATGTCTACCGTTTAAGATTTTAAACCAAAGATTAAAAGAAAATCTTATTTTGCAGGTAAAATATACTTGGGCCTTTATGGGCCTTTTTTGTTATAATGGGCATCTGTGGCACCTATGTTGTTGATTTCCGCAAAGACATAATGTTGACTGATCACAGTTAGAAGCATTTTACTTATATTCGACAAATCAGTGACTTTATAATATTTTCATATATAGGATGGCCCTTTATTTGAAAAATAAACGGGCACCTAAAGCATTTGTCTGATCTTAGAGGCTCGGAAATCTTACATGATACTTCACTATATCGAAACTAGATTTGATTACATCAACTTTGAAGGGGAAATACTTTGTGAGGGCCATTTTTTAAATATTTTGTTTTAATGGGCACAACAGGCCACAGGGCCCGAATGTTTTTGGTGGCCCCATAGCCAGAATTGTCCTGCATAGAAAAATCTACCTGCATGCCAAATTTCATGTTTTTATTTTTTTTAAAGTGCACAATTCCATCGATTTTCTTCACCAATCTGCTGGACTATAAATGATCAAAAGAAATAACCGTTGGACTTTTACCATGGTTTGGCATTGTAAAGTTCAAGTAGCACGGTTCAGTCTGAAAATAACATAGCTGACTCGATTCAATAAAGGTTTCTTTATGATGGTGACAACATTGTAACACCATCAAATAGGAAGAAGGTAACAACGTCAGATACAAATATAAATACGACAAAAAGGGGATTTAATAGCGAGCGATTAAATATATTTTTGCCTTACGGGAAACAGTTTGAAAGGAAAGCGACTTCTGGAGGCTGGGTGGTAAAGTGTTCCAATAGTTTGGCCCAGAGTATCGAATGTCGTATTGAAACCTTCGGGTTCTGTGTTTAGGTATATGAAGTTGGCCAGCACTTCTCGTATTATACGTATGAGTTTCCGAGTTGCAGTGAAAATGGCTTAGATCATTAAATTGTGCTGGAAAGGTGTTGTTCATACTATTATACATGAAAATACCGTGTTGATGCAGGTTTATATCACTAAATGTCAGTAAATTAATTTCTTTAAAAACACGACCATGCAGTGTGGGAGCGATAGTGCATTCCCGATATCATACGAATGATCTTCTTCTGCAGTAATGTAAGCTTTTGAATATTTGACTTGCAGGAATTAGCCCAAACAAGATTACAATATGAAAAAATTAGGAGTATGAGAGCAGAATATAACATACGTATAATGTGATTGGGGAAAAGATGTTCGATTCTGGACATGATACCAATGTTTTGGACACTTTTACTTCAACCTCATGAATATGGTATTAATTTCCATGACAATCTGCATTCTTTCCAATGTGAAAAATCAAGTAGTTACATTTTTGTGACATTTACAGATAATTCATTAACTTTAAACCATTAACATGCATGTACGAGACTTGCATTTACTGTATCGCAAAGAGATTTCAAGTTTGAATCGCTGAGAGAGATGTTTGTATCGTTTTGTTGTTGTTGTTTTTTTTTTTTGGAATGCCTTTTATTTACAACGATAAAGTCCTCTGGTATGTGCATTGCTCATTGATATTCTTTTGTTCTTAACTATTCCAATCCTCAGAATCCCTTGGTAACATAAACATCCAATATAATGGATTAATATTATATTAATATAATATATTATATTTTTACTGTTTTATAAGAGACACATTGTACATTCGATTGCTATACTATATTACATGCAATCATTGTTTAATCCTTGAATAAGTACACTATCCTATAATATGTTTTGTAAATATGTATTATAACAATTTTGTTTCTATACTGAGCTAAAGTAGTCTTTATACTTTGGGTATGTACTTTCAAAACTATATAATGCTACTTCAAAATAACTAATATATAAATTGGTTATTTTTCAACAGATTTTAGAAAATATCAGTCTATACATAGGATGATTTATTAAGATGATAGAAATGTGCAACGACATTTTCGTTTAAAAAAAAATGTTAATTACGTGAAAACCATATACTTTTTGTGTACATATATGTGTGTATATATATATATATATATATATATATATATATTTTATTTGTTTTATTTAATTTTTGTTATGTGTTTATTTTCATGATTTTGTTGACTATTATTGTGACTTATTATTGCTATCAGGGCCTCATAGAAGACCACCAATACTGGTGATAATGAGTCACCCTGTCTAAATATCAGAAATAAATAAATAAATAAAAGTACAAATTCAAAGAAGCACTCACTCAAGATTTCGATCGCCCACTGAATCAACGCCTTATTGTAATTTCAGCTGGTATAATGTCCTCTTATCACATGTCTGTACACCAAACCTAGTTAACACATGTACAAATTAATGTATATAGGCCTGCTGTGCTACAGCGTTCCTCTGTGCGTTGATGTGAATGTGTGGATGGTGTACTTCGATCTGGCCATTGTTGACAAAATTTCGATAGGTCAAGCCTAATAGTCATGAAGCAAATGGTTTTTTTATGTATTATTACAAAGCATACATGAAAATGAAAAGGAACGAGGCCCTACAAAGGGTATCATGCAATGGTGAGAATCAGAGGGGAACGAGTCGGGGGGGGGGGGGGACTTATGGATGCTGCGCCCCCCCCCCCCCAGGGTTTTAAAGTTTTTTGGACAGCGAGGTACCTGAGTATATAATTCGGGCATCGGGATGCCCGAATATGTACTTGTTACAAATTATCCAGTGTATTTTGATGACGCGAAATAACATTTTTACCTTAATAAAATGAGAGTGTTTCTTTTGCTCCTTGAAATTTTTGCAAGAAGCATCCGCCCCCGTGAAAATGTACCCTATGGTGATAGTTGTTTGTATCGGATGACCTGACCCGTCGTAAATCAGGAGAGCGTTTCATCAAGTGTTTTGTCAGTGATTTTTACAGACAATTGTTATAAGCTACTGAAATCCTTGCATCTGATTGGCTAAGAGCAAATTTGTCGGTAAAAATCACTGACAAAACACTTGATGAAACGCTCCCCTGGTCCTTGCTCTGCAAAATATCAAGTCATGAAATGGTGTACTTTGTTCCAGTGAATACTGGTGAACGCTCGTGATCTACAATTTACCAGAGCTCATATTAGTGCGATAGCATGCATAGCTCCGAATTTTGGCCAAATTGTGCACTTTTGTCTACGAGCACCAAACTTGGTACAGTTGTCAAATGACACATTCCATGCATACTGAATAATATTGCAAATGGATGCACTTTCAAGAACGACATTTGGGGGGGGGGGGGGAGTAATGAAATCGTAATTGTTGTAACTTGCCCAAATAAATAACTTGCTCACCTATACCGTAACACTTTGAATCTCCCTTTTGTTAACACACAAATATAATATAACTACGCGTACTTGCAACAACATAGCAAAGTCAAAAGGAGACTTCACAAAAGTTTTTTAAACCTCTGGACACTAGCGTAGCTAAGGGGGGGGGGGGGCAGGGGGGCAGAGTGCCCCCCCCCCTGACAACTTTTCCTCGATTTTTTTATTATTTTTTTTTTTGCTCGTCAGAGAATTATGGAGGAAAACATGTTTTGTTTGTTGCGCCCCCTTCAAGTGCCGCCAGGGGCACGTGCCACCCCCCCCCCCCCCCCGTAGTTAGGCCACTGATTTTATTACACATTGTTTCAATAAGTCCGTAGAAAAGCCAGCGTTCGGCGAAGGGGGTGCAGACCCTGAAATTAGCCTGCAAAGATAATTGTTGGTCATTCTGCAACCAATGCACATAATTTTTATTACTGTGGTTACATATACGTGGAAATAAGGAAGGAAATCAGTTCATAACGTGACAAATGTGTGTTGTCCTAATTATTTGTGTGATTGTGGGAAGCGAGCGAACGCAACTGAAAATGTGAATATAAATTTTTAGGTTCCAAACTTTAAACGCACTTCCTGGATTGTTGCCCGGGGCAAAAAAAAGATAATAATAAATTGTTCTCCCCCCCCCCCCCCCGTACTTAATATGTAACTGCGAGGGAGCGATAGAGTTTTTGTTTTCATTTTTAAGCCTACAAAAATTCTCTTCTACAGTAAGCGAAGAGAAATTGATATATTGTTACTAGAACAATTCATTACTTACAGAAAAAATCGCAAGGGAGCACTGCATCGAGCTGTACAGTTTCGATTTTTTAACATCGATAAACGCTTTTCTATTCATAGTCACTTCCTCCTCAATGGGGCGCCATTAACGAAAATCCAGGAGAAATAATTATAGTCGAGGAATTTAGCCATGCAACCTAAAGTTACGATATCTTTCAAATGTCGAACCTTTGAAAATAGTATTTTATACACTTTATCCTACATTGGGGTGGGGCAATATTTAAAAAAAAGAGACTGATAAATATTATATAGTATGGACCAAAGCAACGAGGATAACATTTTTTCTTCAGTGCTGCAGCACCCCCCCCCCCCCCCCAGCTCCCAGGGGCCTGCAAGAAGGAGACAAATGCAAGTATTAACAAATGTTCTTTGGATGCTTTCATTTTAATGCTTTTGAAAAGAATTGTACTAGTTTCTAGTAACAATATATTAATTTCTCTTCACTGATTGTAGAAGATAAATTACAATGTTGCAATTAGAACAGTCCCTTTAAAAACCATTAAAAATTTAAAGAATCCCAAGATCATTAATTATACTGGCAATTATTGTCACACGTCAAAGGAGATGGAGCAGTAAAGAGCGTGGGCGGAGTTGATGGATAGCTCTGCCAGAGTTGTGGGAGGATGACCTGACTAGACACCGCTGGCGGTTCCACGTCCCTGACGTGGAAGTAAATGTCGAGTGGACATACGGAGGGCGTTAATCTCGAGACAAGGGGGAGGTGACGTCACGGAATCCGACCTTGAAACAGGTGTCCCTGATATAGCTTCCCATTATCAGATTATCTGGTTCGCCAGAGGAGCTTTGTTTTCATCGGACAGTTGAGTTATTTTGGAGCATTTTCGCCTCATTATCGCGATGGGGTGATTAATAACGACATCTAGCTTAATGATATCTATCTGTTTGATGGTGATGTCACTCGACGATCATCATCAATTCGTTCTGATTTTGAGTCTGTAACAGACGTGCGTGCCCATAAGATTGTACCCTGAATATTTATATTACATAATCTTTGGACTTAATCTTTGACTTTGATTTTATCTATCTATTTAATTTACCAAGATTTTTTTTTCAAACAACACACAAATTTATACATTTTGATGAATATTTAGTATAGGGAACTCACATATTCTTTATTCATATTCTGTTCCTGCTATCGTTCTCATCGTAAAGATATCATTAAAGGAGATTGAAACCCTGGGGGAAAATCAATTTTAATGAAAAGAGAGGATATAGAGAAGCAATTTTTAAAAAAAGTTCCATCAAAATCGGTTGAGAAATGAGAAAGTTATGAAAGTTTGAAAAGTCTCAATTTACTTTCTATGGCGATCCTCAAATTGGCAATGTTGCTTCAAAGTTACAGGTTAAGTAGGACAACACTCCATATGTTTTGTACACAAAATTTCATATTTTTCCCATTATCTCTCAAGGTGCAGCTTGTCTCCTTCTTAGCTCAAGATATATCATGGGAAAATGTATTTGACACAACATGTTGAGTTCACAAAAAGACAAGCAGCATCTTTAGAGATAAAGGAGAAAATATGAAATTTTGTGTACAAAACATATCGTGCATATGGAGAGTTGTCCTACTAAACCTGTCACATTGAAGCAACATTGCCAATTCGAGGATCGCCATAGAAAGTAAATCGAGACTTTTCAAACTTTCATAACTTTCTCATTTCTTAACCGATTTTGATGGAACCTTTTTTAAATTGCTTCTCTCTATCCTCTCTTTTCATTAAAATTGATTTTTCCCCAGGGTTTCATTCTCCTTTAACTTAACAGCAGTCGATCTGGAACCTCGTCTTAAAATACAATACGAAAATTCTTTGTCAAAATTTACACTAAACACAAACGGTTGGAAATGATGGTCCTTTGTTTCAACATCAAACCGATGAAATCGACAAAAAACATAGTTGTAGCACCCTTGAAAAAAAAAAAAGTACTATCTTTCCAACCAACCTGTCAATTTCATCATTATTTACAAATGCTGTTATTACACTAGACATCTACGACATCCCACTTTTCTCAATCGGTTTCCCGCCAAAACTCGAGTCGCAAACCTACGAAAAGATCGTAATCTTTTGACACAATAATGGTACCCAGGAGTACAGTGATACTTTGAGAGATTATGACGTGTATTATTAAGACTATAAATGACACATTTGTCACTAGACCCCCCCCCCCCCCAATCTCCTCTCTCTTCATTCTCTCTCTCTTTCATCTGCTTTCCTACTGTCCCAATGTTTTTTTTTCCACTATGTACTATATAAACATGGCCCAGGTAACGCCAAATACTTAATAATGATGATAATGATAATAATGATAGTAATGGCAATGATGATAATTAATGGTTATAATGATAATAATGATAATAATAATGATAATAATAATAATAATAATAATAATAATAATAATAATAATAATAATGATAATAATAATGTTAATAATAATAATAATAATAATAATAATAATAATGATAATAATAGTAATAATGATAATAATAACAATAATAGTATAGTAGTAATAGTGGTAGTAAAAATAACAATAATGGTAATAATAGTAGTGATAATGATGGTGATAATGATGATGATAATAATAAATATGCCGGGTATCATCAGGTACATCTAAAATATCGAAGTAGGTTTTAATTATTTTGATGTGGAAAGCAGTTCTGAAACTAAGTTACCCTGTATGAATAAAACTGTAAAAAATAAAGAAATGAAAACAAATCAAAAGAGGATGGAAGAAAATGTGTATCAGTAATGGTACATCCATATTGTTTACAACGGGTTTCTGTAGGTGCCTTTTTCCATAGTGCCCTTTTGCGCGAAGCCTCCTTTTAAAAAATAAATAAATGAAAAATAAAAAATAAAAAAATAAAAATCCACTGCCCCCTGTCTCTAAGCCTGATAAATTCAAGTTGATTGACGGCTGGTGGGGAAATTATAATCCTTCTTTGACGTCAGAGATTTACCTTTATGATGTAATGTAATATTACCACGACTTTTCGGAATATACAGTAGGTGAATTTTCTTTCCACTGCATGGAGAAAATATTGTTTAAAAAATAGGAGATCAAGTTATTTGCGGCAAATCCGTTTCCTTCCTCCGATGAAATAAATATACCGCCCGAGTTCTCATTTTAGCACTTCAGTGATGTACACACTGAACCATTCTCTCTCTCTCTCTCTCTCTCTCTCTCTCTCTCTCTCCCCTCTCTCTCTCTATCTCTCTCTCTCTCTCTCTCTCTCTCTCTCATATTTTCATTTCTATTCCTATCTCTCTCCCTGTTCACTCTCCCCTGATTTTGATTGGCTGTTGAGTGATGTTACCATGGTAGTTACCATTGATAGCAGAGTTACCATTAATGGTAAGTTTTTTGCAACGGGGCCCTGGTCTTTTCTTATCTTTCCCTTTCTCATTCTCTCCCTAATCCTCTCTCTCTCTCTCTGTTATGTGCTCTTCTTTTCTCTTATCTTCTGTTCCATACCACTTTCACCCTCTCTCTTTCATTTCCTTTCTTTTCTCTTCTTCCCCTTCTCTTTCCCTTCCTATCACTCATTTTCCTTTCTTATCTTTCATTTTTGTTTGTATCGTACTCTCCAGTCTCTCTACCTTTCTTTTTATTTCATACCAGTACTCGAGAAAACTACGGGTATTAAGCACTTTTGCGCATCCTGTACAACGTCTTTAAATCTTTTCAGTCCTATATAGATTCCTGGTCATTCTTTAGTATACTATTAATACATGGTTGGGAGTGCGTTAGTGCGATCCGGCAACACAAAGGTTTTTATCGTGGTGTACTAACGCACGAGGCGTAACGCACGAGGCGTAGCCGAGTGTGTTAGACACCACGATAAAAACCTGCGTGTTGCCGGATCGCACGAACTCACAACCATGTATTAATAGTTTTATAAAACGGATCTACGATCTTAGTGTTTTCTTACAATCTTAGTGTTTGATCCGGATTAGCCGTGCGTTAGTCCCTTCGCCGTGCGTTAGTACTTTTTTTTTGCACGGTCACGTGGTGTTATCTGACCAATCAGGATGGCTACATTCTTTAAAGACTTTTAAGGCAGGGTTCCTCTTTAAAATACGGATGAAAAAAGGACAGGGAATTTCCCTTCGCCGCTCATTATTTTAGTCATAATCTAAACTGACAGAATTATGTCGGTATATAGAAACCGATATCCCCATAGATACCCGCCACCGCGGCGCCATTTACGAAGGATCCGTACCCGGGATTGATTCTAGGTCAGTGCGTCCTCGAGCAAAGCATCCTATTCTTATCCTCTGAATACCGTGAACAGATGAAAACCGAACCATGAATGATGAGTAAGATTGGTTGAGTTAAAAATGGGAGTGACAATTGATCGATTATGACGATCAATACGTAAGTATGTATTTTGTAACATTTTTAAGGTCAACAATCACATGATTATACACAGTAGTATTACTGTATCTAACCAGTCCTACACTGTAAACAATTTTGCCGTTTTTTCACGAGAATTTCCTGGCAGTCAGAATGCCGGGAATGCCCGTTTTTTCCACTTTTTTTTTTTTCAAAACAGGAAATCAACATATATTGACAATAAAATTATGTAAATATATGCTGATATCCGGTCAACCAATAAACTTGCTGTTGTTTTACAGGAAAAGACTGTAAAATTGAAATAACGGCAATAACTTGTAATTTCAAGGGCTAAAAAACCTGTAGTTTTAAGTTATTTTTTTACAGTGTTAAAGCAATATTTCATTTTAAATGTAATCATGAATATATACCTTTGTGAAAAATCGATTCACAACTAAATTTTTTTTAAAAGCCCCCCAAAAAGTGGAGATTAAAATGGAGCTGGGTACGAATTGGTTCAGCAAGGCTGATAGCCTACTATGGACAGGCCCCTAAAACGGCCACATTATTTTTGGAAAATGGACACCAGCAGCAGCAAGAAAAGCTATAGCAGAGGCAGAAACAACAAAAAGAATATTTATAATTAGCCCGTCTTCCAGAATTTTTTTTTTTTGTTGTTGTTGTTGTTGTTGCATCACCCCTTCCTGTTAAGAACGCCCCGCGGTCAGTGTATATGCTTTAAAATTTATAGTGCATGTTTCGGAAATAATTTACTATATCCAAGGCGAGATGAGGGCATGGGGAATTTTTTTTTAAAGATAATCATTTTATAGGAATGACGTTATACCTTAAAAAAGGTCCCTCGTCAACTTATGATAATGATTGTTGACATTGCCGCTTATCAAACAAAAAGAGCCGACTCATTTATGCCTATTACCTCACCATCGTCATCTTCACACAAAATGATTTTAAAACTTGCAGATGGGGCTTCATTCTGACAGTAAAGAGACATAACAACTGCTTACGAAAATACGTAATGATTAAGCTAAAATCAGATTTCCATCAAAACGTCAGATTTACAAATCTTGCAATCATTTTGTCAGTGAAGGAGAAGATACAACAGATTATAAAATGTACCCCTAACGATTTTTACCATCAAATCAATTTTCCTTGAAAACATCTCGCTTTGAGTCACCACAGCATATGATGTTGAACACGCACAGTCGAAAAAAAATGCTTCGTCATTTTTTCATCTATATACTTGCGTTGGTTGGAGGTATGCTGGAATTAAAAACCGCATCAAAATGATATTAATCGGAACTTCCTTCCAAAGCAATCAACATCCGATCTATCAAACGTCGAAAACATGAAAGCTATATCCTCGTCCAGCCCTACGTACCGTCCATGGTTGTAATAGGATGATAGGCTCACCGGAGAGACGGAAAACATTGTGTATGAAGAGCTAGAAGAGAAAGAGGGGGGGGGGGGGGCGAGCAGAGAGAGAGAGACAGAGACAAAAAGAGTGACAGAGAGAGGGCATGTGGGAGAAAGAGGGGGAGTGAGGTACGGGGGGGGGGGGTTCTAACGTAAAAATTCCATATGGTTCTTAATCACTACCAAAGTTTGTTCAAGGTCTGACCGACCAAGCATTTTAAACATGTATTAACTTCGCCTGATAATAGAAATGTTATTTAGAGAAATATAATTTTAATAAAGCAACAACCAGAAACATTTATTTGCAAACACCATACGTAAATAACTGACCACTGTTTTTCAGCCAGATTGCTTGTTTTAGGGGAGAGAGTAGATATGCATTTTCGGCCTATGAGTGTCCGAACAAAGCAAAAAAGTACAACCCTTTTAAGATAAGAAGATTAATTCCCAGAATCTTCGTATGGAATCAACCTCAATGCATCATGGGATAACCTTCTCAATTTTCGAAAGTCAGTATTTGAACGGATTCTGTAAAGTGAGTACCGTACAGGTGAACTTTCGAGGAAATCTTACAAACCATCTTCAGTAGTTCCCAAGCGTAAATCCACATGCACGCAATGGTGTGTACCACTTTGTCTGGCGGCGGCTTTGAAAATTAGCCCACCTGCTCCCCGATAACTTTGAAACGTGGGTAAATTTAAAATTGCAGGTGTCACTTTTCCGAGAAATCATCGATAAGAAAGAGATAGAGAGAGAGAGAGAGAGAGAGAGAGAGAGAGAGAGAGAGAGAGAGAGAGAGTGGGGGGGGGGGGGTGTTATATTTCAAACTAACCTCCAAGACTTTAAACTTGAGATATACATGTAGACATGTAGATAAAGCAAGCACATCAATTGAACATGACGAAAAACAATCAAATTATTATTTTTTGACCTATATCCCTCAATATTCATTTCCATTAGATTATAATCATGATGATGTGGGGGCGCATTTAGATAGTGAGGGGGTATGGAAACTGGACAACGCTTCCCTTCTCATATAAGAATTTACGTTTCAAATGTTTGAGAAGAGGAGTCATGCACTTTGCTTGCGATCACGTTTAGAATTTGCTTTTCCGTACAGCATTATTTTTTTTTTTAATGTGTTTTATTGAATAAAAATAATCATGTTATTTCCATATGATTACAATATGATTATGGATGGAAAAAAATCAACAACAAATTCGACCCCATGAAGGCACCAAGGGGACGAAGGAAAACAGCCCAAGACACAGAGGCGAGGCCGACATAGACCCACCGATCGAAATGCCGACAGCCCCACCAGGACAAGGGCCCAACAAGACGCGACAGACTCCATGCACATGTATAAATCAAGAAACCTCTGCAGCCCAACTGAATATACGCCACTTAATTTATGCAATCACTACGTCTATCATTATTTTTGATAACCAATAGTGTACTTTGAGGTCAGACATTGTTCACTATGCAGGGGCTGCGGAGTGTTTTTGAAAGTGGGGGGGGGGGGGCTGATTTTCTTTCACTCATTAATTAACCTTTTTTCAAGATTTTATGAAACGTGTCTACTCAAAAAAGTGAGTGGATACAGCCCCCAGCCCCTCCCCCCCCCCCCCCCCCCCCCCCCCCGGTTCCGCGGCCCGTGCTATAACCATACTCAACAAGCGCTACTGATGCATTCATCATTCATATTTTACTTATTAAACAGTATAAATTTTGTAGATCAGTCTATATTTAAGACTCTATTTAGAAATAACCACAATGAACGAGTTTTATTCGTTATCTATCTTAATTCATCTTCAAATTTCATAAAAGTGAGATGCATAATTGTTTCATTGTTTTATCACACAACCACTGCCTAATTCGGTCAGTTTTCACAGCATCGCCGCGGTTACCGCCCCCTCGATCGCATATACTCTATGGTCTACATTTCTAGACCCTGATCATTCTTGTCGAGTCCTTTCCTATACGAGTTCGTACAGCCTTTTCTTATAGAATTGGCATTAGTTAAACATAGGCATATGTCAAGGCTTTGACCATAAATAAATCATGGAAATTATATCATATGAGTGATCCTAAATGCACCATCGTTTCGCGGCGTATGAAATATATAAATGTAGGTGAATGAAAGACGGTACATCGGTCACGAGAAAAGTATACGCTTGGAGACTAGACAGTATGGCCTACCATTCCAAAAATATTATAACCTGATTTTAAAAAAGTACAACGCCCCGCCCCTCACCCGCAGTATGATTTACGGATAAATATAACATATAGGCCTGTCATACACCACATGATATCGCTATAAATAACAAATGTCCACAAAGAATGCTCTGTCAGTGTCTGGAATGACATAGGGTATGTGCGGCAAGGAGTAGACAACCAAACCTGGCCACTCACAAGCAAAGTTCCGGAAAACTCTTGATTAATTGCTCGGTCTACTGTCTACATTCGTGGGCAATGATTATGTCTGTTCTTTGTTTTATGTCTGCTCTCTGTTTTCACTCCTGTCTGCTCGTCATCATATACAAGCGATCATGGAATGACATCCCATCATCGTATCCTTATTTGAGTCTAAAATTCGTACGGCTGGAATTTCTGAGGTTATTGCTCAACTTCCGTTTCCACGACCGTCGTTTCCGGTGCAGGTGAAAGGTCAGGAAAGACACAATTCAAGCACCCTTTTCGTAGTTATTTTAGTTCAGAAAGGTCATGTCATAGGTAATTCAATACACATATTTAGTTTGGTAGTCATTATTTCAAGAATTATCAAGGCATTGCCAAATAAAATCATGACGTTAATAAAAATTGTATATTTGGCTTTGTATGCTAATACATTGTAATACAAAGCTAAACATTTTAAAATGTTATGTGGATAATAATATCAATCGTGGGAGACATTTCATTCCCATCTATATATCTGTCTATTTCTGTCTCTTTCGTGCTCCCTTCCACACTCTTTATCCCATTTCTCAGTCTTTCTCTCCCCCCCCCCCTCTCTCTCTCTCTCTCCCCCTCTCTCTCTCTCTCTCACACACACACACACACAGTCCCCCACACACACACTCTTTTATGCCTCCTCCCCAAGAAAAAGTTTTTTGCCAACACTGAACAAGACAAATTTTTGAAAGTACTTATTGCGAATATTCATTACTTTCTATTTGATATCATAAAAGGTAGTCCTATATGCTCAAAATCAATGGAATTTTTAAAAAGATAGATTTGGACATAATAAACATTTTATATTTACTAAATTAAGGAGGGTTATCACTATTTTAGGGACAGATATTGTGAATAAAAATAAACACTTGTATAAATCATTACAACAAAAGGAATATTGGAAAGTAAGTTTAGCATAATGAAAAAAGTGAGAGACGGAAATGACCCCCCCCCCAAAAAAAAAAAAAGCTAACATGATCAAGGAGAATTGCACAAAAGCATAAAGTACCCCCCCCCAAAAAAAAAAAAAAAAAAAAAAAAAAGAAAGAAAGAAAAGAAAGATAAATATACGAAGAATGATAAATATTGTCCAGCAAGTATGAGCAATAGCGCGTCAGCTAGCGCGTCAAGGGAAGTATAATCTTTCCTTGTTAGCTCGTAAATTAACTTGCCGGCTGCATACGCCTTGCATGATTCATAGAGTGGGGGAATTCCAATTGTTCAGAATTTGTAAAGACTATTTTGTTGTAGGATTTGAAGTTCAAACATGCAATGCCTACGTTGTGTTCATATCCAAAATGGAATCCCAAAGTTTTTAGGCCGTATCCATTTTCTTCTGGGTTTTTCTTCTTTTTTTCCCCCTCCTTCTTTTTTTTTTTTTTTTTTTTTTTGGTCTAAACGATCACGACAACGCATTTACCTCTATTTTATACAGTGAATAGCGTACTTAATAATGATACTTAGTGGAGTACCTAGTCTAGGGCGGCGAAGGCATACACCCCACAGCCTTTGCAAGCCCCTAAGATATAAATAAAACTAGAGAGAGAGAGAGAGAGTGATAGAGAGAGAAACTTTCTGGTAGTAAAAGGTCTTCAGAAATAAGGCACGTAAACTCTGTTTTAAAAAGAAACCACCCCGCCCCCTTCGCGAAGCATCTACCCCAGCCTCGTTTACCAATTTGTGGATACGCCACTGGATATTTAATAAACTGCATATGTGAAGTTATATTAAAAGGTCTATATTACTATTTTTTTTGGGGGGGGGGCAAGCTCACATATTTCGATTATCATTTTGACCAATAAGGTGATTTTTCAATCACTAATGATGTTCGTTTTACACGAGGCGTCATTATTGTCTGACACAGACTGCGTCCACGATTAGCGCGGTGTTTGACACGCCATGTAAGGATGCCAACGTACCAACAACAAAAAAACAAAAAACAAAAAAATGACTGCAAAATGAACAATGCCCGACACTGCGTTGAATTACTGGCGTATGGACCAATTACCATGACAGGCTTGATTAGCGCAGATAATGACGCAATCGTATGCGAAGTACATTTCAATCTGTATTCTGTCAATCGCTAATACCCTGTTATATTCGTAAATCTTCTCACGCCTTCGAATAATCCCGTGCCAAAACCCACAATTCTATCACCTGGCAAGCGTGGTGATGAAGGGCAACAGGGGACCCCCTCCCACAACAAATTAATTCCGTCTATTTTAAAACCCAATGGTTATTTCTTTCTTTTTCTCACTTTCCGATCTGTGTCTTGGACGACGTAATCATGTCATTCATTAGGTCGGTTCCGCCGAAGGAAGGTTTGTCATGTCTGTACGCCTCTGCGGTTTCTCATACGACGGCATTCACAAGACAAGTGACAAAGGAACTGGAATTTGGAGCCTGCTTTGTTTTAATTAGTCGTTAATATACTGTTTTCATGACTTGATAGAAGACATTACTGACCATTTGGACTTCTTAATTAATTCGTATGAGCTAACAACGATTGAAAACGTCCCTCCTATATGCCATTTTCTTCAAACCCCTGCATTGACGTAATCGCTATTTGGAGTCCTCCAATATCACTCCTGCACCATTGGTCATTATGTATTTGGCTCTCATTATATTAGTAGTTTTTGTTGTTGTTTTTATATAACAATTTTTTTTATTTATCTATTTATTTTCTTAATTATTTTTTTAATCTATCTGGTCATCTAGTTGTTTATTTGATTATTTATTCAATACTTTATATATCTTTCTACCTAATTATTTATTCATTCGTTCATTATTTACTATTTTATTTATTTGTTAATTCATTAATTTAGTTTTTGTTCAATCTTATTTGATTTTTTCCAGTTTGTTCTGATAGGCTTTGCTTACGTTCTACTTTGTTTTGATGCGAGTATTTCTTCTAATACTCATACACTTGGTCATGCATGCTCATACTGTTTTGTGATAATTCTAGCGTGTTAGGATTTTTATTTACATTTTTGTTTCAATAAATGATTTGGTTTGATTTGATATTAATCTTTCTGTCTGTCCCCCTTCCCCACCCCTCTCTGTCTCCGACAGAAAGATATGTCGAAGAAGTAGAACTTAAAAATAATTATAACCAGAAAAAGAAGGTACAAAATAATTTTACTACTATGACATGTAACATCATCTATTTCATGACCTTGGTCAACACATGACGTTTAACTAGTTCTGTGATAACTCCTTGGTTTAACCAAGATAGAATACTGTTTGGTCACAGAAATTCCTGCATGAGTAAAAACTATCATCAACTACCCAAAATCCTCACATGTTTTTAATATCTAAAATAATCTTCCATTATGCGTGAATACCAGCCTTTGCATTTTGTTCATTTTTCCTTTCTGTTTTGTTCCGTCATGAAAGTTGAGTGTTCTTTTCCATTTGCAATTTCGTGGAAATAGGATTTAGCGCCTTTTAGGGATCAAGGACTTCATAATAATATTGACTCTCATCATTAGGTGATCTAGGGCATAATGCCTAGGACGGATGCAGATTACATGAAGACTACTCACGCCCGTCTAGAAGAATTAATGACTTAATTACGACTGACTTTAAAGGTAATGCATTTTGACACAAACTTGAGCAAGTTTGGTATCCCTTATAATATATCCAGATGAGAATGGTTATATGCCGTTTATATAACAACAACGTGAAAAAAAAAACAATAATTTCCTGTTAATGCTTCTACTGAATTGAAAAAAAAAGAAATAACCCGTTCATTGTTTAGGGAAAATGCCGGTGTTTTACGCTTTTTCATCTTTTAAAGATAGATATATATTATGATATAATGATTTAAATATTCACTTCAGAGGGTTAAATGTGAAGTCTGCTATTCTGTTTTCCTGATAACACAAAGAGTGGTCATCTTCTGACAGTCTGAAGCCAATATATCAAATTATATCTGAACAGAAACCTGTTAATTACGATCGCAAAGACTTTCAAGAAACAAACTTATGGGCAATTTCAATATCCTGTTGTGTTGCCTACAGACAACTAAGGCTGATTTCTCGAAAGCCTTTGAGATCGTGTCGACTTCATAAAAATTTAAGTTAAAGGAGAATGAAGCCCTGGGGAAATATCCATTTTAATGAAAAGAGAGGATAGAGAGAAGCAATTTTTAAAAAAAGTTGCATCAAAATCGGTTACGAAATGAGAAAGTTATGAAAGTTTGAAAAGTCTCAATTTACTTTTTATGGCGATCCTCAAATTGGCAGTGTTGTTTCAAAATGGCAGGTTTATGAGTACAACTCTCAATATGTTTTGTACACAAAATTTTATATTTTCTCCATTATTTCTAAATATGCTGCTTGTCTTTTTGTGAACTCAACATATGTTGTGTCAAATACATTTTCCCATGATATATCTTGAGCTAAGGAGACAAGTTGCACCTTGAGAGATAATGGGGAAAATATGAAATTTTGTGTACAAAACATATGAAGAGTTGCAAGAGTGTACCTGTCACTTTGAAGCAGCATTGCCAATTTGAGGATCGCCATAGAAAGTAAATTGAGACTTTTCAAACTTTCATAACTTTCTCATTTCGTAACCGATTTTGATGGAACTTTTTAAAAATTGCCTCTCTCTCTATCCTCTCTTTTTGATTTTTCCCCCAGGGTTTCATTCTCCTCTAACAAGGCCACAAACATAATTATCATGATTATGAGTAAATTGGTGACGGACACTGGGTGAATTCAAGTTCGGTGTTGAAAGCTGGTGTTGGTGTTGGGGCAAAACTAGCACCAGCCACAACACCGAACCTGAAATGAAGCTGGTGCTGGGATTGACTTTACTAGGTGTTGAGCTTTCAATAATGTGATTGGTATTATTTTTATAAATCCGAATTCGGTGTTGGGGCTAGAATCAGCAGCCCAATTCACGCTCTCAACACCAACACCAACACCAACACCAACACCAACACCAACACCAACACCAACACCAACACCAACACCGAACTTGAAATCACCCAATGTACCTTTAAGAGGTTGTCACTTGACTCTTGCATAACGATCGATGACAAGCGATTCTCATGCACGGAAGCTCAAATATAAGATTGCGTGTTTTCGAAGGGATACACCTCTTGTTGAAAGTACACGGCTCTTTCACCTGCTACAACTAGATCAATTGTATCTTCCTAAGCAGAGCGAGTTAACCCTCTTACCATGAGTATAAAGTGCACTTGGACGATATTCATCAGAGCGGACTAACTTTAGTCCAGGTTTAAACAGAAAGAATTGGCAAGAATTCACGAAGGTAGTTTAATAAACAGATAAACGTAAATCGTAGTTTAACCATCGTTAGCTAAAAAACAACGAAAACGGATAATAACTTAATTGCATTTAATACATTTGACTATTTTTTTATATACATTATGCAAAAAGAAAGGGCCTTTTCATTGCAAAATTTCCGCTCTACTGCACATAATTTTTTAGAACGAATTCATGGAATAGCTATCCCAAGTATAGCCAGAAAATTTTATTTGATCTAAATTTATTTGGCTCGACATAATAATTCGCGTTCAGTTCGAGTCAAGCTCGAGTTTAAGAGTTTGGATTTTGTTTACCCCTCTTCTACAATCCCTCTGGCCAGGGGAAGAGGGGGCTCTTGTCCAAAATAAATCCAACTTTCAGCAGTAAAATGACATTTTTTGTCTTCTTTAATTTTTTTTTCGATTCCGTGATTTTCGTTGATTTTTATTATTATTTTAATCACATCTTTAGTTTATTAATTGTTGTTAATTTACTTTGCTCCCAAAATAGTGTTTAAAAAAAAACCTTTGTCGAATAGTGCATGGAAAACGTGGTCTTTAAATTAGATAACGCACCTTCGTTATACACCCCCCCCCCCCCTCCTTTTGGTGTCATTTATACAGAAACATGATCAACGGGGGTCAAAAAGTAAATTAGATCTTTGTTATATATAACCGTTGGCACACCTAGAACACACCTCTCGATCAACGAAAAAGATTGTCTCATTGAATTAAGTGGAAAGATGTGCTGGGAAGTTGCCAAGTATTCCAAATGACCCTGAAATAAGATTGAAATATAGTTTTAGCTGTAAAATAATGAGTCCTTTACAGTATTCCTTTGTTGTTTTTCATATATTCAGTCAAATTCGCAACGTCATATTTCGCCGTAATACATAACCACAGGTGAAAATCCATGCATTGCCCTTTACTTTGAATGGCATTACAATAACTTGGCCAATACGTGTATTGTCCGAAAATATGATTTATTTGCTTGTTTACTACCTTGTCATCATTGTCATTTGCTTTATAAATATCACCCAGTTCTCTCTCTCTCTCTCTCTCTCTCTCTCTCTCTCTCTCTCTCTCTCTCTTGTCTTTTTGTTGTTGTTGTTGTTGTTGTTGTCTGTTTCTACCCCTCTGCCCTCTAACCAGGGGCCTGTAACATAAAGAGATGCAATCAATCTTACGATCAATTGTAACTCTTCAGTACATGGTTTGCCATAGACTTACGATTGATATCAATCGTAAGATTGATTGTATCTCTTTATGTTACAGACCCCTGTTTTATATCTTTTACTACATCCCATCTTTCCTCTCGTCTCCCCTCCCTGTCTCCCTTCACCTCCCCCCCCCCCCTTTCCTCTCTCTCCCCCTCTTTCATTCTATCTCTCTTTCCTTCTCTCCCTCTTTCTCCCTCTCTCACCTCTCTCTCTCTCTCTCTCTTTCTCTCTTTCTCTTTCTCTTCCCTCTCTCTCTCTCTCTTCTCTCTCCATCTCTCTCCATATTTCTCTCATTTCCGTATGCCCGTGTCAACTTCAGGGATAAACATTTCTGACAAAATTGATCGTTAAATAAATTCATAAAAATAAGGATGAGGTTGGCAGCTTTCAAGGTCAGTTGTAATGGTCAGGTACTGATGGTCAGCGAGTGTGTTGGTCAACTTTCTCAAATGTATTGGCAAATAATCATGGTATCGTAAAAAGAGGGGTTAGGTGATTAACACGACTAGTTATGTTTAATTTGTGAATACAACTGGCGAATTTGTTTCATTTGGCGAGAAACATAATATCTCGTGACACAACATCACACAGAAGAAATGAAAAAGTAATGAAGATTGGAACATTGTAAGATTTATAGAAACATGAATTTCACCATGAAACATAAATTCATGAATTGATGTGTGTGTGTGTGTGTTTGTGTTTACTTTTGTTTTTGTTTAATTTTTTCATTATATGTTCTTGTTAGGTGCATGCCGTCGAGTCGTCTCCGACCCAAGGTGACCGCATGGACAAACTTTATGATGGTTATTCTATCTTGTGCAACTTTCACAGCTCTCATATTAGGACTGTTTCTTTCGTCACACCTTCTATCCGTGTAATCCTTAATTGCCTTCCTCTCCTCTTCAATAGAGTAAAATATTATGCAAAACATATATTGAAGCTATACCAGCTAACATATTATAATGCAGTGCCATTTTATCTCATATCAATCACCTGCGTAATGATTTCTAATCAACTACCGTATATCTATTTTTACTTAATATTGTCAACAACAACACATTAAAGAGAGAGAGAGAGGGGGGGGGGGATGTTTTGCCTCTATGAAAAGTGGCTAAAACGCTGGTTGATACAGTCACACTGCCAAACCGACCCCACACCGACTCCAAAACCGACTGATTCTAGGCCACTGGTGGCAATGTAATTTTTTGTTCGGTCTGTTGTCGGTCTGGCGTCGGTTTTGTTGGTGTGACTGTGGTATAGTATAAGCACCAGGGTATTGTTACTTAATTTTCAATCGAAAGATTGAGTGTTCACATCAGTTATTTATTCTTTTCCTGGTGCTTACGTCCTTTGACAATTAATGTCATTTAAAATTACCTCTCCCCTTCCAGGAACTTAACAAATAAGGAATGTAATTATCATGATTTTTAATTATCATCAAACTATATATAATACAGGTTTAGAATTGATAAATTGGAAGTTATTTCGTTTTGTCATTGCATACGAGAACCAGTGATCTTAGAATGATGTTGATCGAAATACATTTTCTTCAACTTGCATGATAAACTCTCGAATTTGCAGAAAATCTAGTTTACAAAGTGCACTGCTCAAGTTGATTACAATCATGATGGGAGGGTGGTCACTCTTAAGGGGCCTCCGATGATTCCTTCGTTGCAAGCTAGCCTCCATGATTACGAAAAATTAGCGAAAGTCACGGACGGTATAGCCACATTTTGGAATCGACCCAACACTTAACTTGAGGCAAAGTGGCCTGATACCTCCAATTAGTCTAAAATATACAGCCGCAATGTCACAATTAATTTACAAAATCTTTGGTGATACCCCCTGTTTTATTTTTTTTTTTCTCTCTCTTTCTTAATATCCCCCCCCCCCTCTCTCTCTCTCTCTGATAGACACCTTCCCTATATGCGTACTCCCTGTCCTATCTCTTTCTCTCTCTCTCTATTATTCATCTATCTTTATCTCTCTCGGATTTTTTTTTCAAAATTTCCCTCTTGGGGTTATATATTACTAGTGGTGAATTTCAGGGTTTATTTCCACTTGAGTTGAATGAAACAATCATATATATGGGTTACAATTTAATAAAACTAGTATGAAGTAGAAAAAAATATATAAAGTACAATGACAAGTGCGATATCAATACCTCTCCATCCAAGAGATAACATAAAGTGTATAATTTTAGTTAGGTAGTTAAGCAAATTTGGAGCGCCATTTGTCCATTCCCATTCAGCACATTGCATCCTCAGGAAAAAAAAAAAACTAAATCAAATTGTTTAAAAAAAACATTACTATCAAAATTGAACATTTGAAATTGAACTGGAATTATGCTCTTCCCATAAATCATATTTGCATCCGTAAACATCTTCATCACGAACATCATGTCAATTGCTGTCACCATCACCACCACCATAATCATCATCATCATCATCATCATCATCATCATCATCATCACAAACTTTCTCTTCTCAATCATAATTTTGAAAAAATAAGACACTGAAGACATTGATCAAGATACCACTTTTTTTTCTCAAAGCTCGGATGTGGCTACATCACACACACACCCCCCCCCCTTCTCTCTCTCTCTCTCTCTCTCTTTCTCCTTGAGGGATGTGATGACAAATCCACCGTCATCTAAGAAGACACTCCAACTTTCCAGGCAATCCCGACAGATTGCGGAGAAACATGAGTCCGCTCCCCATCACGGCTTACCTTACGTACAAGCAAAGCAACAAAAGACCCGAAAATTACTTCGTATAAACATCATCCCCAGAAGACACTCCCACTTACACGGCGCCAGAAAAGATGCGGTTCTAAGTCGGTGAGGAAGTTCTCAAAGGAAAGTACCCGTCTTTGCAAACAAACTTTAAACTTTTGGAAGTGTTCGAATGCGTTGTTGAATGCGGGGAACGTGGGCGTATATAGCACTAAGCGATTTATGATGAGCCTCTGAAGTGTTTAACATATAAACAATGCGGTTGACAAAACGTGTAAATGCCAGTGTCCCGCCTTCCGTACGTGCCAGAAATGGGGGGAAAAGTGCGGTCGTATAATAATAATAATCTCGGAAGTATCGGAGAGCCTAGAGATGATGTCTCATGAACCCATATTCATCATTTCTGAGATGCTCTGTCTGTCTCTACCCCCTCCCTCCCTCTCTCTTTCTCTTTCTCTCTCTCTCTCTCTCTATCTTTCTTTTTCTGTATCTTCATCCATGTTGGTGTATTCACCCCTGTTCTATTTCTCCATTTCTCCACCTCTCTCTCTCCCCTGTCTCTGTCCCTCTGTGGCTTACTTTGATCTCATGAAATATTGCACACAGATTCACTTTGCTTCTTAAAATAATTCATTCAACTTAACTTGACATTTTACATTATTTGGCATATCAAGCACTTTTACCACATAATATTCCAGCAAAGATTTTATTTCGAAATTTTGATCTAAAAGTGGATTTGAAAAATCACCTTTTTTAAAAAATACTTTTGTATCCTGACCCTAATTTTTTTTATCATTATCATTTTATTACAATACTTTTATAATAATTTAAATTCTTTAATAATTTTAATTGTATATAAATTGTGAAATTATTCATATTTCTGATTTTAAGTAAACATCTTTTAATATTACGACCTACTTTTCTTTATTTCTGTCTCTCCTTTGCTCTCTCTCTCTCTCTCTCTCTTCACCACCCCTTTCTTTCTTTCTTTCTTTATCTAACTCTTTCCATCTCTCTCTTATCTGTTTCTCTCTCTCTCTTAACTATTTATCTTTATTTCCATCTCTTTCTCTTTCTCTCTTACGCTTCATTTTCTCCATCTCTCTTACATCTATTTCTTTCTCCCTATATCTCGGCATCTCCCTTTTTCTCTTTTCAATTCTCTCTAAACCTCTCTCTTCACAATTTCCTTCTCTCTATCTCTATACTTCATTTCCACCCTCTCTCTCTCTCTCTCTCTCTCTCTCTCTCTCTCTCTCTCTGTGTGTACAACACTGTTTATTTTCATCACTTCCGTAAGTACGTCAAAGAGTAACCACACATCTCTGAAGAATGGAAGATGAGCCGCCAATGATGCCGACGACAGCAGACGACTAATACCCACAAAGTTGCGCGAAGGAAGTTTATTTTAAGGATTTTGGCGGAAAATCAGTCTCTCCGATTTTAGTCAGATTCTTCAACACCTTCCTTCTAATTCTCTCTCTCCCTCTCTCTCTCTCTCTCTCCCGCTACCTCCCCCCTCTCTCCCCCTCTCTCTCTCTTCTATTCTATCTCTCTTCCTCCCTTCTCCCTTTCCCTCTCTTTCTGTCTCTCTTTCCTCTGTCTCTCTATCCCGTCTCTATTGTTTAGGACTAGGAGTAATATTTGATAGAATAATTTTTTTTTTTTTAATAATATTACAC
Organism: Heliocidaris tuberculata; assembly: GCA_025618425.1. Taxonomy (NCBI): domain Eukaryota; kingdom Metazoa; phylum Echinodermata; class Echinoidea; order Camarodonta; family Echinometridae; genus Heliocidaris; species Heliocidaris tuberculata. The sequence continues at coordinate 18,597,671 of CM046851.1, forward strand.
AAACAAACAATCGTACCAACAACAAAAAAATACTCATAAACATCTTTTCTTTTCTGGAGACTGATTAAAAACCCTCTGGCTGTATTATATAGTATTTCTCATAAGATGTGTTGGGAAAGTATGATTATATACATTATACTTCATAAAAACATTCTTGTATTATATGATGTAACACATCAGTTCATATCAGTGATATATATATTTTTTTCCATACAAAATGTTCCTTTCTCCTTTAATCTTATGAGTAATCATGTAGTATTGAAACATGACACAATATAAATGCTGTATATCATCATTATGATCATATCATCATCATCATCGTCGTCGTCGTCGTCATCATCATTATCATCATCACTACCATCATCATCATCATCATCATCATCATCATCATCATCATCATCATCACCATCCTCATCATCTTCATGCATCATCAACCCCCGGATGAATATGTTGAACATTTGAGGTAACTGGGGCAGATGATCGAACGTGCTACCAAACCAGAGTTTGTTTCTTAAAAGCCGGTATACGTGCCTGAAAGCATGTTTGCCACGTTTACTTCATGCAAAGATTTCGCATTCATCATCTATTCTCCATTACCAACATCCAAATTCCAACTGATGTTTCAAAGTATATCCGTTATTTTACCTGTGGGGAAACGGACGTGATGATCTCATCTGATTCTCTGTCAATTCTGTCGTCAGATAGGTGTTTGGTGATTTGTTTGTATTTATAATACATGGCCTAACAGGCGAATATGGAAACTTGACGACTATTTTTTTTCAATTATTATTTATTTATTTTCCTTTTTTTGAGGGAGGGGGGGGGGTGTAATTTTATTTTTCTCATCAAAAAGTGTTGGTCCGAAACCCCTTCCGAAATGTTACAGCGACGCCTCTATTTTACATGTGAATTTTATCGTACATGCTACTGATTGTGCTGCCCAAAATGAGTCAGACTATGCAGTCAACGTTTGTCCCATTACAGAATAAATAAATACATAAATGAACAAATGAATAAATAAATAAATAAAATAAAATGGACAGTAGAACTGGATGTCACGTGTCTTCTTTTTAAAAATTTCTACGATTTAAAACAAAATGCCAGCATGAAGCGAAACATTATGTTATATAATTGATATAATTTTCACAGGTTCTTTAAGCAAATCTTTAAAATGTCTAAATGTCTAGGCCCGGATTCTCGAAAGTGGCCTAAGTTAAGCTTGGTTTACTTAGGCCACTGATTTATTGAAGGCCATTCGTCAGCCAATAAGTCCGGTATAAACTATACTTAAGTGACAAAATAAAGAAACAAAATTATTTTCTTCCAAGAAATGAGCATCAGAAATCAATTCCATCATGTGGGTTTTTATATTTGTATTTAGTCCCAGAGCTATGGTAATTTTGTCGGATTAAAGGAGGGTTACATTTGGCTCTCCATAATTCGTTGGCTTAAATCTACACACTTAGGCGGGGGGCTTAATTAAGTTAGGCGTCTTTCAAGAATACGGGCCTAAATGTCTAAATCCTAAAATATCAGAAGTTACGATAAGACATCCTTTTATTATTGATTTGTTTCGCGTTGTTTTATCTACGAGTATTTATTTTTTAGGTATAATACCACAGCGAATTTCCAAGTCAAATGGATACTCATGATAAAGCGATAAGTTAGAAAATTCCGAATCTTTGCTTTTTTCATATTTTCTTTAAAAAGTCTCAAAAAGTTTATCATTATCGCCTTCGAGAAATCTTGTCGATGAGCTTCTGATTTAATCTCCTTTGAAACAATTGGGAATACTCACACTTAGATTGATTTACGAAGAAAAACCACTGTTGTGATTTCGACTTTCCCGATTGAATATCCACATTTAATATAACAGAAATGTCCCATAACCATGGGCTTGCTGTGTGTATTGATCATGATGATATTATTATTATTATTATTATCAATTTTTTTTTAAATGAGAGAGAGAAAAAAAAAGAAAGAACAAAAATGAAAAAGAACAAAAAAAAATATACAGGATAGACCACTGGAAGCATCAAAAAAGTACGGTATAATATATAGAGGTAGATAGAGATAGAGACATGAAGACAGACAGACAGACAAGCAGTAGAAAGACCACTGAAACATAAAGATTGCATTATAGAGAGCATATGAGAGAGAGAGAGAGAGAGAGTGTGTGTGTGTTGTGTGTGTGAGAGAGAGAGTGTGTGTGTGTGAGAGAGAGAGAGAGAGAGAGAGAGGGGAGGGAGGGAAAGGGAGAGAGAGAAGAGACAGAAGAAGAGAGAAAAGATAGAGAGATAGATAGAGAAAGGGGGAGAGGGAGATATAGATTACAGGGAAATCAGCTGAGAAGGGAGAAATCAGTTTTATTGATTAGCAACGACACAAATCAAGACTTAAACAATTTTTTGCATCGTCTTAAAAAAAAAAAAAAACTAAAAAGCAACCCCCTGCTTTTCATACAGTGTTTTATCCAGGGAAGGGGGGATTTCACTATTCACGAACTGATATCGACTTCCACTGGACATTGCACATTTCATAAAATGTTTTTAGGCATTCCTTTAAAATATGTTTTTAAAAAATATTTCGTGTAAAATATGAACATTCAAATATTTTTGTTGCAAAGGTTTGTGAAATTTACACAAATTTTTACAAATCTTATTTCACATACTTCTTTTTCTCAGGCTGTGGGAGGCTTACGCCAGCGCCAGAATCGGTAAATGGAATACCGTTATGACGGTTCCGCGTCATTAATTTTTACCCCAGGATTTTACCACACTCTGTCTGTGAGGATGGTACAGGATATTAAATAGTACACGACACGTGAGTAGTCAGTGAGATTGTGTAAAGCACATCGTTAACATTATCACGTAATTAATGATCTCAATGAAGGAAATATTTGAAAAAGATTTCTCTGAAACACGTGAATGAAAGGCGAGAAATACAAATTCGCCAGGCATTCAAAACGGTAAAGATACGGTAATGATACGGTAATCTGACTGTAATTCTCTCCCTACGGTGTCGTAAAAGCATCAAATAGTGATAGTAAAACCCTAAAAATGTCAGGTGAGATTACCGATGGTTTTAATGTCCCTTTTTCGTCCACATTGAGAAGATGAGCAAGAAAGAGAGGGGAAAGGGAGGGAGGGAGAGAGGGAAGAGAAAGTGAGAGAGAAAAAAAAATGGATTTGGGCAGGCGCGGCGATTTCTTGTCACGGCCGGGGGTAGGGGGGCGACTACCCTTTTCTCATTATTTGCTATGCATTTTCATTCAGTCTTCAAAATTTTCCCGGGGGGGGGGGGGGACGTGTAAAAAGAAAGAAAAGACAAGATTGTGAAATGGAAAGAGAAAAATGAATATGCATCATTGAATATTCAGAGTTCACGGAGATATGGAGTTGGCGAAGATGGGAACTTTGCAAGGTTGCATATAATTATTATGGTCTACGGTGAAAATTTTTTAAAAAATGACAGAAATATGTTTGATTAAATCATTTTTATAAAGCTTTTGAGAGATGGTGGGGGGTACAGAAACATCAAAGAGAGAGGGGGGCAGAAATCTACAAGCCACTCTCAGAGGAGTGTAAATCCACTAGTTTAGAAGCCATGTTAGGGATCACTTCCTTTGGAAGTGATTCCACTCTAAATTGTCATGGAAGCCACTCCTCAGTAGTGACTGAATTACACTTTTGAGAGTGGATTCCACTATTTTGAGCACGGATTCCACTCCCAACGAAGTAATCCCTAATATGACTCCCCCAAAAATGTATTTCCACAGACAGAGATGACTTGAAAAAAAAATCCACTGATAGGTATCAGACAAAATAGTCTAATATCAAAGATTCTTATTGTGGGAAGCACATATCCTAACTATCACAATGTTTCCACTGAAACCCCCTCCCCCTTCTGGTTACCTCCATTTATAACTTCGATTCTGTACTAGATGATGTTATGTCTATATAACGAACACTCGAGAGGCCCTTCACTAAATATCTATTAGGGAATTGAGACGATAAGAGAGAAGAGAGAGAGAGGGTATACGTAATCCTCTTAAGGAAAACAAATTTGAAGTTACTTGATAAAAGGGAATTGTGGTGTGCCCCTACTTTCAGCACGAGTTAAAACCATATCCGAATTAGTTTGTTTGCGACGTGTTTACTGCTGCGGTAACAAAGAAAGAAGCGTGTAAACAGGAGCGGATTAAACATCTCATTTCGTTTGATTTCTTATTCTTATAACACTTCTTTTTTTTTTCTTTCTTTCTTTAATGGGTAGTAGTTTTAAGAGTGTCTGTTTCCTGTGTGTTAATACACACCAAACAGGAAGACAACAAAGTCGGACAATAGATACTGAGGGAAATCATCCGTACTTGATGGGAAGATGATACTCTTCAAAAACACGTAAAGTATTCCTAAGTCTCTCCTTCTTTATCATAATCTGCTACTGCAACTACTACAACTAAAACCACCACCACCACCACCACCACCACCACCACCATTACTACTACTACTACTACTACTACTACTACTACTACTACTACTACTACTACTACTACTCTACTACTACTACTACTACTACTACTACTACTACTACTACTACTACTACTACTACTACTACTACTACTACTACTACTTCTACTATTACTACTTCTACTATTACTACTACTTCTACTATACTACTACTACTACTACTACTACTACTACTACTACTTCTACTATACTACTACTACTACTACTACTACTACTACTACTACTACTACTACTACTACTACTACTATTACTACTACTTCTACTATACTACTACTACTACTACTACTACTACTACTACTACTACTTCTACTACTACTACTACTTCTACAATACTACTACTACTACTACTACTACTACTACTACTACTACTACTACTTCTTCTTCTACTATAATACTATTACTACTACCATAACTACTACTACTACTACTACTACTACTACTACTACTACTACTACTACTACCACTACTACCACTACTACCACTACTACCACTACTACCACTACTACTACTACTACTACTACTACTACTACTACTACTTCTACTATACTACTACTACTACTACTACTACTACTACTACTACTACTACTACTTCTACTATACTACTACTACTACTACTACTACTACTACTACTACTACTACTACTACTTCTACTATACTACTACTACTACTACTACTACTACTACTACTACTACTACTACTACTACTACCACCACCACCATCACTACTAATACAGTAGTAGTGGTGGTAGTACCCCTAAAATAATTGGGGGGGGGGGGGGAATGCCCAACTTTTAACCAACACTGGGCAACATACTGTCCACACAACTATTGGTTAAAATCTGCCCAACTGATGTTGGGTTGTTACACAAATTGGTTGATTCATTATGAGATTTGGGCAAGATTTACACAATGATGGGCCATATCTAACCAAGCTTCAGTTGTCCAACTAAATTTACCCAACCTATTAAGAGTGTACTATTACTCTACTACTACTACTACTACTACTACTACTACTACTACTACTACTACTACTACTACTACTACTACTACTACTACTACTACTACTACTACTACTACTACTACTACTACTACTACTACTACTACTATTATTACTACTACAACTACTACTACATTTGCTGCTACTTGTTATTTATTAACTATTTATGTTTGCATCTAGCTCCTTTCCTTCTTCTTCTTCTTCTTCTTCTTATTATTTTTCTGCAATTCTTTTTCTTCTACCATGCACAGTACGACCTCTTCTTCTTCTCCTTCTTTTCTCTTTTCTTCTTTTTCATCATCATCGTTATCTTCTTCTGCTCCTCCTCCTCCTCCTTCTTTTTCTTCTTCTTCTTCTTCTTCTTCTTCTTCTTCTTCTTCTTCTTCTTCTTCTTCTTCTTCTTCTTCTTCTTCTTCTTCTTCTTCTTCTATCTCCCTCTGCTCCTCTACTCCCTTTCTCTCTTTCTTTCCGCCTCATTTTAAAAACATTTTTCTGCATCTATGTTCTGTCCAAATTATGCACCGTGTCTTCCTTTTGCAGTAATGACTTTATATATTTTTAGGGTTCTAGGACACCTACCCCCTGGACATTCACCCCCGGATAACCACCCCTAGGATAACCACCCTCTAGGACAACTACCCCCTAGGACAACTACCCCCTAGGGCAACCACCCTCTAGGAAAACTACCCCCAGAACAATCCCCCCCCCCCAGACAACTACCCCCTAGGACAACCACCCTCTAGGACAACTACCCCCGGACAACCACCCCCAGACAACTACCCCCTAAGACAACCACCCTCTAGGACAACTACCCCCGGACAACTACCCCCGGACAACTACCCCCCCCCCCCCCCCAGTAAGGATATAATGAGCATCCAGAGGAGGAGGTATCTACCACCGTAAGAACTTTTGGGAAATCTGGTTATAAATAGAAGGATTTGGGTGCATTATAATGTTAAAATTCACCTCACCACGTGAAAATTATATGATTGCAGTTGAATGTGTCTGTACCCATGAGCACCGGGGGGGGGGGGGGGGAGATTTCCCCTGGTATTACATTTTTGTTTTAAAAGTTGGGTGTTTAAAATGTTAAACTCGGTGTTTGATAGTGCAATGTACTGTTGAATTTCTTCATCAAATTTGGGCGAAAAATTCTGTGATTTTTTTTTTCCAAAGGTAACGTTCTGAGAATTTCTATGATATATTCAATATTAAATACCAACTGGGAAGGGTATAAGAGGTTGCTCTCCAGAGTAAGATCTTCTGGAAATTTGGGGGTTACAACCAAGGCTTTGAGTGAGTATAAGTAGGCCTACGCATTTTCATGAATAATAATCCAATATCTTGCCGTGTTTCCTACTGAAAAATAACAATCTACAACGATCTGCGAGTAAAATTCAGACAGAATCTATGGCTCCAAATGATAATTATAACTGTCACTTGTATAGCGCATAATCAATTAAAACTGCTGTATGTGCTTTAGAGCTATCCAAGATTATTACAATACCAACAAATATGAGTTTTGATTCCTCTTAATAATGATAATAGTTACTGAAATAATACACAGAAAGTGAAACATACAAAAAAGCATTAATTCCGGGAAATTATGTCGTGTGTAAACATACTTTTCTTTCTTTTTCAACCAATTTTCCAATTTTTTTCCTAATGTCAGGTATTGTAATACAGGATTTTATCGAATTTTGCCCAAATTTACTGAAATTGTTACCGAAATTTGCCAGAACTTTGCCCAATTTTTTTTTCTTCCAAAATTAGGGGGCACAGTGCCCCCTGCGCCAAGTGCCAATGAAATGAGCGTGTCATATTTGTGTTGTTTCATAATAATCTTAGGTGTCTCAAAAGTGTGAAGATCTGATTATTCTCTCCGTGATTATGATAGCGTTTTTGATGGAATAAATGTTTCAAAAGTCATTTATGCTAGTATTCATAAATTTCTTGATGGTGAAAAGGCATAAATTTCCGAACTTTGTGATCTAGGTTGCTTTCTCATCCATCTTAACATGATTGTACACCCCATACTATTTTTAAATCGACCAACCACAATGCCAATTTCCTTTAATACTCGATTGGGTGGTAGCTTTGTAACGAGTTGCATAATTGTAAAATGCGTGAGGGAGGGGGGGGGGGGGGGGTGTGACAAACGGCTCGAATATGTACTTTCTGTCCCGTCCCCCCCCCCCCTTAATTGTTGACCATGCAAAACGTCCAATAGAAAGTTGATATTGCACATGGGAATATCTGCCTTCATGCATTTGAGAAATCTAAAGCAATATTTTTCAATGAAGAGTACTAGTATTCAATCGTATTCAATGTGCTTTTAGTGGTAGCGAGCGAGGACCCCACCCCCCCCCCCAAAAAAAGGGTGTGTTTTTAAAATGATAGTTAGTATACATAAACTATTTTTTTTTGGGGGGGGGGGTTAATGCAATAAACTAGGTTTTATTGTTGGAGGTTGGAGTAGGAACAATTAAGCGAGCAAGCATGAGCGCAAACAAACACTTCTCTTTTCCTCTTTTAATAAAACTTGGTATATCATCTGGGTTTTATTGTTGCAGGTCGGGGCAGGAATTGTGCTAAATGCTATATTAATTCTATTTTGGCGAGCGAGCGTAGCGAACAGGAACAATCTTGTTCTTTACCCTTTACTCTTTCTATTATATATTGATGATTTAACTAACACAACTCCTCTTTTATCTTTCATATTATTTGCAGATGACACAAACATTTTATGTTCACATCATAACTTAAATACCCTAGTAAATACACTTAATAATGAGTTACCAAAGCTATCTTTTTGTTTTATGTGCAATAAATTGTCCCTTAAGTTAGATAAAAACCAATTTCATGTATTTCAAGCACGTAATTTCTCATGTAATTGATTTTCCTTACAACATACTTATAGATAATGTACCTCTAGAAAGAAAGAGACAAACAAAAATTTTGGGTGTCATTATCGATGAAAATTTGAATTGGAATGAACATATACGTCATATAACTACTTCTATTTCTAGGAATGTTGGTATACTTTATAAAGTAAAGAGATTTGTCCCTTGTAAAACGCTCATTATGCTTTATAATTCATTGATATTACCATATATAACATATTGCAATTTAGTATGGGCCACCACCAACAAAACAAAAATCAACTCTATTTACTTATTGCAAAAGAAAGCCCTTCGCATATGTACCGGTTCACCATATTTATCTCACACCACACCAATATTTTACCAACTGAAAACTCTAACAGTATTCGACATCAATTCACTACAAAGTTTACTGTTCATATTTAAGTATCTAAATTACTTGCTCCCTCTCTCATTTCAAAACTTTTATAATTTGAATAACACTATTCACTCCTACCCTACTCGCAATTCCTCCAATTTTCATCTAGTCAACCCAAAGTTACTGATTGCCCGTAGATCAATAAGACACCATGGTCCAAACCTATGGAATTCTCTCCCAGAATTCATTAAATCCTGTTGTTCCCTTTACTCATTTAAAGCCAAAGTTAAAACGATGTTACTATATGAATATATAAGGTAAAATCTCTGTGTCAACTCTTCATCATCATCATCATCATCATCATCATCATTACCGTTATCATCATCATCATCATCATCATCATCACCATCATCATTTCATCATCAACATCATCATCAATATGCTTTTATCTTAGGATTTCAGTTATTTATCCATTCTGCTTATTTAAACATGTTTTAGCTATTTCATAATATTTGTTTGGGGCTGCCATATTCTCAAGCAAATTGCTTATAATGGTAGTCCTTCCGCAAATGACTTTTTATTTGATGAATTACAATAATTTAATAATTTATTATTTCGTGTTTGTTTTTGAAAAATGATTGTCACATATACTTGTTATTCATGATTCACTGTCAAAAAGTACTTTTGTATTTTACTTTTTATATGTTACCGAAAAATGTTGTACTTATATGAATGCAGAAGAAAATAAATAAAAAAAAAAAAAAAAAATCAAATCAATGTGATGTTAAGTCCAGTTTGGGGTACTTTTCCTAGAGGGTGGTTGTCCTAGGGGTAGTTGTCCGGGGACAAGTTAGTTGTCCTAGAAGGTGGTTGCCCTAGGGGGTAGTTTTCTGGGTGTAGTTGTCCGTGGGGGGGGGGGGGTAGTTGTCCTAGAGGGTGGTTGCCCTAGGGGATAGTTGTCTGGGGGGTAGTTGTCCTAGGGGGTGGTTGTCCTAGAGGGTGTTTGTCCTAGAGGGTAGTTGTCTGGGGAGGTAGTTGTCCGGGAGGTAGCTGTCCGGGGGGGGGGTAGCTGTCCGGGGGGTAGTTGTCCAGGGGGTAGTTGTCCGGGGGTAGCTGTCCTGGGGTAGTTATCCGGGGGTAGTTGTCCGGGGGGTAGTTGCCCTAGAGGGTAGTTGTCCGGGGGTAGTTGTCCTAGAGGGTGGTTGTCCTAGGGGGTAGTTGTCTGGGGGTAGTTTTCCTAGAGGGTGGTTGCCCTAGGGGGTAGTTAGTCGGGGGGGGGGGGGGGGTAATCATCCTAGAGGGTAATTGTCCCGGGGGGTAGTCGTCCTAGAGGGTGGTTGCCCAAGGGGGTAGTTGTCTTAGGGGGTAGTTGTCCTAGAGGGTGGTTATCCTAGGGGTGGTTATCCGGGGGGGGGGGGGGTTGTCCAGGGGGTAGGTGTCCGGATACTATTTTTAGAAATAAAAATTTACTTTTTCTTAGTTTTTTGCTGCCTAGACTACTACTATGCAAAAAAAAAAAAAAAAAAAAAAAAAAAAAAAAAAGAGTGCTGTCAGATTTCAATTTTCCACCATTTGAATTAGTATCAAGCCTACACACTGTGTAATTTAAAATCCAAACACCATCCCACCCCTGCACAAACATGTGACGAACCTCTTCCTAAGTTATGGGTACATTGTATTGGTCATACCATTATCAAGGTTTCCCCGTCGCGAGGCGTGAATCATCCCCTATTATCACAACGCGTGGGCATTCCCATACAATATGCCAGAAACAAGCTCCATTATCGACCCGGAAAAAAGAAGAAGAAAGAATTGATTAACAACCAAACAGATAAATAGCTCTTAAACATTTGATACCAGCTTCTCAAGGGTATTTCTCCTTTTCCTTTTCCTACCCGTGCATCCACACACCTTCCTGCGGCGCAAGTCATTGTTTATTCTACGTCGAAAACAACTCGCCCGTCAATACACATGACTATTTGTAGCGAGGAATGCCCTCTGCGATGAGTCATGAAAACATGACGAATTGCTCAAGATCGCCCGGTCCATACAAAAAAAAAAGTGGAATGAAATAGAAATGGACCTTTACTTTGAGGTAGAGTTAATGATAATTAGAGTAGCAAATGTCAATCATCGTTGGTTTGCTATCCTCTTTTTTTCTGTGGGTTATTTTTCGCATCCTTTCCGCACCCGGCAATGAAAGTTTCCAAGAATTTGATTCTATCGCAGTTTCCGTTCGATTATACACTGCGGAGCTGCCGCTGCATCGTTCCAACCAATACTTCTGTTTCAGATTGCTCAATAAAAGCATTTTTTTTTTTTACATCTCTTCTCTTTGTGAAAACAAATTTTTTAATAAGACACGTGCTTCAAAAAAGTTCCTTGACCTGCTTTGTCTGTATCACTTTACACTGTGGAATCATTTTCCATTATAAACTAAACCAATCACATGTTTTTCGTTTGTGTTTTTAACAAGAAGTGAGAAAAAGTATTTGTGATCTTTCGAGGAAAGTTTTGGAACAAATTAGTCTAATTTCCACTCAACAAGTTCAAAACGAATCACTTTCCTTTCAAAGGCATATGGAAACAATGGAATGACTGCTAGAGTGTTACATACAAACCCGCGTAACCTGGTATATTATGAGCACATTACGTAATATTCAAAGAACAAAGTTAGAACGACGGATTTTTCCTTTCATTTGTTGAGTTTCGTATTGAATCACTGGAGTATGGTTAAATAAAATATTTTGATTAAAAAAAAAACATTCAGTTTATGAAAGTACTCAACACAAGTGTTCTGCTTTCAAGAGATCAAAATTCAATTCAGTATAAATTCTAATTTATTTAATTCAAATTTAAAAAATTATATATATATATATATATATATATATATATATATATATATAAGCATTTCTTTATAGTCTGATACAAATATTTCAGTTCAAGATACAGATACTTTGTGTTCTACAGCTAATAATAATTTAATGAATGAAGGGTACCATGAAAATCGAATTTAGACAGTTCTTCCCCCTCCCCCTTTTTTAAAATAAACAATTACCCGTAGGATAGAGTGCATTTATAATAAACCTAACAGATTTGTAACGAGTGATACAAACATCCAAGAGTTAAGGAGGCTACCATCTCAGGCGCGTAGCCAGGGGGGCGATGGGGGCGGTCGCCCTCTCCCCCCCCCCCAAAAAAAAAAAAAAATCGAAAAAAAATCGCCGACCCCTCCCCCCACAAAAAAAAAAAAAAAAAAAGAGAGCAAAAAAGCGGGGGAAGTGAAAGAAAAAAGCCTAAAAAGGTGCTACGAGCCGTTATCTTTCCCTCAAAGTTTGCCAAAACGTCAAAGTTTTCGCGCTTTGCGTGGAAAGGGGGTACTCCCTCCTCCCTGCTCCCACCCCTGTTACATACAGTGCAGTATTGCGTCCAAAAAAAAAATGAAAAGCAATCAGGGCGTCGAACTAATTTTCGGCGCCTAAAAAAGGTGCTACGAGCCGTTATCTTTCTCTCAAATTTGCTCAAACGTCAAAGTTTTCGCGCACCCCTGTTACCCCTATTATACATACAGTGCAGTAATGCGTTCAAATAATTGAAAAGCAGTCAGGGCGTCGAACCGTTGTTTTTCTCTCAAATTTGTCAGAGCTTTCGCGCTTCGCGTACTCACAACCGCCCCCTAAAATTAATTCCTGGCTACGCGGTTGTACCATCTTGATCATGATTCAATTTCGTATGAGTCATTTTGTTGTATACAGGTGCTCATCAGTTTTATTGATTTGGGAAGAGCTTTTCTTAAGACTTAATAACGAAACAATTGAAGAAAATATGAAAATACGAAAACAAGAAACAACGAGATGGAGGTTGGCAAAGAGAAAGAGGGGGGGGGGGTGAGCGGGAGAGAGAATAACACAATGTTTTTGCCTTATCTGGTGTTTACATTTTGTGAAATATCAAAAACAAGACGCATACATTCATTTCATGTTAAGAAAAGTAAATAATGCACTTTACTATAATATTTTGCTTTCTATGTTTACTCAGCATGTCTGTACAATTACTCATGGGCAAAGTGATTTGATGAAAATACCCCCTAGAGAAAAGAGATTCACAATGAATAACACTGAATATGAGGTAATGATCATAAATATGAGATATTATTACATTCAAACAGGAATTCTCCGGTTCACAAGTTTAAACGGGAATTCCCAAGTTTCTATGAGCACGATGCATCGCTTGAATAACAAGGTTCATTTAAAACAGGATTAGTCAATTCATTTTTAGCTGCATTGATACTTGATGGTAAATCAGGTAGATAACAAATACCATGATTATAACAAATGCGAATTCCAGGGCCAAATTTTCTTTAAATGACTCATTTGTTTACCCGATTTTTAGAATACTATATGCAACAGGAACTTGAGAAATAGAGAATGGTACACACCAACATAATCAAAACAGGAACACGGATGAGAAGGGAACTGAAATGGGATATATATAGAGAGAGAGAGGGGGGGGGGGGGGGAGGGGGAGGGAGAGAGGGCGTACACAATAAAAACGCTGTTTAAAAGGTTGTTTAAAACTTATACAACCTGTTTAATATTTAAACAAATTGTTTACAATATGAACTGTACAACGGGTCGTTCAGTTCATATTATAAACAACTGTTTGCATTTTTAAACAGCGTTTTCTCTATGTACATTAAAAAAAAAAAACACTGAAAAAATAGTAAGGAAACATACATAAATAGAGATGTTGGCAGAAATCTAAAAAAGTAAGAGGTAAAATATATAAAGGGATTTCCACGCAAACATAAGTCTCAGACAGAGAGACAAAGTTCAGCGTTTTTGGAACTATAACGAAACTAAGTCCAAAGTGGTCATGGTGATAGGGGCGTTCAGAGTAAGCAATGCAAACAAACATCGAGTAAAACATTTCGTTTTAAGAAAATTGAAATCTAACATGTTAAAGTACAATTCACTGATCACTGTTGCATTTCTCCAAGTGCGTTTACGAAACCCACTCGTAACATAAAGAAATAAGACAGTCCCATTGTCTTCCACTTAATAAAATGATATATTTTTTGCATGAATATTAACTTTTTTCAAGAAATGTAAGAGAGGTTTGTCATTTGCGCAATGTTTTTGATCAACAAAATCTTTTAGATCTAAAAAGCAGTAGTAGTATTAAGAGAGGGAGGCGGAGGGGGAGAGGGAGAGAGAGAGAGAAAGAGAGAGAAAGAGAAAGGAAGAGAGAGAAAGAAAGGGAGGGAGAGACAGACAGACAGATAAACAGAGAGAATGTGATTTATGAAATAGTCCGGCAGATTAGTGAAATAATTGTGCACTTTTTCATAAAAGCATGAAATTTAGCATGTATGTAGAGTTTTTGATGCCGAATAATTCTGGATATGGGGTCACCTAAAATTCGGGCCCTGGGGCTCTTTATGCCCATTTTTTTTTAATGGCCCTCTCAGAGTCTTTTCCCTCCAAAGTTGACGTAATCAAATCTGGGCCCTCTTGCATAAAAAGTTGCGATTAAAAGCAACTCAAAAAATTAAACGCAACTCGATTTTCAACCAATCAGGATCGCGTATTTGGGACTTGCGTGTAATTTTTTTGAGTTGCGTTTAATCGCAACTTTTTATGCAAGAGGGCCCTAGTTTGATAAATATGAAATGTCATGTAATAATTCCTGACCTCTAAAAAATTAGACAAATGCTTTAGGTGCCCATTTTTTTCAAATTAAGGTCCATCCTATGTATCAAAATATTATAAAGCCACTGATTTATTTAATATAAGTAAAATACTACTAATTATGATCAGTTGACATTGAAATCTTTGAAATCAATGAGATATGTGGCGCTGATGTCCATTATGACCGAAAAGGGCCCCAAAAGGCCCAATTAATCTATCTGCAACATATATTTTTTTTATATCTTTATTTCTAATTTCTAATGTCATAGACAACAATTTTGAAATCAAGTTTATGTTTATATAAAAAGCCCATTTTAGCAGGCCACATAGGCCCATCGATGGCCCATTTGAGACAATTGAATTTGATTAATTCCCTTACAGAGGTTGGCCAAATTCAAAATAGTGTCAAAATGCCTTCTTGCATGTAACTTGAGTTTGGGCTCTAAAGCAAATCTATTTGTAAGCTGATTATTATAGGCATGCGGAATCGTTTATTCCCCTTTATTTTTATTTTTGTTTCCATCTTCGTTGCCATATTGAAAAAAGACAAAACTGATATTTCCTTAAGAAACAATCTATGTGACCCGCCGCCTCAAAACCTACAATAAGTCGCACGGACCACAACGTAGCAAACAGCCAAAAACAGTAAATTTGCTTGGATCAGTCGATTTTCTGTTTTCGATAGAAATGGGTAGTTTAATTATCATTCTATCATGTCTCAAGTTTGTGAGTCGTAATTCGACTTAGAAATATGTTTTGGGGGCATTTTAAAATGACTCCTTTTTTTCACTTGTCGAGCTAAAAAATCGAAATCGCCAAAATTTGCTTTTGAAATACTTTCATTCAATGCCAAATTACTACTTTACCTCCAAAGGTATTAAATTGATTTTTGGAGTAAGTAATGAATAGGTCCTCCTTGAGCAGCGTGCCAAAATTCAGCTTAATCTGATAATCCCTTCATACCGGTTGCTATGGCCATTTGAATACCCAGTTTTACTTGGTGGCACACAGAGAGCGAAGGTTTAGCACTCTTTTGTTCCGAACTTAAATGGCCATTTTCTCTGAATAGGAGTTATTGATTGCTGGTTACATACTGAATCTGAATGTGATATTTAAAGGTGTTATCATTGAGTAAACTAGGCAAGTGACATACCACTGGAAAGTTGAGAATCTCTACTTTCAGAAAATGTATAAAACAAACAAAAAAAAGTTTTTTGGCGACTTATTAAGGTTTTGAGGCGTCGGGTCACTTATGATAGACATCATAAGATTGATAAAGATGTCAATTAATAGGTGTATTCTTAAACATCGGTAACACCAGTTAAAGGGCATTCCATACTTTGTGATATGTTGATCTGTGTAAAATCAGAAAAAAAGATAAACATAATGATGAAAGTTTGAAAGAAATCGGACCAAAATTAAGAAAGTTATCAATGTTTGAAAAATAAGATCACAAAATCTATGTGAATCTCAAATTGGCAGTAGTGTCAGTCTATTGTGAGGTATTCTCAGTCAATTCTAGATTTTGTAGTACACCGTCATTAATTTTCCTTTTTCTCATGCATAAGCCACTTTTCCCTCGGGGCAATACTAAAACACATATTTTTGGAAAAATTGACATTTTACTCATTCTGTGGGAGAGTTGTCCGCCGCTACATCATATTGACATTATACGGTTCGGCCTATTTGAAATTCAACTTTGTATAGGGATTACAACTTTCATAATTGCTTGTCCGATTTCATTCAAATTTTTAACAATCTGCTTCTCTGATTTTTCTGCTTTCTTTCAGAGCAACTTGCCATTACGATTGGATGTCCCTTTAAAGAAAGAGGGCCTGAATACATAATACTTTAGCATATTAACCATTTTGCATTTGGGTGCTTTATGCCACAATGCAAAATTATCAGAAGAGAATTAGATTTCAACACTAGTCTTATGCAGTATTTTTCAATTTAATGGCAATTTTGGAAATGAAATTCCCCACTATTTAAATTATTCAGCATTATAAGATATACCTTTACCTTGGTTTCATTGGGTCTCAACCAAATACACCATTGTAACATGCTTATGTCTATTTTTAGGCAAAAAAGTTGCAATATCCATAACTTTCTCCCTATACGATATAAGCTTCAAGACACAGCATAAACTTAACGCAAATAACCACATCTTGAAATAGACCAGTGGTCATTGTGAATATGATGGCCATCTTAATGAAATGAAGTGCTTATAGAACATACTGCAACCTCACAGATCTTTAAAAATTGCTCGCTCGCTCGCATATTAATACGTACGTCATCAAACCCAACTGCAAACTTTGATGCTTAAGTAAATTATTATATTAGAGCATGTAAGAGAGAAATATAATTGAAATCCCTATCAATGTAATCACAATGTGTAGGTTATATATGCCAATGTTTAGAGATGGTATATTGTTCCCGTTGTATAGGTGCCCTTTTCCCCAGAAACGGCCCTTGATTATCGGTGCCCCCAAACTTTGGAAGTTTCCGCTCAATATTGCGATCATACCCCCCCCCCCCCCCCCCCCCCACTCCTCGCCGGATTTACGCCGGTGCGCACCTTTGTTGTTGATTTCAAATACGTAATGTTGACTGATCACAATTAGAAGCATTTTACTTATATTCAACAAATCAGTGACTTTATAATATTTTGATACATAGGATGACCTTTTATTTGAAAAATGGGCACCGAAAGCATTTATCTCATTTTAGGGGTCGGGAAATATTACATGATATTTCATTTTATCAAACTAGATTTGATTACATCAACTTTGAAGGGGAAGGACTCTGAGAGAGCCCTTTTTTAAAACGGACACAATGGGCCCCAGGGCCCGATTTTTTGGTGGCCCCATATCCAGAATTATTCGGCATAAACAATTTTTACCAACATGCCAAATTTATGCTTTTATGAAAAAGTACATAATTCCAGGCGATTTTCTGCAGCAATCTGCTGGACTAAAAGAGAATGGATGGGTTAGAATGACTGATTCGAACAGATAACCATTATAGGCCAGTAGTCAAGCTAACATGATTAATTTGTTAATCGAGTGAAAAAGCAGGTAACCTGTTATCAAATCAATATCAGGAAATAATTGAGAACCGGAGGAATCCGACTCGTGACCGCACAATGTCAGTTTCATGATAAAAACTATGGTGATTCAGAAACGCCAACCAATGGCGTAACAAATAGAAGACTCTTTAGTCTTTACTTATATAGTGCGTCCCAGAAAATACGAAACTCTAAAACACAGGATTGTTGTGACCACAATTTGTACTCTATGACAACAATTATCTATTTTCCATAAACTAGAAGTACTATGCTTTCAAATGATACCTTGATGGCATCCATCCATTTATGCTTTACCGAGCAGCAGCATTTTGAAATTGACATGTAAAAACTCAGTTGTGTCAGATTTGGGTAAAACCGTGAAAACGTTAGAATCACATGCGAACATGACCCAACGGAAATACCAGCTTTGAAAGATATGATACTGAAATTCCCTCGTATGATGACATTTATTCAATCAGAAATTCATAAAATACAGGTCAATACCAATTTCCAGTGGTGGCAGGGGCGTACACCCTTAAAATTTTCAAAATCAATAAATATCCCTCAAAAGATAAAAAGTGCCCCTCCTTTGATGGAAAAATTGCCCCTCCTGATGTTGGAAATTGCCATAATCTTGATATTTTTCCTGCCTTATGTGCCCTTTCTACCTTGTATTTCCATCTGATGACAATGGAAAGTGCCACTTCATTAACTTTTTTGAAAAATATCACCTTTATGTCCACTTTGTTTAACTTTGCCCAGGCATTGATTAACTTTGCCCAGGATTGAAAAAAAAAATCACTGTTCCAGCTAATGCTGTAATCATAATTGCAAACCTTTAGCTCAGACAGGAATCGCCTGAGTTTTATAAGCTGATCGGTCGTTTATATATCCAGATATTTACGATTGAACACTGATGTCGGGATAGAGTACCACCGAACCCTAAAGAACTCTTACGGTCGGCATACATCGCTCTATCACAGAATACCGTACGGGCTGGAAACCCGCTCTGAAATCGCCAAGCGCTGGTGCTTGGTTTTTGTGACTGCAGCGCAGCGAAGAAGCCGAGCGACTTGCGCTAGCGATTGATCGCGATTTTCTCTTTTTTAGGATAGTAAACGGGTTCCATTTTCTCTCATACTTTCACATATCCTTAATTATATATGTAGTTAGAGGACTGCACACAATTCACTGGCATTTGAGCTGATTTTACAATTTTTCACAAAGTTAATCAATCACTTTAAAAGAAATTGCAGTTCTAAAAATGGGGGGAAATTGCTTATCATTTCGATTGCAGGGGGGCGTTTCATGAAAGGACTTGTCAGATATTTTATCCGACAAATTTGCTCTCAGCCAGTCAGATGTAAGAATTTCAGTAGCTTATAACAGTTGTCGGATAAAATATCCGACAACTTCCTTTCATGAAACGCTCCCCTGGTGCCATTTTCAATACAAAACATGCCCTTTCTCTGCCCCCAACATCTGCAAAACACTGACAATCCTTTATTTTTTGATGACGGTATCATCCTTGCCCTCATTCATGAAATAAACAGATGAAAACAGTCTTCTCATATTGTTTTAAATGTCATGTTTCATTTGGGTCTTGTTCGCATGTGATCCTAACGTTTTCACTGTTTTACCCAAATCTGGCACAACTGAGTTGTTACATATCATTTTCAAAACGCTGCTGCTCGGTAAAGCATGTACGGAAGGATGCCATCAAGGTATCATTTAAAAGCATAATACTTCTAGTTTTTGGAAAATAGACAATTGTTGTCATAGAGCACATAGTTTGGTCATAATGACCCTTTGTTTTAGGGTTTCGTTTTTTCTGGGACGCACTGCAGATTTCCCCGTCCATCTTCACTCCTTTTTTTTTAAATTCAGTTTCTCAGTGTTCACTCCAATTTCGACCGGATAATCCTAAAACGTGCAAATGTGGATTGCATGTTACCAGCCTGTCTAGTTAATATATTCATATGTCATTCAAGTTGGTCAATGATCAGTCAATTTTAATCCTTGTCCATTAATTTTCGTGTGAATTCATCTCACCTGAAGATCCGCTACAGAATGAAATGATCGATTCGTCTTTTTGCAATCAATTTCGAAAGAGTTTCATTCAAATTCGAATGACGCTTGAAATTTATTGCAAAAAGACGAAATTGTTTTATGCAATCGTACGTTGGCAGCCATTGATGACGAGATTTGATGCAAAATTATGAAATTTATTGGACAAAGTTCGAAAATTGACCTTAAGATGTGCAAGATCACGAAGAAGTAAACAGGTGTTAAAAAGCTTTCCCGTCTATTACAAACATCTTTTTAATTCGGTTACATGTCGTTTGTCTGCAGGTTCATAATTCCGAAGGTTCGTTTTTCCGAAGGTTCATAATTCCCGAAATGAAAAAGGGTTTATAGTTCCGAAAATGAAATAGGGTTCGTAATTCCGAAAATGAAAAAGGGTTCATATTTCCGAAGGTTCGTTTTCCGAAAAGTTATGTAGGGCTCTATTGCATTCTCGGAATTACGAACCTTCTGAATTATGAAACCTTTTTCATTTGCGGAATTACAAATCCTCGGAATAACGAAAATTTGGAGTATTGCATCAAATGTTCGGTATTATGAACCCTATTTCATTTTTGGAATTATGAACCCCCTGCTATGGGAAATTTGAGTTTCGGAATTACGAACCTTCGGTATTATGAACCTTCGGGGAGTACCCCCCCCCCCCCCCATCTCGCTATTCCCGTTAGTTGATTTTATTGCATCATAATTATGATATATCTGCAATGAATAACACCCCTTTATTTTCAGATTTTGTGGGGGAAATCGGAAATTTATATTATCAAGCAATTTGTAAATTATGAAAGATTAATATCAACATCACAAACTCAGTACCAAATTGCCAAGTTGCCTAGTGATATTCATAGTTTACCATGATATTTTCTTGTCACTGAAAAAAATAAATTCCGAACTTTCTTATTATTATCTGCCCGCTTTCCTCTAATTTTTGTTTTAATGTGTTTGTCTAATTTTTGTTTTAATGTGTTTGTCTGATTTTTCTTCATCTATTAAAAGCAATTTATTCTGGGACCAGACAAAACCTTTAAGGAAAGGTAGAATAAGAGGACTATGGAAGAAGAAATAAAAGAACAAAGAGAGACGATAGGAAGAAGAATGGGAAGATAAAAATGAAGAACATGAAGAGAGGAAACTAGAAATTGGGGGAATGACAAGGGAGAAGGACTGAAGCATCGAAGAAAAAAAAAACAGAGACATAACAGAGAAACTTGGGAGAAAGGATTTTTTTCATTTCAAAGGCGTTACAAGAAACGAGAAAAAGGGACAGGTAAACATCATTATGTCGAAATCTTCTGACTAAATTATTCATGTACTAACGACTCTCTCCTGCATGCACCGACCTGTTCCTCAAGAAACTATTCATCCTATTCAGAGACAAGTTTGCACTTCTAATTTGCTCTTGTCTTTTTTTCTTTTTTTTTTTATATTCGAACAATCTTCCTCTCCTCATCCAAAGGCCTGAATTCCGACAAGCATTATCTACTCCCAGCCTGATCAATGCACTTCGACTACATGCACTATACAAAACAATAACAATGGCCCTGTTATTGATAGGAATTATCGTTAGTGGATTAGCCAGCGAAAGGTGACACTTGAAATTCTTGTCTAATTTCTATCTCTTTCAGCTCGCAGACGAAAGGAATTTACTCCAAATGGATCCCTCGTGAAACTCGGAATGGCCGAGAGGGTTTATCCGAAATCAGAAGCGAAGGCAAAGAATTGTAAAGAATGACAGATAAGTGTGATCCCGGGAGTTCTCCGTTGCTATAATGCGATGAATCAATAAGCTAGACGGCAAACATGTCGGCAAATTTTCTTCTTAATTATGATTAAGTCGTTTGGTGCGTAATTTGTCCCCGAGCGGAAATAATCTCACCTGGAATGTTAACATGTTCCCTTGAGTTTCTGAGACACCGTACCGACTCGCGTGTTATAGGCATATGATGCATTGGGAAAATCAGAGGTTTTCAAAAGAACGTACCACTTATACATTGTAGCAGAATTCGCCCTTTTATCATTGTTTATCTAGATTTATAAAAGAAATAGGCTACTACAAATTACAGTTTTGGGGTATACTTACGTAAAAAAGCAACTTATTTCATAACGCAACATTTCACCAAACATGAAATAAAAAACATTGCGATTTTATTTCTAAAATTTTAATAAACCAATCATAAAGTACTCCTCCACATGGCACATGTATACTCTATAAAATTAAGACCATTTGAAAATCGCTAGCTGCATGGAATATATTAATTTGAATATTTTGTCTGTACCTGTTTCGAAAGTATTTTTGTTAATTTCGAAATACTTTTAATCAATATATTTCTGTCACACAGATTGTTATTTCGGATATTGTAAGTAATTCGAACAGACCAGTCTGAATTAATCATCTATAGATGATTAATTCAGACTGGTCTGTTCGAATGATTAATTCAGACTGGTCTGTTCGAATTACTTACATAGATGATTAATTCAGACTGGTCTGTTCGAATTACTTACAATATCCGAAATAACAATCTGTGTGACAGAAATATATTGATTAAAAGTATTTCGAAATTAACAAAAATACTTTCGAAACAGGTACAGACAAAATATTCAAATTAATATATTCCATGCAGCTAGCGATTTTCAAATGGTCTTAATTTTATAGAGTATACATGTGCCATGTGGAGGAGTACTTTATGATTGGTTTATTAAAATTTTAGAAATAAAATCGCAATGTTTTTTATTTCATGTTTGGTGAAATGTTGCGTTATGAAATAAGTTGCTTTTTAAAGGTTTTTTGCATTTTCTTTTTTCAGAGTACTGGTCCTGGGCCCTCTTGCATAAAAAGTTGCGATTAAACGCAGCTCAAAAAATTAAACGCAATTCCCAAATACGAGATCCCGATAGGTTGAAAATCAAGTTGCGTTTAATTTTTTGAGTTGCGATTAAACGCAACTTTTTATGCAAGAGGTCCCTGGTGGTATTCATATTTCTTTATTCATGCTATTACACTGAGAAAGAAACCGTCTTGAAGCAATTCGGAAAAGTCGATTATGTAATACACAAGAATTGATGTATACTATGAGGTTTGGGGATCATCAAAATGAGAAGGTGTTCACTCACTCTTCCCGAAAGTCACATTCAATGTACGTAGAAAACTAGACATGTATACATGGGACTACACACATATGTTTCATGTAAGTTTGGTTAAAAATATTTTCAACTATTTCTCGTCATATTTTGAATATGAGGGCATTTACTGAGCAAACCTCTTCAGGAGACCTGTCTACTATGATATCCTTCCAGACTGGCATAAAAAGAATGGGAAAGCTCACATATTACCTTTCACCTTTAACACTCACTCAGCCATCTTTCTAAAGGTTTATTTTGATGACACAAACAATGAAAAAGCAGAGTTTAAATTACAATATTATAACATCGCATAAATGATCATTCATGACGCCATCACAGTGTCCTGTGCAGAGCAAGTTGAATTATTGAGAATGTAAAGACGTTTTAACGACATTTCATGATTTTAAATTGGCTCTCTAAGAGCAAGAATAAAGCAATAAATTACAGGATTACATGCTCACCAAACACTCCATTTAACAAAAATCATACCATAATACGTGCTGATGTAAAACCTTAATAGGCGATAATGAGGGCTATGGGGCCATTTAGGAATCTTAAACATTTTGCAGGATTAGGAATATAATGAAATTTGAAATTTTTGAAGATTACAGAAGAAGTTAGTTGGATCAGTGTAATTAGGTACAAATTGTAGAACATCTGTAAGGAGCTTATGCTGTAATTAAAGTAATCATGACATTATTATGAGGAGCCTTAGCCCCGACTGGTGATAAAATCCGCAGTTTGTTTATGACTTTCACTCCAGTAAATAAATCACAATAACCTGGATAAATTGTGTCATAGCAGTAATAACATGGATAACAGTTTGGTTACGAAATAAGTTTTGACGGAGCCATGGACAATGTTGAATCGCATGATAATAAGGGTGTTAATGAGGGTAATAACCAAATATGTGATATTTTCATGATTTACTTATCTGATTATTAATTTGGTCTTATTTACACAGGGTAGCCACATCAGTATTAAAGTTACTGCTCTTTCTGCAATTATTCATACCTCAGCACTGCCTAGTACCCATTTTATACACCTGGGTCGAGAGGGACAAATGCATAAAAGCACCTCATCCAAGGAAGTAAACACCGAGCGAGGATCGAACCCGGGACCTCTCGTACGAGAGCAAGAACCTTCATGAATATAGTGCTCCCACAATGTTCATGGAACTAAGCAAGTATTTGGATAACATAAGGTACGTTGGAGAAGTAGATTCGAGAAATTAAGCTTAAAAATATCAGTCACATTGATGAGAAAGTTTTTATCTTCAAAAGTGATAACAATCAGCTATCTTCTCTGTTATATCTTTTACTTTACAAATTGAATTACCTCATGTTTCAGTATCATGAAACGATGTGTACTCAAACCCAAAATACTCATGAAGATATATCATCATCAGTTATATAATTACTATTACATGTACACATATATAGTAAGCCTATCCACCTGTAAATAATAACAGTTGACTTGGATTTTCTACATATCTGGAGCCTTCTTGCCATTTATAGGATTTCTTTCTTTAAAAAAGCAAAGCCTGAAAGAAAACCCATCTTATAATGTCACAATAGATTCGTAACGCTTCACGTAGCAGTATTGCAAGAGCGAAATCACAAACTTCTGACAATACAAGAGAATTTAAATCTTTTCTTTTGTACTTTTGTACTGTACGAAGGGCTTTGAGTAGAACAAGTACGTTGTACAATGCTTCTCTGTTTCTTGAGACAATTTGTTTAATAGTTGTTCAGCCCTTAACCATGTTAACACCATTTACCTTTTGTTGACCAATTGTTTCACGAACAATATAACTCTAGATGGGGAAGAAGTGTCTTTTATTTTAGAACAATCTTTAAAGAGTGGAAGAAAAGGAGAAAACTTGAAGAAAGGGGATTTTAACTTTGTTGTTATCATTATCAAAAGGTGAAGGAATTTGTCTTTAAACAGTTCTTTCTTTTATACGAACTTCGTTATATTAAAAGAATTGTTTTCGTTCCTGAAATAAAGTAAAACGGATATAATGGTTGTATTCTTCTTCAGTTGTTCAAAAGGTTAAAAAAAGACATGTAGAGATATGAGACAATTGATATCTTTGATGCAGCGTGTAGTTTATCTTTTACTGTTCATATGAATTCAACTTAAACAACGAACACAATCTGGAACAATCTTTGCTATATTTTAGTCGTTCAGACTTTAACACCTTACTTTGTTGTAGATTGTATCCGTAAAATGAACTCCATACAAGATGAGGTAGAATACTTTATATTGGAATGAATGGAAGAAACAAAGACAACTGAAAGAAGGAAGACAACTAGGTTTTCCACCCCCACTATCAAAAGATAAAGGGGTTTCTGTTCCAACAATTATTCCCTTCATAATCATGGACACTGCTTGAAAAGGAGCTTTGCTTCTGTAAGTACAAGAAAAGGGATAATTTAAGATAATTATTACCCTTTTATGAATTAGGAATGCAAAGACTGAAGACAGTTTGAATCTGTTGTGCAGCATCATATCTTTGTTATGAATTAAACAGAAACAAACTATGTAGACTAAAAAAAAAAGTGGGAGGGGGTCATTCTCCTCTTATAAAAGGTAATGACACAAAATTATTTTACACTTTACACATGTTACACATTTTTATTTTGTGTTATCAATATATTTGCTTTCTTTTATAAAATCAATGCCATCATGACGTAAATGTTCAGATATAATTCATTGCATCATTTATGATACCGTAATATAGTCTCATATACATATCTCATAATTCATTTCTTCTCATTTCATAACATCCTCTTTATGTCTTCGGCGGTACTTAAAACATATTTGCCTTCCCCTCATCCAGTATTTGGTCTTTATTCTTCGTATTTAGGGTATCCTTGTCCTGTTTTCGTAATATGTCACGAGACTCACAAGACAAAGGCAGAATAATTCGACGATACTGGAAAATATATTTCCAGTCCCCAGGTTAGCAAACCCTGTATTCGGTAAATCAGTTTTGCGGCTTCAAGAAGAAGCTTTGATTTATTTTTAATAATAATAACAGATTTGCTTTTTATTTTACAGCTTTTTACGGAGTATCTCTTCTCAGAAGAAAACAACAAGTTGGTGAGATTGTCCACTTTTTTCTTTTTCGTGTCCCCCCCCCCCCTTTAATTTCCCACTCTCCCTTTTTATTTTCTATGTTATGACACAACTGTTAATTAATCACAGGGTGCAGACGCTAGGTATAATAGGCACATGTTTGTTCGACTTTCACGCGATCTTCACGATAGATAATACACCCACACAATGTTGTGGTAGTACAAGGTCAAATAAAGGGGAAAAAAATCAATCTTCAAAATATTATCTTTCTTTTGACAATTTTCTTTCACAAAATCGGGTCAGACACAATTAGGGCGTAAGGAAAGGAGGACTCGTTCATCCCGAATTCTACCTATATCGACTCTCATATTTCATCCTTGAAGATTTTTGAGAAACAATACTTTCCGACCTTAAGATGATATTTACTTCTCCGGAAATTAAAAATCTTTGTCATCTTGTTGCCATGGCTACCAGAGATGATGCAACCGTAGATTATTTCAACACCTCAAGCATTTCTCTGAGACACTTTTCAAATGAAAATTCTTTGCGTATGAGACGCAACCCGGTGGAGAAATCGTGACGTCACCGTACAGCCACACGTCGAGGTAAGCCCCAAATCAACAAATCGTTGTTATGGTGACGGCATAGTTTCATCGAAGTTTAGACTCATTGTCTGCCGTTTCATTCTGCTGTTTTACGGTAGCATGAAACAGAAGATGCAATGACTTACTGCATATGAATTTTGAAAAGGGTGTGAAAATATATGATGTATGAGATATCTGACAAGTTAGGCCTAGATCTTTATACACCTTATATATTGAAGAGACAGAGAGAGAGAGAGACACACACACACACACACACACACACACACGCACACGCACACGCACCCACACACACACATCTGTGTGTGTGTGAGAGAGAGAGAGAGAGAGACAGACAGACAGACATGCAGACAGACAGAGAGATCAGAGAGGGAGGGGGGGGGGAGAGAAAGAGAGACAAATTGATTTCTTCCATTGTAATGGCATCTTTCATTAAAGAAAAATCTATTTGATTCAAACAAAAACAAATATATACCTATACATTCTCTCTGTCTGTCTGTCTCTCTCTCTGTCTGTCTGTCTCTCTCTCTCTCCCGCATGCCCCATATCTCTATTTCACTTTATGTTTTAGTTGCGATTTGATTGCAAGTAAGTGCCCTAGTGGCATTTCCCTCCGCTATGACACTGCCTACTTTTGTCTTTTAAATACAACACTCATCTTCTAATTAATAATAATGATGATGATAATGATGATGATAATAATAATAATAATTATAATAATAATAAAATAATAATAATGATAATGATAATAATAAGAAGAATTATTATTGGATCTTAATAGCGCATTACATTACAGAAGTAGCTTACATGTACATGAGTAATACAATGACAGCTAAGTAATATTCCAAATTAACTTGTCATTTTACAAGTAAATCTTTATACGAACATAAAAAGAAGAAAAAGCTGGTGTCCTAGTCCACAAATGATACCATACGAATTCTCCCTAGTTGTTTTTTTTCCCCAAGTGCAGAAAAGGGTCAAAGGATACGATATATCTCATAAATCATAAAAGTTTACGTTTAGTGGAATAAAGTATTCGCTGGGGGTATTCTGTTCTTTTCTCCTCTATGGTGTAGATTTTCGGTTCAAGCATCTTCAAAGTTGCATTTTTACAGAGATTTGTTGTTGTTGAATATATGCATTAGCAAGTCGGCATTTACAAAAATAATGAAGATAGCCAATGACTATAATGGGTATATAATTATAATGATATGAATATGATATATATGATATGATATAAATGATATATGCACCTCTATGTGTTGTGGAGAGCTGTATGGTTTAGTGAGATACCTTAGTTCCACGGATTTAATTAATTTTGTTTCAAATTTATAATTTATAATTTATTATATGTTCTGGTAATTAACTCTTAGACAGAATATGGTGCGCTTAGAAACAACAGTATTAAGCGACTAATAAATGTTATGTTTTATTATTATTATTATTATTATTATTATTATTATTATTATTATTATTATTATTATTATTATTATTATTATTATTATTATTATTATTATTATTGTTATTATCATGTTTTTACTCTATGATGAAAAAGAATATTCTGTTAAATCATTCTAATTCATATCCAGAGATTTTTCTAAAGAAGGTAAAATTTTCACCAAAAAAGATTCTTTGTATTCTCACCCCTACACACACACACACACACACACACACACACTCACACTTTTGTTTTCTCTTCATAATTTTTATTCCTTGATTCAGATTTTCAAAATGAATATTACAATTTAAGCATTGATTACACATACACACAAACCCACCCACACACACACACACGTATACAGAAAGACATAACATTTTTAGGATTTCTCCATCGTGGGAATGATATTTTTTCTAGGTTCCGGAGGAAAAAAAAGTACAGTCTGGGAGCCTAAACACACACATATTTGCAAAATGATATGCAAAAACTATAAGCAAGAACAAAAAATGATATGATTATTATATTCTTCTCTCTACTTTCCTTACTTCCGTTATCCTACCCTTCGCCTATACAGAGTGGATTTGGCGCATTATAAATCATATCAATTATTATTATTATTAAAAAGGGGCAAATATAAATGTATTCACATTCTATATAAATAAGTCCACCTGCCAATTTCACTTTCAGTCTGATCATGCTGAGCAAGCATGATTGCAAAATGAACAGGTGTTTGACATTTAGCCGATATTCAGTTACGCAGAAACACATGAAAGTCAAGGCCATTATCAATGTCAGATATACCTGTCAATTTGCTACTTTGGGTACATTGATTTTTTTTTAAATAGTACTTGTACATATTTTCATATCGAATGAAAAATAAGAACAAAATCAGAAAATAACATAACGAATAAGTAGATGGGTATGATAAGAAAATATGTCCCACGTAGCTGTTGTCATTTCACTTTTTTTCTAATTATCTCGAATGTAGGGAAAGTGAAAAATGGAGATGAATGTAAACAAACATAAGATCATAGCCAGATGAATATGATGACAAATATTCCCCAGATTCAAGCCTATGATAGTCATTGTTCAGAAGAAGAAAAAAAAAATGCCTTCATCAGTTTGATACGAGAAAAGTATAAAAGAAGAAAAGAATAATAACGTATCATAGTGGGATACTGTAACAATACTTCTCACACTTGAAATTCATGACATGATTTTTCGGAATCATGCATTTTGAAAATTTCTGCCGTTTTATGAAGTTTCATGTTTAAAATGCGTCATCAGCATATACACGTTCAGTGTAGCTGGACAAAGAGTAATTGTCATGCCTCCCACCCCCCCCCCCCCACCCCGATGATAGAGGTTCTGTCAAATATATAATTTCTTTGTAAAGCTCTATAATTATTTTCCCTTTGTAGGCACATTCGCTTGCCTGACCCCCCCCCCCCCCCCCCTCCTCCTCCCCCATGAAAATCTGACTATAAGATAATACTATTACCCAAGCCGGAGAGTAAAGTTTGCAGCCACGTACAAAAAAAGTCCACTAAAAATTAATTGTTGAAATGCGCTACATAACACTTTGAAAGACGTCTTCAAATCAAAATATGTTATCATGTAGTGAGTAAAACGGGGTTTAGCCCTCTCTCTCTCTCATAACTTTTTTTTTGTAAAGTCCTATTTCTCAAAATTACTGTTAGCTGCATCAAATTTCAAATGCTCATTCCCTGTGGCGTAGCGTGAGTCCAGTCACTGAGGGGGCAGTGGCATCATGGGGGGGGGGGGCACCGGTCCTACTTGGAAGATGAAATGCAAGGCCACTAATTAGGGGGGGGGGGTGTGCTATTGTCTTATTTTCTTGTCCGTGCCCAATCTCCCCCTTCCTTTGTGTCGGTTTGTCTTCTCCCCCCCCCCCTCATCATTCGATTGTTTGGGGGAGGGGAGGGGGCACGTGCCGCTTTGCCCCACTATAACTAAAGCCACAGCTTATGATCATATGGAATAAGTTGGAAATGTGAAATAAATTAAAAAATATAATTCATGTTATATCCTTAAATAAAATCATCTCCTCGGAGCTAAAGGTTTTATCAAAGAGACATTGTAACGTGACCGGAGTCACGGTTTAACCGACGTCATGCAAAACCTGCCCTATAACACCTATGATTACTTTGAATTTCATCCCTGATAAAGAACAATACACTAGGACGAATTAATTTCCTGATTTAAAAAAAAAAAAAAAAGGGCAGAAATGATTGTTGCCGTTTTAATTATCATTTTACATCTGACACTTTCACCCGACGAGTATTTTAGTTTTCGTTCCACGAAAAGGAGTTCAGAAAGTACCGAAGTAACATGGTTGTTTGAAGCCTGATAACTTCTGATACGTGATTAAAAATGACACAGACGGTGACATTCTTGAGAAAATTTATGTTATCTTACGAGATTATATTATATTACGAGATATATTACGAGATTTGTAGCATGTCAAGTTGTCCTTGATTGTATTTTCAAGGTGGATTGTACAAATAACTTCTTTAGCACGTGGACACGAATACGTGCGTTTGGTTTCTGCAGGGATATCGTATTAACAGGTCTGCAGCGTATCCTTGTCAGAAGTAGTAATAGATAATTGCGATAATTAAAGATTATTCAGTTATTCAGTTATTGATAACTCCCAAAGCCTCACTCTCAGATTTACTACAGATTTCGCCACAATTTTTTTTCAGTGGCGTATCCCTAAATGAACCAAGGCGGAGTCCTGCCCAGACGGGATTTGGGGGTGTACACCGGCTTTGCCCTTAAACATGGGGAAAACTAAGGGCTACTACTTAAACAACAATATGCAAACAAATTCTATGACCTGTACAACGGGGCTTCCCTTTTGCCATTTAAATATTTTTAAAAAATGATAGTGATTCCTTATCGGTTCAAATAAATTCCAAATAAATTGTGCCTGTTGTCGATATACTTTTTTCCGGAGGGGCGGGGGGGGGGGGTCTGCTCTCGTCTGAATCTTTATCGACTCTATACTTCCTTCTTCATTTCCCTTTCCTTATCCTATTGTAGAAGCATGATTGAAACGGTCATGGATGGACAGTTCACAGTGGTCTGGTATGACTCATAATTATCACGCTTGAATTGAGATAGTCAACCGAAGATAGATAAATCAACTGGTTGCCGAAATTGATCCGAATTCCGATGAGAGAAGTTTTCCTTTCCGTTCGAATTGAAGCTCGCGTCAAAATTGCACAATTCGTAAGCAAATTGATGACAAAGAAACATCTAGAAAGTGTATTGTCTAGACTACGGGAAAACTATCCGGTATGGGTGCAAATATGTAATTGGATATTATATATTATATGTTATATGTTACATATTTTAATGCTTTGTTTTATTTTACATGGTGTTAAATGTTACACGTTGCATGTTATAATTACGTTATGAGTTATATGTTTATGTTATAATATGTTATTTAGTGAAGTATCAGCGACACTTTCATGGTGGATAAACTGAATTGTAGATTTAGTTTTTTTACATGGTGTAACCCTGAAAAAAAAACTAAATCTACAATATGTTATTTGTTATATGTTTGTGTTCTAATATGTTATTTGTTATATGTTTATGTTATGCTATGTGTTATATGTTGACAACGTATGTCATATCAAATATGGAAGTGTTTTCACTGATGCAGGATGGCTCAGCGGTTGGAACAGTGCTCTAGGAGCGTTAATGTTCTGTGGGGTACAAGGTTCGAAACCAAATCAATCCTGTGTATGACATAATATAGTCCCTCGGATATGTCCTCTACTTCTCACCAATGATATTTTTCAACAGTCATCTAAACCACTTACATCAGAATATAAATATATTTTAGAAACATAACAAAATTTCTGCTAGACTTTGTGTCTCAAATTGGGACAATTACTTACCTGACACAAATGTTCCTCACAGTGCTACAAGAAACGAAGTTTTCATTCATCACGAGGTCATTTTCCATATGCCTATTGATATCAAAATCGTAACTTCCACAATAACTTGGAGTATTAAAATAATATCAATATTATAATATTAAAAAACAATTGCCAGTTGAATCCAATCCAACCCAACCCATAAGTAGTTGGTATAGTGTCTTTTTCTGGCAGTAAGGAGGCTCTTCAAAATTGATTCCCCAAAGCCCCCCCCCCCCTACACATTTTAGAACAAGATCATACTACTTAGTCTATTGGAATTCATACATAATAGTAACTGTCTGAGTTTAAATTTACGAAATACGGGTTGAAATTTAACCTTGTCATCTATTGACTATTTAAGGTCATTCATCATTATCCCGTTAATAGCCTTAGAAAACTGGATTAACGAATGTAAATATTGCATAGACAAGAATTTAGGATTAAACGTTATAATCTTCTCATGTTTCTATCGTTCGATGTCTCGCATTGCAAATGGATTCGACCCTCTCACTTCCTTCCACCCATCCACACCTGACTGAGTTACCCAAGACAAGTGGGCTCATCGTCTGGAAGTCTCCCTTCTGTGGATGAAACGGCACACTCACAAAGCTTTCCGATTGGTCAACGTGCACAAAGAGTTACAAAGATCGTTCTACTGGTCGCGGAACAAGTGTGAAGTTAACGCATGCGTAGAAGTGGTGATACAGTCATCCTGGCCGAGCTTTCAGCTCCCTCTCTCTCCCTTTCTCGCTCCCACAGCTTGGCGCACACACTAGTCAAGCCTCGCAGGAATCCGCACTCTGCGCACACGCGTTTCGAGCGATTTTCTATAAAACAGTAGGTACTTTCGATCGGATTAACAGAAGTATATCTTGACTCCAGTCCAAACGTACTCGAACAGGATGAGACTACAGTCGCTCAGTCATTTCTTTAGGGACTATACCGACATTATCATCTTGACTTCGTAACAAAGTGAATAAGTGATCAAACTAGACAATACCAACGACGAATACCTCATATATTTTGTTGCTTACTTTCTGGAAGTTTTAGTGATTATTGTGCAGCTCCATTATTACGCTCATGGTGGAACTTTACTGATTTTTTTCCCCCGTCAGTGCTTGGAATATTAACCGAGGATGGAGTCTCTTGGTGAGTAAAATTACTTTTACAGATTTTCTTTGGCAGTGTTGATGATGGATGAACATTGAGGGAGGGGAGGGGTGGGAAGAGATTGTGGTCGATTTTTTTTTTGTTCTCTTTGCCATTTTTAATATGCTCCTTTCCTCTTCTATGGTTTAGTGTCAATCAGATGGTGATTTGGGCAATGACATATCCATTTGCATTGTGAAGTACTTTGACAATTTGTACATTGGAAAAGCAGTGTAAGGTATATTCGTTATCAATGCATTTGCGACACTCTAACCTTTCGGAAGCCGGTTTGATTATGATTTTTTTTTTTTATTCGAAAAAAAATAGTCGCGTAGTTTATGGAACCACGAGGTCCGGGGTTCAAATCCCACCGCAGCACTAGAGTCCTTTGGCAAGACGTTAATCTACATTTGCTACTCTCCACCCAGGTGTTAAATGGGTACCCGGTAGGATGCGAAAGTTAATGTCGTTTGCTTAGCAATGTGAGCGCCACGGCCCATTGCTGGAATACTCCCCAGGGAGTGGAGAATGTGCATACATTGTGTGCGGGCAAGCCAGAATCCGATGACCGGGGTAATAATATATCTGTAAAGCGCTTAGAGACATCTCCGATGAATTAGGCGCTATATAAAAGCGGAATATTATTATGTAATATAAACCCTTGGGATCACATTATATTGCTACCTTACGAGAAACCGCAAAATGATTGATCTGATAGTAGTCGTACAACTTCAAGCATTTTAATCTAAAATTAAAACTACCTGTCAATTTCTATTATACATCTATGTCAGGATTATCATAAACCATATAAATTGTCAAATTTGTATTATTAATTTCTAATCATTGTCAATGCAAAAAGTATCATTTATGTAAATATATAGCGATCAACGGTAAACACTTAAAAGAGAAGTGATTTCGCATCTTCTACGAGTACTTGATAAAGTGAATAATCATTTTAGCAGTCTAATTTTTTTTCACAGAACTATTTTTTAAAGGAAAAATTCCCTAAGGTCCATGTAATAATAGATTTAACAGGTGGAATTGATAATATACCTCTGAAAAAATATTAATTGTACTCGCTGCATGTCCATGTGAAGAAGAACATTTCTGCTTTGTTTCAAATTTATTTTGCAGTCACAGTCACTGTCAGGGGCGGCGCTACAGGGGGGCAGGGGGGCGGCCGCCCCCCTATCATTTTTCAAGCGAGCAACAAAAAAAAAAAAGAGGAAGAAGGGGGAAAAAAGGAGAGAGAGAGAAGGGAAAATGGAGAAGAGAAGGCTAGGCCATGCAATTATGACATAACTGTTATAGTCCTATTTGTTATTTTTGTTATTTCAAGACCCTCGACGTGCGACGTTGCTATACGCGTCATTTTGCCCCCCCCCCCTATTTAAATACCCTGGCGCCGCCCCTGGTCACTGTCATCAATCAAAATTTTGATCACGAACAAAATATTTAGACATAAGTTTCATCACCATCAACAAAATAGGTTTATGTAACCGTCGATAGCCCAGCAATGTTAATATTCAAGATTTCTTTCTTTTTCGTCTGATCATTAGCAGTAGCATACCAGTCATTATCATCACCATCATCATCATCATCAATTTTTATCATCGTCACGATTTTGAAGAGAAACCATTCTTCAAAATTCCCTTTCAGTCGCAGAAAAAGTTGAAATTTGAAACTAAACTAGATCGAGGTGCCCTCACGCGAGATTCTAAAGTAAGTTTAGGTTATACATAAGAGTGGGGGACCTGGCACAAGTTCAGCTCACAACGACGTTATTAATAATTTCCAAGGTCGCAGCCATCGTGAATTGACAACTTTAGACCAGCCTCAAGCTTTACTCGCCACGGCTGTATTGGGTTATACCTGTCTTATCCGTTCAGGCCTGTTCACTTCACTCCCTCTAGCTTTTTCTCCACTCTCTTTCTCTCTATATCTCTCTGTCGCCCTTTCTTTCATATCTCTATCTCTTATCTAGCTTTCCAGTTCTCTCTCCTTTTCTAGCGCTTCTCTATAAACATACTAAACGCATTTTGCACTTGGTACCCATGACTATCAACATTGCTCCTTTGAACGAATTTTAGCAGAAATATGGCGCCACATCAATGCTGTAAAACATCGTCATCATTAATTATCATCTTCTTCATCAACAACTGGAATAGTTTTAATTTAGATATCCATATACTCTTCAAAAGTCTTCTTTTGTTTTCGTCCTGTACGTGTTCATGTCCTTATTTTATCCTTTTCATTAAAAAGTCAGTCAGTACGAGGCAAGGTAAAGGACATAAGGACGAAAAAAGGGCTCATCAACTTGAAAGTGCAGTGTTGGGAGACCGTATCTGTGTATTTTCTTCGTTTTGTCCGCCTGGTAACATATTCCCTTTTTCCGCCAGCGTTCCTAAATTCGGTCACCATCGTGATTCTGTGTGGAACCTCACTCGGACGGCTTTGTTTACATCATCTCTTTCCAATTCTCCTAGGCATTTTGACACATGAGTTTTCTTCTTTCTTTCTTTTTTTTTTTCCTGCGGAACTCGGAAATCATAAACCGTTTTTCTAACCTGGCATTTATTAGATCTGTCGATGGCGGGTTTTGATTAGTTTGTGGGACTTGCCCGTCAGGTTGAGTTCTCTATTTTGTCTTACTTTATTGACAAGTTATTTTCTTCCCTGTACCGACATTATTCGTGAGTGTGAGAAATGCATCCACAATTTTTTTTATTGGTCTTGGCAATGCATGCATGTTTCCACTAAATTGTATTTTCACTTTCCTTCCAACTTTTTAAGAGCTGTCAGTTCCTGTCTGATATTTATACAACCTATGTTTCTTTTTCGGAAACCTGAATTTATCAATTGGCATAATAAAATAAAGTTTATGGGACTTGTAAACAATCGTAAAATGAGAATCTCTCTAAGGGTGAAAGCAGCTTCCTGGAAAACTGAAGAGAAAGTTGCTATAACTTGAATTTATTCAAATTTGCCTTCATTTATATGTCTTTTGTTTGAGGAAAGACTTCCGTCTAGAAGTATTTGCCTCGTTTTCGACCCTCTCAGTCTATTCCTCTGTTTTTCCTCGGACTGAATCGGCAACCTAAAAGATATTTATTATAATTAGAAGGCAATTGTAAAATTGTCCTTTACAAGGTACAAATGGGCTAGAAATTGATACTTAACCAATCACCTGCCAATGAATAAATCAAAATTCTGTTATTTGACAAATACGCTTAGGGAAACGTTTACATGATCTCATGTTCCTTTGTTGCACTTGACATACCTGTTTGTATAACCTGAAATCCGGAGAGTCGGAATGAAATAGCTCCCTCGCTCTTACTTCTAAGACAAATTGGCCGACTTGTAGACCTTCCATGGACGTGCCGACTCACGATGTTTTATCGATTCTCATGTATGGCCCGAACTTGACACCGGCATATCATCACGTCTGCATTGTTCTTTTCAACCGACACCCCATTGTTCTCGGCTCGGAAAGAGATGTATTAGAAGATTCCGACGAGACATTCCTACTCTTAAGTGTGAAGTTGAAACCTGGTTCATCTACGTGTCTGACATGATTCTCGAAGGGAGTTCGTGCAGTAGGTGACGATGTTCTGTCGCTGTCAAGTGTTCACCGGGGTTCCCAAGAAACTCTCGAAGATTCATAGCACGGTTGAAGTTCAGCAAAATGTTTATTTTCATTCCCATGTGTGTGCCTATTTGGCGCACGTCAATGTAATCACTCGTTTCACACCTATCCGAGAGGATTCACCAATGAAGTTAGTTGGAGTGTGTGAAATATTGAGAAATATTGAGAGTTTTCAAACACTTGATTAATTGACGATTTATTCTACGTGACTGGTAAGGAAGCAAGTTATTTTTGGTATAACATTTGTTCTCACCGCTGTACGTCTGGTGAAGGTGTATAGATAGTGCTTTTGGCATGTTTGGATAAAAAAGATACCATATTTATGAGAGCTTTTATTTGAAATGAAGACGTATAAGTGGGCATTCCGATTAGTCACACGATATTGACAACTTTTAAAATAATCTAAAACATTCAAAAAGTTTGTTCGTGTATGAGTAAGATTTATTCTACCTCTCCTTATAAACAGTTTAAACGTAAATTTGGCAGAGAACTTAGGCTTGTCTCTTTTGATGGGAATTTGTCAAAAACTTCAAAATTTTAACTGCACTGTCAATATATGTTACACTCGCGTTTTTGCATGCATCCAGTCCCTGGCGAGGATTCCGAGATCAATATTGGCAGATGTCATCGGGAGATCATCTGGTTTTCATTGGGCCAGTCTGGCCAGAAATAAGTGACATTTCAAACGGAGCAGACAATGGAAGAACATTAAAAACCATCATGTGTTCAAGGTCGAGAGAATGACTGCAGAACTCGTCATTTTCTAATTTCATGTCACGAATATGCCGAAAGCATAATGTACCCGGGAAAGGAGTAAAATCTTCGACCGCTCCCGTATAATTTACTGTATACATTACCCGGAGAGAAGGCAAAAGGCATGAAGCCCATGGAGAGGAAGGCGGCACGGTGAACTTAGAGCCTTGCATATTGAGATGTAGCATTCAAACAGAAGTTGCACTTTTTTTCAAGTTTCCACTTTATCTCACAAAATTAAATCAATTCGTAACTTCTGGCTTTATGGCACAATGAAACTTAAAATTTAACGAGATTTGCATATTCTATAATGTTTTCCTAAATTTAGTGCATGAAATTGTCTTGGCGTTTCGGCTTTCTTATAACATAGTATTCATGCAAGGAATGGTCCATTTGTGTCTATCGAGATACAACGTTTTGAAATTATGATAACGTTTATTAACACTTTTTAAAGCAATAAATCGTTGACAAATGGTAGCTCGCAACGATGCGTCTACGAATGTACGGTAAACAGTACTAGCAAGGAGTATTCACAGAACTTGGTATGAGTATATGTCACAATTCATCTATAGTTGGTGTACCAGTGGGCGAAATGTGGCGTTTTCCCCCCGGACCATGTCTGGGTTTCTGATGGCTTAGCTTTATAGGGTAATGGTGGTAGAACGAGTGGGGTTTTGTACATGGCGTCTGGTTTGGTCGTTGGTGTGCAATACTGTGACTCACGACGTCACTAATACAGCATGCACCCTGAACCCTCCTAGGAGAATGGGAATTGCAGGTGAATCTGTTTCGCTTTGATCGGATCATGTGTCATTCAGTCAACAAGTATTGAATGGTTCCATGGGGTTATTCCGACAATTAGGCGTGGACCCAACGACATGTAACTGGCTGTCTGATCTCATTTTCATGTACATACCTATTCCCATTTTTCATAACATTCTCCTCATGAATACCTAATCATTTTGTACTGAAATTGTTATTTCAGTCATTCCATTTTAAGAAGACATTAATACAAATTGTGAGGGTATAGAAAATTAATATATTTCCACTCGTATAAAGATATATGTGTAGGCATATAAATAATGTTATATTACAGAGAAAAAAATTAAGTAATGATAATGGTTAACCTAAATAAAAGCAAGTTTGTTTTTAAATAGGTTTTTTTTAGTACAATTACACTGTATCGTAAAACGGAGGGAAAGTTTTGTAAATCATCTTTAAATATTTCTAAAATCAACTTTTAAATCTTAAAAACTTTATAAGCGTTGTGAATTAAATATTTTCTTTTAAATAAAAGTCGAATCAATTGAATTCCCAGCTAATCCCCCGTTCAAAGATTTATTTATTAAAAAATGAGTTTCCTTAGTCAGACCAAAACTGTAACCGTAACACCCACGCAAAACTTAAGTTTCATTCATAACGTTTGCTAATGATAATTGTTTAATGATTGTTATGATTCATACATACATAGATACATACATATATATATAAATGACCATATAAAGGATTTTTTTTCTTATCACGGTTTAAGGTATATCCCTTAGAATTTTTTTCTTTTATTGTACCTTATTTTTATACGAATCACAGTTAGTATTAGCTTTGGGATAACCTCGCTAGTCATAAGGACCGCTATTCATAGGGACCACTTAGTCATAAGGACCGCTATCCATAACGTGTGACTAAATGAATAGCGGTTTTGTATGAATAGCGGTCCTTCTGAATAGCGAGCGAACCATAGACAAATTACCTCCCTATTCATAAGGACTTCCGTTCATAAGGACCGCTATCCATATAGCGCGTGTTAAATGAATAGCGGTTTTCTATGAATAGTGGTCCGTATGAAAAGCGAGTGGACCCCTTAGCTTTTAGGAATATTGGACATTTGTCATAAGAACTAATGTATAATTAAGAACATTCTAAGTTAATTATATCGATGCAAGCTCTTAAATTTTTGAATTTGCACGCAATCATAAATTCAAGGTTAGGTACATTAAAAAATATATACCTATATTTCCAAATTTGTTGAATATTAATTTGTTTAGTTCCGAAAATAACTTTATATCCGCAGGAAGTTGTTAGGTTTGCGCAAGATATTTGCCGCAAAGTGCAAGAATAATTGGAAATTCCCCATAATCAAATCTTTTTTTTTTTATTACATCATACAAAGAGAAAGAAAAACATCGTGAATGAAAAGTACAGCGTCAAGTTGGAAAATAGAACTCGGAGGGAAAAAAGTGCAACCTATTCCCAAGGCGTAATGAGTGTTATGATTAGGGAGAGGAAACATTATAAAGGAATTATCTCATTATTATGAAAGTCGCTCCGCGCGACCAAATTCTAGTTTCGCACCGGAATAATATTAATTTTCCCGGCAGCGATTTAGCGAGCCAGCTCCGGGATTATATCAGGCAACACTTGGTTTTTGCAAATCGCTTCGTCACCCTGTCTATTAACTTATTGGGCTCAGTCATAGCTCATAGACGTATATGTAATATCCCCACAGAAATCCAGAGCTGTAGACTTGGTTTCAACTGATGGAGGAGGTGTTTCACGTGTGTTGTATATCAATAAAACTACTTTTGGCCTGCAAGCCTCAAGGCAAGGTGTAGTACGTCTTTACCTATTCCTCCAAATCTAGAGCAGTTCCGCCATAATACCATCGCACTTTTCTTGCACGGAGAATCTCTGCTACCTCGATGACAGACCCGGATTCAAAATAAAATAGTGTTCATATTGGTATTTTGGGGTTCTTATTCCATATCCGCTACTTACTAATGCATGTATGCTGTGGACACTATTAAACCTCGTTTGTTTTGTTTTGTTTTTGTTTTTTTCTGTCCAAGCTTCGCAACATTCCGCACTCATTCTACGCGCTATTTGATTTCGGCGTGTTTCGGCCGGGATTAAATCTCATTCTGGGAAACATTTCATTGCTCCAGATCAAATAACAATTATTTTCAAGACATTTGACTATTTTTCTGTGACTTTGTTGCCTTTGAGCACACTCAGAAAGATTTGTCTCTAAAGTCGGTTTATCCTATTTTTTGAAGAAAAAAATCAGCATGTTAGAAGCAATGCTATATTTTCGATTACACGATTTTCGCCCGAAATTTATTATACACTTATCAAGCTTATCCGTATATAAATCTCGTATTAACATAAGAAATGTTTCGACCAGTTTCCTTGTGTGCATACTCTCTATCTCAAAGAGTTCAGACCCAGTTGATTAAAGATCAGCTGAATGCTAAAGTATATTTTGAGGAAAAGACCATGAAGACCAGAATAGAGTTTGGTCATCTGTCTGATCTTGTTTGTTCTTTCAAAGAGCGCCGAAGCATTAATTTGCTCGTTAGGTCGCAGATTAAATGAAATCTTTCCGGCTTTATACCTCAACCAACGGAAGTTGTAAGACAGTAAGAATCTGGAACAGGAAGGGAGTAAGGTATAGAGAACATGAAGTGATATCCATAGATATATTGATTGAGAGGGACAGAGACAAAAAGACACTCATACAAAGACATGGTTTCGACATGGACAGACCGAAACAAAGAGGATGGGGATGGGGGTGGGAAGGGTGATGGTAAGAAACAGAAATAAAATATGAGAAATATTAATACCTATACAAGGAGGAAAGCTCTACAAATAAGTCTTTGAATAATTATTGCCTGGTAGCGTGTATCCAGTACACTAAAGAATCACGAGAAAAATGATTTAAAAAGACACGAAGATGTTTAAATTTGTTTGTTTCGAGTTTTAAACGTGAAGGTATAACCTTTTTTTGGTTGGTTTTTTTTTTTCCATTCTGGGCCAAAAAAAATGTTTAGATTTTAGGCGCCAGTGTGCAGCAGGTTTTTCTCCAGTTGTTGTATGTTTTGTTTTCTCCCACACGAAAATGACACTCATACCAGAACATTGGTTCGTGTTTAGGATTTTGGAATTTTGGCAGAGGTAGGTTAAAAAAAAAGAAGAAACATTCTTGGCTGTAGAATCCAATTAGAATGAGCTTTCCGCTGTAATACCCCCAATCCTTAACGGATCGCAACCGCCGGAGCTCTGGCGAGATGAGCTGGGGCTAATGCCTCCTGATTCACCGCATTACCGAAAGGTGTAAACATGGATTTACAAAATCTCTTTCTTTTCCTTTTTCTGTTCTGTTAAACCAGCTTTGCCACGAAGGGAAGTGGCACATTTCTTAATTGTTCTGTTCTCAAAGTAAAATATTCCTAATGATTTATTTTTACTAAAAACGGTGCTTCAAGAACGAATTGATTAAACCACCCTGGACTTTATTGTCATGAGAGCTCTCGATTAAAAAAAAAAACTTTTACTTCTCCTTTTTCTTTGTGGAAAGCAGCAGGGGTATTCCTCACCAATGCTCACCAATTCTACTGTTAAGTGCATTTGGCAGAGATAGAAAGACAAAGGAGAGGGTGAAGAGAGAGAGAGAGGGGGGGGGGGGATGGGAAAAGAAGGGAATAAAGAGAAGGAGAAGAGGGGATGCAAGTTCGAGTAGAAAACAACAAGATTTCTGGTTATTGAAACTCGAGGATATCACTATTAAAAAGTGTATTTATTGACCCAGAAAAACAAATCTTTTGAAATGTACTGTGACGCAAAAAAAGGACGACGACAAACATCGAACGCACAGAAATCATGGACATTGGATATACTGAATGCTTATATTGCCGTCCCATGTGGGGTATCTAAAAATAAAAACATGGCTTTTAGTTACATAAAGTGTGTCGCCACATATCTTCTAGCTTCCATATCTAGGTCAATCATATAGCATAACGCAATAACATTCCTTCATAAACAATAGCCAAATCTTTTAAACTTTTCACATCTTCGATCGAGTGCGGAATTTTGGTAACTCATCATCAAGTTGCCTCATGCATAGATTCTATTGAATATTTGCTTTTATTTTGAGACCTTGAAGTCGTTGTTTTTCTCGCATTATTTTGATCCATTCTGAAGATCGTGTATCCCCTATCGAAATGCGACAAGCTCATTTCTGCCTTTGTTTGCAACACCGCAAAACAACCCTCAAAATCAGACAACCAGTAAGTATGCTTCCAGAACTGTGACTGTGGCCATCACACTGTTTGGGGGCATCTTGCCACGATTATAGACAAACAAAAGGCGAATACCAATAAGTCAATGAATCGCGGTTTTGTTCTCTTTCTTCTCCCTATTGTAATCAGCTTTTTGAGTCCAGTCAAAAGCTTTGCATTGTCCCATATCGGAAGTCTTTAGGATTAACGATTTGTTCTTATTGATGACTTATGAGAGACTCTCGTGTCTTTGCGAACGAACACAGACTGCATTTCTCTCTTTCCCCATCTTCTGGTGGAAAAGACCACTCCTTCACACTGAAATGATCTTATTGTGATGATTTGATCTCTTTGTGAGTTCTCCTCTCAAAGCGTTGAATGCATCTATTCTTTCCTCTCTTGTTCTCAAGTGATTGGAATGAAAGGAGAAGTGGATGAAAGCTACCAATTTGTTCTGAATAAAAGCAGAGTAGGAGGTCGATTTTAAGGAAGTTTGTCGGAACCGTTACAGGTTCTGTGTTTTCAGTAATTTGGCAGGTAATACTGGTACCCCCACATCAGCTCATTGTAATCAATTAAAATGTGAAGGGCTACACAATTACATTTCACAATTACACAATTACATTTCAACCAGCTAAAAATGTGTTGTGATAACCAAAGTTAGTGTCTAAAATGTTTTGAATACGTATATACTGTCGATTTCAGTTCATAGAGATGTATACAGTCATAAAATATGTACATAATTATTTACATAGAGAAGTGTATATGCACATTTTAGTATGCCCGGTATCCCAAATTAAGTTTAGGTACAATATTTGGTGGCGCCGTGCGGTGCGCGGCTTCAGTGACCACGTGACTGGGCCGGGAGACCAATGGGAGACGTTACATTGAGCATCATCTACGCAGCTAACGTCGCATTGCGTGCAAAATATACTTTGAAATTTCCTCTAACAATTTAAACATGAATTTGTATTTCTTGACAATGGTGTTGCGAGGCATTAAGTTTGTACTACCTTAGGAATTCGGAACGGAAGTATTGGAACAACAATTTATATTCACAATAAGATTCAACTTATCTACTGGCTACGTTTATATTTCATAAAGATGTGCTCTGTACTTCTTTCAAAATCGGACATGTCGGCAGACTCTTATAATTCGTAGACGTTGTTTTTTATGGGTGAACTCTCCGATAACAGAAACAATTTAACAATCAATGGATATTAAACTTAAACTATACTAAACTCCTCAGTCTAATGCTTGTATATTATAATCGTCTCTGGATAAAGTATCATTGTTGTTATAAGCGAGAAACCCCAAAAGTAATATGATTGTCACATAATGACGCATCCAAGCGATTGAGATTTTCTCGGGTATGGATGTGAGGTAAGGGAGGGGTTGTCTTTAAAGAGAAATCTCTTTCTGCTCTATCCTTTCTTCGACTAGCCAGGTGTCTGCTTCTACCCAAGAACTTTTCAACTGGCGTTGCAACATCCCTCTTGTGCTGTGCACAACTTTTCACAAGTATTATATGTACATCTATACTAGTTGGGTCCTATATTTGTGAAGGGGACTGCGGCCAGTGGGAACACCCTCCTGGGTCCTCATATCTGAGTCATGATGGTGATCTTACGTGAAATCTCAGCTTCAAATCCTGATTAATGCCAGTCCTGAACACTAGCGACATCCATTGTCTTCCAGCGAGTCATTCTTACCCAACAATTAATAGGTGGTCCCGAATATTTAATCCGGTGTCCTGTGAGACGGTTTGGATTATATAGGCTTAGGCTCGGCAAAGAGGTATACAGAGCAGGAGATTATCGCGTCGAGACCGCCCCGATCGAGCACTTTTTTCAAGGTGCGGTAAAGATGATAGACAGTGATTAGACGATGATGATACATTAATAAAGCTTCAATAATCATTTACACATTTAACTCTCGTGAGAAGGGGAAAGGTGTTAAGCGCACGGACCGAGAAGCAGGTTTGGTATGTTCTCGATGTTTTTTTTAAAGGAGGTTCGTCAATTCATCTTATCTGATTTAAGAAAATAATGTGCATCTTTATCTCTCGTGCATCATCGTTTATAACTAACTCCTAGAACACTTCAAATAATGTCTTAAAACTTACCTATATTTGGCAGATGGGTGAATACTAACTGCATTTAAGGGGTCTGCGGATTTGAATGTTTTTAACAGACATATGGCGCCTTATAAATGCTGTGAATCGTCATCATTATCATCATCAAGTCAAATCTTTTCTAGTCCCCATTGGGTCTGTTTCCCTCTTAAAAAGCAAACACCATGCACAATTAATAGGGGCATTATGTTTTCCAATTTTCACAGATTCTCCAAATTTCAAATGAAATTAAAAACATAATATTTTATTAATATTACGCGGTGAAAATAATTATGTTATATCGCCAGATGAGATCCGTTTTTCATAAGGATTAACATATGTTGCTACCTCCTCTAAACGAAATGCTGCATATGGTTATGGCACATTTGAAAATGACATCAT
Organism: Heliocidaris tuberculata; assembly: GCA_025618425.1. NCBI lineage: Eukaryota > Metazoa > Echinodermata > Echinoidea > Camarodonta > Echinometridae > Heliocidaris > Heliocidaris tuberculata. Next base: position 18,642,583 of record CM046851.1, read on the forward strand.
TATTTCATATTTCACTTGCCGGTTTTAATATCTCTAAATTGCAAAGATAATTATTTTAAAAATTTGAATATTTCGCTTAGAATGTTGGAAATGTTAATATCACGAATATCAATCGCATGTTATTAAGATAAACATATTTTGACACCCCCCCCCCCCCCCGGTGTCTACACGAAATGCTACATAGTTATAGCTATGGCAGTGGTGGCTTCGGCAGCAGGCGACACCCTTGAACTAAAAATTTCCGTTGAATTCCTGATCGCTGTATTTCCATTTTGTATAGGGGCAACCTTGATGACGAAACTCTCGGGGCCGATTCTTTCATACGTGTCGACAGACCTGTGACCTTAGTCTTTCACTTCTTGCACGAGCTGTTTCCAGTCATGTTATGATGCTTGTGCAATGGCCAAACTGTCCACAGTGCCTTTGCCAATGTGGTTACTAATATAATACCAGGCTTATATCATGTATACATTTTTTTTGAAAATCTATACATATCTGTTTGTTCTCTTCACACCCGTATACCCCTGTCACACCAACGAGACCGATATCTGACCGATAATAGATCGAACAAAAATTTATGTTACCCCAAATGACCAAGAAGTAGTCGGTTTGGAATCGATTAGGCGATGTGACTGAGGTATTACTAGGCATCTTTTGGAGGCGATTTCATTTTATTTCAACATTAATGTAGATTGATGGTGCTCATAAAATGTTTTTTGTCACTCCACAAGCGGCATCGAATGCGACAAGTGTCGTTTCAAATACCCAAATCACGTTTTTAAAACACCCACACCCCCTATTTATTACACATTTATGTGTTTATTTATTCTAATTTCACAAATCCCCGTCTGGGCTTTATTCGAGGAGTTCGGACATTTGTAAAGATTGTTGTAAGATTGTGAGAGGCGGTGAGATAATGTGATGTTTGATAAAAACATGAATGCTTCTCAAAAGAGGTTGACGAAATTAGGCGCGCTTTCGAGGCCATTCGAAGAACTAAGCCGTGAATTTGTCAAATCAATTTATCAGTGTAAGAAAAAAATGGCATGATTGCATATGTCACTTTGGGGCAATCTGACATCACACAATTTATTCATCACTTGAGCGGAGACGGTAGAAAGTGAAACATTGGAAGGGTTTTTAAAATATAAAATGAGCAAGCTATCGGAGAAGATATAAGGAAAGATCGAAGCAAAGTGTGAGTATAGCACAGAAAGGGAATATCATACTAAACCTTTCACTTAGACAATAATAGGCTGTAAAGTTTGCCCTCATATCTCAAGAACATTTGCTACTTACAAGAATGTTGGTAGCCCCTCCCCCTCCCCCCCCCCCTCTCTCTCTCTCTATCTCTCTCTCTCACTCCGTCTCTCTTTCACTCTCCCCGTGCTGTCGTAATGTTATGTACCTTCAAGTATCGCCTTATTTTAAAGTCCCACCTTCTTTAACTTTTTTTAATTTCTGCTGTTCTCCATCGATTCTCATGACAGAAAGAAACATAATGTAGGAAGATGGGGAAAGGGTAACCTGACAGAAATAGAAAGATAAAGAGAGAGAGAGAGAGAGTGGGTTGAGCCGAGATGGCAAAATTGAGTAAAGAATGATGTTGTGTGAATAATTAAATCTGTATCCCTTTCAACGCCTTTGACAAATGCTGTCCCGATTAAACTCATCATGATGAAATGGAGCCGACACGACAACCAAGATTTGTGCTAACCGCAGTCATAAGTTGACGGAGCATTGGTGAGGACTACCCCTGCTGCTTTCCACAAAGAAAAAGGAGAAGTAAAAGTTTTTTTTTTTAAATCGAGAGCTCTCATGACAAGTATTTATGTTAGATCATAAGCTGATCCATGATTAGAGTAAACTGTGTCCTTGCCTTTATATTGATGGTCTGGATGATAGCTCATGATAACCGTGAGGTGTCATCCGAGACAGCTTAATTCTCCTCTTATTCTTTCGCTTTGCCAGTGGTTACCGTCGGCGAGAAACGATAGCCTTTCATGCCGGGGCCCCCTCCCTTTCATGTCTTTTTCCCAGTCAAGAAGTCGGATTAGTGAATGCTTAAGACGATTGTGATCATTCGCTTTAAGTTTGGTGAATCGCGACGGAGTTCCTAGCTCTATTGGGGTTTAATCTTCCATGCCGGGCTTGATTAACTTCTTCATGTTGGTCCTGATGATGAGGGAGAAAGAAGAATGAGAAAACTTGTTAAACGCTCTGGTGATCAATATCGTTTTATCTTCCTGGTCTATTAATGGTTAGGAACTTTTTAAAGCAAGAGAGGGAAAGAGAGAGAGAGAGGGGGGGGGAAGAGAGAACATTAATAAAGGGAGAGAGAGAGAGAGAGGGAGAAAGTCTGAGACTTGAGAGAGAGAGAGAGAGAGAGAGAGAGAGAGAGAGAGAGGGTGACGAGATGACGAAAGGAGCTCGGAGGATACGGCACATCCTGAATACAGAACTTAGCCTCAGTAGAAATGAGTGATAGAGATTTCAAACAAAACATATGAGCGGGAAAAGAGACAGACGAACCAAGAAGGGCGATATAACACTTTCATATCATATCTCGTAAAAAATCCTACAGATTGACATATGTTAGTGATATTGTTACATTGTGCCAACTCTCTTTCGCTAATGGTTCAAATTTCAGACCTGCGAGGTCCATTCTAAAATTAGGATTGCCTCTTATATACTGACGGATACTCTCTGACTAATGTACAAGAACGAAGAAATAATTAAATCTGTCAACCAAAGTCCCAAGTCATTCTCAATTCCAAATGTTGGCAATTGCAAGTCCAGACAATTAAAACCCATTTAATTGATCATTGCCATTATCCTGAACACACCCAGGTCGATTATGTAACAGCGCGGACATGGCGGATGCAACCACTTTGACGCCGGAACTATTTGTTCCTCTCCAGTTCTCGAGCTTGCAAAAGGTTCTGATACACGTTTGGAAACAAATTTGGTTGCTACCTGAAGTTGTACGATCACAACCTGTTCGTTATCTTTCCAAGCAAGGAAATATGGAAGTTATCACAGGGAAACGGAAAGTGATAGCCGGTGGTTACCATGGTGAAAGAGGATTCATTCGAAGTGATTCGATACGTGTTCAGAGCTTTTGTTACAGTCACGTGGCTACCCTGTTGCTATGGCTACACCATCTTTTACCAAATGGGAATGCATCCCAAACAAATCGACGTATGAAAAGGCGATGAAACAGAAACTATATGGTCTTCAGAATAAGAGAATTAAAATATAAAATAATGTCAGCGGATATGGTAAATGTTTTTGCATATGAAACCCTTTAGATCCTTACATGCTATGTTATTTGACAAGTTATGACAAGATATGGGTTCGCTATAATGTTTCAGAGTTACAGAGAGTAGTTCAAACATCAAGTCACTGCGATCACTCTTTTAGTTCAAATATACTTCTGTGGACCATTTTCTTTCTCTACAACCTGTTTAAATTCAAAAGTTAAAGGATTTTCTTTCCAAAAATTCGAGATGAAAACTAGGGCAGATCAAATATTTTCATGTTAGCTTTGAACGGTATTCTCTTTCACCCACCACTCGCCTGCGAAGGGTGCGGGGGCTACCATGTCCGTCATCCACCTCTGACAATCTATTTATTTTTCTTTGATCAGGGCTAAAATCCCCGTAGCCCCCCAAAACATAACAAAATATGTCTATCGAACTTGAGATTTTGAGCTCCATCACCTGTTCGGCTCTGAAGCGCGCTTCGAAAAGCCTTGGCCTTGGCAAAGAAAAATGAAAATCGGGTCCTTATCTCACCCGATAATCTCTCTCTACCTCCAAAAGAGACAAAAAGAAAAGTATCAACCGCCCGAGGGAGAAGGACAGCATCGTAGGTGTTGTATGATACCAGACGACAAGATGCGTAAACATATTTGAAAGAGAAGAGAAGGAAAAGTTTGCATTTTTTGGCGCGTTGTGCGGCGGAGAGGGTAGAGATGCAAGCAAACAAATGCATTAAAAGCAAGAGTGATGACAAAATTCATTCTGCGATGCACGAACGCCCATTGGAACCTTGATTTTTGAAATATCTTCTTTTGCTTTTCTCTTATGAGTATTAAAAAACACTTTTCTCCTTTTCAAGTATTTTTCGGGGGTAAGGGGGGGGGGGGCGTCACATTAAGATGATTAGGAATATGGTGGGACCAGTGTGGGTGTGTGCAGTTGTGGGGGGGGGGCATAATTAAAATCTATGGATGCACTAAGTATGGAGTATATGTTCAGTCGAGAATAAATGTATTTTACAACTTTTTTTCTTCTTACTAAACTTCACATTTTTGTAAACACAAACCTTAAATAATTATTTTAAAGGCCTGGCCTTATCGCGACAGCAGCACTCCTTTCTTTTGTCTCATTTTTTTCTCATTCTTCCCTTGAATATTCCATGAAATATCGCGTGTTGGTCTGCTGGATATGTATTTCAATACCTAAATATCTAGTCTCCTTTGATTTCCTTCTTCACCCTACCATCTCCCGACCTTGACTTTTAGTGACGCCCTTGGGGCATTGTTTTTATTTTGTACGGATCCCACCCTTTTAGGTTTTTATGAATTCTTAAGTTCCAGAAAAGTTTCCAAATGGACCAAGGACGGCGGGATGAAATGTTGTCTCTTTCATGAAGAACTTTCTACGGCGTGGGAAGAAGATGAAAGAACAGTCAGAAGTATCTACTGCTGCCAGAAATGGTGTATATATTTCTGTCTGTTTGCGTTCGGAACGAACTATTATCATGTGCACTCGTCACATGCAGTTTCCTTTCATAATCTATCTGTCTATGCGATATTTGGAATGCCTGTACAAAGGTCGAATAAGCGGTGATATCAAAAATATTTAGTGGCGCTAATGTTAGATATTTCTTAATAAATTATTCTTTTATTTATCAGTTCTGCTTTTAATTTAATTATTATGTAAAACGATATTGATTTCATACAAATGAAATTAAATAGAGATATAGGAGGAAAGCATTTGTAACAATCGGTATCTCTCTCAGGCTTGCTCGGCTTGATTCGTGCAAACAAAATAATATAGCCTATTTGTCCTTGCGATAACCTCTTAGCCATTCTATCGGTAGAGAGTTACGGCTTCGTTCCATCCCACCCTCATCTCTAAAAGTAATCTTCAAATCAAATTATCACCAAATTTCTCATTTCTGTTGGCCCTTGTCTTTCTGAAAAATTCATCACCGGGAATTCCACGAGAACCAGACTGCGAACTCGCCCCCATTTTTCGGTAAGGTTTCACGCTGGTCTCCGTGGATCGAGCCCCAAATTACCCCGCCTACCCGTCGTGCACCGGGTGTATATACGGATCTAACCTATCTTCGGGCGCAGCGGGTTAACGTCTCTTAACGTGTTTGTGGTTAATCAGACAAAGCAGCGTGATATTGAGAGTTACACGTGATATGACAGCTGAAAATGGACAAGTCTAGGCAGACAACCCCAACCAAAAAGGAGAAGAAAAAGGCTTAAAATATACAAACATAATTTTTGTGAATATAATTGGTTTTGGTACAGTGAAGACAGGGTTTTATTTCTAGATTGTAATATGGCGAGCATTTTAGAGGAACTGACGTAAGGGCAGAGATGCCAATTCTCGAAAAGTGTTAGAATAGTGGGCCCTAACCTAAAAAAAGAGAGAGTAGCAAATCGTAAAGAGGTATAGATTAAAAGATTACACTAATAAAATTCACATGTTTTTATGAATAAAAAAGAACTATTCTGACTTTCATGAATGATTTCATAATGTGAAAAAAGCCATGTTGATCTTACGCCTAAGTTTATGAGGAGTCATGAAAATAATCACCCCCCCCCAAAAAAAAAAAAAAAAATAAAGAAATAAAGAAATAATAATATAAATAAGAATAAAAAAATAAAACTAATGAATAAATAAATTCATTAATTAAAAAATCCAAAAAAAAAAAATCAGTCAATCAATATTTGTGAAAGCATGAAATGAAAATGCATGAAATACATTTAGATGTATTCGTAGATGAATAATGAATTGAATTGATGTCCTTATTCTTTGGCATGGAATTTAGATCTGTCTTTAACACTATATTCAACAAGATAAAAGAGTGAGGAAAGTGCTATGTAAGATGTGCGTGCTTGTGTCTAACTCGAAGCAACCTGTATCGCCGAAATTGTGTATCTTTTTAGATCTGCTGAAATGAAACATGTAATTATGGTTTGATTTTTGTCGGGGTTCTCCATGGATGGTTTCCGATTGCTAACGATAGTCGACAGAGAGCGAAACGAGATATATCTCGAACATGCACACATCTGCGTCCACATGTTGGCTTGGTTTTCTCGTTCTGCACCTTCTTTCCACCCCCTCTCTCTCACTTTCTCTCTCTCTCTCTCTCTCTCTCTCTCTCGTTCTCCCTATTTCTCTCTCCCCCTCTCCTTCCCCTCCCCTCCCCTCGCTGTCCCATTCTCTTTCTCCCTCTCTCTCCCTCTCTTTCCCTGTCCCTCCCTCCCTCTTTACCATGTGGCGGAAACATTGGACTGCTCATCTTCCGACACTCAACTCATTCCGACCCTAGAGAACCTCCCATCCCATCCACTATCTCCTCTCCTCAAACCATGACTTTGCAAAATATTTCCACATGCCCCCCTCCCCTCTTCAATTTCCCCGCCATCTTTTGTCCGTGTAAAATTACCAGCTTTTGCCCCAAACTGAACACATATCATATCTTTTAACGAATGATGTCTGCTTAAATAGAAAGACAAGTATATATAAACCACGTGATATGAATGGCTGTGCGCCTTTTGGACGCAAATGGGGGAAGCAAGACGAATCTGTAGTGAGTGAATCTATAGTGAATTATAACCGGAAATCTGACCGAAGGGGTAGTGAGACTTTTTATGCAAAGTGTCATCTACGTTAGATGTAATGCTAGAGACAAGGTTCAGTTCTAGTAAAGGTGAAAAATGGTTTGCGAGTTTTCTCATTTTGTTTATTCCTATGTGGAACAGTATTATAATAACAATGTCCCATGAACACGATGAACAGATTTTTGATGAAATAGCAAAATATACATTTAAGACAAGCATACAAATAAGATACTACTGAATACATGATTTTTGATGTACCTCAAGTATTGAAGATTGACTGCAAAATATGCAAAAGATTGATTCATTTGTTTTCTTCCTGTTCATATGTTTCATCACCTTCAGGCAATGCGCTGAAGTCCACCTACCACACGTTAAGCAGGACGTGTAACATAGTTGACTGCTGCTCCGGCGTTCGCTCCTGCAACCAGTTTGTCTTTCCCTGCATCAGATGCTGTTCCTACGGCAACAGGAGAGTCTTCTACAATTACGACGGGACGGAAACGGTCCAACCGCTCGTCGACTATTTCAGACCTTCCAACAAAGTCGCCAAGACTAACCTCGTCAAAGGTATGTGTTGTGTTGATTAAGAGAGAGATTATTGTTGCTTTTGTTAGTGCAAGTACAAGTGCTGAAGTTAGTGTTATGAAATACACAGCATGGACCTGAGGTAGGGAAAAGGCTTTTCGTACTCTTTAAAGAGGTATTCTTTGAAATCCGAGAGCTTCCTATTCTTCTGAAGATTTAGCACAAACACTTTACTGATAACTCCCTGTCAACAAAAATGAATATGCATACCATAACCAATCCATAAGCTGACACATTACAAAAATTAAATGCTGTTGCACTACCTGCCGAAAAGGTCGTGCTTACATAGCGTGTTTCGGCTGCTCTAACCAGGGTCTGGTTGTCCCAATCAGAAGTACACATCTTAATGCAGGCAGCATGCGTTTCAGATTTTCCCAGGGTTCAAAAGTGCAGAAAATAACAACCACCATGTTTCATATTAGCGTGTTACTACAACATGACTAAGGTACTTTCGCGCCAAAATCCTTCCCACCGTTTCTTGCCTACCCTTTCCTAGTCACTCGTACTTTTAATCCCTCCAAGGGGAAGTGGGGATAGGCCTCGGAGGCATCCTCTCTTCACACCTTTTTCAACATCCTCTTGATCCTCACCACAAAGTGATCTAAGTTGAGTGTATCTCCAGCATAAATCTGTACGTCTTTTGGTGTTTGATGCCTAACCGCAGCGAGAAGGCGGGTTTGTGTGCCAAACCATCAGGAGGAAGAGTCAGTCCAATTTACAAACCAGTCACCGCACGTCAGGAGAAGACTTCTGTGAGTCCCCTGGAAGACTGTTCAATGCGTAGGACATGATGGTGCAGACGACTCCAGGAGAGCGGACGCATCATTGACGGCTGTTATTGACAAACACCAAAGCGATGTTGACACTTGTAGGAAAGAACATTGATACAAATCTTCGCGGCCTAACCGGAGACGGGTGTCGGAAATGGAAAACGATAGGTTGGGGAATCGAAACATTTTCGGGCTGTTTTTGCTCATCAGGAGGGATAGAGTTGCAGCCAGCTATACATTATAGTATAAACTGATGCTTGAAGGCTAGTTTGTCCGAACTTTTTTTTTCTGAACCATATCATTTGTTATTTTGTTGTTAAAAATTTTGACAAGTTCGCTCCTAGCACAACAAGTGGCAACTTTTTTGTTGGTAAGGCGGTAAATACTGGGCAATGTTCAGACCATTAGTTTGAAATATTGTCGTTCCATCTGTTGAAAAGTAGAAATAATTAAAACATTACCGGTAACGATCCGTTGAAGGCGCAGGAAACGAACAATCATTAGCCCAACTCACTTGACAGGAAGGGGGATTTATAGAAATGGAAGCTTTGGCAAAGGCAGTACTGAGAATATGCCTCAATTATGTTTCATGAGGGAGAAACAAATCAACACAAGCCGTACGTAATTGGTTAATGAAATTTTTACCGAGTAGCTAGGGATGGGAGTGAAGGCTGAAGGGAAAAGTTTTTATGGGAAGAAAATAAAACTAAAGGGGAAATGGGAGGGATTTCATTGTGGTGGCCACAGTAAATAACACCATAATAAGGACGTCAAACACTTCTAACCTAAATTGAAAAAGCGGAAGCCGGTGGATTACGCGTTGTGGTAGCCAATAATACACAAGTGCTTTTACCTTTGACAATAATTGTTCTCTGCCATTTTGAAGAAAGAGTAAAGGAGGCTGTGATTTTTTGGAGGGTGCCTAATTCACCAGTGGTCTTTAGAACGAAGCCGCAAATCCGCCGCGATTGATTTTGCTTTTCCTCTGTTCACGCCCTGGACGCAATATTTTGAAAAGGGTAGGGAAGTTTGTAGACATTTGAAAAAGGTTTGGGAAGTTTGTAGACAAGAAACAGATCTACTGGATATATTTACTGTGCCATTAAAGAGGAACATGGAGGAAATATATCTCCAATGCGCAATGAAACCTGATATCATTGACATCAATAAATGCCAATCTTATGGGAGGCATAAAACTAGAGACGGCAGGAAAACACGTTATTCTCAATTTTCGAATGATAAGCATCGTGAACGTCAAATGGTTTAAAAAGAACTAGACATTTTAACTCGTTTCATAAGATTAACACGTCTTTATGATCATCTTGTTGTATTTCCAGTTTCATGATTTTTGATTGACTCAAGTTCAATTTGAAATTTTACTGACAGCATCTAATTTACAACACAGATTTGCACTCCATTTGAAAAAAAAATAAACAATTTGTGTAACCTTACTCTTTTTCAAATTCCTTCTAGTACATAATTTTATTTGCATAGCTGTTACTCGCACCTAGTCATATCTTGTCATGTTACTGCTATTTATCTTCCCACCTTCTTTCTTTTTCTCTAACTTTTGTGCGTGCTTTGTGCATCGTCCCTCTTAACATATCATTTTTGTTCTCCACTCTTTCTATCTCTTTGTTGGACTGAATCCCCTATCTTTCTTCTTCTCATAACCCTCATTTAACCCCACTATTTCCCCCTCCCACCCCCTCTTTCCAACTCCTTTTCTCTCCTTGTCTATCCCAGCCCTCCCTCTCCCACATCTCAGTTCAACTTCCTTATTCATCCCTTGTGAATCAGGAAGCCTAGTTTTGCAATGACCTTGACTTCATTTTGATGATACACTTGAGATGGAGCATCTCCCCTGCGTATAGAGGATGTCAGAAAAGCAAGATCAAGGGCAGATTTTCTTCGTATTTCGGAATTTTCATCCAAGAAATCCGAAACCGACTTCTAATTTGTTTCAGCGTCATTTTCTTTCCCCTATCCACAACAAGTTAAAGCTGCTTTATAATAGACAGCTCATGGCAATAGTAAGGAAAGGAAACTTAAACCGATGGAAGACATACAACATGTACAAAGCATGTTCGACAAACAATCCCATACCTAGAATTTAACCTAGATACGTGAAAAGCGATATCAAAGAGACTCCCTTGGATAAAGTTTACGTCTACATTTTGGAATATGAAAACGGAACAGTATTGACAAGATTTACTCTTGTTTGTGCTGAAATTGGTGTTTTGAGAATGAAATGTAGGCCATTCTTGTTTTTACATGGACACATTTGAAGTTATTTTTGGACGTCTATGTCGCGGACTATTTTGGTAGATATTCATGGCGCCGTTTTGATCTTTCAAGGTGTTAACTCGTCCATCCTGGCACAAGTATTCATAATGGTCTATAAACTACTTTCATTTAGAAAGGAATCGGTAGTTACAACTAGTTGGTATTGACAGCTTTGGAAGTGAACACGGTCATGTTGATACTGTCTATTTAGTTAGCTCTTGACATGCTTGATGTAATGACTTGTTAGTGGACATATTATAAGTTAGTTAATTAGTTGTTTAGTTAGTTAGGATTTAACCCAAATCTTCGAATCCATCCATTTTTTCCTTGGCAAATCTACGTGGTATCAGTGCGAGCACTTTGTTAACAAGCTCGTTAACGCAGTTTTGCTCATAAGGAATTATTGTTTGTCGTAAGGAAATGCATCTAGGTCGGAGCACATCTGCATAAGATAAAGACTTGTTGTAACATCGTAGGTTGCTCGTATTCCGCTTAACTTATCTTTGATTTGTGAGCACTCTTCAAGGGCGTTGGGTTGTACAGAACTACAGACAAACCATTCCAATCTGTACTGCTTTTTCGCTTGCTATCTTCCCCAAACAGGCACGTACAACTTTTTTTAGTGTGCGGAAAGGACGGAAAATTAGAAATGTCTTTGAAAGTGAAGAGTGCAAGATAATACCTTAGCGGCGGCTTAACTCAGAACACACGATGACGGCCAATGCGATTCGCCTGCAGCAGTAGCACAGCTGTTGCAAAAATCATATCATTTTTTTTTTCTCGCGCGCTTTCTCTCAGCTTCATCTCTCTCTCTCTCTCTTCAATGGATTTCACCATGGACTAGCTTTCACGCGAGCATTTCTCTTTGTACAGATGTATTTAGAAGATTATTTAATACCCCCATCTCGCTCTCTCTCTCTCTCTCTCTCTTTCACTTTGACTTTGTCTCTATGGGGTTTTTTTTCTCTCTCTCAGTTTATCTCTTTCTCTCTCTTCACTAGATTTCACCATGGATTAACTTTTACATGTTTAAGCAAATTTTACTCTATGCATTTGAAAGATGATTTCATTCTCCCTTCCTCTCTTCCTCTAACTCTCTCTTTCTTTCTCTCTCTCTCTCTCTCTTTCATACAACACACACACTCTCTCTCTCTCGCTCTCTCTCTCTCCCTCTTCACTGGATTTTACCACAAACTGACTTTCAACCAAACATTACTCACTGCATTCGGAAGATTATTTCACCCCCCCCCCCCCTCTCTCTCTAACTCTCCCCATCTCTTCCCCTAACTCTCTCTCTCTCTCTCTCTACCTCTATATCTCTCTTTCTTCTGTTCCTTTTCTCTCTTTGTTGTTGATGGGAATTCCATGCTAATTCAGCCTCTTTGACAGCCAGTTGACATTTCGACATATTTCCCCTGCCCTCAAGTTCAAGGCATGGTGCGTGTGAGTTGTTTCTTACACACGTGGTTGCCCCTCATTTGAAACAAGGCACCCGAGAGCTCTCCCAGGTTTATTTTACCCTTTTCTACATTCTGCACATGCAATAGACTGAAAGAAATAGTCATACTTACTTCTGCGTCAGTGTAATCATTTCTTATATTATACTGATTACTGAATGAATATCTAAAATCACGAATCATAAATTGCCTTTATGTCGCCGCAACGTACATGCCTCTATGCTATAAATCGTACCTGAACACGATATTTCTGGTTAGGCGATTTGCTCATACTATTTATAATGATTACATTTTATGTTCCATAAAATATGAACAGTTTTCAGATGCCTTCACTGTCAAAAATGTTAAGAATTTCTTAAACTCTACCTCTTACTCAGTGTTGTATGAAAAGAGCATGAAAAATGCTTTTCCATTTATTGAAGTGCTAAGGTAAATGTATACATTATCACGGAATTTTCAATATTATCGATTTTTTTTTTTTTTTTTTTTTTTTTTGGTGCCATTATTTTCAGTGCAAGAAAGCAGATATGGTACTGTTGCATTAGTCTGTAAGCACAGATCCTAATTTGACACTTTATCAGAAAATCATTGTGTCTTGAGAGAAGCCTAATTCAGCTACCTTCTGGTGTACGAAGCAGCTACAGTACATGGCCTATGGTAGTCTTACAGTGCAGACACTCTTTTACGACTGTCCAGGGTTTGTGCCTGCAAACTTATGTTGCATATAGATCGGAGTCTTAGTTTCCGCGGGAGGAGCATAACTAATCAACCATAACAAATATGCAAACCATCAGTTAAAGCTTTGTATAAACTAAAATTTACACATACCCAACATCAACGACAGTTGCATCTTTCTCAGCGAGCAATGCATTTGTAAAAGTCGCTAATACACGGTCAACACCATGAAACAGACGACCAGTGCGTTGCATTGGCGCGAACATACAATCTCAAGGGCATACTAAATTGCTCGTTAACTACAGATCCAGGAGCGCTTTTCCAGGGGACGGGAATGGTTATTTAGTCTGAGAAAGATCCTCCACCCAAAGTACTTTGAACTGGGAACCATCGTTAGGGACGCGGAAAGGGGGAAAAAACCAATTTGGGGGACCCACTGGTGAAGCGATACTGTCAACAACAAAAAAAAGGGGGGGGGGTAACAAACCCTCCATTTTCCTTCAAATTGAATAACTGAGAATATACGGACAATGTAGATGTAGGCCTACACCTCTTTTTCACAGACTCTCCAGGTCCAACTTAGGCTCATCATTAAGGGAGTGATCGACTCAAATCTTAACGCTTGTTAACCCTCAACCCCAACAAATTTGTCTAAAAGAGTCTCACTATGCCGACATTTACAGTCACTTTGTTGTGAATGAAAAATCATTTTGATTGGGTTGATTTGTTTTGAAGTCAAGGGGATTTGCACCACCAAACCCTGGAGACGATGGTTTTTCGGGAGCTGCTGTGAGAGAAAAATCATTTTGGGTTCTTGGAAAGACGCACTTCTGGCAAACCGCCAACATTGTTTGATACTTCTGGAAAAAATCCCATTACCATGATAACATTTTCTTAACCTTTTTCTTAAAGACGCAATTGCAATTGAGAGGAAAATACCCCAGCATCCTCTTTCCAATGGACTACGAACTCACGGTGATGTCTTCACTCTTCACAAAGCTGATTTTGAAAGATAAATATAAACATCGTCAGCTTCATTCAGCAGGCTACTAATTATTATTGACAAAAATATCTTGAATTATTTTCAGCTAGAGTGTGGAGATTATTAATCGCTTTGATATTCACAACAAAAAAGCCAGTTAGCACAAGGTATTCATGATAAAATCACAATGCTTATCATCTTATGTTTCCATAGGAAACACACTATGTTTACGTGACGTTCTCTTTGAATGCTATGAGGAAGCCCAACCATATGCAGGACGTTCCCAAACGTCTTTTGAGAACGTCCAAATATTTACAGAAGGTTTTGAGCATCACGAGAACGTCAAAATTCTCCAGGACGTTTCTGAACGTCGTGAGACCGTCCGAATCCTTTTAGGATGTTTTAGAGCTTTTTCAGAATGTCAAAATATGAGAACGTCCAAACTTTCCAGGACGTGTTTCAATGTGACGACAATATCAAAATGTTTTCAAGATGTCTTTGGATTTTGTGAGAACGTGTCTGATTTAATTAAGCAAAATGAAACAAATGTACACACTAAATTCATAATTGTTTTCACGTCCTCGATGGGTCCATGATTTCAGGTAAGTTTCAGGGGATGTTCATATCATGGCTGAAAGACCCTCTTCACCAACATGCACTGAATGGAGATGATTAGGATGATAAAGAAATTTACGACGTCGGTCGTTAAGGCGCACTTAAGATGAAAAGCTCTTCCCAAGCACTTTAGGAGATGTTTATAAAATGGAAGCGATGATTTTAGATTTACTTTCAAAATGGTGTCGGCACAAGAGCATAACTACAAAACCGACGATCACTTCTTCGGGAAATGTCACCTTGACATGATTGATCGTAAATAATCATTGGAGTTGATTTTTGCTTGATATTTTCACTGTTTTATTGCCGTGATCATCTGCAGCAGACGTGATGCTTTTGTTGAAAGGGATAGAAGCAACGAGATTCGATGCATGGGATTGGATTAACGGTCACATGCATGATATGAGAAAACAAATGAAATCTAAATGAAGTTCAATATAAAATATTGTAAAGAGATGTCGTGGTTTTACTGTGGAAGCCGAGTGTCAGGGGACACATTTTTGCCAAGCTCATGTACCTGGCCGTGATTACATCATTTTCGATTATGTTGGGCCAAATAAAAATTATTCCTAGTTTCTCGTCCCCGCCGGCGTCCTTTTTGCGCCCGCCGCCTTTTTTATATTTGATATTTAAAAAAAAATAAAATAAAAAAAAAAAAAAAAAAAAAAAAAAATTAAAGCACCAACATTTTGCTGCAGACCCCTAAAATTAAAACTTCATGCCTTTGGGGGGTTAAAGGGACCCCAGAAGAATATAAATATAAGGGGAAGC
Organism: Heliocidaris tuberculata; assembly: GCA_025618425.1. NCBI lineage: Eukaryota > Metazoa > Echinodermata > Echinoidea > Camarodonta > Echinometridae > Heliocidaris > Heliocidaris tuberculata. Next base: position 18,657,595 of record CM046851.1, read on the forward strand.
CGTGCCTAATAGCATTTGTATGCGCGGCGGCCATCTTGGAAAAATATCAGATATCAAATAACATGGTACCCCCTCCTCCTCATTTTCGAAAAATCCGGACGAGAAACTAGGAAGCAATTTTACTAGGCCTTAGATGTGGAGTAGCCAAATAATGTCCCTACATCTTTCATCTTATTGGCTTGTGTAATTTCACCAATTAAAAAAGGAATGAATTGCACTTTCAAATCTACAATATTTACGTAAGTACAAAACATTGCACAGGGTAATCGGTATCCCCCCCCCCCCTCAAAAAAAAAATAAATAAATAAAATTAAATTAAATAAATAAATAAATAAACTTTTTAAAAAAAATTAAAAATTAAAAAATGAACAAATGAATAAATAAATAACAAAATAAATAAATAATTAAAATAATGTATAAAAATAAATAAATGAAGAAATATTAAAAAAAAATAATAAGGTAACATGGAACCATAAAATAGCACAAGTGCTTATCATATATGACCCTCCCACGATGAAGAACTAGATACATTAGTATCATATTTTGTAATATTGATATAACATTGATAATTGATCAGGTAAAGACCAGCGAACAATTAGATCATTCGCTATTATCAATTTGCTTTCAGCAGAAGTCTCGGTTCACTTATCAGGATTATGTCACATGGGAATCCAGTGATAGCCGTGTGGCGTTTTCCTCGATGATCTTCATGATACCTCGCCTGATCATCCCCCTGATGCTACAGATACCAGTGATCATTCTGATCACGAGATCTCGCAATCACGTTGGGTTTGAAAGTCGACTAGGTGAGGGTTTGTAGGAGACTCCCACGTGGTTTTGACGTGCTCCCATCGTGGTCCGACCCTATGAAGGAGCTGCTTCAACTCTTGACACCCAACATCACAAATCTTCCCGCCTTTTTAATGTATCATCAACCCCGTTTACAATAGTTGCTTGGATGCACGAGCGTAGGAATCCGACCTCAAAGTGGAGCTGCCTCACCTCCCGAAAACTCTTGACATCGAGCATCACAAATCTTCCCGCCTTTTAAGAACGCCGTTTACAATGGTTGCCTGGCTGCTTCGAAGCTTAGGAATGGCAAGAGCTTGATAAATCAATGATACATTCCAATGATACTGATGTGTATTTGTACGAATAATAAAATCACTAAGTGTTTCAAGAGGCACGTCGAAAGATATCAGGGTGTATTGATATAGTCCTAACCTCACACAATTTGGTTTGTTTCAAAAATTTCGATTTCGAAGAAACTTGCATACAATAATTGAGACATCTATCATGTCTATCCTTTCGACCATATTGACAGATAATTTATACTCTTGTAGCGGTGTTAATTTGTGTGATTTTTTTTTTTTTTTTTTTGGATAAATAAAGAAATAACGCTAGGCCTAAATGAGTGGATAAAATACTCATCCGAGAATAAAGTGAATTATGTTTTGATCATGCCATCTCATTCAAATACTTTCTCGAATACTTGTAGACGAGATGATAATACGATAGTTCTCTTATCCTTCTCCGTCTCTGAAGAGCGATTCCCTCACGAATCAAACAAGCGGTTCAGTTGCCCTTCCGTCACTTTCTACAGAGGAAGGAACAGTCAAATGTCTTGGTCTAACTGGGAATAATCAGCCTTGCTGACTGCCATCTCGGCCATGGATCTCCGGGTGGGTTTTAGGACTCCCCAGAAAGCTGTTCATTGCCAGAGTGTCGACGTGCTAATTAGGTGTGATTGGATATCACTCTGGACCTTGGCTACCCATTCTTGCTTTGTCTGGACTCGGTGGACACCATGGAGAGTCTAGTTAGACCTTAATGGGAGCGCAAACATCTAACGATGGAGTGATCTTGTTAGCAAATGTAAAGAATCATTATATGATAGCTCCATACTAGCCTCATGCTACGATGTAAGGTCACAGTGATATGTCTTAGTAGATCACATCACTAGCTAATACCTCAGTCATACCGGCAAACCGACAGCCACCCGACTCTAAATCGACTAATTTTTGACCGTTCGGGGGTAATGTAATATTTGTTCGGTCTGTTCTCGGTCTGGTGTGGATGAGACTGGGGTATTACCAGGTATACAATTTGAGGATCATGATACATGTACTCCTCTTCCAATGTCCTCAGACATGCTGAACACGAGTGCAAATACCAGCATGATCAGCGGACACGATGAAAAGCCTCGAGATCAATTGCCCCTGAGAACTCGAAACCATTGCTTTGTATTGAACCCCGCTGAACACACCAATAAACATGGTAAACATACCCCATTCAAAGGGCTAACAAGATGTAAATTGTAAAGCGGATCGTTGCTTGGGATTTTCAGAGAATGTTTTCACTTAATATGGCTGGGTGTCACCTTGAATTAAGTCGAATACCAGACAATCAATAGGCCAAAAAAGAACACTGCGATACACTTTAGAATAGCTTTTACTTCAGATAATGTACATTTTACGTAAAATTCATCTTTGCATATCTTCTGCATGGACATATGAACATACAACGGTATGATACAGAATTACAGTCAATACATACATGCATTAATCCTTAACAGATTAAGTATTATGAATCGATGATTTTCTGCAGGATTTCATAAGTAATTGCCCTATGAGCTAACTCTTGAATTCAGACCTGATGATATGGTAAATGGAATATAATTATCTTTTATGACTGCATTTTCAGCAGATATGATCAATGGTGCGTAATTATCGAACGGAACCTCCTCTTTCTCTTTGAAAAGACATTTAAACTTCCACTTAAAATGAGACATTTCGTTTCTTCATGCAATGAATTTCTCTTCTTTTTGCTGTGAAACTAAGCTTTTGCACTTGACTTTTAGCAGTGTTCCCAAATGATTTCTGTCTTTACAGGTATGTCATTACCAAAAGAGCGTTTGAGAATAGGGTTAACAGCCGTGGAACAGATCGCCGAGGTCGTCAGGTACGCACACGAGAACGACCTCAGGTTAAGGGCTGTCGGGTCAGGAGCATCGTGGTCGAAGCTGACGAACGTCCGAGATATCCTCATCGGTGAGAATATAGAGGCATAATGTATTTCATGTTGCTCTCCTTTTTAAAGATGCAAAATGGTTAAAGATAAAGTTGAGTTCTGGTCATAAGATAGAATGGTGGAAGATACTGTCTCAAAGCAATTGGGAAAGGTTGATTATATAGCACATAAGAATTGGTGTATGTTGTAAGGTGTTTGAATCACCATAAAACTGACTCAATCCTGCTGAGTGTCACATGTACTGCACACAGATATGTGTATATGGGACTGCATACAGATTTTCGTTTTTTGTTTCTTGTCATATTTTGAATGTGAGGGTATTTGAAGAGCAATCCTTTTCAGGGGACATATCTACTATAATCTTCCAAACTAACATAATAAGTATGAGAAAGCTCACAAATTATTTTTTACCTTTCCCAGAACTCAACCTTCCCTTTAAGTCAAGAGTCTAGTAATTAATATCATAGGCTTTGACAAAGTGTTATATATGAATATGAGAAAATAGTAGCACATAACCTCAAGCAGACTTGATTTGATTTCTTTTGATTTAATTTTATTCACATAATATTGAAAGATTATTTCTTTGGATAGTAAAACGTGCATTCAAAAACTAACAGAAATTCGTTTCCTAGATACGGTAAGTGAAGACGTCCTGATCTCCTAACAAGATATACCTCGTAGGACTCAGCGGCGCCAATGAAACAAAGAAGAAATGTCCAAGTGTGAACAATGTTGAAAATGAATACCTATATATGTGTACATCTATCAAAATAGAAGATAACACATACTGATTTTCATTTTTGTGTTGTTTCTTTTCATTATGACTACAGATATGCGTGATCTGACGCGGATCGTTCGGGCAACGCCTCAGAACTCCGAAGGCACTCTCTACCACATCGAGGTCCAGGGAGGCAAGATCTTACACGATCTCGTACGCGAGCTCGATGCAAAGTACGGCATGAGCTTACCATGTATGGGCAACTATGCGGGGCAGACGATAGCAGGTATCATCAGTACTTCAACACACGGGACCGGCCAGGATTACCCAACCATGGTAAGGCTTGTAGAAATCTGAAGATATCAGGGGGCCTCTTTTCATAAGAACATGCAGGCTTCGCGGCAGAATATTGTTTACCCTTGGTCAAAACTAAGTGAAAGGTAATGTAGCATGGGGGGGGGGGGGGGGTTGGTTGAAAGGTTCTGTAATTATTGAATAATTGGAAGTCGCAGAATGGTATCTTATGTCTGATGTGTACCGCGCAAAATGAGAAACGATCTGTGTTTGAATTCAGGATGAAAACATTCCTTGGTAAATGTTAGCTTCTTTCCTCTGTTTTTAGTAATAAACATCTCCTATGTATGCAAACAAATTCACAAACCGCCTTCGGCGTGTATTCTATCGATTTACCATGTTTACCAATTTTACATTCTGTTCATAACTTCATATGCCTAGCCTCGGTTTTTGTTCTTTTGAATTCCCAGTCGAATTTCATCATCGAAGTCCATATGGTAGTTGCAAGAGGGATCCAAATCAAGGTTAGGTTACCGAAACAAGGTGAAGCAGAAGAGGACTTTGAGTCAGTGAGGCGGCGCGTCGAAGCCGCAAAGTTCGGCGATCCTCCACTCGAGATCCAGAGCACGGAGGTCTTTCGAGCGGTCGCCGTTGGCTTCGGCTCCCTGGGCGTCATCTACTCCGTCACCCTCGAGTGCATCCCCGTCTTCAACATCGCCGAGACGCGACATTACATCGACATCGAGTGGCCGGAAAAGACCGAGGAATTCCGAATTCCCGAAGAACTCCGAGTGCTCTCCGAAGGACACGGGAAGTTCTTTTCGTTTTTCGTGAATCCGTTCCCGAGAGGAGGGGATGACAAGAGTGAAAACGGACACAGGACGCTCAAAGCAGTGTATTTGTCGGGAGAAAAGACTCTTGAAACGGGGACATGTCAGTGTAATATGTGTATGGATATGCAGTGCTTTACGTGTACAGGGTGCAGAGGACAGAGTGCATGCCAGATCGTCCAGGTAAGTTTATGATCTACCGAATATGTTACCCAAATGACAGAGTGACTTTTATTACTACTTCTACTTCTATTGTTTCCAGTAAAGCTATTAAAAATACTTAATTTAACTCATTGAAATTCTAATGCTAATACAGTGTCATGGCTGTTTTCTCAAACTGGTACCTCTACTCGTTCTATCACGTACACTCCTCGTCTTTACTAGTATTACTTCTCCTACTTCTACTTCTACTAGTTCTATGTCTGCTACATGGAATGCATTTCCTGTACAGCTAGTTTCACCCTTCGCTTATCCCTTTTCCTTTCCCGTGTTTCTAGTTTTTTTTAATTCTAACTTAGTGCCATTACTTGCTCAAATTACTATTTAATGTTCTATTTGAATCAGTTTAAACTTATGTCAGACTTCAAAATAATTGCATCATTTTCCTTCTAACTCTTTTGATGGAGAGACTTTTAATCACTGACACAAATACCTTTTCCGATTTGCTGTTTCTTATATAGCATGATTTTGACATTTTGCATGCGAAAGAGAAGACTGCTGATACTTGTGTTCCAAGTCTTTAAAGATGGTGGTGTAACAAAAGTCTTGCTTAGCATGTTTGCTTGAGTGCCTATAAGCCGATTCATTCGAAAGCGAACTGATATTAATACGGGTTACAGGAGTCGTAATGTGTAATAAGTAAGATAAGTCGAAAGGAGCATGGAACAATTGACCTCTTATCAAATAAACTAGTTTACTCAAATGATCAATCTCATGTTTTAGCGCCATCTTACAGAAAGACAAGGCAAGAGGAAGAGAGAGAACGATAGAAAGGGCTGAACACGTGCTTGGTAACCCTAAACCTAAATTTTCCGTTTTTCTTTGGGTGTTCATTTCAAAGCTGGTCCGTGTAAGCCTAAACCTTTCAGTCTGAAACACAAGGCTGCCTGTGTTTGTGTAAAATCTTCCGTAAAGGAACACTCGTTTTGGCCCTGCGGGGCGGAGTGTGACTCGACAGTCCAAGTTTGTAATGCAGTCTCAAAACTTTTTCGGAGGGTCGCGTTCAGACCCTCAGAAAATGCTCTCAATATCCCAGCTAATGACAATGACTGAATTCCTTTATTCAAAATAATGGCTTTAATGAACGAAATAATTTGCAATGATTGTTAATAGAATATGTTAGCCTTGAAAGGTTTCGAAAGATGGGAAAGTCCACGCAGAGTGTGGACGCACCCCAACACGGCCTCCACTTCTAAACTACAAGTTATTCTTTTCTACTTTAGAGAAAAAATACCATCTGGGTAGGTGTGAAACTCCAAGATGGCCGCCGGCAGTTTGTTCTTGTGGCGTAGTATTATGCTATCATGGTTTTTAGGAAAAAGTACAAGGGGCAAGTCTGAGTCTTCAAGAGCCTTGCCGCCCGACCGACATCACGGGCACGTTGTTGCTTTAACGTGACATGGCGTAAAGAACGAGCGAAAGTGGCCCCGTCGATACGCCATCTTCTGTCCTTTTGCCGCCATCTTGAAAGGTCAAAGGGTCATTAACGAGAGCGGAGGAAATGTGCCTTGGGTGATCATTAGGGAAATGGAGAAAATATATCTATATAACTCATGAAACATCGCTAAACAGTACATTAAACCCAACATTAAAAGTTTTAATACCTTAAAACAATTATTTCATTGTCAAGAGTTTAGGACACCGAAAACACAACATTTGTCTTTGATAACAAAATACGATTATTGTTCAATAACATCAATAACAGAAAACATTATGTTTTCTTCATTTTTCGCAGACGGACTGCTCTGCGAGCTGTTTTCAGATGTTGACGCGGTTCCTCCCCTGCAGTTTGGCGTATTTTGCCGACTGCGGCCTGGAGCAGTTTGCAAGGGGGAAGATCTACATCCAAAGATGGTACAACGTTCTCACATTCACCAATGGCAATATCCAGTAAGTTTCTCCCCAGAATCAACAAACACACCCATTAAATAGTCATCCCAACAAAAACACTCCTCAAGGAACTTCATGATTCTGTTCTCACCAAGCTTTTGCAGTTTATCATCTTGGAAATGTTAGACAGGAAGAGGGGAGATGTTGCTTTATCAAAAAGGTTGATTTGCCATCACTATAAAACAAAATGATGGGGATAAGATCAATGAAATGTCATTTATTCAATATAATTAAGTGTCATCCAAGTAATAATATCTTTATGTGTGCTTCAGAATTGTCATTTATTCAAATTGTTCTTTCTGTATTTCCCCTGAACAGCGTAAAAACAGCAGAGTATTGTGTCCCGCTGTCGAACTTAGATGGCGCCCTACGAGATATCCTCAAGATCATGCAGCAATACGGTGAGATGTTCGGTTCGTACACACTGCTACCCGTGTACGTCCGAATGGTCAAGGCAGACGATCTCTACCTTAGTCCCGCAAATAGGAAAAGGATTGATGGTTCAACGTCGGATCGTTTCTGCTTCATTGAGGTAAGAACCGAAATACCTTTTCTAAATTACTATGAAAAAAATGTGTCGTTCAAAGTATTTTCTGTTTTACAGCAAGGGTATTCCGATCAGGTAATGACAGTCTACTCTACTCTACTCACTGATATTGATTTTTGACATTTGTGTAGACGGGATTTTACAAGTTTTTCAGAGAAATTAGGAACCGGTTTGTTTTGGAAATAACGTTCATTTAGACGTTTATCATATTTCTTCTGGAAGCATTTTGAAAATTTGATTTGACATCATTCCAGAAAGTTCCACTCAGGAGCTCAAGGGCAATTTTCGCTGCAGAACTTGATCGTGCCTCGATACCGTGTAATTCAAACTGGCCACCAGCTTGGATATTACAAAATATCACGAGGAGCAACGAAAACGTTATTAGTGTAAACTTGAACAGCAATCAGAGAACACTTAGGAGAATGTCAATAGTTCATGACAGAATAAAGTACCGCGACCTTTTTCCTTCGCTCTCATAACCATAACAGCGAAACATTTAACAAAGGGTCTCATAAAGATACAGCAGAGAAGAGGAGAAGAGAACGGGAAAGGCGAGTAAAGAGACAGAGGGTGAGATGGGGTGGGGGGGGGGGGGGGTAAGATTTTGAGTCAGAGAAAAATGTGTTCTGTGTCCAGAAAGAATATCACAAAATATCACAAACATTTACCGCAAAATAAACGGAATAGAGTCGTCTCAATTATGAGGCGCCGTCGGCGAAAACTTTCCGTGACGATTCGCGAGAAATGTCGTCGCAGGGTCTTGACAGCTTATGCGGGCCCTCGGGCAAAGTCGCCTGCGCCAACATTTGAAACAGATTTTCCACCAAATACTTTTACTCTCTTCCCTCCAAAAAGTTAAGAAATAAAGAGCTGATTTTTTTTTTTTTTAAAGCCAACCTTGTTTTCATATTTTCTTTTCCACCAAAGTCCCCTCACTATCAATAAATCTCATAACTATTGTTGCTGTGGCCTCTGAGAGTAGTTTTGAAAAGCGGCTGTAGTCTGGAATTCCAAGGTTTTGGTTACTTATGGTATTGTTTTTCGTAATAAAAGCAGATTGTGGTAAATTTGGTAAATTTGAATAAAGTGTAGCACATTATTCCTAATTAATTCAATTATATCATGTGTTATACTGACTCTACTACTATCATATCAAATTGATCATTTTAGTGACCCTTTTCTTGAAGCAAAATACAAATTGGAGGGCAGGTTGTCCATATTAATTGACTCTCTGAATTGACCTGGAATTCCAACTCTGCAAAATTACTTGTGCTGTCCCTTTGGCCCAGTTAAGCCATCATAGTTAGTCTAATTACATTCTACCTACATGACGGATTCTCATTAATAATATGCAACATATCTAGTACTGGATAGAGGGTGGATGACGGTATGACAGAGGCAAATTAATACTTGCTCCTGACTTTTTGTAATATCCCAGAAAAACTTTTTTTGTTGCATTAAACAGAAATAGTTCTTTTTCACTGTCACAGAAGAAACAAAATTTAGTGACTAGGCTTTCTTATGCTAAGCACCACTTTTCTGAAGGTAGGCAATGATACAAACAATAAAAAAGCAACAACAAAACGAAATGAAAACGTTTATATTCCCTGGTTGGTTCTCTAATCCAGGGTACGACAATGGTTATCAATGGAAAGCAGATTTCATGTTCCCACGCGGTAAACTTTGTATCGAGACTCTTTTGAATGGAAGCCTTAAAAGTTCGATTATTGCAAGTCAGCGTAACATTAGTCACACCTCTAGAAGACGGTAGAAAAATGAGGGAAATATGTGGCGCAGGGGAAACCTTGGCAGTCGTTGAGAGAGGAAGAGGGCGTCTCACTCGAGAAAGATAGAAACAGGGAGAAGAAGCCAAAGGAGGAAATAGAAAGAAAGAGTGTGCCGAACCTGTCACGGTCAAGGCCACCCCGAAATACTTCAAGTAACCCACCAGAAGTACAGTCTAGAGCTTTCAAGCTGAGAGATGGAGAAAGTGCAATGATATTTGCAGAGTGCAGCTTACAAGGGGGAGGAAATGATGAGATTGCGTGACAAATTGATGAGGGGTGGGGCATATGTTCCTAGATGTCTTCAGAGGCGGTTTTGTATTCATGAGATAACTGCCAACGCAGTTTTGAGATGTTACCATAGCGATTGTCGCAGCGACTCAGCTCGTGGAAGCATTGCGGTTCGTATGGAGGCGATAAACCTTAGATCCATTCAAAAGACATAACTAGAAAATGGATTTCCCTTGCTTTATTTGACGGAAAGGTACAATATGTTGTCCCTTCTTCTTGATGTTGACTCGGGGACAAATAAACTGACAGTGATTGACCAACTGTTCAATTTTTCTAAACACATTGTGTACATGATCTTGAGAGGGTATGTGCCCCTCCCCCAGTGCTGCATCGTTAGCTAGTTAAGATGTTGGGAAAGAGCGTCCCTTATGTTGCCCCCCCCCCCTTGATGGGTAGAATGTGGGAAATAACGCCCCTTCTGTTAACCCCTTGGATGGGTAGAATGTTAGGGAGCAACGCCCCTTATCTTACCCCTTTGGATGGGTAAATGGGTGGGGGATGCCCATTATTTTACCCCCTTGGATGGGTGCAATGAGGGGGACAACACCCCTCAAGTTACGGTCTTGGATGGGTAGAAAGGAGGGGGTAACGACCCTTATATTACCCCTTTGACAGGTACAGTTGGGGGGGGGGGGCAACAAAGCTTATGTTGCATCCTGGAAGGGGGGGGGGGACAAACATCCCTTATGTTCCCCTTGGATGGGTAGAATGGGGAAACAACCCGAGAATGATCTGCGTCGGATCACAGCTAATTATTTTCGAACGGAACCCGAAGCTTACCCCGATGGTTTCCGATGAGGTGGCCCGAGTGCTGATGCGACAACAGGTTGCTGGAACACATCCAGCTCTAGCAATAACCTCGGCGAAGGAGTGATTCTATTGATTCTACTACCAAACTTGGAGTTTGCCAGTGAGAAGGGTGTATCTAAACACCCTATTCCCCTCTCCCCCTTCTCCTTCTCTTCTTGGTTACGCTTTAGATCACTAGCCATTAAATTTTAGTTTAATTGCACCCCGATCCGCCGAGTTACATCAATATCAATGATAAAAGACTTGCGTAAACTCATAATTTACCTAAAAACGATCTGAAGCTATTATTCATTTAAAATCCTAATATCCATATCTTAAATGCTATAATATGCGCTCCAATTCAAAAGTTAATGCATTTCACGACTGATTAACTTTAAGTATAGCAGACTAATGGTAGAGAGTTGAATAACTCGCGAGGAAAAAGTTATCCAATATTTCACTGTTTTCTCATTTCTTTATTAAAGGTAATGGATAGTTGTGGGAAAACCCTCCAAAGCTTTTCGTGAGATTTCTTTGATTTTACTTAATAAGTAGCAGGGTATTAACATAACTAAAATGCTGTGAAGTTTTTTCCTCCTCAAGTGAAATGTTTATCGAATGAGAAGTGAAAAGTAATAAAAATCCCTGGCCCCCAAAAGAGTGGATGTAAATTCAAACAACGGCCACATACATTACTCACATGAGGATTGCTGTGTGTAATATAGAATACGCTACACATAGTGCGAAGCGCTGGGTTTATTGTGTGGGGGAACCTTCGGGTGGATATGGTCTTAGCGTGAGGCAGTGAAAAGCCGTTAACAAGCGTTTCTTACAGATATTTACACTAAAATTTGTTTGAAATCGTGAATGGAACGTTAAATAATGTCGTACATGTGTCTTATGATAAAAGGAGAATAGTGTGTGACTATGTTAGATAAGTTTCTTGCCAGTATGATTTTTGCTACCGAGACTGTCTATGGGCTTTAAGCTCACTAGAAGAGCTATAAATATTTTCAAGTAGCAAAACTTTCCTTATTAGGGAAATATCCAAACCTTGGTCGGGAGGGAAAATTACACATTGTATGTTGATGTGACTTAGGTTGGCATCCGTCCTTAAACAGACAAAGGGGGTCGGGTCACCTAAAATATCCCGCAAAAAATTTGAAAATATAAAAGATCGACATGAAACAAATTAAGAGCAATTTGGAACTTGCCCATACAGATATTGGTTCACCTTAGTGACCTACTTGGGAAGTATGATAATATCTTGCGGAACATTCGCTTACGTATTTGCCAGTTACAGTAAACCGGCAACAAACTATTTAAGAAGTTTAATGAACATGATTTTCACTTGCACACTCCCATAAAAGCGTCGGAATAATTATGATGCTTGAACATTATTCTTAATTACTGCAGTGCGTTCTCCCATTACAAAAGTTGTATAAAATAGTAAATGTTTCCTAAGCTAGGTTCAAAATTCTTTAAATTTTTGCTATTTGGTATTACAAAAATAGCTAGGTAGTAATCTTCTGAAAGAAAAAAACACTTTCTGAACCATGTTCAGAATTCTCTTACTTTTTCTCCAGTTTTTTTTTTTTTTTTTTTTTTTTTGGGGGGGGGGGGTTCAAATATAGATAGTTATCAAACTATCCTAAAAGAAGAATGTACTTTCTAAAGAATTTTAAAAATTCTGTACCCTTTCGTTATATGGTATTTCAAATAAAGAAATCTAATAAATATTTCATGAAAGGGAAAAATAGAGTCTTTAAATATTAAGAATGCCCCTGCCGCCCCCACCCATCACGTCAATGTCTGGAGGGTCTTTCCAACCTGAAAACCTAGATCTGTAAGGACGTGACACATCCTACAATCAGCATCACCATCTTTCCTCATCACTTTGATGGTAATAAATCCAAATCGGCTTGGGGAAAATAATCCCGTCTACTCATCATGCCCCATTCATCGCAACAATAACAAGGGGTTGCGCCATTCCCGGTGGACCCTGCCTGACCTTTGTGTCATGCTACGGTCAGTTTAGTTTTCAATGTGGCCTGTCACAACGACCAGGGCAAACTGGACCATCAAGTGCTTCCGTTTTCCCAACTCTATCTCGGTGTTGTCTCTAGGGTTAGGCCCTGGGCACGGGGATGGTTCATCAAATTTTGACATTAATAAGAAAAATGATTAAGGATTATAATTAGTATCACGCGGACGAGAAGTTAGATTGTTCAAGATTTAAGAAAAGTTGGTCTGTCATATCACACAGAAAATAGGAATGTAGGGTGGGTGGTATTTTTTTTCTGCATTTGTGAAATTTTAACTGCAAAAAATTTGTGAAAATTCTTCTTTATGCACATTGAGATAATGTATGTTTAGAAATATCAAATGATTTTTTCTTATTTTCCAATGATGACTACCTTATTTTATGTGTGTGTGTGTATATATATATATATATATATATATATATATATATTTACGAGATATGCTCATGGACCGAAATCTATGAATATCGTGTTATGTTCTTCATATTTGATGGGATAATTAACATCTTCTTTCTTTTTCATTATCTCCATCCTGCAGGTTCCATTCTTGCCTGGAGCCTATGGCATCGACGAGTTCCACAAGAAGATAGAGGATCACCTCTACACGCACTACAAGGCCCGTCCGCACTGGAGCAAGAACAACTTCTTGAACCACAAGCGCGTACAGCAGCTCTATCCCGAACTCGAGAAGTGGAAGCAGGTATATCTGCTTTTCAACAGAGACGGTACCTTCGACAACGAGTTCACAAGGAAGTGCGGCTTTGAGGATTTCCATGCAGCGGATGATGAAACGGTGGACGACCACAGGTGGAGAGGCGAGCATGGGAAGTGCTGTTCATGCGAGAGATTAAACTCTGGGGCCAATACGAGACCTACCGTGAACGCGGAGTGTAGCACGCAATCACAAGATGGTGAAAGGGACAGGCATACGAACCCCAGTTCGGACGGGGATTCAAACCTTAGTTCGAACGGCGGAAGTAGGACAGTGGAAGCTGTGGAGGTGGATGTAAGGGCAGAATTGTGGGTGAAGAGAGACTCGAGGAGACATGTAAGTCCGTGTTCTTGCGACGACTCCACGCTGCGCATCCCCATGGGCAAGACGGGTGCAATAGTGCAGCAACCCACGAGATCGCCGCTACCATCCTTGTTCGTCGAAAGAACTCCGCTTGCAGCTGACACGAGGGAGGTCGTGGAGAGCGCGGCGCGGCACGGGTGCGGTGCCGAGTCGCAGCGGGGAGCTGACACTTACCCCCACCCCTTGCCCACGGGAAAATCCACGCTGGTTTGAAAGTAAATACCCAAAAGGGAAAGGACACTTCTTTCCCTCATGGTTTGTTCTTGGACGCAATACCACAGATTGGTTTATCCATTATTGTTTGGAGTTGTGGTCGGATCGCGAATTCCAAAACAGTTCAAGTATAGACATAACAAAAATTCAACATTGCAGGGAGAAAAAGATAATTAGTCCAAGGTGCCAGGAAGTCGTCAAGATCTGAGTCAACTTCAGCTTTCAGACTTACCACAAGATGTCTTCTTCACAAACCACGGGATCGCCTCCGTAATGGATAGTTTGATGTGTTAATTGACACAAGATCATCACTTGAGAAAACGCGGGAAGATGAGCGATGTTTACATGGGACCAGCTAGAATGTATTTTCGTCTGCCAAGAGTTCACGCTGCTTCTGGCGTGACCCCTGGAGGAACATGGGTCAAGATGCGGTTAGTCTCACTTACCAGGGGTTACATCCGATGATTCATAAAATGAGAGAGATTGTGTCATCTTACTGTCAATCAAATTCCAAGGGCTTAATTATTCAGGGGAGGATTATTTGGGCCTAATAACACAATCGCAAAATTGCACTTTTGGGCATAATTATGAAATGGATCCTTTTTCTCCATGATACATGGGTATCGCCTAAAAGTTTCAAACTGTTAAGAATTAATATTTTTACTCTTTGACTACGGTATCCAATAACCGTTTGGTTAAGCGAGAGGGAGAAATGAGAGAGAGAGTGTGTGTGTGTGTGTGAGAGAGATAGAGAGGGGGGGGGATAATATGGTCAACTTATATGATTCCTATAAAGGGCGGTTTGGAGCTGACGCATAAACTATAAAACACTTTCTTTGAGCCATTTTCCATTTTGCAAGCAACTTTAAAAGAAAGGGGAAATGCGAAAGGAAAAAAAAGCCCCAAAATATATACCATACAAATTTTTATTTGCATTGCAGAACAAATTCAATAGATGCTTTCAAAACCGATCGTCAAAAGTTTTCCCCGGCTTTAGGAAAAGGGTGGGGTCCCAGAAAGAGAGAAAGAGGGGGGGGGATGGAGAGAGAGAGAGGGGGGGGGGATTTGTATGTATTGGATAAGTATATCATACAAAAATAGCACAAAACTGAGAACTTGGAGGTGATAATACGAAAGTCGGCATTTATTATTTCTGACAGAATGCCTGAGGTTATAAAGGAAGTGAAGGTGAATGGGGCAATAATACGCTATTTATTTATTTTTGACTCAATACGCTCACGAACTTGTGTATCACCTTTTAAGCATCTGAATGTTTTTGTCCCGTCTCCACTATATCTCCCCCTTTTATCCCTCTCAAGTCGATTCAGCAAATGAGAATATTTTTCTAGTTTGTTGATCCAGGAGTACTTTTATAGTTTTAAATTTTTCATTTGGAAGCTTAAGTACTACGAATTAACATTAATAGTAAATGTCGGATAAAGTTTTGTAAGTCTTTTAAACTTTTTTAGCCAGTGACTATCTGGTTTTGATCCTTTCGAGCCTGTGGAAATACGGAATATGATTATATTCTAAGCCTAAAAAAACAAAATGTGTATAATTATTAATGCTCAAATGCTCCGAAAAGTATTGAGTATGCTATTGCAAACTGGATAATAATAATTGCCTTTTTTCTGAAGAAAATAACTTATATGACAATGTCAGCACTCGTGCCTTTAAATATTTTTCCATGTCTTCCTTAGAAAAAAGTCGCCTTTTTGTATTAAGATATAAGTTGTAAAACACGCATTATTTTCTCTCCGAGATGAGGGATTTACATTTGGTGATCCAATTAATGCTTAAACATGTGTAGCAGTAAGACAATAGACGAACTCGTCTTAAAAAAGTTTGTACGTTCAAAAGTATTGAAGTTTATAAATTATTCAAGACTTATAAAGTCGATACGCCTTTCAATGGCGTGTTCATATCGTTTTTTAATTGTATATCTTGGAACTCTGTATACATGTAAACAATATACACAATATTTTTTGCCTAATACACGAAGGTGAAAACTTCACTGATTTGTACTTTTAATGTGTTTATAATGTCTGTACTAACTATTGCACATAGTTCGTTTCGTTAAGATAATTTATGTAAAGTGTAATGTCAGATATTTGTTGGACACCTGTGTGAGTCGAGGACCAAAATGTGTCCGCTTAATTTATATCAAATCATATTGCTTTGTATAGATATTGTATATATGTAAAAATATATTCTTGCTTGAATCTTATTTAAAATATTTATTTATATAGAGAAGAGGAGAAGCTGACTGTTATGCATTAATGGTGAATAGAGATGTAATTATAGCAATAATCATTTGTTATCTTTTATGAAGCAAAGTGCATCAAGATGTGAGTTAATCACCTGCAAACAAAATTGGGCAGTTTCCTTTAACCCATTGACTACGGGAACCGGATGGCTCCTGTGTATTAAGCCTATGAGAGTTAAAGAATTCAGTAGTTAACGGGTTAAGTCAAAAATACCAAGAGGCCTTTGTTTTGTTCATTATAGTTTCTTTTATGAGTGAACATAAGCTAAAGATTTTCATCTTTGTATTTTAAAACTTTCATTTAAATCTAGTTCAATATGTTTGTATTCAGAATTCTTTGGTTTGATGGCAAACGACAGAAATTACTTCCAAACAAAAAATAATAAAATTAGGGAGTTCATTCACTCATATTGGACTTTATTCCTTTGCCATGAACTTAATCTTAGCGACACAAAGGTATTAGAAAAAAAATATATACAATGTGTGTTAAAACAACCATACATGAAATGTTTACTGCATTACCAAAACTGGAGGCAAAAGTCTACATTTGTTTCCTTAATGTATCAGTCGACAACTCATTTTCCGTCCACTTTTCTGCAAATATGCACAATTTGAAAAAAGGTCTTCCATTTTCAGAACTTTTCTTGCAAAAACTTCTTAATTTTTTGCTCGGTATTCAAGTCCGCCAGCATCATTTTCTGGTAAATGGTTTGTCCCCATTTCATAAAACATGATATTGCCTTAAAGAATCAGTTATTTCACCTATTTTTCGCTCAGATTTATTTATATGAAACAACTTTATCATTAAATGAAATGTGCTATTTATGAAATATTTTGAACCATTTTCAATAAAATATAGTTGTACATTGGAAATATAAGACAGTGTGTATCATCCGTTTCTGCAAAATGGATTTACCTATAAATGTTATGAAAGAAAGAAGAAAACTGAGAGGGTGATATTATTTGAGCGAGGAGGGGGGGGGGGGGGAAGAGAGATGTGGGAGAGAAAGAGAAATAGGGAGGATAGAGAAAAGAGACAGTGAGAGCCTAAGAGAAGGTAGTCTAGTTCTGGACGTTTTTAATTATTTTGTCCGTAAAACCATGAAGCTACAAACCCCGTGTGTGTGCACCCAACGTGTGTGTGCACCCAACGTAGAGCAGTGCGAAGTCCACTGATTCACTCTCCCAACAACTTCACTTCGCACTGCTCTACGTTGGGTGCACACACACGGGGTTTGTAGCTTCATGGTTTTACGGAAAAAATAATTAAAAACGTCCAGAACTAGACTAAAGAGAAGGCAGAACGAAAGAGAGAGAGAGAGAGAGAGAGAGGGGGGGGGGGGGGAGAGGAGAGAGGGAAGAGAAGAGATCAGGGGAGCATTTCATCAAGCGTTTTGTAAGTGATTTCTACCGACAAATTTGCTCTCAGCCAATCAGATGCAAGGATTTCAGTAGCTTATAACAGTTGTCGGTAAAAATCACTGACAAAACACTTGATGAAACGCTCCCCAGGAGAGGAGGAAGAGAGAGGGAAGAAAGGTGTGAGTGTGGGAGAGTGGAATAGAGGTTGTATATAAGGATGGATGTATAAAAACAATGAAGGAAAGGGTTTCTTCAAGCTAGATACAAAATGAACAAAAAAGAAGAAGCTGTAGACAAACAGGAGAAACAGAGGAAGAGAGAGAGGGGGGGGGGGCTAGGTGAGAGGGGGATCATGGTGAATCAAATCAAATCAAATCAATTGCAATGAAAAGAGAAAGTTAACTTATATTTTGATGTTGTTTTACTGGACATTTCACACATGGTTATATGAGCATGTATGCAACATGATCACATTAAATGTAAAATTCTGAACAATGAAAATAAGAGATTGCAATCAATCAAATGAACAATGACCAAGTATATAATTCAAGTTAATAATCAGGTCATTTTCTTTCAGTTGAAATAAAAAAAAACACCTATTTTAACTGACAGGTCATTTCAAATCTTTTTTCTTTACTTTTTAAACCATTGCCTCTCTTGAGAAAGTTAAAAAAAACCCCCCAAAACAGGGTCTCTCTCTCTCTCTCTCTCTCTCTCTCTCTCTCTCTCTCTCTTTCTCTCTTTCTCTCTTTCTCTCTCCCTCTCTCTCTCTCTCGAAAGGTGGTGACCCAACTAAGACCCCCTCTTTATGGAGCTGAAAATCGGACGTCTCATTTCGATTTTTATTCTATCATCCCCCGCTTGAAAGGCGATTCTCGATTTCAACCACACTAGGGCAATAAAGAGTTATGACTTCAGTGTTTATTCACCGAAAAGCTAAAAATACAGAGGTGTGAAATCGGATCGAGACTTTCTAAAAGCCATGCTTTCCGGGCCATAGTCAAGTTCAAGATCATATTCTTTCCTTAATCTGACCACGATCGAAGCACTCAAGTTCCGTAAATGCAGCAAATTATGGAAAAATAAATCAACATCCAGGATTAAATTGCACAGGTGTGTTCACAAGAGCCATTAAATCACTGCTTGTGTTTACACGAGTCCGTAACTACAAATTCAGTGTGTCCACCGCGCCGTCAGCAAACGAAATGATGCAAAATTGCAATGGCGCACACCGCGCCAAGAACAGAAGGGTTTTCGAGTGAGAGAGGGACCGGAATTAGATTCGCCAAAAATTCGAAAAGTGTAAATTAAACTTGACAACATCAATCCGCTTTGGAAGTTTGCCTGCGCGTGATTTTATTATTTTTCCTACCTTTTTGTGTATTTTTTGCTTGCCATATCAACCAGAATCGTCTGCACCCGATTGAAACTGACAAGCCGCTCGAATTTCGACAAATGTTATTTGGGAATTATTGAGTAATCTTGTAGGCTGGATGAAATGATCAGAAATTCAAGCGCAGTATCCAATTCCTTCATTTCAACCAAGTGCTTTTCTTATTCGATTTCCGACAAGTACATGATTTTTTTTAATTTTCACTCTTGCACGTCACATAAAACTGATTATGATAGAGTCTTTTTTGTACTTTGTCTGTACTGTATAGCACACTGTCAATCAACACTGGCCTTGACATTGACCATGGCATATAGACATAAAAAATGAAAACACGTGAAAATCACGTGATTAAGACCTCATGATATTCGACGAATAGAAAGGGGGGGGGGACTCCATTTCTTCTACTTAATTGCTATCATCTTTCTTCCCCTTTTCAACATTGTTTCAGATAAATTTTATCGTTCAAGTATGTTTTGATTTTATTTGAACTTGATTCATTCCTAATTATCATGAATGAGTGTTAAATATATTCATACATGTATGCTTTGATCCCGATTGACTGAAGTTATAGACAGACATTGATTCGAGAAGTTAGAAAAGGTAAGCAGCATAGATTTCATACAGCATCTTAAAAATTCATTAAGATAAACTCTACATGTAACTTTACTCTCTCGTATATCCATCTATGTTGATGAATATTATGAATATGTCTGTCTGTAAACAGTGCAGTTATCTTTCATTCATCTTCTGAGAATGATCTAAAATTGATCCCTTCTCTCTTGCCCTCTCTCCCCTCTCTCTCTCTCTCTCTCTCCCTCTCCCTCTCTCTTTCTCCATCCCTTTCTCTTTCCCTCTCTCTCTCTCTTTCTCTCTCTCGCTCTCTCTCTAATTATTCTTATATAAGTAATAATACCCAATGGCGTAGCTAGAGGGGAAAAAGAGTCATGTGCCCATCATCGAATGGCGAAAGGGGGGGGGGGGGAGAGATAAAGAAAGAAAGGAAGAGGTGCAAGGCAACAACAAAAATGAAGATGATGGCACAACTTTCCACAATCTCATCCTACTCGACGGCCTTCTTCTTTGGAATTCCATTTACCCTATAAGACCGCCCCCCCCCCCCCCCGAACCCAGTGTCCCCTCCATCGCTGGATTCACTCTACGCTAATGACCCTACCCACAATTTCCTCTCAATTTTTTTTTTCTCTCTCTCTCTCTCTTTCCCTCTCTTCCTCTCTCTTCCTCTCTCTCTCTATACCTCTCTTTCTCTCTCTCTCTCTCTTTCTTTCTCTAATTCTTTCATCCGTCACATTACCATCCTCCCTCATCATCCTCTCTCTCCAATGTATCGTCACAATCTTACTATTTAAAAGTTTGGCTTTCATTCATGATCATACGCCTACATGCACAGACGGGTCTCCAAAAGGTTTAGGATATAATAAGTACAAGCTTTATTCTCAATAATGACTGTAAGTGACTCAACAAAAGTTTGCATGATACACGACTTCTTCTATTCTTTATGTAGCTACACTTCGACGGTATGTAGGCATGGTAGGGGGGTACGTCATAATTAGTCACAAAGAAAGAGGCGGCGCTGAATGGAGTCGTGACCCCCTACCTCATCCCACTTAGATTTTCTCTTGGCAAACCCATAACTTTTGTCGGTTTATTAGTGTTATAGGACCTTTCCTACCATTGTCGGCAAATTTAGTTCGGCAATTACCCGTCCCAATTCAAATCGTTTTATCCACGCCCCTGCGTGAGAATGAAGCAAAAACTGAAGTAGTGCCAACATTATCTCCCTGACAAATGCACGCATTTACATGAACATGATCATATTGATATTGATACATACATAAATTTTCTACCTAGTTTGACCATTTTGACATCTATTCATTTCTGCATACTCATTCCTCAGATTTCGCTATTTCTCCCCTCTCTCTTTCTCTCTGTCGATTCAGCTTCACTAAAGCCCCGTCTTAACAAACACTTTTTAAAACGCCTCGACCGGGTTGATACCGGGTTAGATTTCTTTACCCCTTCCTGTTAAGCCGCTGCTACTGAGGTGTTGACCGGAATCTACCCGGTATAATTTTGCCAAAATTTGACTAGGTCCAACGAGGGTAAAATCACGACTCTACCCCTGCTAATTCCGGACATCCGTTCTGTTAAGCCGCTCTCGGGGTAGTTTCTGACCGGACAGCTCGACATTGCGCAAAGCTCGAACTCGATTCTCGTGAAATATCACATTCCCCGCGTTTTGAATCTCCCGCGCGCGCGACAGGAAGTCATGCAGTTCTATACGTTACTATGGGAACCTACCCGGTTAGGTTTTCAGCGAACGTCTGTTAAGACGGCGCGCCGGGGTGGACCACCCGTGGTTTTATCACCTGCTGCCCCGCTTTTTTAACCCGGCATCAGTCCCGGCTCCGTCCGGACGCGGTCTATTAAAACGGGGCTTAAGTTTGAACATTTTAAATCATCACCCAAAGCATTAAAATGAATGAACAAAAATAAAAAATCAAAGCTTGTATGACAACCACCCACAGGACTAGTTTAACAAATAATCCCCACCTCGGGAAATTACTCCGGGACAACTAACCCAGGACAATTACAACTCAAAGAGGGCTAACCTAGCATACTTGTAAAAAACATAGCGTAAAAACTAACCCTAGAATATCATTCCCAAAAGCATTATTATATAAATACGAAACCATTTCCAAAGTTTATGAGACAACTATCCCAGTAAAACTGCCATCCGACCAATACCTCAACAAAATTCCGGATAACTACCTCATAATACTTTACATCCAGAACAATGACTCCCTTAGGACAACTACAAACCGGACAACATTTACTGGGAGTAATTGTCCTAGGGTTAGCTGCTCGGTGCTAGTTATTCGACTGTAGTTGTCCTAGGGGGTAGTTGTCCCTATCGAAAAGTTTTCTGGGGTAAATGACGACCGGGGGTAGTTATCTTAGTTGTCCAGACAAATATACATTAACATGATTAATGTTTTCAAGGTCTATGGCATAAACAGTGCACTAGGCACAATTCTGAAGTCTAAGATTGCACATCATTTATGGAGAGTGTTGTCAAGGTTATCACTTTCATTTCCATTCTAACAAATGGCTCACCACAACGAATCCGTCATGAGCAATAACTATGTTTTTCTTCCTTTTAAAAAGTTATACATGTAATATTTCATGTAAATAGGCCCTTTTCAAGTTCCCTAGCATTCTAGATGCATTTAAATCAAAATGGTCAATGTATTATATATCTGCTTCATTTGTACACACCCTCTGACTATATGTAGTTTCTACAGATTCATTCCAATTAATAAAATTTGATGACGTCATCTAACATGTGACGTCATGTGACGTGTGAGATGATGTCGCTCTCTGAACGTCTCCCTACACACATTACACCGCAGGGTCTTCTCGTCACCACCCTTTCCCCCTCCGTGCTCTTCACCGGTTCTCAAGACGTCACCATCGCTGCCGGTTGCAACACCATCAGCTGGACTGCTGCCACTTGTGGCAGGGTTGTCCCTTCTATGGTAGGTTCGCATGTGGTAGACAAGATCACTTGTCATGCGGAAACTCGTCTTACATCGTGCGCACCAGTTCTCGGATGGCATACTGAGCATCCCGAGGGAGGGAGGTTGCAAGATGGGTGGCGCAGCAGCGAGCATCAACCCAGGCAGCGCCATGTATGGTGGAAAGTTATTTGGGGCGCTCACGTGGCTGCTGCTATTGTTGGTGGTGCCGAGGTATCGTCCGAATGGCAAAAACGCGTTTTCGACATACCGCGCATGATCTTGCGTGCGTTTCATGCTGTTCAAATTACTGTCTACCCTCCCTTCAAAAAGGCTTTGTCGGAGTGAATTGTAGGGTCCCAAGCGCAGGGCCTCTGGCGGTGTTTGGTTGGCACCGCTGGCGGCAAGTTGCGCTAAAGTAAGATGCCGGGTTCGAGATTCCTGTAGCGGTTGAATGATGGGCTGAGTCGGGTTAAGGATGGTGCCTTTGTTTCCGACATCTAATCCACTTCCCCCGTCCCTGCCTTCTCCATCGGCACCGACATCAATCTCGCTCAGTCCTGCGAAGGGCTTTCCAATCTTTGGCCGGAAGCCAGTGCGTCCGTAGAGCTGCTCGTTAAGCAACCGCGGCCGAAGCGGGAGATGCTGTGGGCTGAACGCAGTCGATGCCTTCTCCTTACAGACCTCGCGAAATGCACTCTTTGTTACGGGGAGCTCCCGATGGGCCCACGGGAAACGCTGCTTGAACAGTCGCATAAGGCTGCCTTCCGATTCTCTAGCTCTCTGCAAGAAACTATCTGGATGATATATCCCCTCGAACCGACCTGATCCGCTCAGAGCTGATCGTCTGCTCATGCGCGTAGCTGAATCCGCGTCTGGGCGATCATTCATCGCACGCGGTGAAAGAAGTGGCGATGGCAAACCGTCCAAGCCGTGCTGCGTCGAAGAGATTGCCATGTGCGGCGACTTGACAAGTGAACGTTCTTTTTCCACTTTGTTTTGCCTGTCTGTAGATATGATGGTGCGTTCTGTTGAATCTGGGGAACATGCCGCTTCCTTTTCGCTTTCGGTACGGCGACTCTTTGTCAGAATTTCGTCGTTGTCTCTACCTTCGCTTTTTCGTTTCAACGAGCTTATCGTCTGTGTGTTGATTTCCAAGTCAGATGACTTCATATTGTCGGCAGTCCCTCTCGTTTGAATGGTAGACAATCAAGATGGCGTAGATATGATATGAAGAGATAACCTGTAGAACATGAAGAGGGGGAAAGGGAATAGCATAAATATGATTTATATTTGTCATATATATCATATGCATATTTGAAACTTATCAAATGCACAAATCATCTCCACATTTGAAATTTTGTGATGACAAAGCTTTCATCTAAATGCACTTCGTTATTTTGAAAAATTTATTATGATTAAATATTTATAAACACAGCATTGTATGTATATTTCGATAAAAAGGTATATATCGTCAAAAGTACAGATAATTGCCGTGAACGATAACAGTTCACTTTAGACCTACGTGAATAATTTTTCAAACAGGTTTTAAAGATCAAATGAGATGAAAATTGCTCATATTTGTATAAGTACTAAAGGTATAAGCCTAATCCCTAATTCACCATCCCCAAGATCGCCAGAGTTATTTCACATTTGGGTGACGAAAAAAATATATTTGGGTGACGGAAACGGCATTTAGGGGACGAACATGTATATGGGTGACGAAATAACTTTCAAAACATCTTTGATGATTAATTGAAAAAAGTAATGCTTATTTATATCTCAGCAACCCCCCCCCCCCCATTTTTAAAAGATTAAATCCTTGATCCGCCCATGATATAGACCACCCTGTCACACTTTCTTCTTATTCATAGAGAGTGAGAGGGGACATTCTATCCCATGTTGTAGCTACATGGGAGCCTATTCGAACGGCGAAACAAAAATGAGAGAAAGAGATAAAGGAAGGGAGAGAAGAAAGGCGACGTGAATAAAATGTGATACGACATCTTGCCACAAAATCTCTCTTTTCACCCCAAGTTCGTTGGTCCCCCTCCCCATGCCTGACACCAGTGCCCCCCCCCCCTCCTCCCCCCCCCCCCCCCCCCCATGGCTGGATCTAAGATCCGTAACTGTTTCAAACTACTCCAGCCTAGACTCGCTTTAATATACCCATTTCAGTGGCAGGAGAATTTCACCAGAAAACTTATTCAAAATGAACGGTAAACTCTTCATATAGACTCTCGAAAGATACTTCATTACAACTGTTACAACCTGTGAGATACTGAGTAAGCTATTGCCTAAGTTGTTTTTATCTTTTTAGACATGTTAAAGAAATGATAATGAGACTCTTGTTTCTACAACAGGTGGAGTGTAGAGAAGATTTACATGTCTTCCCATAAGAATAGGGGATCAATTTGCTTGCAAAAAGAAGGTTGACTTTTTCGTGAACCTCTCTCATCCTGTGCTGTTAAATGGTTTGAAATATATCGTTTTTCAGTGCAAACATAGGAATAAAGGATGACGTCATAATGAAATAATAACAAATCACAACAAAAAGAAAAATGTTCCATTGCATCGCATTTATCAGTGACATAGCGTTGGTTCAGTTCACAAGAGGAGGAGGCGGGGAGATTTTATGTCATTGAGCTGGATCAAGTGAATACAGAGAGAGTGACACGATAAATCGCTCTTTATCCGTCTTACCCCCCCCCCCCCCCCCCCCCGCCACGGCCCCCTCCCGTTTCTCTCTCTCTCCTTCTTCTTTTTTTTTTTTTTGGTGGGGGGGGGGGGGTGCGCCTTTTACTGGAAGGGGGTGCGCTTTTATATAAATTGTCAGGAATCAGGAGAAATTGAATCGTATAAAGCTGACATTCGTGTATTTTAGCGGGAAAGCCCTCATTTTTCTCCCCGTAAAACAAACATGACAAAGACGTCTGGCCAATAACTTGAAAAACCCTGTTTTAGTCATCAGTTTTACTAACATGATACAAGCCTTGATTTATACTCCTCCTTGGGTTGATAAATTTCGTATCCGATTGAGAAGTATACCCCGAGGATTTCACTTCCACGTTTTACCCTTACCCTTTGTACTTTTCAAATTCAACTGTAATTCGTTAGAATCCGCGGATGCGATACGGAGCAATTTTGGACGCACAAAAGGGTTTGGCTTTTTAATCTTTTCCTTGAGGCTAGTTGAATACAAACGATTGATCACGGTTAATAACAGGATTTGCAAATATTTTGCAACTATTGTTTATCTCCTAAGTTCTATAAAGTATTAGTAGTGAATCGAAAGTTTTCTTGATCCAAATAAATGCAACAATAAAGGTTGTTTTATGAAGATAATTTTGGAGATTATGTCCCCATTCCGTGTCTCCCAAAAAAGTCGATACCTAGTGATTCGGTGTCCAATCATTTAATTCCCCAATATTTTTCTTTCTCTCTTCTTATGCAATAAATATGAGTTGTGATATTTTATACCTCCTATTGATGTGATGTAATCTGAAGGCAACAACATTTCGTGGAAACCGTTCCTCTATAATGAGAGGCCTTTAAATTATCTTTATTCTAGTTCTCCTAGAATATGCCTACTCTTTGATATTTCCTCGCCTAAAAAGTTTTGAATTTGAAGTTCACTTCCCTTTTAAGTTCCATCTTCTGAATGGGTCCGACAATGAGATATTTAACTCATTTTCATAACCCTTTCCTGAACTGCGCAATACATCTACGAATTAGATGGGGGTGAGAAGGTGAACGCCTGGCGAACAAATAAGAAAATCTTTTAACCTATTGAATTTGCTTTTTCAATCCGGAATTCTTTTATGTGGAAAGTGAAGCCATTAATTTCTTGATACTTCTTTCTTTTATTATTTTTCCGCTCTCGGTTCTCACGCATGTTCCCCAGTGTACCGATATATGGCGTACATTCATTCATTTATTCGTTATATGTAACAAAAAGGTCGTGGCAGTCATTCATTCATCCAGCCAGCCATTCATTCATCAATCGTTTCATTCATCCATCTACCACTAACTCTCACTGGAGTCGGTTGCCCAATCTTTTCCCCCTAAATCGTGCCTAATCATAGCAAAGTTTTCATTATCCCGGCTCGGTCAAGTTCAGGAGGTCGCCCATGGCTGATCTGATTTCTACTCAACCTTCAAACAATCGTCCCTATTCTCTTGGGACATTTCTTTTTCTTCCCTTTTTCACGAAAAAAATTCTTAGGGGGAAACCGCCAGGAGGACAAAATGTGCCGGAAGGGGGACCGGGGATAAACAACCACATAACAACTTTCCTTCTCATTTGCAAATATGGCAAGTTTGGTTAGAATAAAACTACTCGCATCATTCAAATCATTATTCCTTTGGGGAAAAATCTATGGAGAAGTTCCTTTTAACCGATGCCCCAGTTGTGTAATTGACATTTCTACCTTCCACATTATTCATTATTAACTTATTTTTATATTCAATGTATGATCATGATGCAAAAAATGATTTGTAAGGTTATTTATTCATAAATCCAGCACTTTCAAGACCTCTGCAAGTCAGTTTCACTGTATAACAACCCCGTCAGAAAATATATCTCCCGCATATACCTCTATCAGAATGAAATACAACCCCATTTCGAGGGACTAAGAGCCCAATATAATCTGCATGACGAGATTTTGTTCGCTCTGTTGATTTTCAACTGTAATTTCACGGGCCGTGTATTATCATACTTTCACTATACTTATTTGAATCACCTAAAATATATTTGTCAACAAGTCGAATAAGATGACTGACGGAAAAGCTGTCAGAATAGTGTTATTGACTTATCACAGAGAATGAGGAATTTTCCTCGTGTAAGAAATAAAACCATGATCATTTTACTATCAATAGCATTAAATATGTCATAGATCACTGTAGATATAAATGATTTAAAAAAACAGGACATAAAATATGTCCTTGCGGAACGCCTCGTTTGAATAATCGCAAACACTCAAGCTCCTGAGATTTCTACTATGTTCTCTACAAAAATTACTTTTTGACCATTTTGTAGACCTTCCTAATAATACAGACTAAACATACATATTCCAAAGACCATTTTTTTTTTCATGATGAATTTCACACATCATCTCTCTTTCTTCCAATGCAGACAATATTATATCCCAAAACAAAACTTGTAGGAAACAAAGCAACACAAAAACCCTCAGATGAAAGAAGAGTTCTGGGTAGGTGAGGATAGTGGTAGATATCATGTGGAGAGCAGTTGCTAGCGCCTAAATTCCCCGGGACGACCTTGGCGTCAAGATGCAGACGACCAAATTTATGTCTAATTTTCACATCTGTCCGTTCGCGCCATGGGTCGTATATTAGCTAATACACAACTCTCAAGTTCAGCCACTTTTATTTTTCTTCAACTAAAAATGCAGACGAGCTTCTTCCTTTTTATTGAACCCAAACATTTCAGAATCAATAAAACGTCTTGGTAAAGAACAAGCCAATGGAAAGCCTTTGATAGTATACTACCATATCTATTTTTACATGTATAAAAATATATAAACAGTCTAGTTCAGGTATTTTCACTTAAAGGCTTGGTTAAATGCACAACTACTAATTATAAATGGAGTCCGAAGTATCGCTCAGACGTTTCGAATAGGTAATCATTTTATTTTGTTTTTCTTCATGATATAATAGAGAGGAATACCAGTATTTCTCCATCACAATTATCGCACCTGTCTGCACACGCAACGAATTCATTATAAAGAAATGCTTAACACTTGCTCGACGACATTTGATAAAAAGGATGTCGTTTGAAGACATGCAAACATTCAAAGTTTTAGGCAACCTCGAAGTTTTACATCTGCTGATTCTGTGCCTCGGGCTAATCTCAAGCCTCAAGGTTTTGAAAGATTATCTTTTGATAAATTTCTTCTTGAACTTCTACAGAATGCTGCTCGCAGCTACCAAATAATGAGACTTTTAACAGCTGCTAAAATTGAGGAAGACATGAGGACTAATAACAAAGCTTTGATAGAATATGATATCTGACCCAACTACACGACGTGACAGTTTTTACTACCATAATATTTTTCAACAATATTACACCAGACGGACGAATTGGATGTGTCATTTATATCCAGTATCTGCAACGATGAACAAATATCGATGGTTATTTAATGAAATCTGATCTGTAACCAGTCAATATATATAATAAACAAAACTCCTTTATGTACGATATATTTTGATATTCCAAATGCTTGATTGTCGTTTGAAAGCGCTCATCTATCCCCAGTGATTCCAGACTACTTAATTATACTCGAATTCATGACCAAAAGATGGCGCTAGTTAAGAACTGATCACTGTATTAATGTGATTCAGAAGGGAGGTACATAATTTTAGAAGTGAACGTACAAAAAATAAGATATATTCTTTGTAATGTATATTTTCCAGTTCGAGATAAACAGCAGGAACAGATTGATTTTCTAAATCATTTAAGTGTCCGCCTTAATGACTTCAATGTAAACAAATCTCTTTTGATAGTTGGTGGGGATTTTAATATGATTCGGAATTTTGACTTAGATATCTCAAGTAAGGGGAGTATTAAAGGTCATACTTTCAATTTAGAATTTGAGGATTTCCTTGGAAGGTTTGATATAACGGATATTTGGAGGAAGAGAAACCCAGACAAGATTCAGTTTACCTACAGGCAAAATAACCCTTTAATTCAAAGTAGGTTAGACTATTGGATTATTTCAAATGAACTAGATAAACAAATTTCTGAGTGCAATATTATACCCTCTATAGCTCCTGATCACTCTGCTATTCTTCTAAGTCTGTTTTGGGGTGATAAAGTTTTTCGAAAAATAGGTCCATCTTACTGGAAGTTTAATAATAGTCTGTGTCTAGATGTAGAATATGTTCAATATATGAAAGCAGAAATTAAATCTTTTGTAGATCAAGGGAAGAAAGACATTACAGATTCAAGAGTCCTGTGGGATTTCGTTAAAATGAATATTCGTGAAAAAACCAAGAAATATTCCAAAGCTAAGGCACAGGAAACGAAGGAAAAATTAAGAAAATTACAGATAGATATTCAGAAGCTGGAAGATTTACTGGTTATTTCTCCAAATGATGATATTTTACAGAATTTAGAGTTAAAGAGAAATGATTTAAAAAAGATATATAATCAGACAGTAGTCGGGTTAAAAGTTAGATCGCGTGCAAAATGGTTTGAAGAAAGTGAAATCAATGAAAATTACTTTAAACAGCTGTTGGCATCAAATCAGAGAAAAACATTTATAGACAAACTGAAATTAGAAGGCAGAAATGAGGAAATAACTGATCCGAAAGAAATTTTAACAGAAATTAGACATTTTTACCATAACTTATACTCAGAGCATGATGGAACGGGTAGGACGGATGGTTATTTTTGTGACATCTCCCCTTTGAAAATTAGTGAAGCTAGTAAGAAATTATGTGATGATAAAATTACGATTGGTGAATGTACTTCAATATTAAAAAAAATGTCTTTAAACAAATCTCCTGGAAATGACGGTCTGTCAGTGGAATTTTATCGCACCTTCTGGCCTGATATAGGGAACCTTGTTTTAGATTCATTTAATACCTCTTTTGAGAAAGGTGAACTGTCTACCACACAGAAACAGGGTGTTATAACTATAATTAAAAAAGAAGATAAAAACCCTTTATATATTCGTAATTACAGACCAATTACCCTTCTAAATGTTGACTATAAACTATTGTCTAAAGTTTTGGCTGAGAGAATAAAGAAGGTCATAGAAGAGGTGATACATGTAGATCAGGTGGGTTTTCTGCCTGGTAGGAATATTGGAGAAGCTGTAAGAATTATTGATGATGTTATATTTTACACAAAGATATACAATGTACAAGGGTTTTTTGTAACAATTGATTTTGAGAAAGCTTTCGACACCGTTTCACACTCATATATGAAAGTATTAATTAAAAAATATGGTCTTGGTTCATATTTTTGTAGATGGATAGAAATATTGTATAATAATGTAGTTAGCTGTGTCATGAATGGGGGTTTTTCCACAGGTTATTTTGAAATAGGTAGGGGTGTAAGACAAGGAGATCCTTTGTCTCCATATTTATTTTTGTTAATCATAGAAACATTAGCATCGGTTATTAGGAATGAACAAAACTTGAAGGGTATTACAATAGGCAATATAGAAATGAAGTTAGTAATGTATGCAGACGATTGCTCCATTTTTTTGAAAGATACAGAAGATATGAAAATCTTAGAAAAAATAATGGATTCCTTCTCCCAAGTATCTGGTTTGAAAATTAATAAGGACAAAACACATATTATGAAGTTGGGTTCTTCTGGTCAAAGTAATGATGATTTTTCCAGTATTACGTTGGGTAAGATGGTTTCATTTGTTAAAGTACTAGGGGTATACTTTTCCTTAGATATTAATGTTAAAGAAGAAATGAATTATAAAGAAATACTGAGCAAAATAAAAAGATTGTTAGGGTGGTGGAAGCAAAGAGATCTAACACTTTTTGGGAAAATTCAATTAGTAAAAGTTATTGCAATTTCTAAATTATTATATGTGTCTTCTATAATGACAGTACCATCATGGGTTTTTAAGGAAATGGAGGTAATCTGTTTTAATTTTATATGGAATGGCCACGATAAAATAAAAAGGAATATTTTATATATGAACTATGACACCGGGGTTTAAAAATGTTGAACTTTAAGTATATGGTTTGCGCTCAACGTGTAATGTGGATTAAGAGACTTCTTTATGGCAATAATAACATGAAATGGAAACAGTTTTTTGATTATACATTTAAAAAGGTAGGGGGAAGGTTGATATTTCTCTGCAATTACAATTGCAATTCCATTAATATTAAAGTACCCGATCTCTACTTGGAATTTTTGAATATCTGGAATTATTTACAAGAGAAACAATTTATTGTCAAAGAAACACATGATGAAAATCAAATTATCTTTAACAATACTCTTATTAAAGGTAGGATTTTTCATTTTAATGAAAAAATATTTGATGCTAACATTTTTCAAGTGAAACATCTGATTGACGCAGAAGGTAATATCAGATCAGGGGATTATTTTATAAGGAAAGGTCTAAATGTAGACGATATATTTTTCCTTAATGATGTATATACTAAGTTACCAGTTTCTTGGAAGGTGAAAAGAAGAAAAGATGATACTTTGAATGACACTCTTGACTTTTCCAACATTTATTTTAATATTAACAAAAGAGTCTACTCCTTTGAGTCTCTGTCTTCCAAAATGCTCTACAACATTTTTATTGGTACATTACAGGATTCCTTTGTTTTTAAACATCCAGAGGTATTAGCTTTAAATCTGGATAAGTCAGCTGTAGCAACATGTTTTTCAATTCCCAGATTTTGTACTCTAGATTGGAAGTTAAGGGAATTTCAGTACAAGCTTTTACATAGCGTTGTATTTTGTAATGATAAACTATACGCATTTGGACTAACTCAATCAAATTTATGCTCATTTTGTAAAAAAGATATAGAAACATATTGCCATGTCTTCTTTAAATGTAAAGAAGTGTCAAGTATATGGAAGGAGGTGGGAAATGAATTAAAAATGTTTCAGCTACTTAATCTACAATGGATTGATGTGTTACTGGGCTTTAGAGTTGATATGAAAGACAATATATTACTTAATCATGTACTGATTATGGTCAAATATATGATTTACAATAGTCGTAAAAATGGAAGGGTTCCTACTAGTAAAGATATATGTAAGGCTGTAAAGAACTCCGAAAAAATTGAATATGAAAAGGCAAGAATAAAGGACAAACTAACACTACATTTTAAAAAATGGGAAAATTTCACTCCTTAAAAGGAGTGAGGCGTATTATATTAGACATATGCATGTTTGTGTATGTGTGTATGTATATGTATGTGTATATGTGTATATGTATATGTATATATATATATATATATAATATATATATATGTATGTATATGTATGTGTATGTGTATATGTGTATATGTATGTATATGTTTATTTAATTTAATATCTATATATCTACTTATATGATTATTTCTATATTTAAAAAAAATAATTATTGGAATTATTATTATTACTATTATTGTTGTTGTTTTTGTTATTATTATTAATAATAATAGTAATAATAATGATAAATGTCTTCATTTATGTCTTCTTCTCCTCCTCACTCCCTCACTTTCTCATTGATCCAACCACTTAATTGTTAGTATTGTGTTTTTATTATTGCAACAGTATGGTTACAGAACTCCACTGATATAAGAAATACTATATAATAAATAATGTTAAATAAAATCGAAGAATTGAAAATGCACTGCATGTAGTTTATCCTATATAAAGATGACAGTTTGACTTATCATGTATACTATGGGTTATAAAGCAGCACCTTCACCTTTTTTCTTATCTATCTTTTAAAATCTTTATTCAGATTGCAGATTTTGCATTGTATTATTTGTTTCGGATTGAATTATGTATTGTGTTTACAATGTATGAAAAAATAATGTATCTCTGTACAATTTTCTCGTCTGAATATCTGAATAAAGGCAAAAAAGCATTTAAAAAAAAAAAAAAAATTAATCATTCATTCTAATGTCATGAATGCGTTTCGTAGTTCTCCATGACCAATCCGTGGATAAATACCGAAATTTCGACAATGCATAGCATTAGAGATACATAATACGCAAGGTGATGCTATGATCATGATGATAAGTAGTTCTCCGTCCTTATCTGAAAGGAAAAGGGGTAATTGCTGCACTATTTGGAGTTGGGCAGCGTATTAAAATGATCAGCAACCCGATAGCCTGCGGCAGGTTCACGGTGATGGGTATATTAAATATTGCAATATGATATGCAACACAAAAAAGAGGGTTAATTCTGTTCTCCCCTAAAATATCCCCTCCTCTATAATTCTCCTACATATACTGTTACTCCTTGACAGCTTATTTTCTCATTCTTTCAATCAAGGTGCCATCTTTCGTTGCAATTCTACCATTATCAAGTTTGACAGGCTTAAAGGTTTTGCACTTTTCAAGGACAGAGGTAGGCCCGAGGCTGGAAAGCAGAGACTAGATGAATCTAGGCCCTACCAATAAAGGTTTCATATTTGTCATGGCCTGAGCATTCAGTCATTCTAAGATGGACATACCACTAGGCTGATACAAAACAAATATTACCTGATCTCAACCGTACTAATGAATTAATTGGGGAATATCAAGACTATTGTAAGTTTTAACATGTCGCCGAATGCAGGATTTTGATATGTGGTTTCGCGGGTCAAGTACTGAAGTTGCGAAATTGATACTGAATTGAGACTTATCTTCCTTTTAAGGTTGAGGGCGGGGGATCTCTTGAAAGAAAAACAAGGGGAGTACTTCCTTGTGAATATTTTGAAAAGTGCAAGTTGACATTGGGTCTACTGGCCAGACAAGACAAGAGAAACACTCATCTCAAAAGAATTTTTCTCCAAACCTTGCACTTTTGAAGGCCATAAAACGCCTAAAGCTAAGTTCGAGGGGCGAAGAAATTGGAAAATTGATTTTAAAATTTGAGGGATACATAGCCGCCGGCGCCCTAGAGTGTCATATAAATTGGTGTCTATATGAGTTTTGCTAAGCCGGTAAATAGATTATATTATCATCTTCTTCTTCTCCTATTTCTCTTTCATATTCAAAGGTATCTTTGTTTTTATTTTATTCCTCCATTGATCTTCTTTTCGTTTCTTCTATATCTATTTTCTCCCCCCCCCCCCCCCCCCCCCCCCATTCTTCATAATCAGGGAAATAATGAAATGTGGGACTTTTTTATTTTACTATAAATTCTATACTTCTTCTCTCTATCGTTTATCATTTCCACTTACTTTTTCCTTTTCTTCTTAGTTTTGGCTTCCACTTTTCTTTCCTTCTTTTTTATCATATTTCTAATCCTTCATTGTCTTCATTTCTTCTTTCTAATCATAAACCTGTTCCTTCTTTTACAATTTTGTTCATTTCATACTCCTCTTCTTTTTGATCTTGAAGCTCTCACTCTTCATTTTCTCTTCTAAGTTTGGCTGATTATTTCATTTATTTTGTTCTTTCTTAAATTTTTACCAATCTACTGTTTTCTTCTCCCCCCCCCCCCTTCTTCTATTTTTCCTTTTTGGCTCTTTATAAGAATACGTTTTCTTAATAAATGAAAACATGTTTTGTGTATAAATATTTGCACTTTATTCCAAGCATATTACATATTACATTAATTGTTCAAACATTTATGTTCAAATTTAAAATTCGAAAACAAATCATTTACAGACCAAGTGGATTCATCATTTACTCGTCACTTTTCCATGGCTAAATTTGAGAAATAAGCATTTTAGAGATAAACAATATAGCTATGTACTCATACATTCATCGAGTCTTTTACCTAATATGAATGAAATTGCTTAAATGATAACCGTTTTGGGTGGCCTAAAATAACAGTAGAGAATACAATTGTTATACTGCATTATGCTTTTAACCCTTTTGAGACATTTTGTGGTTTGGCTCAATAACTTTTGATCCAGAGCTCTAAAAATATACCCGATGTATGAGTAGAAAGAGCAAAAAATTCTGCACATACGATGTCCATTTTTATTGAATGACCATATTGCGTTTGATGCCAGGAATTTTAAAAACGAGAATAAGCTTTGAAATCCTTATACTGGCAACACATTGAGAGGTTCAAAATCGGCAATTTTTCAACTTGTCGAGAAAATTCTTCACCATGTGTATTATTGTTGCCAATGTGAGGAACGAAATGTGATCAATTTGGCCCTTAACCCTTTCAGGACAAGAATTATTTCAGGGCTAAATTGATCACATTTTGTTCTTCAAATTGGCAACAATAATATTTTTCTTTTAATACTACAAGATTGTAATAAGGGGTAATGTCTTTGAAAACAATATACATGGTTAAAAGAATTGGCGAAAAGTTGAAAAGTTGCCAATTTTGATAAAAAACAATGATTTTGAACCTCTCAAAGTGTTGCCAATTTAAGGATTTTAAATCTTATTCTCCTTTTCAAAATCCCTGGGATCAAATGCAATATTGTCATGTAACAAAAATGGACACAGTGTGTGCAGAAATTTTTGCTCTTTCTACTCGTGTATCTAGTATATTTTTCAGGGCTCTGAATCAAAAGTTATTGAGCCCAACCACAAAATGTGGTCAATTGTCTCGAAAGGGTTAAATTATTCCTGTCCTGAAAGGGCTAAGAGAAAGAAGTAAAAAAGGTGATGATGTCTGGTTGGAATTTTGAGAAGGACCTGAGTAGACTGAGTGGAAGGGAAGGGGAACATAATGACTTAGAATTAATTTGAACTGCAATGGAAAGCATTGATTCGATATTTACTAACCTACTAACCGTATATAAACTTGACAGCTTGATTAGTCAAGTTAATCACGGAGCCATCACAATTGAATTTGTATTCGGATCACTTTGATGAGAGTTCAAGTTGAATGATTATGTAATCTTACAACACGACATAAATGGTAATTGTAAAGTTATCAACTTTTATATATTTCTCTCTTTTTTTTGGGGGGGGGGGGTTGTTGCTTTCAACAATCCAATACATTTTCAGATTTGTTGTGAGGTGGACTTATTTGTTATACACCCCTATCATGACTATGTACGTCCTTTTGTCCATCTTCACAGCCCCGATCCCTTTACCAGGGGCGTGAAGATGGAAGAAAGAGGGTACATAGGGGTGGACATATTGGTATCCGTATCCCTTTGCACCCCCTTTCCTCCATCTTCACACCCCCAATCCCATTACCAGGGGTGTAAAGACAGTGGAGGTTTGCTTGGAGCCAGGGGCAATCAACACCCTGCTTGGCTGACCTGGGGGTACTGAAACCAGTCAATAATCCACTCAAATTGGATGAAACCTCTACCCCTATATTGTTTTTTGGGCCACAGCGTTCTCAATCAATCTCTCATACTCCTCTTCACCTCTACTTCTCTTCGCGTCTTTTCTCTTTTTGTTTCTCACTCTTTCTTTCTCTCTCTCTCTCTCTCCTTCTCTCTCTTTCTCTCTCTCTCTCTCTCTCTTTCTTTG
Source organism: Heliocidaris tuberculata (assembly GCA_025618425.1). Lineage (NCBI taxonomy): Eukaryota > Metazoa > Echinodermata > Echinoidea > Camarodonta > Echinometridae > Heliocidaris > Heliocidaris tuberculata. The sequence continues at coordinate 18,693,971 of CM046851.1, forward strand.
TCTTTCTGCTCTTCATCACTACCTAAAGATGAACCTTATTGTACCGAGAGTTTTCTCTTCATATTTATGAAAATTATGCTTTCTCTTGGAAATCAGTAGCTTTCAATTTCAGGCTATCATACTTCATAGCCATGATAATAATGGATATTGTAGCATTATTATCGTCACTATATGTTTGTGCTTTTATTGTATGTCCAGCATGATTAAGTAATTTCGATTAAGTAATTTCCGTGCCTCAAGTAACCCCAGGTTAAAAAAATAAATCGGCACACAGGCAGCTTTTCACTGCAAGTTTAAAATTCCGTACCTTTCATTTCCCCGATGTAAGCAAAAACCAATAGTTTTTTTTTACAGTGTTGTTGCGCGTAAATGTTAGTTATTTTTTTTATTTTATTTTTTTATTTTTTTGCATACCGCGTTCAACCTTCTTATTTCTTAGTGTTACTTTATTTATTTATTCATGTTTATATTTTTTGTATTTTCTTATTTGTTTATTCATTACTTCATTTAAATAAATATTTATCTATTTATTCATTTACTACTTCATTTATTTACTTATCTATCTATCTATTTTTCTATCTGTTTTACACAACGTTTTAAACCGTTTTACTTATCATGCCTTATTAGTACAAAAGTGTCTCTTTGAGTGAAATGAATTCAGCAATGTAAAAATTTCCAAGCATATTCTTTACACAATTATATCTTTGTAAAAAGTAATTATAATGTTGAAGGTCCCTTTTTCTATGACTTAATCAATATTTTGCTAGTGCTCATAAGGGTGTGGGTTGTTACCATGATTTGCAATGATATTATTGGGTATTTTTAAAGTTGAAAGTTTTTAAACAGTTGTCACCATATTACCACTTATTTGGCTACAGTCAAATAGCATATTTTTAAGCTCTGAAAGAGCGCTGTTCAAAATAGGTGAAGAAGAAAACCCCTCTATCTTCAGATGATATAAGAATTAAGCTACTGGCTGCGGTAATTCACCTTTTTAATTGGGGATTTACAGCATTTTATTTGCGTCAAGTGCAGTGGTATGAACCTGAAACATAGAATTTATAATTGATGATTCATAAATAAATTTAAATTTATATTCTAGACAAATGATAATGGATACAATATAAATATAAATATATATATATATATATATATATATATATATATATATATATATATATATATATATATATATATATATATATATATATATATATAAACCATAATTATATCATTAGCTTTCGTTTTGTATTTATTTCCACGATAGTTGCCAAAGCTGTTGTTTGTGTTATTTCCTTGCAATATATAAAAATTATAACAAAATCTGGACAAATATCATGCTTAGTTCTAACAACAGTTTCTTTACAGATCCACAAATTTTCGGAAGACTCTTCCTTTATGAAGTGGAAAATATATATGTACATATACCGGTATATGTACACTCTAAAAACTAAAGTGTTAAATCACCATTTAAAAGGGCGAAGAGTGACTACTTTTGCAAAATGGTAGATTTACATTTTTAACATGCTGGATGCAACACTATAGAGGCTGAATCCAGCATGTTAACAGTGTTAATCTACCATTTTTGAAAAGTGTATAATATATGTATGTGTATATGCCAGGTGTCAGGTCACGTATCATCTTAACCAAAAATCGAAAGAGAAAAGAAAAGTGACTCTTTATAACAGATAAGTACAAAATCATGTAAAAATTAAATAAAAGATCATTTCACTCAGCTTGTCTGACAACTGTATATTCTATAAAATCAAAGAAATTGTCTGTCGGTGGGCAAACAATATTTTGATAGTGAAAGACGGGAAGAGAGATAAGAATCAAAATGAATATTTTGGTAGAAGTATAATTTGACATCTATATCAATCTACTGGGGGCGCTATAACACTCCCTTTATCAAGTTAATTTACTTCACAATTTTACTAGTTGACCATGCGTTGAGTGTTTTCCTCTTTTCCCTTTTCTGTTTGATGTCTCTGATTTTATATCTCTCTATATCATTCCTTTTTTCCCCTTTTCCCCCCTTTCTTTGTTTTGCCCCATTCATGCATTTCGAATGTTTGTTTGTTTTTTCAATGTGATTTAAAGTAAGCATAATGGGGATTTTTGATGAAGTTCACATGAATGTAAAGTTGTTTTATTCTGATGAGGAATGTATTATTGTAAAAGTCTAATATTTACTCACAAAGGGCAAATTTCTTCGATTATATTCATCAATAATGGCTATCATATTCCCTATTATATAATGGCCATCATTTACATCTATGATTTAAAAAAAAAAGATCTCAGTTAAAAAAATAAAAGTATGAAGATTGAAAATGCAGTTTCATATTAGCAGCATGTGTGGTTTCTTTGAGAAACTTGAAAACAACCCCCCCCCCCAAAAAAAAAAAAACAACAACAACAACAACAACAACAACAAACAAACAAACAAAAAACAAACACAAAAACACAAAACAAAACACAAACAATATACTGTAGCAATCGGGGTACACATTTTTTGCATATGACCTCGCGAGACGCAATGGCAATCGAGGATTTCAACTGGAACAGCGCCACCAAAGTTAGCAGGGCGTATAATGTTATGAACAAAATTGAATGTCGCCTCTCTCTGATTTGGTTAAAGTGCTGTGCTAATAGCTCAGTCACACCGCCAAATCTATTCTTTCTTGGCCATTCGCTGTAATGTAATTTTTCGTTCGATCTGTTATTAGTCTCGTTGGTGTGACCGGGTTATAAGATTGATTGGCATTGGAATCCGCGTGAAATAAGGTTTCAATGTTTATTTTATCCTGCATTACGTCTTATAACAACTGGTAATCCATAGAGGGCGTGAGTGATTAATCACATTTTTGTCTTCGTGTGTATGAGGTACATCACTGAGGTGTTCGTATTATTCGGAACAGTTAAAAAGAGTTTATATCAGAAATATAATAATTTGGGGTTTTTTTAATGAATGAATATGAATAGTTATGCAAATTGCTCTTGTAATTCATCAGAGGAAGAGAAAGAGAGAGAGAAAGAGAGAAAAAGAAAAAAAGTGGAAAATCATTGTTCACAGAAAATTCATAAAATAACAATTGACCATTGTAATACAATGTGTTGTCCAATTCATGGATTCCTTAATTCTTCATGTTTACAATCATTGGTACGATTATTATAAATAATACGTTCTTATAGATTATACAAGCAAATGTATATAAAAGAAATATCATCGAAAAGATTCTAATAAAAACAATTAGTTCCAAATAGTCGTGTTTCGATATTCATTTTGAACAGCATTAATAATTATACTAACGATCTCCTTCTTGGAAAAATGAAATAGATTACTGTAATCTATTTCATTTTTCCAAAAAGGACATCGTTAGTATACCAGTCAGTGTTTTATACTAAGTACTGTAACAGTACTTAGTATAAAACACTGACTGGTATATTTCATATACATGTATCTATTTATACATTCATTAAAGGTTTGTGATAGCCCTTTCCACATGTTAAGTATTCCGATAAAGCAGCTCCACATCTTGAGAACAGCATAAGATTGTTTCACCACCATGCACGCTCTACGCAGCGGGGTACAGCCGGGTGTGAGCAGTGCGGTCGGGATAGGTGGATTACAGTCTCAAGATCTAATCAATATTGCTCGTTTCTGCACTCTACCTAGTCTAGATTCTATCCGTTTTTTATATTTGGTTTATTCCCTAACGCTGCTCTTTCTCTACACGCATATCCCACACAGAGCGCGACTCTCCACTAATCGCGCGATCCCCACAATTTCACCCGTCGTTGCGAGGGTCGATTTGGAAGGGCTATATCAGTTTTAGCGTTGGGGGCAGTGGCGGATCCAGGGGGGGGGGGGCAATCCCGGCCCGTGCCCCCCCCCCCTCCTTTTGAGGGAAAACAATGCAATGTGCCCCCCTATTTGCGATTGTGCCCCCCTTTTCGAGCAGAAAAACTTTTTTTTTTTTGCTTGTCAGAGAATTATGGAGGGGAACTGGACCCCATAACCCCCCCCCCCCCCCCCCCCCCCCCCCCCCCACTGAGCGACTTTTGGAGGGCTGGCGAAATTTTTTTTTTATGCGCTGTTAATTTGGCGTTCACCTTTTAGTCGTTAACACTCATGGTGCGTCAAAGGCCGTTCCACAAGCTGACGTCGTCCTACCTCAGCGAAATAATACCCGTTGCAATCGATATGATCGAAGTGTTTAATTAGGTTACGTTATCAGCTACGCTAATCAAACCTGTGAAGGCAATTAGTGCATACGCCAGTAAGGTAAAGCAATATTTGCCCTTTTCATTTTGCATTCATTCTTTTGTACGATATCAGTCTCACATGGCAAGTCATAGGCCGCTCCACACACTGACGCAATCCTACGTCACCAACAATAACGCCTCTTGCGCTACTGGGCCCTGTTTCATAAAACTTGTTATCAATGACAAGTTCCAATAACTGTTATAAGCTACTGAAATCCTTGCATCTGATTGGCTGAGAGCAAATTTGTCGGTAAAACTCACCGACAAGACACTTGATGAGACGCTCCCCCCCCCCCCCCCCCATGGCATTATACTGGTATCACATTAGAAGGACATCCCCCTGTAGGTGAGGGAGGCTAACGCAAAATAAGAGGTATTCGGACGAACAACAAACATTCCAAGAACGTATTAATGAAAGAAGATTGTTGCGGGCAAAAATAGAACAACAAAAGAAGAACAACCAAAAATCTAAAAGTCGCCCCTTCTTCCTTGTAAATTTTATCAAAATCTTTGGTTAACTGACACAAATGATTTTCAATTTGTTCAGTTTTCTAGGTAGGCGAAGGCCTATCATGCCTATAATATGGAAAGTTGATTTATGATTTAAATCGCCTATATTTCCCATATCCAGTGGCGTATTTAGGAGGGGGTGGGGAGGTGGGGCACGTGCGCCGGGCGGCACTTGGAGGGGGTTAAAAAACGCAAAGGAGAGAAAGAAAAAAGGGGGAAATGAAGAAAAATCTTAATCCTTACGGATTATGCGCCCCAAAATCCGCAGGGTTAATGCACTAGAAAACTAGTTTTTGAGGGTTTGAAATCCAAAAATTTTCCAAAGCTCGGTCGCTTTGCTCCCTCGCTTAATTATTTGCTTTCAGGATCTCGTAATTTGAAAAATTAAAAAAAAAAGATGTAATTGTCGTTGCTCCCTATATAGGATCAAGTGTATAAAACAGCATTTGCAAAGGTTAAACATTTGATAGAAATCTCAACTTCAGGTCGCCTTGCTGAATTTCTCGACTATTTTTCAATGGTTTTCGTTAGTTTTGCTTCCGATTGTAGAAGTGAGTGAATAGAAAACCGTAATCATCAATGTATAAAATTTGAGCTTCTCTACCGCTCAATTGTGTTGGTCAATTGCAAAATTTTCAGGGTAAAAAGCACAAGAAATTGCGTTTTTTAAGGTTAAAAGTAGAAAAATTTGCCGCTCGGTCGCTTTCCCCCTTCGCTTGTACAATAACATAGATAAGTTAGGGCACTCGGGGGGGGGGGGGGGCTAACTTCATTGTTTGCCTCGGGCGCCTTCATCTCTAGATACGCCACTGCGCATATCATTACGACACAATGTTTAATCGGGAGCACGATGGTGTTGCTCTATTCAACCTGTCATTTTCAAATCGGTTAACAATACGGCAACGGTTATGAGTAGCAAGCGGTGTATATATTAACCAGGAAAATGAGCGTCAATCATTTTACGAGACCATGGTTAAATAATTGTATAGGGAGGCATGAATGTTATTAAAATGTGTCAAATGTGTTCGGTAATAATGAGTGCATTTGCAAGATCATTAGATGATCTCCTTGTCAGAGTATAATAGTATCCACTGTGATCATAGTTGGATATTAGGTTCTGGTTGATGGCATGAGACGAGAAAAGCTGCAAGTTGAAAAAACGGTATTGGTAACGACAGAATATATCATGTTTTTAAGCTGTTTCGTAATGATACATCGATTACCAGGACACAACTGTTTTAAGATTTAGTCGCAGTTTGATTCCGAGTACTTTACGATTTTAGTTACAACGATGAGCTTAAGGAATTCAGCATCCACTCCAGGAAATCTTACAGAATTTCCGGGAGTGGCTTTCCACCATCGAGCTATTGTTGCGTTAATCTTCATTGGTATGACACCGATCTGTCTGCTTGGTAATGCCCTCGTTATCACCTCCGTCGTTATTGCTAAGAAGCTTCGAACGATCACCAACATACTGGTCGTCAACCTTGCTTTCAACGACCTTGCAACGGGTCTTTGCCTGCCATTCCTGAGCCTGGGCCTCCTGAGTCAAACGGGAAGCTACCCTCTCCATGAGGCAGTTTGCGCAACAGTAGCAGGACTCTTGAGCGTTTGTCAGTCTTGTAGCGGATGCACCCTAGTCGCTATCGCATGCGTTCGCTATCGCATGCGTTCGTTGGTACATCATCACAAGATCTGTACGCGGTCACCAGGGCATCCACACGCCAAAGAAAATCGCCACAGTGGTGGTGATCATCTGGATATCGTCCGTCGGGTGGACAATCCTACCTCCTCTTCTAGGCTTTGGGACACTGGGGTATTTCGAATACTATGCTTTGTGTGCTACAGAAGTCACACGCCCATTCGAAATTTATTACTTTGTATTCATCGGAGTTTTATTTGCCACTATCTTTATTCTCACTCTAATGTTCTACATATTGATTTTACGCCATGTTTTGAGACACAACAAGCAGATCCGGAACAACTCCACAATTGCTGACGGGATAAAATCAGGCCCCACACTGAATCATGAGAGCCAGGCTTCATCCAAGTCTCGAGAACCCCGTCCATCCAAGATTAAAGTCCTCAACAAAATGGAGGTTGAAATAACCAAGAATCTCTTCATAGTTGTCAGTGTGCTCATGATCTGTTTCCTACCATTCAGCGTGAGTCTAATGTTACCCGGTAAGAATGATTTCATCCTCTATACCTTCATGAACTTGCTGGCAAGCAGCGCTGTCAACCCAATCATCTATGGATTCAAGCATCCCTACTTCAAAGAAGTCTTCAGGAGCCTTCTTTGCTGTCGCCACGTACCGCTTGAATAAGACACTACCCGATATGCCGTTGTATGCCACTGTATGGGATTTTTGTTTGAGATATCCTTTTGGATAAGTGACTGTAGTATAGTTGACTGACAGCCCGCAAAGTTATAACCATAGCTTACTTAAATGAAGCTCTACAACAGCACAGAAAAACTGAGTAACATTTGTAATTTCTAATTTTGTTGCAATTGTATCACAAAATTATGACATGTATATATCTGGGCTTAGGTCTTTATAATAGATATCGCCTTTGAAATCTGGAAAAATGTACTTGTACTATTTACATAGCCGTCTCACAGATTTTGTAAATCATTTGAAAATCATTTTGAAGCAACAAGGGGTGTATGTATAGTAACAACGGAATATAGAGATGCATTTTTTTAATGGTGCTGTTCCACAGAACTCCTTTAGGAGTTCTGTGTGCTGTTCCTGTTTCACAAAAGTCTTTTCACCAACCAGTTCATAATTATATTTATCATTTAGACCAGTCCCTGGTACTCAAAATGCAAGTGTTTCAATATTGGAAAAATGTATTAATTTCATTCGCAGTTGGATGGTAAATAACAAGCTTAAATTGAACGATAATAAGAGTGAATTTTTGGTTATCGGTACTTCACAACAGATTTCAAAAATTAGCATAGATGGTGTAAGAGTTGGATTCTCCAATGTGAAACCCTCTGATACTGCAAGAAATTTAGGAGTATACTTTGATACAAACTTGAACATGGAAACACAAGTTAGAAATGTATGCAAATCAACATATTATCTTCTATAAAATCTCAGACGTATCCGCAAATATTTTGATCAGGAAAGTATGAAATTGGTCGCCCATGCTCTCATTACAAGTAAGCTCGATTATTGTAATGGATTGTTGTTCGGAATGCCTGATTCTTTGATATCTAGGTTACAAAGAGTCCAGAATGCATGTACAAGACTTGTCTACCGTCAATCAAAATTCACTTCAACTGCACCTCTTCTGAGAGAGCTCCATTGGTTGCCAGTTCGTCAAAGAATTTCATTCAAAATTTTGTTAATTGTGTATAAATCCTTGAGTGGTCAAGCTCCTAGTTACATAACAGAATTACTTCAACTCAAAGTCCAGTCACACAGTCATAGCCTGCGCAGTTCCAGAAATACATTATTGTTTCAAACTCCCCATGGCAAAACAAAAATCTCTCTCGGGGACCGTGCATTTGCCATTGCTGTCCCAAGACTGTGGAATAGCCTGCCAATTGAAATTCGAAGCTCTTCATCCCTCAATGTCTTTAAGTCCAAGTTAAAATCATATTTGTTCGGTTAAAAAAAAATTTTTTGTAAGTGTGTAGAATTAAGTAAAAGGGAAATCTGAATCAGCGCAGCTGAATATATTTTGCATAGTAGCTGCGCTATATAAATTTATGCTTATTATTATATTATTATTGTAATTAAAATTTTGAAAAAAGGTAGTCTATAATTGAAAATAAAATACAGGGGATGGAGTTTGATATCGGCTTGTAGATATTTTTTCTTGTAAACTGTGTAGTCCTGTTAATTCCAAGTGAACGTGTTTGTAATTCATTATTATTTTTATTATAAAATAATTATAATATATTTTTATGCCAAATATTTTATAATTATTTTTAAATTATTTTATATCTTTGATTTCATGATTATTGTTTTTTGTTACAAATTTCACATAATGCCTTCTTTCTACTATGCATCCATACAAGAATTAAGAAAGACAACATAATTGCACCCCCCGCCCCCCCCCCCAAAAAAAGAAGAAGAAGAAGAAGAAGAAGAAGAAGGAAAACATCCTCTGACATTACAGGCGCAGAAAATGTTTCAACAATCAAAAGTAAAATAAATGGCAACATAGAAATCCCTTCAGAATTCCAATATCAAACCTGATATGGTGAAATGCTGATATTTTCAGGCACCTAAAGAGTGGTCTAGTGCACCTCTACATTGCACCTTGAAACAAAATCAACAGCACAATATAGTGCTCTGAATCTTCTGAATTTGTATAGCTCTACAATTATTTTGGGTGTAGCGCCAGGAGATTTCCGATGTTTTGAATAATGTTATCATCACTGTACTCATTAAAGGGAATCCTGAGTTCTGGGAAAGGTGAAAAATAATTTGTGGGCTTTCTCATTACTTTTATGTCAGTTTGGAAGAACATTGTGATAGTAGAAACTTCCTCTGAAAATGATTGCTCTTCAAATGCTCTTATATTCGAAATATAACTAGAAATACCTGAAATGTTCGGGCCGAACATTGATGCCACTTATGTGTGTAGTCCCCTATACCTATTTCTGTGTGCAGTGCATGTGCATTTCAGTGAGATTGGGTCAATTTCTTATCTATTTTGATGATTCCAAAACAACACAATATAAAACAATTCTTATGTAGACATGGTCAACCTTTCCCAATTCCTTTGAGACAGTTTCTTTCACCATGTAATTGCATGACCGGAACTCTAGGGTTCTCATGAGGAGAAGGCGTTATAAGTCAGCGAGAGTAGATTTCGCTTATACCACCGACATGTCTTACGTCGTGCTAGCACCCTCCACCAACTTTTTAAAAAACCGCCTCATTATCATTTGTTGGTGATAATAGTAAATTTGACTGATTGCCATTATAACATGTACTAACAGCAACATAAATTCCGCATCCGAAAGATGAATGAATACCTTTTCGCGTCTCTCGCAGCAAGTTCCAGGTGGGACACGAGTTTCGCTGCGTGCGAGATTTGTACACTCATTAAATGGTAATTCATTTCAGCAAGTCCGGCGTATGCGAAGTATGGCACGAAGCACATGGAAACTGCCTAGTGTATGTCTTTATACATGTGAAATATGCATGCTGCATGCAACCCCGATTTCTAACATTTCTCGGTACGAAAGTAAATCGATCTTGCTCCCTACGGAAGGTCAAATATTTAGATGTGGAATATGCCACAGAGAAGGGTACTTTATACTATATCAAAATCCACAGAATTTGGCGTATGAAATTACACTTTGGTGGCAAAATCATTGCAATGCCCCCATTGGTTTGCCAGTAGAACTGCTTAAACATTGCTATAAAGCATGACATTTCTTGACAGCTATTGGTGATCAAATTTCAAGATGCTTTTATGCCAATATATTTTGAAGAGATGTTAAAGGCGCTGGAGAGAATTATGAATTGTGTTGAGATGAAAACGGTGGTGTGTTTTTTATGCATTCGAAGACAATATTATAGGGGGAAGGCCATATCGGATTAAGTTTAAACGTTTCATTTCTCTCTCTCTCACTCTCCTTCTTCTCTCTCTCTCTCTCTCTCTCTCTCTCTCTCTCTTTGCCACCGGTCTCTTTCTCTAATCAATTTTATCTGTATCCTTCCCCTTTCACTTGCTGTCTTCCTCACTCCCTCTTGCTCTTCCTGCTCTTTCTCTCCTCTCTCTCGCTCTTCCTCTGTATCATGATAATTTCTCCTCACTTGCCCTCTCTTTCTCTCTTCCTCTCCTATATCGCCCACACCCCCTGTTTTTGAAACATGAGTCATGAAAACACATCTTGATGGATTTCTACTGTTTCTTGACGAGGCTTATTAGACAAAAATCAACAAAAACCACACGAGACACAATGCAATTTCGACACATAAGAGACGGTTTAACTGTTGCCTTGGGAGATTTCAGAACTATATTTTTCTAAACTCTTGAAATAAACTACAAGGGGGTATCACTGTTAACTGACAAGGTCCAACTTGGGGGATATGTTACAATGTTTATGATAATATTTTGAGGGCATGATCAACGTAATTTGCCGGACCCTGTCTCAAAAGTTTCCGTACGCAAATAGTCTTTTGGCATGCTACGACACTGGGGACATCAAGAGGTAGCATACTGAAGAATGTCTTTCAAGAACCCATGTTATTCCTTCCCACTCACTTGCCTAATACTCTTGTTTTGTTTTCCTATTTCTTACTTTTCTTGTTTTTTTTTAATTATTTTTTAAAATCTTTTTATTTTATTATAATATTTATTTTATTTATTTATTTATTTATTTATTTATTTATTTATTTATTTTATTTTACTTTTAATTATTCTTTTTTTTTGGGGGTGGGGGAGGTGATTTTCAGAGTATTATTCGTTCTATAATTCCTAAAATCATTTTTTTTTTTCTTAGTTTCTATCCCCTCTCTCTCTCTCTTCTCTTTTCTCTTTCATTTATCCGCGTCTACATTCGATTAAAGGTGTCAATGCGCAAACTTGTTTTCCATTAATTCAAGGAATTTTTAAATTTGCCATGATTTCTTTCTAGTTTACCCGAGTTATTTACGTCTCCCTTTATTTCTTTCCTCTCTTTTCCTGGGGGTGAGAAATAGTATTCGTCTAGGTTTTTCTCCTACTTGTTAAGTTATTTATTTACTTTTTTATTACTCATATCTGACAATTTTAAATCTTTAAATCACCTTATATTTCTATACTGACAGTATCAACTCTTTCAATTGTCATATCTCCCCCCCCCCCCCTCTCTCTCTCTCCAATTCCAACATCTTACCACACACCCTACAGGGTTTTCACCTATGTACACATAGTTATCAAGTCCAAGAACTTGATACTTCAACAGATATTGAATGAAAACTTCAAAATATCCAACCCCGAGTTCGCGACAGATTTTTCACAAACAATGCTCTCGGCAGAACCATGAAAGATGAAAACACGAGCTATTTGTGTTCGTTTGCATTGACCTTGAGTGCCATCATGGCCATAGTGAATGCTTCTTTTCAGCTAGGGGCGTCTCTGGGGAACTTTAGTGTGTGTGTGCGCGTGTGTGTGTGCGTGTGTGTGTGTGTGTGTGTGTGTGTGGGAGGGGGAGGGCTGTTGTACCAAATCTGCATACAAGTGAGCCGGGGAAAAGAAATCTGTAACTCCTGTCGGAAAAAACCTAGAAAATCTGAACACTTTTTTAAAAATATAAATCGATTGACGACTGATTGATTGATTTATTATCTATACTTGCTCAGAAGCAACCAAGGGGTCTTGTGAACGGCTTCAAATCCTATCCTAGGGACTTGGTAAAGAGGATTAAGTCTTACCTTTGAAATTGTATCTAAGCGCTTTACAGATATATTATTACCCTGATTATCAGATCCAGGCGTGCCCGCATGCAATGTAGGCCTATGCACGCTATCCAATCCCTGGGGAGCATTCCAGCCGGGCGCTTCCCCCCCCCCTTTTTTTTTGTACACTTAACAAACCACACTGACTTTCGCATCCTACCGACTACCCATTTAACACCTATGTAGAGAGGAGCAATGTAGATTAAATGCCTTGCTCATCCACATAAGTGCCGGCGTGCTGGGGATCGAACTCAGGACCTTCGAATCTTCAGTCAAGTGTTTAAAACCACTCCTCTACGACACCTCTACTGTAAAGTGTTTCACTCTCAAAATGATTTCATTCTCCGCGACTACGCCATCCAGCGATGATGGGTCACCAGTGCTCAAGATGATGGGTTCGTGTCAGCTGTTGTTATGTGGAGAGAACATCCTATCTTTCGATTGTGCTCCATCTTGCTATCATCGAAGTGCTGACAGTTCCGACGCCGACGATCCTGGCGCGTGTCACTGCCATAACCCGCCTCCCAATCTCTAAATCTCCGCTGCGCTAAATAGCACGACGCATGTCCCCACTGCCTGGCCCTAATTCAAGTTCCCCCAAACGCCATTCGGGAATTCCAAACCGTGATGAGTGGTAGTGTGTGATTTGATGCGATCCTCGAAATCCAACGTCGTATAACAGCCACTGGCTGCCATACTCTCCGGCCATGGAAACACTGCCGACGATGTTGAGTAAGTGGCAACTTTAGACCAGCCTTCTGATTGAAACAAGCGAGGACATTCACGTATTGATTTCTGTCTGTGTTGTGTTAACCTATTAAATGCAAAATCGCAGCAGTTGTAAACTTTTAAGCAGGGAGGTGAAGAAATATCCTTAAAATACAAGAATAAACTCTGCAGGCCCATAAAATTGAGAAATCTATTTGATTGTATTTGATGAAGAGCGAGATATCCACATTAAAAGACGGCTGTATTAAGTTTATTTCAATCTTTTAATAATCAAAATATGAGAGAATTAACCTAGATAAATAGCTGCATGATAAATAGCGTTCATTTTCTTGCGCTCTTTTTATGGAAGCACATCATGAATTTCCAACAACAAAAAAGCCTGCCTGGAGCTACCTGTGAAGTATCAAAAGTATTCAAAAATTATTTGGGATTTTTAAAATTTGTTCTTTCTGTCTTTGGTACTGACAGGATCGACTGCTACATAAACTCAGCATAGTCTTAAATAGTATAGATAATATGAGCAAGAAAATACATTATTACCAAATTTGTGACATTAACCAACGCTGTGCATTAATTTTAACAACTCAGACATGAATTAGAATACATTAGAATGCAACTGCACCACAGGAAAAGTGGGCAATCATAAATAACTAATAAACAGATTTGCTAAACGTCAAATCCATGAAGTATGAAAAAAAAATAACGCGAGAATCAGTCAATCTGGGTGTGTACTTGGATTTAAAAACTAGTACATGCATTTTTCTTTCTCACTTCGGTACACACAAGTTTGAACATGATGAAGTCTATACAGCGTGCATTAGGCATGGTATTAAAGGAAACGGTGTATTGACGTTTTTTTCGATTTTCAGAGAAAACAGCATATTTCTGAGCATACATTCAAGATGACCGGAGTAATAAAAAATTATCTTTTAAAACGCTTAGAGACGTTTATTTCTTATTATGGGCTATATAGATTCAGATTTGTTAATCAGCAAGAAACAGTGACCAAAAAATTAAGAAAAAACCCACATCAAATGCCATGCGTCTCACTTATCATGCTAATCACTATGTTTTCTTTCAATATTTCACAGGTAGCTCAAGGCCAGAAAAAAAAAATCCACGTAACTGATGTGCCTAATTCTTTGTTCCTCTGAGTCATATCGATTATTTTTGTTGTCTGAACTTGGTGAACCTTGAATCAGGTAAGTCTGACTTTACCCCTATGCCAAAGCAAGAGCATTGTAACATTCTGACTCGGACATGTCGGAGCTGAAAGGAAATAATAGGCAAACATCCCCGGGAATCAAGCGATCTGTCCACGATGATACAATATCACCTAGCCACTACTACTGGGGGCATATCCCACTGCTGCCGCTGTTTTTTTCGGAGAAACATGCATTTCCACAACGTGGTGCGAATATTCTGTAACGGCTCAGGAGCTGTGTGCGTTTGTTGTGCCGTGCGGGGGCTGCGCACCTACCTTCAAACTTGTCGCACGATGAGACGAAGGGGAAAACGAAGGCCATGGAAACGGCCTATAAAGAAAACCATGCCGTGTTTATCCAAGTTGATCGGACACGCATCTTTACAAATTGCTTTTCATTCCTCACAGAGATGATGTTCCTGTTTCTTCTTCTTGGTCTCGCCTTTTTTTCCGTGTCAACCCGTCCGTTCTTAGCAGCTTGATGTGTGTGTTAGGGGTGACGGCGGCGCCACCTTCCGCCATCCCCCGAAGCTAGGCACGCGAAGACAATCAACGGAAAGGCTTTTCTTCAGGCCAAAAGTACTAGCATCCGCCAAGTCAAAACATATCCCTCTCCCACTCTCTCTTCTTTTGTCTGTGCTTCCTTCACCTTTCATAGCTTTGTGTCAAGGCTTCCATACTTCAAGGTCAAAGTCGGATCTAGACATAAGCTGTAGTGGAAGACTTTTCTCGATCTCTGGAGGCCTTCGTGGCGCTCTGTTTTTCCATCACAACATACACCTTCTTCAACGATAGTCTTCACAGTCGCAATTAAAAGAACATGCTTATAAATAAACGAATTAGTGGAAATACTCATGAGGCCAATGTTGAGTTGGATGGTATGGTATTCAGGAATATTTCAACATACTCTAAAATTAAGTGAATTATGTCCTAAACGGAATTTACACATGACTTTGTGTAATACCATAGAAGTCTAAATTTTCATGAGGCCCTTGAGGTTGAGCATACTACTGCGACCAAAAGAAAGTGGATTGCACTGTTGTAATTAATTAAATTGAGCGTTGAGCTGAAATACTGAAAATTTTGATTAAGTTACAATTCCATTTTATGTTTACATTCATTTGATAGTCAAAACCGATTGTCTTTGAATTGTTGTAAATTCTTTCTATAAAAAAAAAATCTTTAATATATATGCATATCAATACATTTTATGTTTAAGTACACAACCGTGGAAAGGAAGTCCAATCCATATTCATACTTGAGTTTGAACACAAAGTATTCAGCTTGAATTTTGGACAAGCGGTAAAATGAGCAGGCTATCAAGCTGGAGTACCCTAATATCATCATCTTTCAAAGGTCATAGTCAAATGGAAAAGGCTAAAACAGAAATACACGAAATTTGCAACAAACGACAGGGAGGAATATAACGTCTGAAATGGAGACAAATCGCTAATCACCATTGGCATAAGAAAACAAAGCAAAACGGTTTCGTTTTAGTAGGACATATTCCCTTCTGTTTTGACAAGATTATGGCACCAGAAGTTCAATCACGTCTGCAGGGAGCGAGAAAACGATGTTTGGACTGTCCCGACATTTTGACAAGTGGAACTTTTAGCTGACACGTTGGGCGATGCACAGCCCCGCCAGTACAGCCTAAATCCATATATGAGCTGATCGCAAGGACAGACAGTGGTAACGTTGCGGTGAGATTTAGTTTATCAAATCAGTATCAAAATTAACGAGATCGACTTGCTGAATTGCAAAGACAAAATTTTATGAAGTTCTCTCATCCTTCCTTTATCCATTTACTTCATATTGGTGTATCTGTCCGTAGTATTAATTGGGATATTGTTCACTTCATCATGTTACTAGAGCAATTAATAGTTATAAGTTGATTTTTTTAATATATTGGCTATCCAAGGCTTTTGTACGTGACGTCCTTTGCGCCATCTCTAAAAATAGTTTTCTCTGAAATGCCTAATAAAATTAATGACACATATCGAAATTGATAATGATATTAATATAGGCACTGTGTGATACTTTGACCGGGGAATCTAGCACTCTTGATGCAGGGAAAACTGCTCAGCCTCCTCGCCCCCCCCCCCCCCCGGATCGACGCGCCCCTGTAGGTCTGATGCCAATCAAATATTAAAATATTTTAAGGTCAAAAGCATTTCTTGAAAAGTCGTTTACGTTTTCATATATGCCAATCTCCGAAGTTTTATTCTGCGTATGGTTACGTCAAATGCACAAGACACCATCTCTCTGTGAAAATGCAACGATGGCAACAGATTGTTAATGGCCATTATATCATTTTCTGTAAAGCAAACTACAGTTGATTTCTCCAAACACCAAGCTTAAAAAAACACAAAACTAACAACATACCACAACAGAATTTTGTTGACGAGGTAAAATTCAAATTCCTTTAAACTAGGAATCAGGGTTAGGATGACGCCAATAATATCGCCAAAATAGTAGATCCACGGTTTACCGTGCATTTTTCTTTTTCTTTCTTCTTTCCATTTCTTTCTTTCTCTTTGCTTGTCAGATATGTTTCGGAATTGTGCCACCCCCCCCCCTCTTTTTTGAAGAAAAAAAAATGGATCCAGCCTTGGAGGCTCCTGGCATTTTTATGTTGCAATAATCTCAATATGATGATTTGGTCCTTTTTAGATTTTTGGTATAAGAAGATCCCAATTCTTTTACGCTGAAATAAGGACAAAATGATAGATCACTCCTTCAAGAGATTTTTGTGTTATATTCTTGGTACCATATGAATCTGCGCATTTGAACTAATCTGTGCAACCACAAACCATGATAGTCCTAGATCATCAATTTAGGGTTATTATTCATGCAAAAGAGCAACAAAGAAAGAATGAACGAAAATGAACAGAAAGATAAAAATTGAATTACTGGACAAAATCAACACACCATTTTTTGTAATTTTAGCTGGATATGCACGGACACGATGATGTTGTCATGCAGTACTTTTACATGATTTCTGGCAAAGTCAGAATATCATTGAAATGACTGATTCAGGAATGAAATCAACTGTCTTATAACTTATACTTACATACTTCAGGAAAGGGCAAAAAAAAAATATCGTAAGACTGGAAAAGCGATGATCGAACTTACTTTTTAATTTTCATATCTTAAGAGAAAACAGCATCCGTCAATTGGTGCCAAAATAACTGATGAGTCACAGAGAATATTTTACATAGCACTTCTAAATTTTTTGCGAAACCCAGTTAAAAACAAAATCAGTTTTTTAAAAATGTAATGCAATTCATAATCGTAATTCCCGCCACATAAGCTTCCATTCATTTGTCGTTCTTAATCATGTATACTTTGGTGCCTTTTATCCGGATGATAATTGTTCTGCATTATTTTTTTTCTTAATCAAATTTGTCAAATACTTTTCGATAACACGTTGGCGAATGATTAATTCCCAAACTTCCATGATATGTTCGATAACAACAGTCCTATGTTTTTATAATTGTTCTACGAATTTATAATTTCAAACCTGTAAACATTTATTTTCACACTCTTCTGCTAGTATATATAGATTGTCTTATACCTATATTCGTTTCTTTTCAACTCGTATAATAGTTTACCATCCTCTTTCTTATTCCCTTTCTCACCCCATCTCCCGTTTTTCCCTTACTCCTGTTTTGTCTCCTCTTCCCCTCTTTCTCTTTCTCTCTTCATCTCTCTCTATAATTCTCTTTCCTTTTCATTCATCACACTTTCCCTCTTTTCTTTAGAAATCTAAATTCATAATTACAGTTTTTATGAATCTACCCTCTGTTCGACTTATTACACCTAATAAAGATTTGGTAATAAATATGTATAATTCATTTTCTCCCCCCCCCCCTCTCTCTCTCCCTATTTTTTACTCTCTTTCTCTTCCTCATCTATTCTCTCTTCTCTCTTTCTCTCTTCCATTTCCCTCCTTCCTTCACTTTTCTCTCTTTCTCTTCATTTTCCCTCCCTCTCTCTCTCTCTCACTCTTTCTCCCTTTCTCCACCCTTTATTTTATGTATCTTGATCTTATTTTGCAACATAATGTCTTTTATGTTTTTGTAAATATGAATGTTTATCTAACTGTATATCGGTATTGTATTTTACTATATATTCTTTTGCATGATGTATATAAACTCCATGTAATTCAGCTCTGGAGCTTCTTTATGGTTTTTAACTCTTACTGTGCCAAGGGGTTTAGCTCTCTTCAAAATTTTACCAAAAATGTGATCAATGCTTACTTTTAAAATGTCTGCACTTCATTAAGCATCTATTATTACACAAAATAATGTGTAAAAAACTTGTAGGAAAATTTATTTCTATAATACCAAACATTATTCCTTTGCCCAACTTTATGCATAAGAAGTATTGAAAATTACATTTGAGTTTCTTTTTTGTCCATTATTTTTTGGTTTCTCATTTGTGTACTATTGTTTAATGTTGAAATAAGGTAATATCTTTTTAAAAATCTGCAATTTTCTGTGAAAATATTTATCGTAGCATAATCATATATTTAGAATGCTTGATTTATGCTCAAAATTTTGATATACATTGACCACCATATATATTTCCTGTGGTCGAGCAATTGGTGAATGAAAGTGACAAGTCTATCTGTCATATGTATGTGACATCGGCACTAAAAGAGTTAATAAATACGTTTTCAGTTCAGTTTTAAAAAAAAAAACCTTTTCAATTCAAATATATGGATATTTAATTTAATGCAATTTAAGGATTCTTTACTTTTGTTCCGATGTTATTAATTGTACAAAATATATTTAAGTTAATAGAGATATGTGAAGTGATGATATGGGATAAGCTCCATTATGATCATTCCAATTTCTCAGGTTACAGTGTGTTACAAACAAGCATAAAGACAATTAGAAAAATAATATATATTCGACATTATGAAATGTTTTGTTCAAATATTTTACTAAGGCTGGTGTGTGTAAACATTTCTTTATGAAAAAGAATTGCTTCTTATCATGTGTAAAAAGTTCCATTTAGTGTTGTATCGTTAGTATTGTATTTATGCAATTCCTTTTTTTTGGTTTAATGTATCATTTTTCCGTCTTTAGACCCTTCGTATTGTTAAAGATATGTGTTATTTGATAGGATTTAGACATTTGTTTTGTATGACGACCATCCAGTTTCAGTTGCTGCATCGCAAGCTCTCATCACCCACCAACTAATTGTCTATACTTTTTTTTTCTGTCATTCGTTTTTTCCCCTAAAGAAATGCCTAAACGTGGATTTTTTTTTTAAAGACTGTGTCTTAAACCAACGACTAACGTGTTTTTAAAGTCTTTCTTAAAATCCACATTTGGGCATTTCTTTTTAAATACGTATGACCAACAGATGAATTGTGCTAATTGAGTGTTAAAAAAGGTGTAAGTTCTACTATTATTTAATTTTTCATTTTTTACACAACATTTGATCCGAAATGTGATTGTTCCCGAAAGTAAATCGGTTTCAGAAAAACAGTGAGTGGGTGCAAATGCTGCAAAATCATCAAATGTACAGTTTGATATGAAATGACTGAAAATATGATACAAATGGGATCTCGTGTGTTCACATTCTGACTGACATACTTGAGCTATAGTTACAAAATAATGTATCATAGAAATGTCTTTTTAATTATGAAAGTTTAACACTCACCAACAGATGGATGATATCGGATAACCACAAATTAAATCAGAAACACTTTGAATCATCCATTTGACAATGAAATCCTGAAGTTAAGCTGCCGAGTTCAATACCAGACAAGATCACGGTTGTGGTTGGAAAACAAACGCCAGATTCCCGCTATGTCGGCAAAACATACACTGGCAAGAAGCGAAGGCAGGTGATATTGATATTTTTCATTCCCGCCTAATTGCGCATGACCGCTCGCTCCGTCTTTCAGACGCGTACGTGACGCAGACTGCCATACCATCAACACGTCAATCTCATTGGGCCCAAGTGCTGCGCACCCGCGTGATGACGTCACTCGCGGCGGGAACCGTGCATCTCGGAATACGCAGACGATAATTGAAACGTACGCAGAGAACACCTGAACAGATGTCAAAGAAAAATACGCGGCAGAGAACACGACGGCATGACGATGATGCGCAGAAGGAGAGGGTCGAAATTATTCATTACATTCACAGTAGGAATTCTTTAGACGACATAATGGCAGAGAATCTTGCAGCAAGCAAAGCTGTCTGTCCGTTAGGCGATGTAACTTTATACCCGCGCCTAACAGGTAATTCATTATGGCATGAGGTTTCGGTGGATGCGCGGGGCAGCGGAAGATTGAAAATGAGCGCGGTTCGATCCGCCAGATCTATACGCGTATGGCAGGATTGTGATGAGCATCAAATTATGCACACCCATTTGGGGTGAAAAGAAAAACAAATCACGTGAGTTGCCGCAGGATGTTTGACAAGCGATTCCAAAGATTGAAAATATCGCCGTATGCCAATATAATTTCTGTGATGTGTCAGTGGCCCTGTCCCCTCATGCCTTAACACTACCTGTACATAAGCCTACGCGGTAACACAAAACACGCACACACGCTCCACAAAACCATGTTTTCATTGATGTTTTGCTGGTGGGATAATGTTCTTTTCTTATGTCGAGTGAGAGCACCACTGACGTTGTAAAATAAACCGAATGTCATGCGCACCACTGGATGCTGGACCCTAGAGTCAGAATGGGGAGCTGCATGCGGAACGTGACAGTGGAAACGCAGCCGCAGCCACTTCGCGGCGCCACGTATGATCCCGCTTGCGCGCGCGCTGAAAGCATATGCCCATTTTCATTACTGCCGCTCGGTTTGTCAGCCGAGTCATCCAGGGGTACGGACTGCAAATCACCACCAAACGACAAATGAGTCTTTACGCCTCTCCAGTCCTTTGTTCGGCTAATTGATCTTGTCTTCTGGGCGTTTTTGTTTCTCCCGGTGCCGTTAAGTGGCGGGGAATCAGAGGGCTCGTCTAACCATCTGGTGTCCGGGTTTGTAGGGTGGGTGTATGTGTGTATAAATGATGGATTCCGTGGTACACGATGAGAAGCAAAAAATGAAAATCACATTTTTTTAATATTACTATTTTGTGTCTTCCAGGTACAAAACTTATGGTTTTATTTTTTTTTTAATTTTAAAACTAACTTTAAGTAGAAAAAAAAGTTTGTATTTAAGGATCATTTCGACCAACTATCATTATTTCTATTGATGTTCAACTTGAAGGCATTTCTATGTATAAAAGTTGTTTCTTATGGATTTAAGGCAAAGTGCTCGTACAAATCAATATTTTTTCTTAAGGTGTCATTTATGGACTGTAGACCTGTTCAAGAAGGTGGTCAAATTTATTTCATGTTGTTCTTCAAGTATATAAGAATATTATAACGCATAAGGAAAGTAGATAACATTTGAATGAATGTATACTTGAATTCGACAGAATAGCCGGTAAACGAGGTCCTAACTATAGTATAAAAAGCGTTACATTCAGAGATGTTCTATTTGGTCAATAGTAGTATATTATTGATACCGAAAACCCCGAATTCCCCCTTTAAGGGAAAGTCTACCCTGGAATTAAGTTGATTTGAATAAAAGCAGGAAAAATGAGAGAAACCGATTACTGAAAGTTTGAGCAAAATCAATTAATGAAATAAGAAAGTTATGAATTTTTAAAGTTGTTATCAATCAAACGCTCCGTAAAGTATCTTATGAGCTCCTTTCCCATTTTCTCTGTACAGAAAATTTCATAGATTTTAAGTTTCTCAGTTATTAAAAAAGGAACAGATTTTTTTTTTAAATATAGGTTTTTGTCTGACAACATATTAGCAATGATCATATCTAGGGTGCATGTATGATTGAATATATTTTCTTTACAGAAAATGGACATTTATGATTTCTGTAGTATATGGCGAATGAGAGATAACCTCGCACGGAATTGCCAGTTTGTGTTTAATTGATTACAACTTCAAAAAATCATAACTTTCTTATTTCTTATCCTATTTTGCTCAAAAATATATATCTTCTCATTTATTTTGTCATGTAAATTTTATCACAGGTCGTCCTTGGACATTTAATTAATTGATTACGGGTATTTTTTCTCAAAAACTCGAAACAACTTTCCAGTATACATGCACTCTTAAAAGAGTTGGGTAAAAAAAGTAAACATGCATGTTTTTAGGTAAAACTGTACACAATACTGGGTAAAATGTACTCAGCATTGGGTATAATTGACATAAATGACAATATCGGGTATAATTTTACCCAACAAACAGGCATGTTCCCTTTTTTTAATACCAAAGTTGTGTAAAATTTTATCCAACTCTCTTTAGAGTGTGTATACCGTATAACATCGCTTTTCGAACTTGAACGTAAAACGACTTGTTATAAACTTCCACTTAATCTTCTCAGTTGCCTATTTAAATCCTTTTCTTCGAGAAGGTTCTGCAATTAATCAGGCAGCGGCTGTTAGAAGAACACGCTTTGATTCTGTACATCCAAGCAAAAATATCTTAACGGACGTTGTAACCTCCGCCATATTTATTCACGGGCCGCTAAGTTTTAATATCAACTAATCCTTTCACGGAGAAGAGAATAATTCAGTCCAAATCAGTTTCTACATGTTTCTGAAAGACTTTCCTATACGGATCAGTTTCATCTGACTTCATCTGTTTTGGTACAAGTTTAATTTTCATTGTGCGTCTTTGTACAATACAAGCTGCAAGAAGATTTTCCATCCAGAAAACAAATTAAGGGCAAATAGTTTGATACTAAATGTATCTTAGATTTTGTTGATACTTACCTTTAATGGATTGGTTTATTGTAGAAGAACATGGGACCAGGTTGGTATAGTTTTAAATCATATTTTATAAAGGGTATCAATCTTTAAACAGATAATCGATATAATCGTTCAGTAATTTTAAGGGACAAATTGCTTCTAACCCTGCCCCACAAAAAGTACAGCACACTTTTGTAAATATGTGATTTGTAATAATTTCACCGGCGTTTAATTAGCGTCTCGTGAAATCGCCAAGTTTGTGCACATTTCTTCCATTATGCAATGCGTTCCATATCCCCCATTATATCGCTTGATTAAAATCATTGACCCAAATTCGTAATATCTATCATATATTTTTTCAGTCATCTAGTAGCCTTGATGACTTGCATAGAGAGAAATTAACCATATTGCCCGCCATTAACACTCGCGCAATGGACTAATTATTTGTAATAGAATAAAGTGTTCTGATTCGGGAGTTGGAGGTGGAGCGAAAGTAATGTTTTAAGTGGGCATGACATAAGTGCGCGACGATCGCTCGGGGGAAAGTTGGTGAATCGGGTTTCAATTTGCAGAGTCGCTTATTCGATTTGTCCAATGGGTCGTCAAACAGCCTAAGTTATTATAGTCTGGCCCTTCAACAATACATAACAGAATGGACTATGTAAATACGATGTGCCCCATTGTTATGTCATAACAGCTTTGCTTATTAGTTCTTGTACACCATAGAAAAATATAATACAATACAATTGCAAATACATGGCGTCCAGAATCTGATTCCTTAATCTCTCTTTGGTCTGTTTCTCATTTTCGTCTTCCTTTTTGTGACTGATAAATTCCAGTTTGTTTTAGTCATTGAAATCTTGGCAAACAGATTTGTTAAAAGTCAGTGCGATGAAAAAAAGAATGTAGGTACTTATGTTAGGAAGTTTTGATATAAAAAATGATGTAATTTGAATCCTTTCTACTCAAGTATTGTAATGGATTTTTCTAGGCCGCATGTGCTTAATCATTTGATTTTCCTCACTCCTTATTTTTTCATCTTCACACTTTTAAATATTTCTTTACTGTTTTCTCCTTTCTCTTTCTTTCTTTTTTTTTTCTTCCCCTTCTTTTACGAGATGAAGGAGATGGTGCACTCATTGTAAGTACGGAATAGAGATTGAATCCAACCACCGTGGTAATATCAAGTGCTTGAAAAATTAAGATTAGGGCTGTACAAATTAATTTTACTCTTTTTTTTTTCTTCATTTGCTTCATATTCTGTACAGTTTTCTACTTCTTTTTCTTTCCTTTCTTTCTCTTCCTCGTCATCTTCTTTTCTCATCTTTACTCCTTCTGCCCAATATAATAAATAAATACCATTAAAAACAAAGTTTGGGGTAATTTTTATTCAATGAAGGCTTCCTTTAAAACGGGGGGAAAGGCCAACCTCTTTTTGTAAACTATTGACAGTGAAGCGGCCGCTTATCCAAATCACCCCGATTTCTTCCGCTCCAGGTAAACTCTAAAAGCTGTTCTGTTTGCATTCACATATTTCCCGAGACAATTAACTTGGACAAACGCACGGCAGTGGGTAGGCAATCCCGAGCTGGTGAGAGATGAAAATATTAGATTAAACTTCTCCATTAACTCATCCATCTTTTCAACTCTGTCCACATTTATTAAGCGGAGTCAACAAGCCGGTATTTCGTGAGGAATATTATATTGCGCCGGGACGCTCTTCAAATATGCGTTCTTACGCCTTTTGTAATGAGATAGTTTCGGGTTGAATTATATATATTTCCGTTTATTTTCCATAGTATTAAATGGCACAATAGTCTGGGGAATTAATGAGAATAACCTAAGGCTATTTTATTCATTCCAACTTCTAAATCGTCATTCGAATGAATTCAATAAAAACTCAAGATAATTAGTATAAAATGAACATTCATTCAAATACAAGATATTGCTGCACTTTTTTTTTTATTATTGAGGAATAAAAGTTCAAAATGGACAAATATTGTTGCATATTCATAGATTATAATCAATTGGAACTTTTGCGATATCAAAAGCACAAGTCTGTTTCTTTGTCTTCAAATGTTTTTTGTATGACTTTCTACATATAAATGATATACATTTCGCTCTCTGTTGAATGGTTTCTTTCTTTCGTTATTTTTTGATGTTATAACATTATTGAGCTTGGTAACTCATTTACGATAAGATCTACTAGGAACTCAAAAAGTTTTGAAGCCTTAAAAAATGTTTAGAGAACTTGATAATTTCACTGTAGGCTGGCTTTCAACATGCAACCTTCCCCTGCCAACGCCAAGAATGAACGAACGATTAGATTTCTTATGAAATTATACCCTCTCAATTTCAGACTGCAAAATTCAAAGTTTGTTATAAGTCACCTCTCTCTCTCTCGCTCGCTCTCTCTCTCTCTCTCTCTCTCTCTCGCTCTCTCTCTCTCTGTCTCTCTCCTTTCCCTCTGTCTCCTGTCTTTATTTCTTTCTCTCTTCCTCTCTCTCCCTTTCTCTCTCTCTCTCTCTCTGTATTTCGCTCTGTTACATCTATTTCTCTCTCTCTCCACAACCTCCTCCCAACCATCCTTTAACATGTTTAATACCTCATAATCTAACAAAGTATGAAACGTCACCCTATTTCATCATGTTTCGTAGAAACAGAAATTGTTCCGTCATTATGGTGTATCCACCAGTCACCCCGACTGGGTATAAATCCACCTTACAGAGGACCTCTTTTAATCAAGACGGCAAAGCTTTGAAACGCTCTGTCCGGATCGCTTACATTTCAACTCAACTATGAAATCCTTAATCCTGAAAATCTTATTTCACTTGACTGATTTTCGAATTATCCAATCAAGGATTTTCTCCTCAATCTGTTTTGATGGCCGAGAAAACTCTAATCAAGACATGTGTATCTTGCAGCCTGATCCAATAAACCTCTGCTTGTCTAACGTAATGCATTTCTAATGCGAAGGAGGGGCGGATTTATTCATTATTTTTTTCATGGGAGGGATCAATCGGGTAAACCTTTTAGATCATTTTGCACCCCCTTCCCAATGTTTCGTTGATTTCTAGAAAACACGAGAGAAAAATGGATCTGAAGAAATCGCGAATAACAGTTAAATCTACGGATTAAGAACCCACTCAATATCTGTAATTAGAGTATAGTAGATGATGTGAAGCGAGGATCGCTAACGATACGCTCTCAACATGCAGAATAATCTCCTTAGAACGTCTGATGGCAAGGGTAAGAATTCAGAAACTATAGATCGGTTTAATGAGATTGAATATGGAACTGATTAATACTGCCCACACGAGAGACTGACAATTATTTACATCAAATTAATTTCATTTCCATTTCATTAGCGTATATTAAGAATTTTAAAATATTGCAAATAAAAACAATTCTATTACCCCAAAAATGGACGGACATGACCAGGATTTCGCCAAATGAAATAATTATGAAAAATCCTTAGAGCCAAATCATCTATAATCTTTCACTGAATACTTTTAAAGATAAAGTTGAGTTCTGGTCGTGCGATAACATTGTGAAAGAAACAGTCTCAAAGCAACTGGGAAAGGTTGATCATGTCTACATAAGAATTGGTGTGTATTGTGGGGTTTTGGAATCATCAAAATGATAAGAAATTGTCCCAGTCTTGCTTAAAAGCACATGTACTGCACACAGAAATGGGTATGTGGGATTGTACAAACATGTGGCATGAATTATTTCTTGTCATACTTCGAACATGAGGGCATTAGAAGAGCAATCCTTTTTAGGGGACATTTCTACTATGATGTTCTTCCAAACTGACATAAAAGGAATGAGAAAGCTCATAAATTATTTTTCACCTTTCCCAGAACTCGTCTTCCTCTTTCAGTGCATTTCAAATTAACTTCCTACCTGTTTACTTAATGCATGGAAACTAGAGTAGACATATATGGAGAAATGTAGTGTTCATCCATGTAATGTGCTAATCAAAACTCAACATTGTGAATTCTGAACTTCATGAAACGCAATTCAGAACATTAGCATGGGCTAAACACTTTTTGAAATGGCTTGTTAAACCCAGGAACTCAGTCTCTCTCTCTCACACAGCTGCATGGTCCTTATTTTTGTATGTTTTTTTTTATTTTTCGATTTTTTAAAATCTGCAGATGAGTCTGTGATGTAAACAAATTGTGAACAACATTGAAATGTCTTCTTTTGCTTCTCAGTAGACTTGTTCAGCTGACAATGTATGCTGTCCCAGTATAAAAACCTTGCACTGAGAGGCTCCAGTTGAAATTATGGATTGTCTGAGGTGACTGGCATAGTAACTATGCCAGTCACCGAAGAATCCATAATTTCAAATGGTGCCTCGAAAAAGAGTGTATGGTATATCCTACAAGAGTAAGCCTAGATAGATACAAAATAAAAACCTAACGTAGAGTCCAAGTATAGACCTACATACATTGAGAGGCTCGTCACGCACAAACATTATCGCCATACATTGTCGCGATATCGATAGCTTCGAAATACCCAGAACAACAAAAAAGTGACGTCAAAATATCGATACAGCGAGAAATATACGGAGGTCTGACGTCACGCGATATGGTGAAAGTATTTTATGTCACGTGAGACATTCCTGGCCAATCCTTGCACTAAGAATGTTATGATGTAGGATATAAATGCTAATACGCTCGCCGACAATTTCTGTCTATAAAGAAAGGCGGCTAAAATGTGGACATTTCTCAAATTTTCCCCCATCAATGTAATTAGCCCTCATGCACCACGGATGTTAGCTTCTTGTCGTTCAAAAAAGTAATCCAATTACCAGGTACATTATATTTGTCTATCGAGTGATCGCTGCTTTCTTCTCTCTTCTCAATTTTCCTCTACCTCTGCAAACAGCCCATCAAGGGTGCCGTCTTTCCGTCCCACCGATTCCCGGGGGAGATAGCCGTCTGGGATGATCGTAACTTCAGCATATTTTCTCTCCTTAAAAACATCAAATAAACCGTACGATTTCTGCTTTACACCAATATTCTCCGAGGAATCCGATTTCAAAAGCGTTTTGTGCGCCGGGTATGTGCTTTTCTGTAAAGCGTCGCGACGCTCGTTGTGAAAGGCGCGCATTCTGGCGGAGACCTGTTTGATTTTCGAAATCAGACGACCAATTAAGAAAATTTAGCGGAGTATTCTGGCGCGCTTTCGTGATCAATCAGTATCTCGCATGCAGACGGTTCGATGACTCCGTATCTTTGTTCAGATTCAAAGGAACATTATTTGTTGAATTAGGAGATTAGAATGTAATGATATATGTTTTCAACGACAGGGTTTCAACAAATTGTGTCAACTAAACACAATATAGATCTGTATACATATATATCCAAATTGTTGGCCCAGCAATTTTCATAATTCACCAAAGAAAGAAAAAAAATTGTTGCTCAGGGTATTATATGATGTACAGAAAGTTAAAATTTTGATAATAAACGGAAACTTTTTCTTCGAAGTATATAGATAAACCCTTAGTTCACAATATACTATCATGTCCTTAGGCGCATGAGGCGGGGGGCTGGAGAGCTGTAGCCCCCATTTCATCGAAAAACTTGCCCCAAATTACTAATATTCATCTCAAGGTGGTCTTTTTATGATATTGATATATTGTTTAGTATAGATTTTTATGACGAAATTACGATTTCACTATAATGAATTGTCATTATGTCGCTGGCTCGCAAAATATAAGACCGCGAAAGTTGATATAATTCGGGCAAAAGACAAATAGCCCCCTAGTAAAATTGTGCCTGCATGCCTATGATATCATTATTGTGATACCATCATACATACTTAGGTCTAATAATGATGTTGTGAACAAATTTCTTTTATGAGAGTTTATGAATATTAATTTAATCAGCCACGGCATATCTCAATAGACATTTATTGGTGAATTGTGAGTAAGCGTCGGCTGACCAAAAGGCCCTTATGGTGAATTTGATTGCAATAAACCTTTCTATAATTGTTTATAAAGATATTTTCAAAATCCGTATTTTGCAATGAATTTTAGCGTGTTCCGCCCTCCAGAATTAGTTTCAGTGACCTTATTGAATAGAGGTATTTTTAAAAATCGTCATCCCAAATTTTCCAATAAAAATTGGTAAAATTTATTCAAAATGTAAATAAGTTAAATGGCAACATCTAATTTCCATCAATTCAGATACTTTTTTTAAAAACACTATTCAGTTTTTAGAAAAATTAAATTAATAGGAGTAGAGGCTAAATAGATTTATATGCTATATAAATTATAAAGCTGGTTGCATTTCGGACACAAGTCCATGCAGCACGCTAGCACACAATGCAACAGTCGTTGGTAGGGGTATGGGTATGAATCATAGATATATGATTTCATCGCGATTCTGTTCCTGCATTTCTTTAGTCGAAAAATATTGCAAATAGGACAGAGGATCAGCACGGAATGCTTGGCGGCACGAAGCCCGCCAAATCTATCACGCACCGCGCTTCTTGGCGGGATTTGAGCGGGGCGCTGTGAAGGATTAGCGCCCAAAATTAAACTGTCTGCTCCATCTCTTCTGATTAGGCTTAAGGGAAAAGGGGGTCAGCTTCCGATGGGTGTATTCGTGGAGGTGATAACGTAAGGAATTTGAAGGGGTCAGATTGTGAGATGAATTGTATCGTGTGCTTTTTAAGGTAGGAACGTTGATTGCCTCACGCGCTCGTCAAAAAAATGAGAATTATGCCCGTTGCATACAAGGCAGTTCGATTGCATGATTATACCTGCGGTAATAAAGTCTTTGGACGAAATGAATGCATACGCCAGCAATTTAAAGCAATGTTTGAACTGATCATTTTGCTGCTTTTTTTTTCATAATTCACTTTTTTGTTCGATATCACTCATACATGCCGTGCCAAAGACCATATTTCCCTGACCCAATCCTACGTCTCATGTGCAACAGGCATTAAACGGCGTGTTTTCTATTTAATTCTATAGCCGCAATTTCAGTAAAGGATATTCGAACCCCTTGCCACTGTAAAATGTAGATTAAAAACGTGTAATTGTCATTAGATAACTGTTAGATTAACAATTACTGTAGACCATTTTCAAGATATTAAAAATGCACATGAAAGAATTGTTAAATTAAAAACTGCCAACTGATAAATCCTGTAGATGTACCTGCATTTTTTGCATACCGGTATAATAGATGGAGCCTGTGTAAATTAGTGCCTTTAAGGTAGTTCCTCAAGGCATATCACGTTGATTCATTCTGTACATATTGATACAAGGGGAGGTTACGTGGCGGTCAGACCATCGAGTGATTTGATGCCGGATGATTAAGGTAAAATGTGATCCCGTTGTAGAGGTGTCCTAGTCGAGTTGTTTAAACACTTGATTGGAAATGCGAAGGTCGTGGGTTCGATCCCCAGCACGAACTGTCATTTTATCTACATTGCTCCTCTCCACCCAGGTGTTAAATGGGTACCCGGAAGGACGCGAACAGCGATGTGGTAATTGGATTTATAGCATTGTGCGCGTATGTAAAAGTGGCGTATATCATGCCTATAGCTGGAATACTCCTCGGGGAGTGGGGGTAGTTCAAACAATGCGTGAGGGCAAGCCTGAATGACTGTGGTAATAGGCCAGGAGCCTGTCCCGAAATAGTCACCCCATATTACATATGAGATTTGACCCCTTAAAGTTATTTAGACCATCCATGTCATTCACAAAAAGCTTGTCAGCCCGAACGAAGGTGCCGGGTTTGGCCCCCAGAGCCCCCCAAAAGGGCCCCAAAGTCGGGTCGATTTCAACCCATCTAACATATGCGCCAAACTTTGTCAGAAGGAAGGTGTATGACTCATATGTAAAATCGGGTGACCATTTTGTGGACAGGCTCCCGGACTATAATACATATACCTTTTCAGGCGCTTAAAGACATCTTCGATGTATTAGGCGCTATGTAATCCAGAATATCATTATCCAAAGTACCAATAGGTCATAGGGATTCAGTTTTTATGAGGTATATTTTCTTGAAACTAGATATTCCAAGCTTTCTGTTGAAGTATGAAACTTGTAGTTTCCTCCAGTGGAACCCTACCGAACATCATCCCGAGACCTGGGGAGCGTTTCATCAAGCGTTTTGTCAGTGATTTTTACTGACAAATTTGCTCTCAGCCAATCAGATGCGAGGATTTCAGTAGCTTATAACAGTTGTCGGTTAAAATCACTGACAAAACGCTTGATGAAACGCTCCCCAGCAGTACCAACCATGCCAACAATCACCCTTTCCTCCACTCGCTCTGTTGTCGGACTTGCGACAATACATTTGTGTCTTTGAGCCTTTAGGTCATAAAATGTAGGGCATACTGTGGAAGTATGTTTGTTTTAGGGATATTCACTCTAAAAAAAAAAAAAAGAAGAAAATTATCGTGAAAGCTAAATAATAACGCCAATTTTATGAGAAAATGACCAGCACTTGCGTTAGAATCAGATAACATAGAGATTGTATTGTGTGAAGTCATGAATCTACCTTAGATGTAAACTCATTATATTTCTATCTCAATATATTTTGGATTGGAAATTTATTTTATGCAAGGGCGTACAAACTAGGGGTTGTTGGGGAGGATTTAGCGCCCCCCCCCAAAAAACCCCAAATAAAGAAAAAAGAAATGGACATTTGTATTCATCTTTTTCTCTTGTTATTCTTTCAACCTCTTAAAAGTTTTAATGAACTTCAAAATCAGTTGATTCTTTCTAACTCTTGCGATTGATTAGTTGTCTTTTGGCAAAATGTGTCTGAATATCGAAAAGTGAAGCTTTGTGGCCCATTCAAGGTATTACATTACCTGAATGGGCCACAAATCGGGTGCTGGTAATGACGGAAGATAAATTCTCACAAAATCAAAGAAAAACAACCCTAGACATATCCACTGAACGATTTTGGTATAAAATGTAAAAGAGACGAGTATGAGCAAAGGGAAAGAAATCGAACTGGTCGTCCCGGCTACAGATAAACATGCATGATACATGTTCCAACATGAGCGTATAATTTTTTTTTTTTTTTTTTTTTTTTTTTTTTTTTTATTTATTTATTTCATTTCATTTCATTTTATTTTTTTATTATTATTGTTTTTTATTTCTATTTTTTGTTGGGGGGGGTATGTTTACACGTATTTCAAAAGGTTCATAATTCCGAGCATTTGCTGCATTACTGCATTATTCTGAAGGTTGTTATTCCTATTTGATTTTCGGAATTACGAACTTTCGGAATAACAAACCTTCGTATCACCGAAATTTAGGTATTAAGAACTTTCCGAATAACAAACTTTCGAATCAATAAACCTTCAGAAATATAAACCTTTGTAAAACAACATATAAACTCTATATTCTGCTGGTCAAATACACGTATACTCTTTGATTAAAAATGAAATTCATTTAAACCGGTCAACATGTCAAAGCACTCCTATTTCCAAGAACCCAGAAAATTGTTTTAAGATATCCCAGTGGTTGCTTAATTCCATGACAAAGATTGTTGTATTGAAACGATAAGTTAACGTTCCGTTAGACATTTGTTGATTTCATCTTTCAAATTTTTATTGATGCCAATTTGCACTTCTATTAAAATGCTTAACTCATCATACAAGAAACAAAAAATGTTCATATCCATACAAAACGAAGCAAAACAGGTAAACAAATCTCAAAATTATAAAAACTAGATTCAACACAAAATCTTTGAATTGTCACACATTCTCCCCACATCTATTTCTCTTCCTAAATACCTAAACTCTCATAATAATTCGCTGAGACTAAAAATATATTCCAAACTTATTCCAATAGTACAATAATTAACAAGTTGCAATACTGCCACCCTTTAAACAAATTACCCTCTTGAATGGAGTAAGTTATTTCTGTATAATTGGTAAAAATTATGTCATTTAAACACCGGCTCAAAATAATTTAAATTACAATATGATTATATCTCCTTTTCCTAGCTACATTTAATTTTGCAACATTTCTTAAGAAATGGAACGAATATTACAACGAATATTTAGAAATCACGATAATACTTCACATTTTATATTCTATAAACAGTCTATAAAAACAATACCTTGTAGTCACTCGTTATTGAAGATGCATTTGTTATTAGGTTATGATATTAAACAGGGAAGCACATTATCTAGAGATATAGTCATTCAATTATAATTCCAGAAAAGGAACAAATATCATTTAAGCTCTAGACGTCCATTGTTTTCTGGATAAAATATGACCATATTACCCCCAGTAACGGTTTTATCGCTATTAATGTCCAGACATTATAAATAACCGGGTACGCATAAATGCGAAAATGAAATGTGTATTCAATGTATCAGTCTATTCAAGTCATCACAATATAACATGTATAATGAATAATACAGGGCTCTCTTGCAAGCAGTTTTTATGTACTGAAGAGACTACCCTGTATAGAGAACACAGATTAAATAAATAAATAAATATATAAATAGTCATGATAAAATATGAATGAATTATAGGAACAAAGGGCAGTCATCGTGATGATAATTTTATGAAACAGGGCCTAGGTACAATATTGATCCGCGGCCAATCTCGTACACTAACCGAACTCACCTCTGGGGAGCGTTTCATTAAGTGTTTTGTCAGTGATTTTAACCGACAACTGTTATAAGCTACTGAAATCCTTGCATCTGATTGGCTGAGAGCGAATTTGTCGGCAAAAATCAATGACAAAACACTTGATGAAACGCTCCCTTGGACAAAACATTACACCTAAACTAACCTAATCCTATACCTAACTTAAAACCCAAAATACAACCCTAACCTTAAAGACAAAGTTGAGTTCTGGGCCCTCTTGCATAAAACAGTTGCGATTAAAAGCAACTAAGAAAATCAAACGAAACTTGATTTTCAACCAATCAGGATCGCGTATTTTTTACTTGCGTTTAATTTAACGAGTTGCGTTTAATCGTAACTTTTTTTTTTATGAAAGAGGGCCCTGGTCATGCAAATACATTGTGAAAGAAATTGTCTCAAAGCAATGGGAAAAGGTTGATCATATACATATATGGGAATTGGTGTATACTGTGAGGTTTTGGAAGC
Organism: Heliocidaris tuberculata; assembly: GCA_025618425.1. Taxonomy (NCBI): domain Eukaryota; kingdom Metazoa; phylum Echinodermata; class Echinoidea; order Camarodonta; family Echinometridae; genus Heliocidaris; species Heliocidaris tuberculata. Next base: position 18,727,991 of record CM046851.1, read on the forward strand.
ATCAAACTAATTAGAAATTGACGCAGTTTCGCTTAAAAGCACATGTACTGTACACAGAAATCATATATGGGACTGCACACACACACGTGGCATGAATGTTCAGCTATTTCGTGTTATATTTCGAATGGTGAGGGCATTTGAAGAGCAATCCTTTTCAGGGGATATTTCTAATATGACATTCTTCCAAACTAACAAAGAAAGAATGAGAAAGCTCACAAATTATATTTCAACTTTACCAGAACTCAACCTTCCCTTTAAGCACCTCTTTCTTTGACGAAATAAATCCTGGAGCATTTGTCGCTGGAGCATTATTTCGGACCACCTGCCTGGAGAAAATTCTAACTCGTGTATATCCGCAATGCCTAGAACGATATCAAAGCATGTGGCCAGTATTTAAATACTAGTTATAATATTCATGATTCCAACAGATCGTCCGGATATTGCATTTTCCTTGTTCCTCTTCAATCATCTTTCTGCATCGAACAAGGTACTTAATCAAATAAATATTAGTATGATAAATACAAGGTGTTTTCCAAGGACAATAAAGAAATGTTCTAAGTACTATTATCTGTAGTTAAAGTAGGGTTTATTGCAAATGTGTTTTCAGCCATTAAGAATTCCTGCGATAGTTTAACTTCTCAATATCATTAAAGTAATACGACACCACAATGCGTTACATCAATAAAAGTTACTTTCCAATAGTCACACACCTTTGGTGATATGATAGAAAATTCAAGTTCTCTTTTCAAAGATAGATTTGTACTAGCATTTAACGAATTCAAACAAAAATCAGATATTCAAACGTCATTTTCTTTACAATTTTATTTAGTCCTAATTTGTGCAAGTTGTAGGTTTAATGAGCAATTTTATTAACAGTATACGTTTCAAATGTTTGCGTTAAAGTTTTACTAACACAATCAGACCTCCAATGTTACATTAAAGGCGTTCAAAATATTGGCCGACTACAAGATTAGCACGTATATGCATAATTAACTTATTCAGCTATATTCGTCGGCTTGAGCCCACAGCACTTAATGAGATCTGACTACGATCCGACATTGGAAAAATATTTGCAATTGCATTGATATGGATGTTTAAATATTTAAAACAAAATCTTGATGGTCGAGGTTTTGAGTATTCATAATTATATGGATGTTGCAAGCCTACTTGTAGAAGGAAAAACCAAATCGGCTCCGAATCGTAGTGGCGTCAGACCAGTCGTGCGATCATCTACGATTTGAAGCTGATATGGCCTTTACTCCAACTACATGTACAAGGCTTGGAATGCTCCAAAATTCTAATATTTAGTATCATCCTTATTCAGGAGGTCAATCAGGAAAACGATTATGTTTCAATTTCCATTTTAATGCAATTTCAATTTCATCAAAGTCGGATCGCCGTCGGCTCATCCAGTGTGCGACAGGCTTTGAAGCAGCACATATGGGCTTTTGCATGGCATCATGAAATGTTCGAGTTATTTACATCTATCAAGACTACTGTTTATACCTAATTTCTAATTTTTTAAAAAAGTCATGTATTGCATCTATCATTACAAAGCATTGCAACGATTCAATCATTTGGCAATTTGCAGCGGTTTCATTCATCAAGATTATTTTACACCAGGGGAGCGTTTCATCAAGCATTTTGTCAGTGATTTTTACCGACGACTGTTATAAGCTACTGAAATCCTTGCATCTAATTGGCTGAGAGCAAATTTGTCAGTAAAAATCACTGACAAGACACTTGATGAAACGCTCCCCAGTACAGTATACAAATACGCATATAAAATTCTACACCATGGTCTCACATTATGTTCTCTCATTATTTTTGTTTCTGCTAACAATCCTTCGCAGTTAAGCCTGTTGCACACGAGGCTATAATTCCATTACCGCCAACTGATTGTTCAGTTCAATAGAATTCATGCCGCAGTAAGCAGTGAACAATAGGCTCCCTCCGGATGATGACGACTACGCACGACTTGACACACAAATATTCTGTCCACACTTATTGGTCTACGTAGATTGTTACACCAGTGGTCTGTGGAAAGCCATTTTTAAAGACAGATCCGAAACCTTGCGCTAGGTCATCACACCCTGCTTCAAGGGGTTTCGTCTGTATCTAGAGATTGAGCCTGGACCTCTTCCGAGCATTTTATATCGCCAAGGAGTTATCACAGAATGGCTGAATATCTGTCACTGACGTAATGGAAATAACGCCTTGCGTGCAACGGGCCTTATTATTTGCTTGCATGTTCCTTTGCGTTGTTGTCTTTCGAAAGGTAGTGACGTCATTTGTTTTCGCTGACTCTCTAGTGTGTTGTTTACACCGATGTGACTAGACGGTCCTCCTCATCTCCATGCACATTTTCTGACTCGGGGATCGGCGAAGGCGGGTCTAAAGCACCCCTTACTTCATCATCCTACAAATAAAACAAAATTTAAACGCATTGTTACAAAACTGTTTCAAATACATTGTTGAATTGCGAATCTATAATAACTAGGAAATACATATACATTATGCATGAATTCTTTATTTGCATGTACATTTTTTTTACAGAGGGCGGGTATTTCTTTTTACTTCATATGATTAATAAAAAGTTAACAGTGGTGTATCCAGCATAGAGTAGAACGTGGGTAGCCCCTTCTCTGTTAGGTGGTCTAGGCCCCCCCCCCCCCCCTCCCATTAAATTCAGTTGGTCTATGGCAGGAAGCCTGCAAAATGGATACCACCCTCCCGCCCACCTGATACGCAATTTTGTTGTTAAAGTGCCAAATAAAAAGATACAACTTACCGTACAAGACTTTTGCATAAAACGTTGAAAAATGTACAAATCAATTTTAACAAAGCCAAACTACATGTCACAGAACCTATCAGAGCTTGAATCCCAACACAGATTGATCCGGCACCTGACTCCTCGACCTTTGAACCTAATGGGTCAACTTACTCGAAAGAAGCGTGACAGTACCTCACGCTTAGCGTCACTGTCCTTCCTCGCTAGATGCTGCTGCCTCCGGAGCGCCTGCACCGCGGTAGAACCCCACCGGGCCAGGGAAGGGCTGCGGTCACCGCCACCGCCGCTGACGCCAACGTTTGTGTCGCCACCGCTACCGCCTTGCCAACTGCCACCTCGCTCTCTGGGCTGGGACTGAAGCTCTAGCATTTCACGGGGACGGTCTGAAGACGGGTACGGATTGCTACGTGAATAGGAAATAGGAAAATAGGACTATTAGTATTTGATCTCGAAAGTGATGATACAAAACTATTCGCCATTTCTACCAAACATGCTATTATGCAATGGAAGAACATGTGGATTTTTAAAAATACAGTTGAAATGGGCTATCCGTTGTATTTATATTTCAAATTATATCAAGTATTAATCATTGAAAGCTTCTGATCACGCGATATAAAGACGAACGGTGGTTATTCCAAACATGCAAACGTATCCTCCAGATAATGAAATGTTCTACAGAAGAAGGGCACCAATTCTATAGGAGCAGGGGTGCGAGTTGAGTGAATGCCCGCATCGACAGGTTTTCTTCTTTCCGATGTCAGTTCTAGATGTATGCTGTGTCTGTAGCTTTATTCGTTCACTTTGATCTCCAGTCCAGGGGCGCACCTAGGGCACAACCTTTAAAAAATATGCTTAACAGTTTGCATAAGATTTCCGTGATCGTAACATGGCTGTCTATCATCTTTAACATACCTGCAGTTTGCAAATATTGAGTAAACAAAAATGAAAAATCACAATTATTTTTATTTTTCTAACATCAGATAAGACTCTCTACCAATCAGTAAAAACTGCGATACATCGATGGCTTATCCAGCATCTGAGCATGGGGTCATAAGGGTTGAGCTGCGCCGATGTATTCCCCCTTCCGTTTGAATGCCCCCCAAATCAATAAAACTAGTCTTGCACAGTGCTTAAAGCATGCAGGCAGCCGTGGTGTACCAAAATCCACCAAGTTTATGCTTGAATGTGTGTTTGTTTGTTTTATGCTGGATACGCCGTCAATGCAAATATCATGACTTACCTTCCATGAGAAGAAGGACTGTGAATGTGAGAGGGCGCCTGTTGTCTCCTAGAGCTAGTCCTCGGCGGTAGATATCTCCTGTAGACACTGTATTTGGTGGACCTTTGTAGTCCATGCGGGGACACGTTGAACCCCATGGATGAGCGCCTCTCGGCTAAAATTTCAGTGATCTCACCGTCAAGCGTGCAAAAGAAAACGAAGAAGAAAGCCCCCTGAGGAAAGGAAATCGATTAAGAATACTGATTAAATTTTGATTATGATTATCACAATGATATTTGAGATCACTTTGGCAAACCCTTATGCAAAACGAGTAAAAATATGCATTCATAAAATCTTTGTTGTCATTATATATTTTCATTTTCATTTCATCGGGATACCTTTACAGCAATTGATAAATACTAGAACTCGTGAGTATATTAAGAGAAAAAAACGAATTGTTGCAATTTTGTTTTCATTTGGCGTTGTGATAACTCATGAAGCGAAGGAAAAGACATTTGGTCAACTTATCAATTCATCGTTATGCGTACAAGGATTACAGTTTGCACTGCAGCACCCATTATCACATAAAATGATTCAGTATTCAGTTCAAACATAGAATTCATTAATATAAATCGTAAAATTCATTTAAAAATGTAACAATAACGACACTGTCCAGTTGTCAAGCTTTCTGAACAACTGATATTCGGTAAATACGATTGTATGAGTGTGATTGCTTAACTCGTAAGATTAACTCTAACTTTACCTGTAGTATAGCAAACATGGCGAAAAGGATCTGGGGTATAATACTATACAAATCAACAGAGATGATTGCAAAGGCCCATGCTATGGCCATTAGAACGACCTGGATCCAACAGCCTTTGCAGTGATTACTGTGTACAAAATGGAAAAGAAAGTCATTGAATATCTAAGAAATTCATAATTATGTGGGCATACACAACGATGAAATATTACCATTCAATTTCTAGTGATCTCCGATGGCTGCATTCAAGGTGTTCAAGGTAGACGGGGTGTCTTTTTTTGTACCCTCACTGTGCAAGTTTTCTTCGTGATTGATAACAAAAATAGTTGTTTCTACCCTTCTCCCCGCTAGTCTGCAAGCATAGACCCTAATTTGACACTTTATCAGAAAATCATTTAGTCTTTGGAGAAGCCTAACCCAGCTACCTAGTGGTCGTGTCAATATAGGAGCAGCTGTAGTACATGGCCTATGGTAGTCTTATAGTGTAGACACTCTTTTACGACTGACCAGGGTTTTTGTCTGCAAACTATCTCCCCCCCCCCCCCCCCCCCCACCCAGCATGCAGGTTTTGAGAGCTGGTGATATCACTAATGTTACCGGACTCATCATTTTTATACCGTTCTGTATTAAGAAAAGGAAAATTGTACCCTACGTTCTTTGCCCCTCATTTTGTTTTTAGTCACTGACACTGACACTGACTGTTTTGACACTGGTGATCATGGAAAATAAGGTGTATCATTATTTAGATATTCATGTTTTGTAATAGAGAAAGCTCAAATTTAAGGATCCTTCACTCGTGCCCCTCCCCCCCCCCCCCCCGCGCACTCTCTGACACTCTCTTCTCTGCCCTGCGTTCTTCAAACAATATCTGCAAACCTAAAAAGTATCAAACATAAAGCAATGTTGTTGTCAATAACTGAATTCTTACCTGATTACTTTATTAGCCTCTTTATCTTTTGAATACGAACTTTCCATGATGTCTTTGCCCGTGTACACTAAGACGAATACTGTGATCTGTAAACAACAAAAATTCGCTTTAATCCATTTCTCCAAGCACAAGAATTATCATCAAGATGCCTTAAATATTAAAAGCAAAATAAAGTATAAAATACATTCTATCATTTCGTCAGTGTGAAATTTGAATTGATTTATTTGATATAGTTTATTTCAGCCAAATTCAGCCTTACCAAGGGGCTCTTGCGTAAGAAGTGGTTTCGAACCCAAGGGCTCCCGGTTACGAGATCACTGTTCTACCACTGAGCCACCTTGAATGTATTAATGACACGTAACATTCTTTTTTTCTGTGTAACTTACGGCCCAGAAGCCTCCTGCAGGTCCAGCAAACAGCCATATGTGATCAAAATTGATGAAACATCTACAGAGAGGGGGAGAAAAAGAAAGATATTAAATATTCCTAAAAACGAATTAAAGTGAGAAATTATCAGGTATACGTGAGTTACGTGGTTATATACGCGCAATCACATTGGAAGATGAATGAACACAATTTTAAAAACTGCTCATAGAAAAATAGTTTACAAGATTTCTTCACTCTCTTTTACCAACATAATGTAATCCCTAAAAAAGAAAGGAAAATGTAAAAGGGAAAAAGTCGAAGGAAATGCAAATGATCATATGTGACCACCGCCCCCCCCCCGAATGGAAAGATAGATAAAACAGAATGAAATAAAAATAAACACAGACATATTCTTTTCTTATTTGATAACATTATACGTCTTTAACCCCCCCCCCCCCAAAAAAAAAAAACAACAAACAAACAAACAAACAAAAACAAACAAACAAACAAACAACAAACAAACAAACAAACAAACAAACAAACAAACAAAAAACAACAACAGTATATCAGCATGAACTTCAAATCTATATAGAAACATAACCACGGACTGGTATAGAAGAACAGCCTTTGGCAGAAGCAAATTGAAAGGTATTTTTCTGTGTTGAAATGAAATAGAATGAAATGAAACCAGGGTGGTATGACATAACTATATCAATGAAAAAATGACTAAACAAATCCATATTTATTGATAGCTAGGTTTCAAAACTTACACATCCGGAGAAAAGTAGGTTTCCCACTTGCTCTGTACCAGGGCAAAGACCAAGACAGCGGGAACGACTGTTACAAGTACGAAAATATGCCAAAGTGTAGCATTATTGACGTAACTTAGAACTTCACAATTTTCACAAAGGAAAGTCACAAATAACCATGCCACAGCGATTGAGCCAACAGTTTAACGGAAATGAGGTAGAATATGCTCGTTACTGGCACAAGTTGCAATAATTCATTTTATTAGAGAAGTACATGTATATGGTGAACTCATCCATGTTTCGAATTCTTTAATACTATTTACAGCATTCAATGAAATTTTGTCACATACAAGACACGAGTGCGTATCGCAGTCAACGCAGACGTAACTAATGTCTAAGTTCTCATTGGTTTATAGTTGTTAAACAAACAAAAATAATAAGAATAGAATAGTATCATTTTTTATGGAGCACTTTTCCAATAAATACTTATCAAATCGTTTTGACATTTTCATTTCAGTAATCCTGCAATCATATTTATTCAGCATTAACAATGAAAAATATGATTTTCTTAATTTCGTATCTAATATTATAATAAAGGCAATAAAACTGGAGCAATATTTATTTCTACCACAGATTACTCGTACTTACACCACCCAATGACATAATATCTTAACATGGGCCTTTGTTGCTGTGTGTCGGCATGTATGGAGTTAGCGACTTCGATATAGAGATTGAATGCCTCGTTACATATCCAACAGAAAGAAGCAGTGAAGAAGAAATGAATCGCGATAGCAAATATCTTGCAAACAGTCTGAAAATAACAACAGTAAACAACGGTGTATTTGTTATTATTTTTTTCAATCAATAGATGGAATAATAAAACTGTAGGTGTAACAAGTCTAGATTATTAAGAGTTATCGGAATAAATTGGTCCTCCGACTTATGCTCTGACGATAATTATTGCTCCGGGGGGATGTTTCATAAAGAGTTAAGTTTGACACTTAGATTCCTAGTTGCCTGCAGTATATGACACATCACCGCACTGGTCAGGGGAGCGTTTCATGAAAGGAAGTTGTCGGATATTTTATCCGACAACTGTTATAAGCTACTGAAATCCTTGCATCTGATTGGCTGAGAGCAAATTTGTCGGATAAAATATCTGACAAGTCCTTTCATGAAACGCCCCCCAGATCATGCTCAGGGGACGCGCGGTATTGGGTAATCTACCAATGAGATTACGCGTTTAATACCGTATGCGCATTAGCACTTAATTACGCATGACTTAACTTAACTCTTCGTGAAACACCCCCCCCCCCCCCCCCCGATTTATTTCGCCAAAGATAATTATATTGTTAGGGTAAGGGTTGCCCTGTAGGATTTTAGGTTAGGTTTAGGGGTTAGGGTTAGGTATATTATTTGGTCCAGAGTTGAATTTTAGGATTCGGTTAGTGAACGAAATTGACGAGGAGCAATTGTCGCCGGAGCATGTGTCGTGCAACCCCGCCTATGAACATGAAGTCTAAAACCTATCTTTGGACTACTATCGAGATATATATGTGCAAGTCCAAGGTATTTTGTCCCATACGACTACATCAAAAATATGTTAGTATAATTCTCTGATGGCAGTATCAATTTGATAGTCGTAGTTTAGATTGGAAAAGATGAAATATCAAGGATAATGATCTTTCAATGTAAATAATGTTTCAGTATTCCATAATACTTGGTAATGTATGTGACACACACAAAAAACCCAAATACCTTTGACTTTTCCCTACACTGCATTCAGGGTTGTTGCTAAATTGTGTAAATAAATATGTCTTTTGGGACAAAACACACTATCACAAAATTTACCTACAAGCTAGGGTGGGGGGGGGGGGAGACAGGTCCTCAAATTTTGACATTTGGAATAAAATTTTCACAGCGATATATTTTGAATGGGGCGACATATCCCCTCCCATTTTAATCACTGTACCCCTGCAATTCAGACCTTGAATAGTTTATTGTTAAACTTACTGCATTTTCTTGTCGTGTAATACCGATCATGAAGAGAAGATGGAGAACTATCAGTGATACAGCCAGGTTACGGTGTACCGCCACAGTATCAGTTGTACACCTGTGGGGGGAACATCGCAGGAACCTTATGGAAATTATAATCCATTCACCTCTTTGTTATTAACTTCTTCATTTACTCATCACATTTTTTTAAAGAAAAGAAAATTATTTTCATATCCATATATTCATTCTGCTGTCTCTGCAGTTTATTTTCGGCACAATCATAAATGATTCTGTGATGTTTGTAAAAGGTTGACTTTTAGTTTCAAGAAGTCTTGAGTTCTGGTAATGATGAAAAATGAAATTCTGAGAGGGTCCAATCAAATTCACGTTTAATGAACGCGACTACAAGTAAGAAATATCTGCCAACCAATTCGCCAGAAAATGAAGAACAGCTGAGTAACGACCAAATAGTATCAGGATATTTGCAACTCCGGCAGGTATGCTTTAATTAGATTATGTGCATGAGCTATGCATACTTATGTTGATGAACTGATGTTGGGCAAATTTCGAAGTTTATTCATTTACTGATTCAGGCAAATACCGCATGAAAAAGAATTGATAATTACTTATATTCCTTTTCCCTTGAAGTGCAGCACCATACCACAACTCAATAAACAACTTTTCTCAAGATTTAAATATCTTGGAATGATATTCCTATTGATTACTGACCTGAGATAGAAGAAGACTGACAGAGAGATGATAAGCATCGTGATGAGGATGAGGATTCCAATGTACCCAGCTGCGGTCATCACGAAGCGAGGAGGTTCGCCAGGGTCCCACTAAAACATGACCAAATAACATGAAAATTGATTATAACTAGTAAACAAGCTACATAAGAAATTGTTAGATATTCACAAATAATTTTATCCACTTGTATTTCGCATATTACAGTTGCCAATAAAGGCAAAGAAAGAGATTATCGTTCTCTGATAATAAGTAGATGAATTGGAAGGAAGAAAGGAGATTGGGTTTCGTGAAGATGTTAATAGCTTCAACCAGTTTCATAAGCATGTAACGAAAGATTACTGTTAAATATAGCATTCCCTGTTAAACTTTGTAGAAAAATGGGGGAAATTCCTTGCATATTCACTTTTGAAAAATTTCAAGTATAGTTTTCGTCTTTTCAAGAGATTAGACAACGAGATCATAACTTACGTTGATGTTATACATGTCTGTGGTGACGGCGAAAGTACCGAGGCGATAGTACAAACACGTGGCGAATTCGCCTTCGGACGAGATGTTAGTTGTTTCAGATGTACGCCAATGCCAGTCATTTGATCTAACGATTGAAAATACAAACATACAAAAAGTTGTAAATATGTAAGATTTTTAACTTTGTAAGGTAAGAATATAAGTGGGCCATCAAAAAACTGCTTGTAAATAGTGTTTAAAAAAGTCAGATTCACTTCAGAAGGTTATTGACGTAACTTTCGAAACATGAAACGTTCTAGAGATTTATTGATCGATCCTTACTCAATTATTGTGATATGATTTTACAAAAGCAACAAACAATATCGGTCAGGGGTATAGGTAGAACATTTTGAATACGGGCGGGGTTAGGTGACCAAATTTGATGGAAAAAATCCCAAAGTTCTCAGATTTTTCAAATTTTGCCGATAACAAAAGGAAAGGCCCCTCAGATTTTTATATTTGCTTTGTGAAAAGTTCGAAAAGATTTTTTAAGGTAACATTTTTTTCATTACTCGAAATTCTGCCGACAGTGATTTAAGATTCTAATTAAATGTTAATTGAGGTATCACTATATATCCTTCTAGCGACACCCCTCAATGCCCTCTATAAAGTTAAAAGGAGGTTAATGCCACGTGCAATTTGATGTCGAATGTGAATCTGTGACTTCCCAGACCAAAACCAATCATTCAACGAGAGCCAGTAACCCTCCCAGAAAAAAGGAAGAAGAATAAGTTCAACCTAATGTTTTGCTTGTTAACGTCACCATGCAACTAGAAAAATTTGGAAGACATTGTAGTAAAGCGAATCAATTAGATTAGTTAAATTTAGAGGCATAACAATATCGCATTTTCAACTTACCCGCCGCGTATGTCGATAAAAACACATTCCGGGTTTGAGATGTTAAAGGACTGGATGGATTCAATATGAAATGAAAAGAAAAGAAAAACTGTTTACATTTTCACATATCAGTCAAATTTACTGTGTCTGTGACAAAGCTTTTTCTTTAGCTTAGATTTTGATAACTTCATTTATTTTATTTTTTTTATCACCATGGCATTCTTTCAATGCCGATAAAAACAGGCTATTAACGATGCCGAGAAACTCTATCTCTATTCAAGTGTTATTCACTATTTTTCAAAATTTCATATAAAAATACTTATTCCTGATTCATGAAAATTATACTTTGAAACACATAGACTAATGAATCATGATACAATTAAGTAAATAATTATAAACAAAGGTAAATTGTTCATGTAGAACGGTGTGTAAAACGTTTTTTACCAATCTTACTTCTTAGAATCATGCGTAAATTTACAGGAATCTACGAACCAGATTCTTCATTAGTACCTTTAACCTATTTCATTGTCAACGTTTTACACATTATTAGGTGGTAATTTCTAATACGTTATGATATCTTAATTCTATCTAATTTAATATAATTGAGTAGGAGTATGGTTGCTTATTCATAATTTTAAAAGAAATATTATATCCTACATCATAAAATTATCGTGCAAGGATTGGCCAGGAATATTTCACGTGACATAAAATACTTTCACCATGAAGAGAAAATGGATATCACGTGAGGTCAGACCTCCGTATATTTTTCGCTAATACGATATTTTGACGTCACTTTTTTGTCATTTTATGGATAATTATTTAGCAGCTATCGATATCTCGGCAATGTATCGCGATAATGTTTTTGCGTGACAAGTCTCTCAGTGTACATGTATGTAGGTCTACTCTGATTCTATATTTAGGGTTTTTTTTTTTTGTTTTTTTTTTGTTTGTTTTTTAAATCTATTTAAGTTACTCTTGTAGGATATAAATCAAATATACCAGGCACTCTTTTCGAGTAGTTACTATTTTATTCGGAGCTGCGCCCCTCAGAAAATAGTGCTATGCCAGTCACCTCAGAGAATCCATAATTTCAAATGGAGCCTCTCAGTGCAAGGTATATTTGATTATTTTATACCACAGTCACACTAACAAAGAGACCGATTCATGGCTATTCGGTGTAATGCAATTGTTTGTTCGGTCTACTGTCGGTCTTGTCGATGTGACTGGGTATTACAGTGTATGTCAGGTTCAATGTGATAAATCAAACTTACGTCGATAAATTTATAATTCACTTCGACCGGGTCAGAGAGGTTGGCGAAAGCATCCTGAACGTCTGTTTCGGCAAAGACACCCGTTGTTATGACAACCGAATTTACGTTGTCTTCCTTATGTCTGTGTTCCTTCTCCTTGTCGCGGTAGTATTTGACGATAACTTGTCTGCGTTGGATGATAGTAACAATATTTCAATAATATGGGCGGGAGACAAGAATTTCGTTATATAATAGGCAACACTATAGTTTTTTGTCCTTGTCGCCTTAGTTTTTTACTATGACTTATCCGCATTTTTTTAAAAGAAACATACGTATTAATATGCCAAACATCATTTATTCAATGTAGATAAAATGCCTTGCTCAAGGGCATAAGTGTCATACCGGGGATTGAACCTACGATCCTCGCATTTCCAGTCGAGTGTTTTTAACAACTCGGCTACGACACTACTACATTGGATGATATAAACGATAAACGATATTTCAATAATTTGTGGTGGGAACACAAAAGAATGTCGTCACAGGCAACTCCATGAAGTGGTGCCTTATGTAACATTTATAAACAAAATCGCAAAGACTTCGCAAGAAATCAACTCGAGGCAATTTCAACAGTGGCGGATCTACGGGGGGGGGGGGTTTAGGGGGTTTAAACCCCCCCCCCCCTTGGGCTGCCAAGTAAACATTTATTTGGGCAAAAAAGAGAAAAAAATAGAGCATGCAAGTATGCTTAAAATCGCAAGCTAGCAACCCTAAAAATGAAAAATCTCCCTACTGAAGGAGGGGTATACCCCCCTCCCACACCCTCCCCCCTCGCTCGCTTCGCTCGCTTCCAAGTAAACATTTATTTCGGCAAAAAAGAGAAAAAAAAGAGCATGCAAGTATGCTTAAAATCGCAAGCTAGCAACCCTAAAAATGAAAAATCTCCCTACTGTAGGAGGGGGTATACCCCCCTCCCACACCCTCCCCCCTCGCTCGCTTCGCTCGCTTCCAAGTAAACATTTATTTGGGCAAAAAAGAGAAAAAATAGAGCATGCAAGTATGCTTAAAATCGCAAGCTAGCAACCCTAAAAATGAAAAATCTCCCTACTGTGGGAGGGAGGATACCCCCCTCCCACACCCTCCCCCCTCGCTCGCTTCGCTCGCTCGGGCTCGGTCTCTACGCTCCCTCGCAATACCCAGCTCAGCCCCTCAAACCCCCTCCTTGGAAAAAAGCTAGATCCGCCCCTGTTCAATACACTATTTATTGTATTGCCCACAGAAATCGTGTTCGGAATTTACGTTCACACATTTTAAATAGTGATGCACTAGGCTATACTGAAGTTGCCCGTGGTTGATTTGGGGGAAATCGAAAATGCGATCGTGTTACTATTCTTTTGGTCTAAAATACACACTTAATAGCTCGGCTTCTTTAGTACAGAAACGTTTTATATAATTTTAATAGAAGGAAGTGATGTATATTCATATTTGAGAGGTCATGGTTTCCATCAGGTGATAAATAGAACGTAACTTTAAAATGGTAAATCGTAATAAAAAGCATTTGACAGGAAAATATCAGTTTCATTTTAAGTTGAAATGATTTTCATATTTTATTATACATTTTTAATTTACAATGTATTAAATTAGGAATTTAAATTCATTTCTGTAAGTTCATTAATTGACTAATTAAATGATACTTACTCAGGGTGGTTTGGTAAATATCTCGCTATTTTCTCATAGCGAACGTAGAACACTGCCAGTCTGTTCTCTGTTGATGGATTTAAATTATTTTTAAAAAGAGGAAAATAAAACATTTTACTACCATTCAATAGATATTACACAGTAAAATCAATAAACACCATCCTGTATCCAAAATCGATTTATCTATTGGTTTCATTTCATTAATACTTGTCTGCGTTGACGATATTTCAAATTAATAAATAATATATACCATAACCAGGATAACATCAACATCTACGAAAAATAAAAAACTAGCCTCATTTCCAAACGAAGTCCTTTTTTAAAAATATTTATTATTCAATTTGAAATCTATCAGACGGCTTAATTCCTAAAAAAAAAAAAAAAACATTAAGTCAATATTTACACTCTAGGAGAGTGTCTAAACGTTATTTTCTTCAATATCCTGTTGTATTCGTAGTTTAGGTCTGTTAAATGGAAAGACTACCTTTACAAAATCAATCACAATTGATGAAAGTAGCTTTGACAGGATGAGCATAGCTTGGAGTGCTCCGACATTATGCTCTGTCGACAATTATTATTGCTCCGGGCTTTAATTTCTGCAAAGATATAGGATTAGGATCATGGTTGCGATTGGGTCTTAGGTTAGGTTTGAAGGTTGATAGGGTTACGACTGGGTAGAGTGCGGTTGAAGTTTAGAATTCGGTTAGTGCACGAAATTACCGCGGACCAATTGTGGCCAGAGTATGCTTCGCACAACGTACCCTGGAGGTCAGTGTCCAGGTCATCAAAGAGAGTGTCCGGTATCAAGGCCCGTCCGATCTCGGGGTTCATTGACGACATGCTTAGCGTGGCGATATCGGGAAAGAAGGAACCAGCAAACTCCGACGGTCTGACGGTTTCTACATAAATGGCTAAGATATAATGACAATGAGGACGATGGTAATAATTATAAACAGAGCAACATATTTGTTTTAATAAACATAAATAGAATTCAAGGTTTGTTGTATTACGAGACAGGAGCGTTTCTAGAGGGGTGTGGGTTATCGGGGAAGAAGGAACCAGCGATCTCCGACGGCCGGACTGTCTCCACATAGGGTAAGATAAAATGACAGTTGTAACGAGGATATTTGGTTTGATTTGATTTGACTTGATTCGTCGAGTATTAATACATTAGAACATGAAATGTATAAAGATGAAAGGAAAATATACCCTGAAAGTATAGCCCATAAAAGCTGATAACTAGCATATTTCCAATAGGGTTGACAAATTTTAATGAGAATTTGGTCTGATACTCTGTTAAAACATGTAGCAACAATTTTTCATAAACACATAGGAAACCATAACTTCTTGTAATCCGAGGGAGGGCGCGTCTTTAGCATGGTTAGAGGGGTGTGGAGATGTGAAACCCCTATTGTTTTTTCATAAACACAAGTAGAATCTTTGTTTCGACGAGACAGGGGCGCATCCGCAAATTCTAAAATGTCGACAAATTTTAATTTTTTAAACCTTTACCTGCAAATGAGCACAATTATTTACCTTTCCTTGTATGCACAATTGTCATGATCGTACGAGGCGGAGGGGGGGGGGGGCTGGGGGCTGGAACCCCTCTCGGGATTTTTTTTTAAAGTTCCAATATTCGGCAACCGTTACCTCATATGCGGTGAGATGCCCGAATATACTAATATTCGGCAGCGAGGTGCCCGAATATACTCATTTATTGTGTGCTGTGGCCTAGAGGTTAAGTCATCGAACTATGCATCACAAGGTGTGGCGTTCGAGTCCCTATCCCATCACAAACGTCCTCTGGCAAGACATTGATCATTTGCCACACTCGACCCAGGTGAGATAAAAGTGTACCTGGCAGGAATTAATACCTTAAAATGCGAGAGCGCGGTAATAGCAGCTATGCCAAAGCCGGGGTTATAATACAGGAGCGCCATGAGTGTCACGTGTCACAGACATGTGCGCTCTACAAGCACCAACTATTTTTATCATTATCATTAATGTATTTTCTCCTCCTCAGCTCACCGATATTTTGCCGGACGATAGCCATCTGCCCTTCATATTCCTTGATATCACCTCGTTTAATGTGACGTAGGAAGCTGCGAGCGAACAAGTTAACAAATTTGTCCATGACACTGAGGAGTTGAACGGCCTGGGCGCCCCGGGGAAGTGTAGCGTTCCATGCGACGTCGTTTCGCTGGTCGATAATGTTGGCTACGGTGTCCGTCACCCACTGAAACCAAAGAATTAAAGATATAATGGAAGAAGAGTTAATGAAGATTGCGGCAGATTAAGAAAATAACTAAATGTGGAATAAAATGTTATAAAAAGGTGTTGTTAGGAATAAAGGATTATAGATGGCAAAAATAAATACCCTGACGAATTTGTTGGTCTCCTCGATCCGCGGGTAAGCCGGAGTAAGCCGGTTCTTGTTAAACTTCAACATGGTATCGGTCCATTGGTAGTCCGACAGCGCCCTCGCCTGTGCATCCACGATCATGCGAAGACAGCTGATGCTCGTCGACAGGTCGGACGGGTTCGTTTTCTTCGACGACGTCGAGTTATAGAGGCGCTCGAGATAGGTAAGGATGTTGCGATCAGATATGTTGCTCTCAATCTAAAAGGAAAAAAAATTGTGAGACGTCGGAAATTTTTTAAAGGAAAACTACATGTTCGTCTAACATATTTGGAGAAATCATGCAACTTGATTTCTCATAAATGATTCAAATGAACATTAATTTCTGTACCATGATTTTTAGGAAGGGGGCAGGGTTGATTCGGATGGGTACATATGATCATAATGATAGCCTAGTTTTATGTTGCAAAATTAGGAACCTCAAATAGATTTGTAAAAAGTCCCTACCGTAAAATATTATGGAAATAGTTGAACGTTTGTTATATAGTTTACATAAAATACCACTGAAATCGAGCTCAATGCAATATCGTTGAGAGGACGGTGCCCATTTTAATTTCTCAACGTAGTTTCGGAGCTCTGGCTTCAACACTCTATGCAAGTGATTTACGTCATGTACGGAATTTACGAAAGAATTGCAAAAATTCCATTGAAGGGCTCTCCCCATTTCTACCCTTTAAAAAAATATGTATATTCGGCCGTAATAAGCGCACAGTTCATTTTCAAGGAATAAATCTTGCCAGGTACCCATTTAACACCTGGATGGAGAGTGAAAAACGTGGATTAATGTCTTTTTCATTTGGTTCATGTAAAGCGCATAGAAACTTCAGTACATATTGCAAACGTTAAATCGAGATAATCAAGAACATCATCACCGTCATCTGGTCATCAAGGATTATGTTTTACGAACCTCGTTTTTCAGTTCCCGTAGATCTGACGAAACACAGGTGGAGAAGTTCGTCTCCATCCAAATTCCCAGATTCTCTTCTTGCATACACATCCGGATGGCCTCACCTTATAAACAATTTATTAAAAACAGTTTGAACAAAATTAGAACTGAAAGAGAGAAACTGTGTCTAAGTCTACTGGAACCAGTCACGTTTTGTACTCGGTGGATATCAAAGTTTGCTGCCATGAGACAAATTGGGACCAATATCAACTATCCATTATCGTCAAAGTAGTGTTTTGTGGCTACTGGCTGAGCACTGCCGAAAGTTGGCGACATAGTACATACTACGAGCATAGCTAGTTAAGAGAGTTAGTTGTGACGTGCGTGTGTCAAAACTATCCCTCTTCTATGTCATGTCTGTACTAGCTATTACTACGAATATATAAAAGTACATTTTTTTAAATGCCTTTTTAGGGAACGTAATCGCTGTCATTAAAATATATCTAAAATTGCTATTTCACTTATTCGTCTTTGATGAGCAAATACTAGCCATGACATTCCCTGAAAATTAACTGTGGACGTAACTAGAAGTAACTGTATAATGAGGTAGGCGGTAGATCATAGCTCAGTTACGGGTCTCCTAAGGTTAGAGGTCCCAGCTTCGGTTCTCACACTGGAATTCGTCTGCCGGGCAGAGATGTAAAACGATACAAAATTTGTTATATACATGTAGATATAGATTTCAATCCTCAATTTTATTTGAAAACGGTTGTTACAGACGTATAGTGAATAGAAGTACGAGTCCTAATAATGATTGGCATACTCACCTGATGATATGCCTGGGCAGGGTCTAGTTGAGTTGTGACCGGTCGGGGTACGAGGCCAGAGGATATTCTTAGCATACTCCTGATTGCACTGAGGACCTGTGGATCGAGCAGCATGGATTCTTATTAGGAATTATTCAGGCATGGACACCATGTACATCACAGGTTTTCGAAAGTTCCATGAAGTTCAAGAACACTGCGTATCCTAGTCGACTGCCTGGACTGTTCTAATATCATTCGCCGTATATTTCATTTGTCCATGTCGTATATCGACGTACGTATGTGCGTGCCACTCAAACAGGCACGCCAGCTATAAAAAAAAAATAATTAAGCGTACATACAGACCCTGAGAGCAGTTTGTTTCGGGGGGGGGGGGGGTTCTCGAGGAGGGTGAAATATTATTGTGAGGGGCGAGTGTATTTGTTTGATTGATTTTTTTTTTTGTGGGGATTTATGGGTCAGCGCGCACGGACGCACGCACTCGAAAAAGGTGAAAAACCACCATAATCTGGTTCCCGTTCCATAAAACTTGTTATCAATAAAAAAATTAAAAAAAACCACATTTCTATGACAAACTTGCTCTCAGTCAATCAAAAGCAACGATTATAATAATTATCGTAACTTGTTATTGATAAAAAGTTTTTTGAAACATGGCCCTGGTCTATACGTATCCTAGAGGAACGCAGTTAAAAGTTACGAGACAACTGCTACCACTGTCCCATTAGGCCTCTTTCGATAGGTTTAAATAAAAAGTTTGCTATTTTAATATTTACATTTTTTCATCGCTTGGGAGATCTTTAAAAGGCACTAGATAGTTTCTCTCTTTTTTTTTTCTTTTTTTTTGTTGGATAATGTTCAGTCAAAATGAATATTTTCTCTTTTTTACTTATTATGATCTCTTATTAAATCTTATAAAGACTGTTACATTTTACAGTCTTAACCATTCATTCATCTCCTCCAAATGCAAGCAAAGTGAATCGAGTCATGAATATTGCCGTTAAATCCTTGTATCATTTCGTTCAGCAATTGTACATACCATTTGTTTCACTGCAGTGACTATCGCATGAGTCTCCTTTGTTGACCACGCACTCGTCTGGGGGAAAAAAAGAAAATAATATAAAAATGTCGCTTTATTCTTGACCTTTAGAGACAGCCAAGAAGTGGTAACACATTATTTTTCTTCCGTTACCCAAACCTTGCAGAATACAGAAACTAAATTACCCGATTACATGTAATACATAGTTATTATTGGCAGAGCTGCCCGAGTTACGTCAAAGTCGAATTTGAAATTGACATAAATTTTCTGATCACAACTCTCATTGGAGCCGGGTCTTATTTCGTCAAAGGTATACGGTGTTAGGTTTATAAGTGCGTCTTATGTTAGGTTTAGAATAAGGGTTATCGTTTAGTGTCTGGTCAAGGTTTAAGTTAGGAATTAGGTTAGAGAATGAAACTGGCTGTGGAGCAATTGGCACCAAAGCATGTGTGCTATAGAACCCTTTCATACATTCATAACTTTCTTATCATTTGTCCGATTTTGTTTAAACTTTCACCCACCCCTTTTTCTGATTTTTCCCCTTTCACACAATTCAACTTGTTACAAAGTTTGGATTGCCCTTTTAAGGACTGAAGTTTATCCTTACCAAAGACTCTGGAGGGCCATCGCAGTTTGACCGTTCCCCTCGTACCACTTCTGAAGTCAACCCACTCCGCCACGTTGCCACAGTAGGTGAAGGTACAGTCAGTGGCAATCTTCTGCAGGTACGTCTCGTTCAAGACCATGTCCCACAGGTGCACGTGACTGAGTTCGCCGAGAAACGCGCGGCTTTGGTTGCTCAGGTGATGTGTCATGTGACCAATCGTGAGTTCTCCACCCGCGCTGAGATGCTCGGCTAACGGGAGTCTGTTGTTGCCTGCTTTGCGGATACCATTCTTGTAGAGGTTCCACCTTCCATCTGGATTTGTGAAAAAATAAGGAAGGTTGTAGCTTCTGTAGCAACGGACTGCATACGAAATCTTCGATCTCTTATGAGCATGATGAGAATTCATTTACAACAGGAGAAGGCTCAGGAGTGTCTGAAGGGGAGAGTGGTCACATAATTGTTTTCCCCGACGTTCATTTTGCCAAGAAGCATGATAGGAATCCCGCCGACCCTCTCCAGGCTCTCTTAGTGAAGGAGGGGTAGGAGCAACCTCAAAATTCCAAAATTTTTGTTTCCCCCGGTAATCATTGTCATGGTACATGTACCAAATTTCCGACAAGCATCTTGGCGACCTTCTCAAGTTCCAAACAGTGGGACCTCGGTTTTGTTTAGGCTGTTAGGGGGATTTGTTTTCTTACCTCTAAAAATTTGTTTTTCATGTTTATGTTTTCTCACAAGTGAACGGGCTTTAATGCTGGCAGTTCTCTTACCTCTATCCCACGTGACTGCCACGTGTATCCACTTCCCGACTTCGAGGCCCCAGTTCTTTGCAATCTGCGGTCTTTTCTTGGCGATGCCGAGGATGAAGTTGTTCCCGATGTTCACATGGAACTGGCTCTCCATCCCGACAGAGTAGGCGATTAGGGTAGGCTCTTTTCTGGTCACCTAGTTGCCGTCCAAAATTGTGAGCAGGAAATATAGGTATCATATGAATATGGTTGCAAACACAATGTCAGAAATGACTTCACACAATATTTTGCGAGCCGCAGATTATGATAAGCTTATCATAAAACACTAAGTTGCAGTTTCCCTTACTATATCACGTATATATTTCAGCGTTGTACTTGGATTTTTTTCTCGTAACGAAACATCCTTGTAATGTTATTTAGTATCATTCCGTTAATAAGATTATACATTTCATTTCTTTTAAATGTGGGTTGTCACACCCCATCCTCGTCCCCCGTGGCGATGCCCTTGACATGCCTAGTTAGTTTTATTAAAGAAAAGGCTTACATTGTGCTGAATTTTGACCCAGGCAGCCACTGTGAAAGCTTCGAAGAGAGGCATGTTCTTGCCGAGGATGATGGCGTAGCTAGACAGATCTCGTTTGAAGTCCAGACGGGAGTCAACCGATTCAGCTTGAGGATGGTCACAAAACAAAAGTACAAAGTGATTCGTTAGGATTTAGGGCGTCTCTATTGTTCTATGATTTGTAAGAGAGTCAGAATGGTGTGAAGTCATATAGTTTTATATAGAGTTAGAGTGATTTGGTAACTTTGTAGAGGCTTGATAAAATCTGAGCTGCCTGGCCTTACATGCTATCAGTGTATGTAATATGGTGTAAAAATGAAGCCCAGGGGGGGGGGGGGGGGAGCACTTCAAAATCATCATGTGCTTCATACAAGTAAACATATGCAAGTGACCGGAAATGCCAGACTCATTTTCCCCCACAGACTCAGTGTTAGACTAAAGCGTATGGCCATACGCTTTCGTAAATGGGAGTATTCAGTCATAGATATCTTAATAATAGCATTATATATCTGAAAACCTTTCTATGCCTGGCTATTTATTTATCCTTCTGAACATCATTATACAAGACAGATAACAAAATTCAACAATTTATTAAATCAAGCCTCCACAAAGTTACCGAATTCCTTTAACGCCCTCCGAATTAGTCCAAAAGAAAAAAACTATACCGCGGACAAACTTGAAGTTAACCGAGTATCTTCGCTTTAATTAGAAGCGTGATAGTGGCCGTATCAAAAAGAATCAAATGCATGAAAACAGTTTTTACATATCAAGCAATGTTCATACACTTTTTAAAAATAAAATCATAAAATCATGAGATAATTTTTATTGGTTGTCGCCCAAACTGATATGATATTTGAGGTGTTAAATGAGAACGTAAGCGATTTTTTTTCTCTTTTATAACAAGGCTTGGTTAAAGTCGCGTCATAATGATTAGAATGTCATGAGTTGTAAAAGTAAGTAAACTATAATAGCTCTCGTAGCATTTTTCTCCTTTATTGTACATTTATGTTCACCGGAAATAGAAAAATCTAAACAATGCAACAGTAACAAGGAAAAATCAAAGGATCTTACTCATGCAAATGTTGCTATTCCATTCGAACCCAGTGCCGCACTCACACCAGTAGCCGGCTGGTGTGTCGGCACAGGATGGGTACTTGTAAAAACCCGAATCGCACTGCAGCTTGCGTAAGGCCACCGCTGTTGGGAGACGGAAGAAAAGGACAAAATACTATTTTAGTAGCTGTTAGGGGTCAAGCTCCACTAGCACATTTACTATTACCCGGTCTCTTTTTTATTATGATTTTATTTGTCAAATCAACGCAAATCAACAAGAACGGTACAATGTTTGACGGGAGCTGAAAAAAGTGAATCCAATCACTGTTGCCCTCAGGCATTCACCTCCCTCTTTTTATCAACCAATTATGTGAATATGATTGTATGAAAATGTTTTGTACTTATTTGCTGTTTGTAAATAAATCGAATCAAATAGATAAATGATAACATAACAGGGGCAAATTCAGGATTCTCTGACCAGTGACTTGGGGATTACAAGTCTAAAAATATCTCTGACAATCAATGGCAAAATAGTTATTAAATTGGCGGGGGAGGAGGGGCATATGAGTCACATTTGTCCACGTTTTACTGTGGTGCGTGCGTGTGTGTGTGTGAAGGGTAGGGCCGATTTGGTTTGCCCGGGGCACGTGCACCTCCCCGCCCCCAAATTTGCCTTTACTACTAAAACATTTTCCAAATACAGTTAATCTTGAGACGAGAAGCATTTTTAAATAGATAAGAAAAAGAAACCTAGAAATCATGAACACACAAATCTAAGTTAGATGTAGAAGTATCCAATAAAAGGCAAATTATGAGTCCTAGCGAGCAATGGATATCATTTTCTTTTTTGTTTGTTTTTTTTTGTTTAAGACACTTTGAATGAATATTTTGTCATAGCCCCCCCCCCTGAAAAATTCGAATAATAATCTTCAACCCCATACACGTGGTGTAGGGTGGGTCCAGCTTTTTAGTGGGTACTGGTGTCATGGGGTAGGGCAGCACGGTCCTATACTTGCGAGAGAAAAGGCCATTGAGTGAGGGGAAGATGTGGGAGGGAAAATTGTGGGAGGAGTCGTAACATCTCCTTTTCACTATACCATCCCCTCTGTCTTTCTTTCCCCTTTTTTTTTTTGGGGGGGGGGGGTAATGCCCCTCGTAGCTACGCCACTGCCCCTTATCACGGTGAATGCATTTTAAGGTAATGGGGGAACCTGTAGAAATCAACTGCACCCTCTTCGACCGCCTTGTGATACGATATACCATCATCATCGCATTATGCCCGAGGCATCAACTCCATGCTTCACTGCAGCGTACACGGTGAAGCTTCAGCTGTTCAAGCCCCGCGTAAAGTGCAAAAGGTGGCGGTTATTGAAAGGTCATCGCTTTCTCAGAAATAATATTGTCAGCTTTTAGTCAATCCTTTTAAATTTAGTAAAGTAGTATGGTAGTTTCTAGGAAGGTCAAATAATTTTGTATTATCATATGAAGGTTCCTTATCATGTTGCTTGCCATAAATACCTCATTAATACTTGATGAGTTTCATTTTATACAATGATCTTCATTCATGTTAATATTTAAAATAACTTTTTTTAACATGTTGAAAGTTCCTCTCAAATTGAGATTTAATTGCCAAAAACCTTCAGGTGTTTTGTGTAATGGCGTTAAGGAAGGTTGAAATATTAAACGAGTTGGGCGATGAGGCAAACAATCCCTCTTTTTTTTTTTTTCTTTGGTGTGTAAATGAGGGGGGGGGGGGGTTGGAGATGATGTTTCTTGATTTCTTCATGGTGTGTTATAAATATGATTACTACACTTCAGCATAATATGGTGGTAGGGGAAGTAGGCTAAATCAAACTCAAGACTTGAAAAGGAGGTCTCAATATCTTTCTGAATCATGGTAAACTCTGCATTCAATAATTGCTTCCAAAATACCAGAATTAGCATTCTGCTACTCTTCACCCCCATGTTCACCCCCCCCCCCCACCACCCCCATTCCCTCTCTTTAATAGTCTGAGCGGAGTAGGGAGAAACGTGATGCCGATACTTTTCATATCAGCTTTTAGGGTTCGTTTCTGTCCGTTTCTGATCATAGGTAAAAGAGATTGATAAAGCACTTACCAAATCCTAAAGATTGATGAATCACAGCAGCCAATGATGCAATAAAGAGAAGGGTTCCGCTCCGCATTTTATCGCTACGAAAATAGATGCAACCGTCCGATAAAAACGCAGATGGCGCCTTTTTCGAGTTGCGTTCTGTCGTCTGGTAGAGACCCAAAGCTAACGTTGAAGATGGCCTGTGGAGAAAATCAAATTATCCCCTATTCTGTCATATTCGTTTGCCGGTGCTGAATAACTTGTTTTTGTACCGTCACTAAGATATCATGTAATCGTGATAGATTCACTACCGTATACAGGAATACTTTTTATGTTTTTTTTAAAATTTGGAATGATTAAAAAATCATATTAAACACGGTTCACTATATATATGTATAGATATTTTCTATATCTTACTTCGCATTCAAGTTTTGCACTAACTCTTTGTTTATTTAAAAATTACGCGTTTCATCAACTGTTTCATCAAGCAGTATGATGTCCCGGTACCTTTCCAGTTGTGTATTTGGAATTGGGATGGTTTTGGTAATATCATACATACAAAAAATAAATCGATAAGTTACATTATAACATTTTCAGCTTTCTGTAAAAAATTAGATAAAAATCACTCTAGAATTGGACAAACCGGTACATCATTATGATTAATAGACATTTTTGTATAATTTTGCTCGTAATTATGTTCGCAGGAATAAAATACAATACAAAGCATGAACTTTATGTGTTTATTTTTGCCTCAAAATACATTCTTTGAGATGAAACAATTATAAATACATAATTTGCACATTCAGCAAAGTAACTTTGTAGAGCCAGGGAGATGGGAGTTCCCTGGTAGAGCTATGTCTGTACAGCAAACAGAGGTAATGGGGGTTTAGAACGAGCTTCGTGTTCGGGAACATTATCTGATTATGTGCAAACCCACAATACATTATCTCTACCTCGTCTCCGAATTCGTTTTCGTCTTGCAAAGCCCACGGCGAAATTTTGGGTTGAAATGTATATTGGCAACCTTGGTGAGACCGGCAGGTCCCCCCCCCCCCCCCCCCCCCACGTGTGGACCATTGGCAAGGCCTTGTTATCACGCAGTAAAGTGTTAAATGTAATTAAAGGTCGACAACGAATGCAAATTGCCCCGGGTGGAAAAGGGATCTTATGGGATCGGTGTCTGTAACCCAGCCAACCAAGCAGGATCGGAGGGGTTGAGAGAAACCAAGGGGTAAAGATAGAGAGAGATAATGTAGAGAGAGGAAGAGAGGGGGAGGGGGAGAGAGGGGGAGAGGGGTGAGAGAGGGAGAGGGAAATAGCAAACAGGAACTCATGAATGTATAGAGACTGGTAGGCGAAAATAGGCAAACAGAAGGACAGCAACCGTTATAAAAGCGACAGAGAGGCAGAGACACCTGAGACAGAGCATGAAACCGCTATGAAAATACCCCCCCCCCCTCTCTCTCTCTCTCTCTCTCTCTCTCTCTCTATCTCTTTCTCTATCTCTCCTTCTCTATCTGTCTATCGCCCCCATTTCTCAGTCTGCACAGTGTTTCTATTATTTTGGTCATTTCGAAAGAAACACCAGCGAAGAATAAAAAAATGAGGAATGTGGATAGGTCTAATGAAGATGTGAACACACTCAGGGTACCAGGAAACTCACTTGTAGAAAGCTTTTGTCACACAGTTATGTCCATGTAAGTTTGTGTCTCTCGACGATGACGATGATGATAATAATAATGATGTGATGATGGTGATTATGATGATGATGATGATGATGATAATGATGATGTTGATAGCTGAAGATGATGACTGTTGATGATGACGATGATGATGATGATAAAAAAAGATACTTACGATGCAATGATGATGAAAATGATGATGATGATGATGATGATGATGATGATGATGATGATGATGAATGTGATGATATTTGAAGAAGATGATGATTGATGATGATGATAATGACGACGATAAATATGATGATGGTAGTGGCGATGGTGGTAATGATCATGATGAAGATGACGAAGATGATGAAGAACTACCACAAATTATCACTGCCCTAGATTTATATTGTTCGTGTCCTATTTCCATGAAAGAGTGCCTGATGTGTCCAATCGCAGTTCAACTATCACAATTTTATTCGAACCTGCTGCATTACATCAATTACACTGTCGTTAACGGTTACATATCAAAATCCATAATCATGACAATACTGAAACAATAGTGATACTCAAGTATGTTGCCGTTTTAGTGATTCGAGTATCAGTGACAACAATGAAGCATATCAACATAGACTGGTATGAATCTAATAATTTCGATTCGTTGAGGTTCGCAGGCATCAACAGGAGGAAATTGATAAATATGGAATAAGCCGCGACCGTGTGAAATCCACACTTGGCCATAGTCCTCTCTCCCTGCTCCCCCGTGCTACTGCGTAAGGGCACTCGAGATACGGAGTTTTGTTTCCCGGTCTGTCACTGACGCTATTCGGTTTCAATCATTACATTGAACTTGGCAAATGTTTGGACTTCTGTATATACAGGGGGTGCAGAGGTTCTGTCTGTTAGCACTGCACACAATCCAAGTAGCATACGTGATGTACACTGGGTTTTGTGGTGTGTCCACGTACATGAACATCAAACAACACTGAACAAGACCCCTGAGAGGGTGAGTTTTAATCATTAGACGTAAGATTTAACGAATGGGTAAAAAGTAACGTTATCTCGATTTTTGCGAGTATTATCTAAATCCTTTAGGTGTGCTCAACACAAGCACCTTGTTTTATATAGGATTCTACGCTTTCTTAACTTTGTTTGTAATCATTTCTTTATTTCAAAGAAAAGTGAAGTATGCACATTTACAAAAAAAAAAAAAAAAAAAAAAAAACAAACAAAACAGGAACCAGGTCCATGAACCTATTCGGGTTCATGGCAGGTTATATATAAAGTATCATGGTGTTTACAAAAAAGATTAACAAACAAACTAACAAACACAAGACAAACATGAACATGCAGTAATTGAAAAGAAATGTTATGATAACATGTTGTCATTTTCATATTGAAAGACAACATAATGTAACGACAATATGGCAATGGTAATATATACTGTATATACCGTATTAATATAATAGCAAAATTTTGTGATAAAAGATGTAATGGGAAGAAATGTAATAACATGTTGTGATTTTGATATTTAATGACAACATATTATAATGTAACGACAATATGACAATGGTAATATACACTGTTTATACCGTATTAATAAAAATAGGAAAATTGTGTGAGAAAAGGTATTATAGTATATTGATATTCTTGAACAGATATGAACGTGGGTATGGGTGGTACATTTAGTCTGGTGACTCCCTCCCCCCCCCCCCCCCCCCTCTATAACTTTATGTATTTTACTTTTTCCCAATATTGATCCTTCCTACTGTAGAAAATAACAAAAGATGAAAGAAGAGCACACTTGCTAATGTCATTAATCAGTACCCTGTGTCTGACATCGCATTTACACATATTAACAACAGTTTTGAGTCTAGCTTTGTTTTCTTTATCAACGTGACCTCTCATTATACTACTGAAATACCCTTCCTATAATACTTTGAAAAATGTGGGGAGAATGATACTGAAAAAATAATGTTTCTTTGAACTTGAACCTGAAGCAGTTTTACAATGATTTGATTAAGCTATTACTTTTTTTTTCTTTTGGTATTTTGTTTGTATATTTTGTCTTTGATGTTTTCAATTCTGTATAGGAGCCTCCGGGATTAACGAATGACCATGATGACATTCTATCAATCTAAGTTGACAGTTAAAAGAACAAGATTCGGAAACATTCCGTTTTATAACAATATGAATTCTGATCAGGGATGTTTCAATATATTATTTTATGAAAAAAAAAGTAACTGCTAGATTAATGGTAAAAAAATTATGTTTGGTTATTCTTTACAATCACAAGTAAACACCGTACGTGATTATAAAAAAAAGCAACGTTCTTACCTAAATAGAAATTATGAAGAATAAATCAATGAATAAATGTGACGAAGCAAATGAATCAAAGAAATTAATGAAGAATAGGAATAAATGACGGTGCTGTTGTTAGAGAGAGTAATGACAGCTCAGGAAACTATGAACAAAATTACATATATACAGGTATTGAAAAGAAATGAAAATAATAAAAGCTTATCATGTTTGTTGTCATTTCCGCATGCCTATCAAACGTCATCTTTTTTCACTGTCTGATGCGCTGTCATCCTGTTGTGCATTCATCTCAGAAATTGAAGGCTTAGCGCAAAGTTTCATCGAATCATGATACACCATAATCAAATCTTCTCCATTTGAATGATAATGAGATGGTCTTGTCACTTCGAGGAAATGGCTTTCACATTATTGATGGGAGCCAGTAGATGTCAGGGAAACGGTTGGCATGTACTCCCCCCCCCCCCCACCCGCCCCAATAAATGTCTAAAAAATAAAAATATATAAACAAGTCAAAGGGAAACAGAGGAGAAGGAGATGGAAAGGGGAAACTAAGTGAATATGACCCCTCTCCCTCATCCTCCTCCACATGACAGCTTCCCCACCCCCCCCCCCCCCCCCCGCCCCCTCCCCTGACGGCCAATGCCCCTCAGGGATTTTTTCTTACAATCTAAATCGCATTGATAGACAAATTGACTACTTAACCGACAATGTAAAATGTTAACCTACAAATACTAGATCAAACATAGTTTATGTTAACATTACTGTTTTGGATCACCCTTCCGATCCAAAACTGAATCGTGAAAACTACAGAAGATAAGGGTATAGTCCACAGCAACACTGAAGTACATGTATGTGATGCTTTCAAGATTCCCCATCTGAAAGATCCCGCATCTGGAAGAGTCCAACAAATTACATCCCTGGTTGTCAACAAGATTAGAGGAAAGAGAGAGAGAGACAAATGCGAATTCTAGAATTACCCGTGTAGCTGCATCTGTCATCATAGTCATGCGCAAGTTCAACAAACCTGTCTAACTGGAGAGCGAGCAGGCACAGTCAGTACTGTTCTTCTGAGTAGTCCATCTTGTATACTTTGTCAGTGAGTACCTCTTTGAAATATGACTTGGTACGTTAAATCGAATTACTCTCATGTAACATGAGAGTGATTGCTCTTGAAATGCCTTATCTAAAAACACATTAAAGAAAATATTGGGCTATAATTCTTTGTACACTCCTGTTATTGTGTATGAGTGTTGTTGTTTTTTTCTTCTTCTTCTTGATATTGTGCAAAATACCACGAATCTGATGGCTCCCATCTTTACAGTCGTATGTACACCTAAGAATGCAATTATACCACTACACAGGTAGTACTCGACTTGAGCCTCATTACACATGTATGAATCACAATAATAATTTGTATATCATTAAAGCAATATTTCGACATTTAAAAATAAAGATTCATTTTCAGTATTTATTTTGTTTATGAAATGTGCAGTTGTCGGTTGCTGTCAATGTGTTTTGACGAACATGAAAACGTCAAAGATTGCAATAAGATTCAATTTGTTGAAAGTGGAAACAAATGAACTGAACAAACCGAATAAACTGCTCAGAACGGGAGAGTTTGAATCAGTCTTCAACAATATACAAGGGGTGATTGTCGAATAAGGTCATAGCCAATGACTATGTCTTAGCGATGCCTATGCCATACATGTCATAGCAATGTCCATGTCATAGCAATAGGACCGTGACAAAGGGTCTCTGAATTTGAAGCTAGTCCGTGAGGCTTACTCAAAGGAAATTACAGCAGGAAGGATCATGGATGACATTTGCAAGTATTGATTTTTCGAATCTGATTTGCTGCGCACAATACTGGTATTGGAGACGAAAACTCGCTTGCCGACTTTTGTGACCAGGTATATTCAGTATAGGCCCCTGACAAATGGATGGATGGATGTATTCGAGAGCGACATGTTCGTAAACGATGTTTCCATGAATTTCATTTTCTGGAGACAGATGAAGAGACAAAATGGGAGAGGGGATGGAGGAAGGGAGAGAGAGAGAGAGGGGGAGAGAGGGGGGATGGAGAGAGGGGGAGGGAGAGAGGGGGAGGGGTGTATGCTGTGGGGTATGGAGAGAGAGAGAGAGAGAGAGAGAGAGAGAGAGAGAGAGAGAAGAGAGGGGACGGGTCCAAACAAATAAGAATGGAGAAATCATTAAAATAATAATTATAAAGACATGAGGGAGGGTCATTACGGGAAAGGACAAGAGAGAGAGAGAGAGAGAGAAATAGAGAGATACAGGAAGAGAGTAATAACTCTCTTATTACTTCATTGTCACAATCTCTTTCCATCGAACTGATTTGTTTCCATGCCAACTTATTTTGGTCCCGACTGAGGTCGATGTTGGGCATGATTGCTTTGATTCGAGGTATATGTTTTATCGTTATAAACAGCTTATACTTTTCAGGAGAGTATGTGGTGTAATCTTCTTATGCTCATACTACAATATGCAATTTCTTTAGCTATCAGATTAAACTTTGGAAACGGAGGCTTCTTTGGCCTTCTATTTATCATCCTATATAATACTATCCAACAAAATGGGTAAACTTTTGTTGGATATTGTGTTTATATATGAACACTGAGATTTTATTATCCTTTATTTGTCAAGCTTTCGATCTGTGATCTTCATCAGGACTCTATAAAAACACATAATTATTATACATTTGCATATCTTTTAAAGAATATGTTAATGTGTGAAAAATACTTGCATTTATACTAATCTATTTCTGTAATGATATACTCGTGTGTCTATAAATATAAATTAATTCTTATGAATAAATATTCTATGTATAAATATATAGACATGCAAGTATCTTTTCACACACTGATTTATTCTTTAAAAGATATGCACATGTATAATAATGAAAATGATAATAACAAAACAACATTATAATACCACTACAACTAATAATAATAATAATAATATTAATAATAATAATGACGATAACAATAATACTGATAACACTAATAATGATAATAATAATAATAATGATAATTAATAATATTATAGATATTATTATAATTATAATGATAAGTACTTAACAATTGTAAGAAATTGAAATATATATTCCGATGTAAGTGTCAGCCATCATTTTATGTTTTTATAGAGTCCTGATGAAGATCACAGATCGAAAGCTTGACAAATAAAGGAGGATAATAAAAGTTACGACTGTCTCATAGGGATCATTTCCTTTACTATACCTTCCACTAAACAACTACGAGTGACCATCAGCGTTGTGTTCGAAGAACATTTCTCACAATATATATATATATATATATATATATATAACGAGAGAGGTGTGGATATTCATACCATTCGGTTGAGCCATGTTACTTTGAGATATTTGAACAGATCTGTTCACATACATGTGTGTGTATGTATATATATATATATATATATATATATATATATATATATATATATATATACAGTATATATTTCTTTTGTGTTCATATGATTGTAAAACCAGGGTTACATTTCCCTGGTGAAACCGTGCATACATTCGACACCATGTCAAATAATTCATAATGATTATACATGCTACAAACATACCATGCAATCCGCATAGTAGACCAGGATGAAGCACGATTCCATATGAAATACAATCTATAAAATTTGAGTTGACAACTTGTACGTGATTAGATCAAGTGCGAATGAATTATGGCTGTACCGACAGTGAATAATAGCGCATAACCGTCGGAGGCAAAGCGTATTCGAGTACCTTCCAAATGACATAGCTCTGAATAACCATGGCGAATAAACCATTGAAGGCACGGCGAACACGAGCGCATTTCAAAATGATATAGCTCTGAAATTTAATCAGACGTTTACAGAATTTTAGCCCTCGTGACAATTAACCGTGTAAACGAGTGCATTCCAAATGGTATAGCTCTGCAATAAAAAAATCATGTAAGATATTAGAGGAGCCTGTCGCTTTTAATAGGGAGTATGACTGTGATAGACTATGCACAGAGGAGAATCCAGAGCGGAGTCGCGGGGGTCACCTCCTCTTTGTTTTATTTGTGTATGTCAGATTTTTAAAATAGAATTCGACTCCCTCCCCCCTTTTGAAAAAATCCAGGATCCGCTCCTGATGTATATATGAAAATGAAAGTATTTGGGGGCATGTGCATAAGAGAAAGTCGTTCAGGTTTCTATTTGTACGATGACTTGATGTTTATTCCAACTGCCATGTTAAAAAGCGATTGGTCTGCGTGATTACAGACGAGAAACCGAGCTTCAATGTTCATCTTCATGGCGGCATACTTCAACCCCTGCATTATTACAGTCATCGTCTCATCATCATGATCATCATATCATTTCATTTACTATAAATAGTTACATACATTGAACTCGCCAGATACTAATGATATGTATTGAGCAGATATTGTGTCCATGAATAATACTCCTTAAAAAGATTATATTTTAACCTATTGCCGACGGGAACCGGATGTACTCTGTATTAAGCCTATGGGAATGAGTTAATTCAGTAGTCAAGGGGTTTAGGTTCTAGGATTTTTCAGAATATAACACTCAGAATGATACAGAAAGTTGAATCATACTGATAAGAAAAATTTATATACTCATGAAGTGTTACGTATATAACATTTTGTGCGTGTACAATTTTTACGAAATCATCATTTGTATTTTGTTGCTTTCATTTGAAGATGAATAAGATATTGAATCATTATATTGAATCAGGGGTGGATCCAGGATTTTGTAAAAGAGGGGGCACAGAGGCGGAAAAGTACACAATTAAAGGGGCATTTTTTTTTTTTCATTAAGTGCTTAAGGTATGCCAGTTGGGTTTCAAAAGAGGGGGCACGGGCTGGTTTTCCCCCTATGTAGATCCGCCACTGTATTGAATCATAAGAACACTGCGATAATAAACCGTCACATGCAGCCGTGTGTTATATTACAGCAAGATGTCTATTGGTAGGCTACAACTCACATCATTTCACCACATACCTTGAAAATAACAGCGCTAACTAAATAATTGCACTGTCGCAGTGGCCGGCATACGACCTTTTCCGCCTCAAATCCTCGGCGTAAACAGAATTCGCGCTCCTTTACCGTGACAGTGAATCGACCTACAAATTAGTCCTGTCTGCTGGTTTCATAACAAAGACCAAGGTTGATCAAACCTAGTCCACTTACGTGTAATCATCCAATTAGCTAATTAGCTCTTAATTAAGGTTAGGGAGATATCTATATGGGTGAATATTGATTGCATGCCATTGTAAATAATGCATCGTTTAGTGCGGAAAACAAAGGATGTTATTGTTTGTTTTGTTCTCGTAATAAAGGTAGACGGAAAATCGTTACTGAATTCAGAGACAGAGGATGTTTTTTGTTGAAGTGTTCGTTGAAATGCACCGAGAACCTGAATATGTAAGCAGCTCAAAAAACCAGAAATGACTTATTTAGAAATAATGAGGTTAGTATTATCTAAATAAAATTAAGCTCGAGAATGAAGAAGCGATTTCAATGCATTTTCAGTAGCAGCTAGTGCAGCAGTGAGAAAGAATAATGCTCATAATTATTCAATTGACTACGTGTGCCGTGTGGACAAATTATAAAAAAACCCACAAAAAACATGTGCTTTAGTACGGTATTTCTAACATCACTGAGCCGCTAATAAATGGTAATGGTATCTCACAAAATCCAAACTAAGGAATAAAGGAATATCGTTATTACATCTCAAGAAGGGAAAATGAATGGAAATTTAACATTTCGAAAATAACGCTTGTAATATCTCACCATTCCTTTTCCAGATAAACGAGAAGAAATTCATTGAGCTTTAAACAGTAGACAGTATAATGATCAGGCAATGTTGATTGCCACTTTGGACATGATGCTATCAGTTCTGATCAGCTCATATGGCATAATGAGGTATATATAGTCACCGCTGTCCCCCAACCCCCCTTCACCCACCCCTTCCCAACTGTTCAAACAGAGCACTGGAATGACAACTGGAAAAAAAAAAATACTCCAATCAGCATGTACAAAAATCGTTGGGTAACCTTTGGTATTTCAGAATTAAACTATAAAAGGCTAAATCGATATCGCAGAATAGATCTGCATGTGCTTTGGTACTTTGAGATTATTTATTCATATTGCATGATTTTATATTTATTGGCTTCAATAACGAGTAATACGTTAATTACACAAAGGATACAAATGTATGTTCTTTATCACTGATGGCTAATGCTGATGGTAAATGACCAAAAAAAAGAAGAAGAACCCCCCCCCCCCCCCAGTATAGGATAGTAGTAGTAGTGATAGTAGTAGTATTAGGAGTAGTGGTAGTAGTAGTAGTAGTAGTAGTAGTAGTAGTAGTAGTAGTAGTAGTAGTAGTAGTAGTAGTAGTAGTGGTAGTCGTAGTAGTAGTAGCAGCAGTAGCTGTAGTGGTAATAATAATAACAACAATAATAATGATAATAATAATAACAACAATATTAATAATAATGATGATGATAATAATATCAATAATAATATCAATAATAATAATTGTCATAATAATGCTATTTTTAAAAATAATTATGCACGTGTCACTTACATGTATACTACAAGCAATATTGTTTGTAGTACATGTAAGTGACATGTACATAATTATTATTTTTTTAATTATTCATGATTATATTTGTTTTCTTAGTATTCGGGAGTGAAAGACAAGCAAACAAACATATGGGTTAGTTATATAACATTTTTATCAAAAAGCAGTTGATGTCTGCGGTGTATTGAAGTTGATGGAGTGGCATTAATATTATTATCATTATAATTGATAATATCATTATAGCAGCAGCAGCAGTAGTAGTAGTAGTAGTAGTAGTAGTAGTAGTAGTAGTTGTTGTTGTTGTTGTTGTAGTAGTAGTAGTAGTAGTAGTAGTAGTAGTAGTAGTAGTAGTAGTAGTAGTTGCTGTTGTAGTAGTAGTAGTAGTAGTAGTAGTAGTAGTAGTAGTAGTAGTAGTAGTAGTCGTTGTTGTTTTTGTAGTAGTAGTAGTAGTAGTAGTATTGAGTAGTATTGTTGTTTTTTTGTTTTTTGTTATTATTATCATTGCTGTTGTTATTTATCATAATTTTTTTTTTTTAATCATCATCATAATTATCATTTTTATGATCAGGAAAGAACGATGCATGTACACAACATTGACGGTTACAACTCAGTGGCAAGGCAAGTCCCAGAATGTAATTATTTTAAATATAGAAATCGAAGATTAAATTTCAGGGGGAAATTAATCGAGGTATACAGCTGGTCTGGGGCTGCTATTGAAATGTCACGTCTATCTATCCCGGCGCCACTGGCAAGCACGCATTACAAACACATGCTCTCCCAAATGGAAGGCGCCTTATAAAACCCCAGTCACACCAACAAGACCGGAACCTGGGCCCTGTTTCATAAAACTTGTTATCAATGACAAGTTGTAATAACAGTTATAAGCTACTGAAATCCTTGCATCTGATTGGCTGAGAGCAAACTTGTCTGTAAAAATCACCGACAAGACACTTAATGAAATGCCCCACCCCCTCCCCCTCATGTCTTGTCATCAATGACAAGTTGCAATAACTGTTATAAGCTACTAAATTCCTTGCATCTGATTGGCTGAGAGCAAATTTATCTGTAAAAATCACCGACAAGACACTCAATGACACGTCCCCACCCCCTCCCCCCCCCCCCCCCCCCCCGTCTTGTCACCAATGACAAGTTGCAATAACTGTTATAAACTACTGAAATCCTTGCATCTGATTGGCTGAGAGCAAATTTGTCTGTAAAAATCACCGACAAGACACTTGATGAAACGCCCCCATGACCGACAACAGACGGAAAAAAAAAATGAAATCACTCAGAATGGCCAAGATTCGGTCGGTGTGGAGTTGGTTTGGAATCGGTTTGACGGTGTGACTGAGGCATTAGACATAAGAAACAACGTTAGGCCTGGTGTGCATTGGAAGACAGAAATATATGAAAGAGAGAAATCATAATGCGGAGAAGGTTACATTCGCGAGGGCTTCAAGACATTTGACAGTGGTATGACATTAATGAACGTGGTACGGAGACGAGGTTTTACATGTAAGGCATTGATCGGAGCAAGGAGCTTTGCCAGTGTGATGGGGGAGGGGTAGTGTCGGGCTAATTGCAGACTAGTTTGCCGAATTTTTTCAAAGAATAAAATTGTATACATTATATTAGATCTTAACTTCCTACTCTTTCAAATTTTCCCGATAAAAAATATCGACACACAAAAAGAAAGCTAAGTAAGAAATAAAGGAGGAAAGAAATAGATCCTCAGTTTGTTGAATTTTCAGACAAGAGTGAATGAGGCCCTCAAGTTTACAATTATACCGCCAACAGTCATGTCATATGTGACATAAACTTTGAGTAGGGTGTCATTCGCCTTTGCTTTATCATATCTACAGCAACGTTCATGGTAGAAGTATATCTTTAAAAGAGGTGACGAGTTTGTCCTATAAAATGGTTTCAAACCCAGGCAGTTTTCCCCATTTACGTCATGACGATACATTTTCAAGGCTGCCATGTTCCTTTTCGTTAACAAAAAGGACCCCACCCCCGAAATTTGGAATGTTCTTGATTGTCGCTTCTGCAAATCCATCAGATTGAACGGTAACCGTTTTCATGGTTTTGACGGTGTTATGCTGAGCTGCAAAAACGATTTCTGCCCATCAGAGCTGTCTGCCGAATGACTTGAAGATATGTTCAACATGCTTGAAAACAATTAGAAGCTATCAAGATCAATGGTAGCGTGTCAGACGCAATTCAGATCCTCTTATCGCATCAAAACGACAAGAAGTTATCAGCGCATCTTTTTCTGTGTATCTGTCACATCTGCGTATATAGGATTGGGGGGGAAGAGAGAGAGAGAGAGAGAGAGAGATGATAGGGAGGAAGAGATTTACAGAAAGAGATGAGAAGAAGATAAGGGGAAAGAGGGTGAGAATCGGTAACGTCAACGGGGAACAGGAGCAAATAGAGGATGCCTGAAAGGAGGGGAGAGGAGAAGAAGAGAGAGAGAGAGAGAGAGATGAGGAGAGGAAAAGGCATGGAAAGGAGTAGCAACAATAGGAGAAAGAGAGACAGACAAACAGCGAGGCCAGAGAGAGAGAGAAAGAGAGAAATCCCTGTCTCACACTCACATTACATAACAAGACAATAGTGCTTTGAAATAAATGGGAATTTATTTAATTGTAACCATTTTACATTTTTTACTCTAATGGTTGTATTTTCATTTTGCTTTTTCATGTATCATAATATTTAATTTTTGTTTGTGTTTTTCGATCCATTTTATTACACGATTATTTCCATAATGTAATTTTTATTTGATATTTGTCTTACAGTAGGCAATACATGGAAGGACTTCATAGTAAAGTAATAGGCCCTTCGTGGCTCTAAATGGACTTCCCTGCTTTTAAAGGGAATGTTGATTTCTGGGAAAGGTAACAAATAATTTCTGAGCCTTCTCAATATTTTTATATTAGTTTGGAAGATTATCATAGTAAAAATGTCCCCTGAAAAGGATTGCTCTTCAAATGCCCTCACATTCAAAACATGAAAAGAAACAGCTGAAATGTTCGGGCCGAACATTTGCGTGTAGTCCCATATACATATTTCTGTGTGCAGGGCATGTGACTCTGAGCAGGATTGAGTCAATTTCTTATCATTTTGGTGATTCCAAAACCTTACAGCATACACCAATCCTTATGTGCTATATAATCAACCTCTCCCAAATGCTTTGAGACAGTTTCTTTCACATTTCAATCTCATGACCAGAACTAAACTTTATCTTTGAAAAGAAACATAAAATAAAAAAGCAACTGGAAGAGGGAGGGGGAAGAGAGAGACAGAGAAGGACAATGGCTAAAAGAACAAAAATATATGAGTGTAATATGAAAGAGAAATGGAGTGAGAGGTAAACAGGGAGAAATAGAAAATAATTGTTAGACAAGCTAAAAACGGGAGAAATATACCGTTGCAATGATTCACTGGGGAAAGCAGAGAAGGGGAGAGAGTGGGAGAGAGGAAGAGAGAAATAATCAGAGTATAAGGGAAATCGTTTAGCTTCTCTAAAACGAAATAACTTAATACTAATTCATAATGTTGATCCGATGTGAAGAAGAACGTGATAGGTAAGGTTTCTTGGGATTTTCCTAGAAAAGTAAGTGAAAGAAAGGGGTGAATTGAATAAAGCATTACGCTGAGGAGGTTGAAATCTAATTAGAAGAGGAAATAAAAATATAATCAAAGGAAGACGGGCAGAGATAGATATACATAACCATTTAGAGAAATACCAGCTATTTATAGACATCTCATCAGACGGCAGGCAGACATATTGGTGTTGAAGAATCTTGATGAGGTGTTGCTTGCACTCATTCACACCTCTCCCAATTCATCGATTTACACCTATCTAACCATCGAACAGCTAACCATCGAGCTGCTATATGAGGGAATCATAATTGCTTCAACCTGGAATATTTAAGTGGTACTTTTCAAAGCGATCGCCCATGATTTAAAAAGCTCAAATGTAAATGTGCAATAATGTAGTAAAACCAGTATTAGAAGTTTAAAAGTTACTGCGAGAGACTGATTATGTGCATAGTGAATGGAAATAATAATCATGCTTTGTAAGGTTTTGGAACCATCAAAATCATAAGAGAATAACTAATCTTATGGTATATATCAGAAACAATGAAAGAGCACACAGATACGGATTTATGGGACTACATGCTGCATCGAAGTTTGATCCAAATTTTAATCACTTTCACATTTTCAATATTAGGTTTTCTAATAGTAGTCATTTTCATGTGACATTGGTATTACGATATTCTTCCATTTGAAAATAAAAAGAATGAAAAATCTCAAAAATTATTTTTCACCTCACCTATACCCGAAGTCAGCATTCTCTTTAAGCTGATATCGACAGCCAGGTCGAAAAATTAACGTCTTATAAAATGAATTCTCGAAGAACACCTGGTAAGGTAAGTGGTGGACCCACGTGGAAATCAATGGCGCTGTTTAATTAGAAATGATCGAGAGAGAAGGGGGGCGTAAACACTCGACATCTCTCTATGGGGCGAATGCAATTAATTGACGAGCGAATATAAGGACACAAAGGGCAACATCCCATTAGACCGATATCCCACCGTGGTTGTACGACACAGCCTCCAGCGACATTTTCTCCGCAATCAAAATCCTACACTAACCCAGGATCAAACACTATACTTAACCCTTACTCTAACCCTAGATATACATGTATAACCTAAAGCCCAACTACCATGACTACAATCCTTACCATTCCTCTATATCTTTGACCATTGTTAAAGGAGAATGAAACCCTGGAGGGAAAAAATCAATTCCAATGAAAAGAGAGGATAGAGAGAAGCAATTTTAAGAAAGTTCCATCAAAATCGGTTAAGAAATGAGAGAGTTATGAAAGTTGGAAAAGTCTCAATTTACTTTCTATGGCAATCCTCAAATTGGCAATGTTGCTTCAAAGTGACAGGTTTAGCAGTACAACTCTCCATATGTCTTGTACACAAAATTTCATATTTTCCCCCATTATCTCTCAAGGTGCAGCTTGTCTCCTTCTCAGCTCAAGATATATCATGGGGAAATGTATTTGACACAACATATATTGAGTTCACAAAAAGACAAGCAGCATCTTTAGCGATAATGGAGAAAATATTAAATTTTGTGTAAAAACATATTGAGAGTTGTACTAATAAACCGGCCATTTTGAAGCAGCATTGCCAATTTGAGGATCGCCATAGAAAGAAAATTTAGACTTTTCAAACTTTCATAACTTTTTTCATTTCGAAACCGATTTTGATGGAACTTTTTTTTAAATTGCTCCTCTTTATCCTCTCTTTTCTTTAAAATGGATATATCCCCAGGGTTTCATTCTCCTTTAATATCACATGTCGGAGCACCCACAAGGGCTCACATTCAAGTAGACCGTATACATCCAACCAGAGCTATACATACAGAGAGTCGCGTCACTGGTGGTCGCTTCTGATTGGTCAGTCATTTCATGGAGCTTCAAATAGTTCCCTCCCATAGAGAATATACGTGAAAGGGAACTATTGGGAGCTCCATGATCCGCCATGTTTTAAACAAAGACCGCGTACGCGCATGCTTATTATGCGCGTGTCACAACTCTCTCTTTCAACGCGCTCTGCATCCAACGATACAACACCCCCATGAGACCGACAACAGAAAGTAATTCTTAAAGAAGTAGAAAAATGGGATGAGGAAAGATTGAGAAAAACGCGAAAAGTAAGAGTTATGAAAGAAAGGATGAAATTTAGAAAAATGTATTATAGAAGATAGAAAAAAGAAGAATAAATATAACGGGAAATATTGGTCTCGAGGTCTTAATACAGTCCATTGGTTGCAGCCGATACAAATAACTAAGTTATTGCTAACAATATCCAATGAGCCAAAGATATGAAAATAGGCCTATACCATCAGCAATTACCAACATTTCATTGCTAAATGAGAAATCAAATCATGGGCTCAATATGTATTCGATATCTTTTTAGAGGACGTGGTGAATGAAAGTTAAGAAAAATGCTAAGCTTCCATGAGAGGACCTTGAAAATATCAAGTAAATGCTTGATAATGAAACCTAATTCTTCCTGTTCAAGCAAGCAATTGCTAGTCATGGAGAAGCATATTCTTCTAAGAAAAACGTCCTTCCTTTTGTTTGCTGAAAAATGATTGGGCGTAAACAACAACAAAGAAAGAAAAAAAAAGACAAAGTAAAAACGATTTATTATTCGTGTCCTCCTCAGAGAAGATTACGTCATGGGCAGGTGTATTTGGACTGACTCCCAGAATCCATTCCCAGGCAAGGCAAGGTGGAGTAATTGAATGATCGGAGTTTGCCATTAGTCCATTATTGATCCATCATGAAATTAGGTTCGTTCTTTCATTCAACGCGCGTTCATTATGCAGAAGTTGTACGTGAAGTAGCATTCATTTTGGAAACCTCTCGGTATCGTTACAATCATGCCTAATGCTCGATCATGAAGATAAAATTCTGACATGTCTGAGTAGTATTTTTTTTTACACAAATACATGTAAATGAAAAGAAGCCCGGTGTGTTAGGGTGGCTCTTCACACAGTTATGAATGAATACCCGTCCTTTTAAAGGTTTGTCATAGTTTGTCGTCTTATCAAATTATGGAACAATTGCGATAGTATATATGGTATATAATGCAATAGTAGTTGTCTTGCAAAAATAGTCACTCAGAGTCAAAACAAGATCTTACTTACATTTTCCCCATTTTTTATGACATAATTCTATATTTTATCTCTATCCCCCTCTACTTCTCGTCGATTTTTTTCACTTCCTCCTTCTGTCCCCCTCTTTCTCTTGTTCTTTATATCTCTCTTCTCTTTCTCATATTTCTTAATTTCTCCGTCTGTTTATCTTCTCTGTCTGCCTCTCTCTCTCTCTCTCTCTCTCTCTGCCTCTCTCTCTCTCTCTCTCTCTCTCTTTTATATCTCTATCTCTTGTTCTTTATATCTCTCCTTTCTTTTTCATATTTCTTTATCTCTCCATCTCTCTCTCTATGTTTATATCTTCTGTATGCCTGTATTTACCCTTCTCTCTCTCTCTCTCTCTCTCTCTCTCTCTCTCTCTCTCTTTCTGTGAATCTCATTCTACCATCTCAAAGTGAATTTGATACATGAATTATTGTGGGTCGTTCTAACTAGATCGTTCTAGTTATTTTGTTTCATTCTCATTTTAGGCCACACAGCTGACAGCTGATCAAGTTTTAAAAAGTATAGGCACATAATCCTCTATTCCCAGGGCTTACAAAAACACACATCTAGTAGAATTCA
This sequence comes from Heliocidaris tuberculata, assembly GCA_025618425.1. Taxonomy (NCBI): domain Eukaryota; kingdom Metazoa; phylum Echinodermata; class Echinoidea; order Camarodonta; family Echinometridae; genus Heliocidaris; species Heliocidaris tuberculata. Next base: position 18,769,966 of record CM046851.1, read on the forward strand.
GTGCGATCTAGAGGGAATGAAATAACAGTAGCTATGAATATGTACTACTAACCCCTGGTGCAGTGTTGTGTGATCTTAATGATGAAAATATGCTGCTTAAATAGCATTTACATGAATTAGCTTACCAACGCATTCAAAATTTTGATCTCAACAGCAATAGTAATAATGTTGTGTACATGTATTTGACAATTATGGACGCGCAATAAAAGGTTTGACAATTTTTTTTTTCTTCTTTTTTTGGGGGGGGGGGGGGGGGGGCTTTTTCTTGTGATGGTTTAGAGGTATGTTGATGCACCTGTCATCAGATGGAAATATAAAAATACAATTCGTGCTCATGGAATGCTCAAACAAAGAAAATAAAACATAATAAATATGTACATAATGCTGTTTTAAGATTCCACTGTCTCAAACAAAACAAGACTTAAAAATGTTCATTCTTTTCGTTTCAATCTTCCGAATACCCAACATTTCAACCAATGGGGTTTTAGACTGAATGTGTTATTTGTGATGAAGACGTAGCCTTTATTGCACATATTAAAATAAACATATTAAAATACATGTATAATATACGTAAAGGTTCAACCATGTTTTTCCCATTTGGAACTGCCCTGTATTGATCAGTGGCGGATCCAGAATTTTGTGAGGGAGGGGGCACAATATTCTGACAATTTTTGTAACAAGCAAAAAAAAAAAAAAAATCAGCAGCATTTTGGGTTGTCTTTTTACTAAAAAATTGATTGGTAGGCCTATTGATACAGCTGTGATATTATCTGCATTATTGTGATGGCTCAGACAACAAAAGACATTATATCGAAGAAAACAAAATCTCAAAAAATGATGCATCTACATGATTTTTCTAGTAGTATTTCTTCTAAAAAGGATGGAGGTAATAGGTTGCTGTGAGTTTCCCCGTAGATATCTAGCTACATTAGCAGCCGTGGACGTATCGATTCCTTGCATGCAACAGCTGTAATTAAAATGACACTGCCGCGTCTATCAGCAGTCAACTGCATCATCGAACGTGCTTATGAGCTCGGAAAAAAGCAGACCTACTTATGCTTCTCTTAGTAATTATGTGATTTGACATTTATGATGATGTGAATATGATAGAAACTGATAGATGATGTATTTTCCGGCAAATCACAGATAAAAATAACAGATAATATAAATATAGGCCCAGTTGTCGCTTATGATTTCGACGAAGATGTGTGCTCATCATAAATATTGATTCTACGCTGGAATTGCAGGGTCAAAGCCGTTCTAGTATTAATAGTTAATGAGAACACTGTCAGCAAGAATGGAATTAAATGAAATGTTATTCTTACCTTCAGAAGAGAAAAGCTAGAAGATCAACAGAAGCTGCAAACTGTCAAAATTCTCATAATTCTTGGTTTCCTTTTTGGCAGGGGTCCGAGAAAGTGCAACTTAATTCCAATACGAGATAAAAAAAAAAATCGCACACAGTCCACATGATACACGGCGACACCACCGTACGTACGCGCGGCATGCAAGGAATACACTTCAATGCACCGAATGCATAGATCTACCGTAGATGTATACCATGGGAAGCGGTGTGTATGGGAAATGCAAAGCGGCGACATATGCCCTTACGGAAGACAGGGCGATGCACGCACACACACTACATAGATGCACGCACACACCACACAGATGTGGAGGAGACGAATTTTGAAGCGGGAAAATACCACTGCAAAATTTGAGCCGACGAAATCGACGACGGGTTGACCCGAGGCTCAGTGGCCACTCTAAATGAATATTTGGTTTCGAGTTCCCCCTTTCATATCAATCAAACACTGACTCGCTATTCCATCATTATAGAATTTTTTAAAATGCACGCTCACAGATGATGGGTTTAGATCTTTTCTTGATGATGAATAAGTATGTCCATTTCAATATTTCAGAACATTATTGAACAGCACTTTGTCACAGACGTCATAATGTGGCAGAAATGGTTAAAATTATAACTCGTCAGTGAATAAGCAAAAATAAAGAAAAATAAAGAGCTTGTCAAATAACAACAAAGATAGAAAGCATCTTAAACATGTCAAAATTAGTAAGCGAAGCTAAAATGCGATGAAATGACTGAAAACTGTTAGAACTATAAGTACCCCGCCATACAAATCTGGAGCCACCGATTTTCTATCAATAATTCTCAGTGGCGTAATGAGCCCCAAAATTGAGGGTGCTGAGCATAGGCATACGGTGCACAAAACTTTTAATGAAAATGTAATGTAATGTGTCATAATAGGTACTAAGTAATTTGAAATTTGTTCCTTCCTGTTTTTGTTGTTGTTGGGGGGGGGGCTGGAACTTTTTGGGTGGCTCCAGCCCCCCCCCCCCCCCCCAACCAGTACGACAGTGATAAATCTTGAATATCAACTTGAGTAACATCTGTATTCGTTGGAAATCATCAAAAACGAGCTCATAGTCAGCCTGTTTTAGTAAGATAAGTAAAGTGTTATTTCTACACAGTCTTCACTGGCTGTTAAAGATAAAGTTAAGTTCTGGTCATGCGATTACATTGTGAAAGAAACTGTCTCAATGCAGTTGGGAAAGGTTGATTATACAGCACATAAGAATTGGTGTATACTGTGAGGCTTTGGAATCATCAAAATGATAATAAATTGACCCAATATCACTGAAAAGCACAAGCATTGCACAAAGAAATGGTATATGGGACACATGTGGCATAAATGTTCGACTCGAACACTTCAACTACTTCTTTTTTTTTCTTTTTTTTTTCCTTTTATTTATTGCATCTTCTCTTCCTACAAAGCTGAAGCTGTAATACCCCTACATCATGTACATGCTCTAAAGTTTGGCGATTCCGTTGGACACGCATTGTTATTTTTTGTTTTTTTTAATTCATTCAAATCAACAGTGGGACAAGAATGTGTTTGTTTGAAACAATATCACTGAACGAATGAATAACTGAACTAGGCTATTTCACAAAATCAAAATCTGACACAATGACATCTCATAAAAATTGAACTGAATTCAAAGATTAAGGCTAGTATTTATTAATTCCGCGTCAATAAAAATCACATTTAGCAAAGTACGATGCATTGTATGTATGAAATATAAAATCAACAACTTAAAATCAGTTCTCAAAGTACTTCAGTATCGTCATTGGTTATTCTGCAAGTAAGAAGATTGATTCACACACCATATTCATAATAGACGGAAGCTAGTTTGTACTGTGACTGTAATAAAGTAAAAAGAAAAGTAAAATAAAATATTTACAATTATTGCTCTTTATCTACATTTACATATAGCAAAATATACAAATACAATTTCTTGCGTTGAAATGAACCTTAATGAATGTTAAATACATTTTAATGAATGAATACTACCTTGTTAAAACGAGTTTTATAACTGTATCATTCAAGAAAAAAAAATATCAGGGTTGTTTGTTGAATTTTATCTATAATATAAAGTTATTTCTGATAAACTTCATACAAGAAAAAACTCTATATAATAGCATCTATAGACAATAGATAGGCCTTTAAGGTACATCTAAATTGACTGATTTTGAAACAAGAATGTTGACAATGTATTTCTTTAAAATGAGAGTGATCATCCTGACCATCATTTTAAATTCACCAATTTATGACGGAAACTAAAATTAGGAAAGAGTTTTAAAAGCAGGAACGTGGCCCTGTATTAACATAAAAGTCACTTTTCAATCGATGGTAAAAGTCCATTTTATCTTCCGCTACAACTTTACAACTTTACAATAAGATGCATTTTACTGTTACATGAAATCTATTATAAGTTACTACTGTTTTGTAAAGACAAGATTGACTGAAGGAGATATAAGTGACAGGACCCTGATCTATCTTTTCAGCCACCCGTGTAAATATCTTAATAATGCCACTTATACCTTGTTTCGTGTGTGTTAGGTGTTTAGACATGTCAAGCGAATTTCGGTTTCAAGGTGGACTAGCAAATTGTTTGATCTACAGTCAGGGGCGGATCCAGGATTTTTGTAAAAGAGGGGGCACAGAGCCAGAAAAATACACAATTGAGAGGGGTTTTTTTCATCGTGTACTTAAGGTATGCCAGTTGGGTTTCAAAAGAGGGGGCACGGGCCGGTTTTCCCCCTATGTAGATCCACCACTATCTACAGTATTCAACATGCCGATTGGACTATGGGTGAATATAAAACTAAATGAAAATATATAATATAACAAGATAATGGGAAAAGAATCTTATTAAGATTATTCATTTATCTATTCAGATAATGCTGTCCAGCAGAAATATAAAATGTTCAACCTCTTTCCTATAGATTATTACAGTCACACCAACTCAGTATCCTCTCCCATCTTGGTCCTGGTCATCAAGCAGCATCGGTGCATGTTCCTCCGAATTCCGGTCACTCTTCCAATCATACTGTTTTGCGTCTCCACTAGGAACACCGACAACCTGAGATGATGGAAAGAAATAGAGATTATAAGAAAATATATACATTATTTATTCAATATGCCACTACGTAGGAACAATCTGCACATGAGCAGATGAAGGTCATTTGTATCAATAGTATTACTCATCGGAAAGAAATCCTAGAAATGTGTTTATGAAAGTTATGTCATCATTATAAATGTTATGCACCATTGTGTATTGCAATTATACACAGACAACAAGTACAGGTGGTGTTTTCTTTTCAAGGAGGGAAATAAAAGCTATAATTACATGATTACATGAAGTACCTTCATTACTTTGAGAGTGGTTATTCTAAAATCCACAAAGTGGCACCTCTCGGTATTTAACAGATCTGTGAATAATTTTTGCTTCCTCCAAGCTGGTCTATTCTAAACCACACATATTATGCGTTAACTACTCAAAGTGTAACATAATCACACAAGAGGGCGACATTTATTATTTGTCAGCGTACGGTACCCGCGCAAGAATATTGTACAGTTCAGTGTAAAACATCAGTCACACCATTGAGACCGACTACAGACCGAACAAAAGATTACAGTTACTACGATTACCCCCGATGGAAAATAATCGACCGGTTTGGAATCAGTGTAGAGTCAGTTTGGCGAAGTGACTAAGGTATATAGACCATTACGTCTGTTTTTCAAAGTGTTTATTTAAGCCTATCGTCGATTGGCAGTATACGAGTGTTGAGAAAGTAATAATTATCATGCATGATAATGTATATTCACGGGAAGGTAAACCACAAGGAATCTACGGCTCCGATTTCTATCGAACGAATCATTTTGTTTTCCTTCTTGGGAGGGGGGGGGCTGCTTATGTTTGCTTGTTTGTTTGTTGTTATTTTTTTCATCTTGTTACATATTACTACACGATCATTAGGTAATTTTGAAATTTGGAAAAATGTACAATTCAGCTTATTTTGTTATGCTCTATTATTCAAGGATGAAAGCTGTTCTGGATTGTGGAAATAAGGCCAGGTTCTGTCAAATCGTACTTTCACTCAACTATGTTTCGAACCTATCACAAATGATGACTGTGGTTTCGGTATTCGAATTTTAACAGACCATATCAAAGCATTGTTTATGGTTCGTGGGGAAAGATCTACGATTTTTTATTTTTTTTCGGATTCTTTATTTTTTTTTTCATCTTGTTACATATTACTACACGATCATTAGGTAATTTTGAAATTTGGAAAAATGTACAATTCAACTTATTTTGTTATGCTCTATTATTCAAGGATGAAAGCTGTTCTGGCTTGTGGAAATAAGGCCAGGTTCTGTCAAATCGTACTCAACTATGTTTCGAACCTATCACAAATGATGACTGTGGTTTCGGTATTCGAATTTTAACAGACCATATCAAAGCATTGTTTATGGTTCGTGGGGAAAGATCTACGATTTTTTTTTTCAGATTCTTTATGTTTTTCTTTTCTTCTTTCATTTTATTCATCGAGCATTATTTATTCAATCATGTACGCTTACTATCACTGTGATATCCAGAGTTTTCCTTTCCTTCTTTCTGTCCGTCTCTCCCTCCCCACTCCCCCCCCCCCCCCCTCTCTCTCTTTCTCTTTGCCTCTCTCAGATTTTAATGTCATTTTCCCGTTGCTTATTCCTAGAGATCTTTCATTTTATTACATTTTAGTACATTTATTAATCATAATAATAGTAGTGGGTTCTTGTATAGCGCACATGTCTGTCACTTGACACTCCTGGCGTTCCACAATTACCCCGGATTAAGCATGGCTGCTCTTAAGTGCTCTAGCATTTCAAAGAAAATGATTCCTGCCAGGTACCAATTTACCTCACCTGGGTCGAGTATGGCAAATGTAGATTAATGTCTTTCCAAAAGACACTATTGTTGCGCCAGTAATTGTGGTTCACATTCCAGGGACTTATCCACTAGACCAAAAAACCCCTATTAAGAGATTAGCCTTCTAATATATACAGTGTGTCCCCGAAAAGTATGAAAATTAAGCAAACCATCCTCTGGGGGCTAAAGGGGGGGGGGGGGCTATGGGCACTTCGCCAAAGAATGTCGATCCACTCTAGGCAGGAGAAATTGCACAACTGGACTGGCTGATATTTTCTTATGTTTCTCCATAACACGGACTTCACAGGAACTTCGCGATCGGGAAATATCTCATAGAAGGCTGCAGCAACTTGCTGCATGCTCCTAAAGCAAGCCCGTTCCGTTACGTTACGATTATCCTTCCTTCTGTGGTCAGCTTCATGGTTAGCCAAGCAAATGATTGTTTGCTTAATTTTCAGCCCTTTTTTACCCCAATCATCTCTAATGTTCCCTTTCATTCCCCACTGTCAGCTGCTAGGTCAGGAGAGCTGAATGGCTTCATACTCAGCTATCCACTCATTTGGGCAGAAATCAAACATGTTTTCATTTAACATACATCATTCTTTTTTTTTACGCATGAGGTGTTTCATAAAAGAGAAAGTTATGAATTTTTGTGTGATGTTTTTTCTTCTTTCAAAATTAATTATGTTTACTACCCTAAAAACTCACTGCCATTTGTGCGTGTAATTGAAATTTGTACCCGTTTCCATTGTTTTAATTCAGTCATGCATGAATTATAAATAATAAGTTGTACATCAAACTTTCATGAATCAAAGAAGAGAGGCAAAGCTTTTCATACATATATATCTCATCAAGGATATTATTCATTATGATAGAAAACTTCCGCCAGTTAATCAGGTTTCGTTTTATCTGGGACACACTTTATTATACTTACACGAATCTTTCCTCTGTAATTTTTCCAGGCCAATAAGACCAACACGCAAAGTAGGATGGCTGGAATACAATAGACGATCAGCCTCGTTCCTCCAGTCCGGTACAACTCGTCTTCTTTCTCGAAAGCATCAATAAAAGTATCTTGGAAAGTTTGTTTCTGCTCCTCGTCATGACTAACGGTTCCCTCTGCCTCTTCTCCTCCGAAATACCCCTCCTCCTCCTCCTCCTCGCTATACTCACTCCCAGTACCCTACAAAAAATGTTAAGGAGACATTCTACAAACCAATCAAAGGTAGGCACTAAAGATGTTCATTTGTATGTTTTTCATTCCGCAATGTTCCGTATGAATCTTAATATTTTGCGATAATGTCTTCATCACAAAGAACAGCGGAGCGTTTCATCAAGTGTTTTGTTAGTGATTTTTTTACCGTCAAATTTGCTCTCAGCCAATCAGATGCAAGGATTTCAGTAGCTTATAACAGTTGTCGGTAAAAATCACTGACAAAACACTTGATGAAACGCTCCCCAGAGCACAATTGTTATATCATATCATTCCTGTATATAAAGCCTGAGAGAATCCAGGGGAGCGTTTCATCAAGCGTTTTGTTAGTGATTTTTACCGACAAATTTGCTCTCAGCCAAACAGATGCAAGGATTTCAGTAGCTTATAACAGTTCTCGGTAAAAATCACTGACAAAACACTTGATGAAGCGCTCCCCAGGAGCGATGGGGACTACAAGGAATCAACCAACTTCAGAAACCTTTCCATTGCCTTATGTCATGTGCACACAATACAGTGACATATTACGTTATCCGAACATGATTTCTTCAGGCAATAAAATAGGGTATTGAAACTGCCTTTGAATTGATTTCTTGAAATTATTTGCGATCGCGATGATTTCAAATTGAAATAATTTTAGATCACTTAGTTACCAAGTTGTGGTAACTTTTTCGACATGACACCTGATGTTCCATAAATGAGCGGACTTAAATACTTACATAATCGGGGTTGAATATTCCAGACTATATATAGTGCTCTTTTATGAATACTGTACTCTTAAAGGCCAAGTCCACACTAATATCAAGTTGATTTGAATAAATAAGAGTAAAATTTAAAAAGCATGACAGTGAAAATTTTATTGAAATCGGATGTAAAATAAAAAAGTTACGGCATTTTGAAGTTTTGCATTATTTCTTGAAACAGTGATATGCATAACATGGGCGGTATGCAAATGAGTGAACCGATGATTTCACACACTCACTTTTCATTATGTATTTTATTATATGAACTATCATATATTTCAATTCTTTGCTTCAATAATGTAAAACATGGTTTGACTCCTTATGGAACATGTGAAATCATCATTATTGTAACTTATTTTGATACAAGGGAGAGATTATTATCACATCCATAAAAATTGAAATATTTGAACTTTCATATAATAAAATATATAAGGAAAAGTGAGTGTGTGACATCATCGGTTCACTCATTTGCATACCAACAATGTTATGCTACTGTTTCATGAAATAATGCAAAACTTCAAAATGCCGTAACTTTCTTATTTTACATCCGATTTCAGTGAAAATTTCACTGTTATGTTTGTTTAATTTTACTCTATTTATTCAAATCTGTATATTAGTATGGACTTGGCCTTAAAACAAAAATTATGATCTTTCATTCAACGTTTTATTTATTGAAGTATCCTAAAACTTCTTTGATCAATAGATATTGATCCTTGTTCTGCTTCTAGCAGAACAAGGACCAATGAAAAATAGCTTTAAGGGCTGGTCACATGTGTCCGATAACGATAATGAAATTTTTCATTAAAGGTACACCCTAGAGCTACCCTATTATTAAAGCCTCGGTCACTAATACCACTAAGAAGTGCTACGAACGCCGTACGAACGATTTTTAGACAATTTCGTAAGATCTTCTCACGAAGGCCGTACGAAACCAGCGTTCGTAGACCGTTCGTAAGTTCGCAGCCTGGTCGATGGTCTTGTCCAAGATTTTTTTCAACGTCGTACGAAACCCCCACTTCGTAAAGCGGCCGTACGAACGTCGTAAGAACATAGAGGGCTCCTACGGCGTTTGTAAGAACGCCTTACGAACGGAGATTCGTACGGCGCTCTTACGAACGTCTCTTGGCGTTTGTAAGGCGTTCCTAAGGTGCTCGTAAGGCGTAGGTACATAATTTGTGCAATTGTTGAGTTTTAGGGGGTATAAAGCCAAACACGCGAAGTTCAAATCCTCACTCTGTTCGTGGTGTTCGACGAGGAAGCATCTCCTGTCGAAGAAAACATACAAAAATTCGTAAGATCTTCTTACGAATGACTTGAGAGTGCCGTGAGTTGCGCGTACGACCATCTTGCGACACCGAAAATGGCTGTAAGTCTGACGAAAGAATAAGTCAAGGCATTCTTACGAAAAACGTACGAACTGTTGGGCCTTTGTATAACCGAAAATCACTTCGTACTCCAGACGGTCTTATTCGCAAGAACACCTTAATAAGTTATTCTTGCGAACTTCGTAAGAAGGCCGTAAGAATCTATGCCCCATCTACGATTCTCTACGAACTCCGGAAGTCGTACAAACAGTGAGATTCGTACGAACGCATCGTTCGTTCGAACCTTTGTGACCGTAGCTTTACAGACACGGGGAGGATTTTACTAACATTCACGAGCGATTAATCGCAAGACCCATCGTTCACACCCTTTTCATCGCAGCTGCGTGGAGTTGTATCCAAGGATTTCACAAAACCCGTCGCATCAGCGATGCATTTTTATTCGAAAAATACTTCTTGAACGAGGATGGGGTCAATTTTAGCCCGCGGGATTTGTGTGCGATCATTTGTGATTTTCAAATGATTCTTGTTCTTAACTTCACCAAAATGGATGTTAACGACTGTCACAATATCAGTAAGGTAAGATAATCTAGAATTACACATTCTGTTGAAGATTTTGATAAGTATTTATTATCTACGCAGGAATTTACAGTGTTATTGTCATTACTCATCGCGGTGTCGCGGTGCTAGCGATGCAAACTGTGCGGTAGAGAACCGCATTGGCTATCTACGTTAGATGTCGCACTGTTACAGTATGTGTTTGTGTGGAATCGAAGTGGAGAAGAATTGAATTGAATTAGTTTATTTACAGAATATCATTGGTTTAAATCTTTAACACTTTTAAAAATACAAAATCATAAAATAGATCTAACTTGGTCTAACTCTAAGACAAGTTTAGTATTAGTAACATGGGAGTAACGTTAAGAATAGGAGTAAGAGTAAGACTAAGAGTAAGACTAATTATGTAACTAACTTAAGTTTAACATTAGATCAAACTTCAAAGTTAAGTAACAAAAGTTATTCATAGAGTAATAGACTAATGTCTAGAACAAAATACGAACTCAACCACAATGTTCTCCTCGTATGAAATAATAAGTAAAAAAGAAATTCCTTTTGGCCAAGATCTACATGTATCTAAAAAAAACACACCTGGAAATAGAGTCTTTTTTAGAGTAGTAGATCTAGACCTAGGCCTAGTCAAGCTAAGTTGGGTCTAACGTTAGATCTATTCTAGATGTAGATTAGAATCTAACGTTAGAACTGTTGCATCTAGATTTTGGGATCATGGACAAATATAGAACCAGCTGTGTTAACTAGAATAACATTGTTGGATCTAAATTTAGGTCCAACAGGGTCTAGATTCTAGATTCTTCTTCTTCAGTATAGACCTAATATAAGTACAGGCTACCGTCTGGTGTATTCTCATACTTTCCTAGACTTTATATCCTTTCTTACTTTGATTTAGTCTGGCTCCCAACTGGGCGAATTGTGTTCGTTCATTCTGTTTAAGTCCAACTGATTTTTCAGACCGATGAAAGAAAAATCTCCTTAACCCCCCCCCCCCCCAAAAAAAAATAAAAATGAAAATAAATAAAAATGAATTCACACCACATTGATTTACTAGCTAATAGATCTACTCCGTATTTTGTTTTTTACTTTCAGAAGTCAGACTAGCATGAGAGCTCTCTGTCACCTTGCAAATTCCAAAGGTCTCATCTTTACTTGTGAGGATGGAAGAAGATGAAGAGTTGCCTCAGAGGAAGAAGTGACAGGAGTTAGGAGAAAATGCTGAAGAGAGTGCAGGACTTGAACGATATTGTGAAGAAATTCTGATACAGCTGGAATAAAACAGGTAGATCTAGGCCTATGTTTGTATTTTAATTTACATTGTCATTTGCACATGGACTCTTAAGTTTCAGATAGTCTGAAACTAAGAACATCTAAGTGTGACCCAATTGATACAGTAAATTGACACCAAGAATTATATCAAAGCTTTTTGTTGTTGTTGCTTGATATCGAAATCATATTTGAATATCAGCCCCCCCCCCCCCCCAGCCCCACAAGCTTTTCTAGACTATGTTATGCTTTGCCAAACAGGTGAAGATGATCATCATCAACAACAAAATTCCGCCCAAAATCACCCTGCCCGCTATTTTTTTTTTTCTTTCTGTCACTTGACTTTTGCAAAAGGTGGAGAATACGTTCAACAAAATACGTGCAAGAGGCGAAACTGCAGACATCGCAACGAGAGGGTAGAGAGGATACCTGTTGGAAGGTAAGATTTAGTCACATATGGAACATCGACTTTTCAAATCTTCATTTTTGTTACAACTATTACTATTGTGTTTGTTTTGTTTATTCAGTGTTCTAGAAACATAAGACAAGCTAAATATGCCCCTGAAATGTATACCTCTGCATTGACTGTTAGAGTTTTTCATGTTTCAATCTAATAATCTGAATATTATTAAAGTTTTTTACATTTTTGAAAATCCTAAAAGCGGGCTTACATCCTTTCCTACTTTGAAAATAAAAATAAATTGATGGACCAATTTCAATGTGAATTTCTGACTTTTAAGTAAGATATACCGCTTCATCTTTCCTCTTTTTCATTTTGACTGGAAATTAAGGTAAATCATATTTTATACGTCTTTTTCTTCACTTTTTACTAGATCATAGTTGCATGAATTCCAAGAAGGAAGGAGGAACAGAAGGAAAGAAGATGAAGAAAACAGAGAAGAAAGAAACGCATGAGATGCATCACCTACCAATTGACAAGATGATGATGACACTAAAAAGATGAGAAAATTGAGGGTTTTTTTTTTTTTTTTAATCACATTACAAGGGATCCATGGATTTTCAAGAAATCAACAGACGCCTCTGATCCTATTATTTGTGAACTGGTTTGGATGCGAGCTAGTGGTATTAATTATGATTATGTTGTGTTTCAAAAAAATGATTGTCTTTACTGCAGAACAATACTAAAACAGTCATTGATGCAATCATATAAAAAATATACAAGGAGAGGAGCATAACAGTTTAATTTCAGGGGTGATTACACATCCAACATGTCGATGTTCAGTGAGTTGGGTACATGTACAGTTAGGACTAATTTGGAGAAATATGAATAATGGCATACAGTGCTTGCACCAGGCATGAGAAGAGGGGACAGCAGTCAAATTTTATTAGTGAAATAATTCTTGCTTTGCCACGGTGTGTCCCCCCTCGCCCCTCATGATCTTCCTTGCCCCTTAGAACACCACTCCCCCGACTATTATATTGCAGCTGGTGATACCTCTGATTACAATCATTGTTTGTATTGTAAATATTAACCCATTGCCTACGGGAACCAGGTTGTCCCTGTAATAAGCCTTTGGGAATTAGAGAATTCAGTAGCCAACGGGTTAATATTGAAATACCAAACTGGATTTTTTTTTTATACCCAAAGAACATGAGGAACTTACTGAATGCCATCTGGAATTTCTGCTCCTTCTCTTTCCTGTTTCTTTTGCTTGTTGTACATTTGATAAAGGTGACATTCTATTGTTCGTGAAGTTTTATTTATTGCCATAAATAATACTTACTTATTCATTAAATTGCATTCAAACAGGCCTGCTCTTTGTAATGCTATTCTACGAGATCATTGTTTCCTTAGAATTTGGCTGTAATAAATAGTAATTAAGGAGTTTTTTTTAAATACATGTATAACTACTGTCATTATTTGTATAATGATGATGTCTAATGCTAATTTGTGCATGATTAACCCACTTGTCTGTTATATTTGACACCCACTTAGCCAATAGTAAAGTGTTATATGACACTAGTAATGCTACATCTTTATACATCAACCGTATGCTGCTGACAACCTTTTAAGTTGTAGAATTCTCAAAATGCATAATGAAAATTTATTTTGAATTATACAAGTATTTTCAATATGGCACAGTTCCCTTTTGGAATCGTATCTTCATCTAAATATCCTACATGCACTGTTTTGAAGTTAAATAAAACAAACTGAAAAAATTTGCCTATAAATTCACTAAAAATTATATTGATTCAATCCGAATTCAAAGGCGTACGAGGCGGGGGGGGGGGGGGTTGGCTGCAGCTTCCCTGAGGATTTTGAAAGTACCGATATTCGGGCAGAATTTTCACTCCGCTTGATCACAAAATTTAGAAAATACATGGAAGTTTATATACTGTCAAGAATCATCCCCCCCCCCCCCTCGCGAAAATGTGCCTGTACACCTATGTCTATATGGATGAGATTGAGTTCGGATTAACAACACTTTCATTGCAATTTCCGCCAAGCTACTATTATGTAAACTCAGGAAATAGTTTGATTTTTTTTTCAGTCACTTTGTGTGTTACTTTTTTGATCGTTAACTAATAGAAATCCATGTGGAGCTGTAGACTTCGATTGACAAGACAGAGCCAGTTGGATTTGTATTTCATATATGTTTATACTCGTTAGATTTGTAGTATGTGTAAAACAAGTTGAAATTCTTAGAGTAACACTAATGTGCTGAGAAATAAAGGGATTTATACATAATATCATATTTAAAAGCAATAAGATAGAGAGAGAGAGAGAGAGAGAGAGAGAGAAGTAGTAAGAGTGAAAGAAATAAATGATTCAAGAACAGGGGTTGTAGACTTATATATCTAGAAAGTAAGAGAGGGAAGAAAGGTCGAGGTAATGAGAAGAGAGAAAGAAGAAAAAAAGAATGGAATCATCGGGTAAGCGAAATGGAGAAAGCAAGTAATTTATTCATGAGTTAATTAGAATACAAAAATGGGTGAAATGGAGAGAGGGACAGAAGAAAGAATTCCACAGTGTGCAAACATTTTTGAACAAGTTACCACATATGCCTTTTTATTGAGGGCGGGGGGGGGGCACATCCCCAAAATGGTTTACATTTATTTGTTCCCCCACCACAAAAATAAAAAAGATGAATGCAATGATAATTAATTAACGAATAATAGGCCGTATATTAAAAAAGAATAATAAATAATTAACCTCCCCCCCCAAAAAAAAAAAAAAAAAAGATGTTTCAAAAATAATTACAAGCATTTCATCTAAAATTCAAAATATAATTAAAAGCAGGAAGTTGTTTAAAAGTATGGCCTTAAAAGAGAGAGAGAACGTTCTATATTAACCAGAATGCGAGCCACAATTGATTGAGATAAGTTTAAAACAGACCCTCACAACAAAAACAAATAAATAAAGCGAATTTAACTTGCAAAGGATTTCGCGCCACACGCTCCGTTGGGACAGGGAGTTACTTTTTGAACCCATCGCAGCTCTGCGAAGGGTCTACGATCACTCTTTGAGCATCCGCCGCGTTGCGATGGGTTTGCGACGGGTAAACCCTTCGCAGGAGCTTTGTGAAATCGAAAAGCAACCCATCGTCCACGGGCGATGGGTTCAGGCTCTTACGATGGGTTCAAGCCCTTGCGAAGGGTTAACGATGCATCGCAAGCGTTAGTGAAATCCTCCCCTGATCATACTCACACGTACACACCATAATATAGTAGGATGTACCCGTAACTGAAAATCTCGTTATCGTTAGCGTTAACCCGGACAAATAATGTGACCAACCCTGTAATGAAAAATCTTGTTATCGTTATAGGTGACGTCTGACCAGCTAGCCCTATAGGCCGTGATTACCCTGAACATATACTGATCAGTGTCATGGTCCATGATAAACACTGTGGATCAAATTAATCTCGAGTAGATAAAATAAAATGGTTTCATTTTTTTTTTTTCAAATGAAAATAATTTTATGAAGTGTGCGATAATACGTACCAACGATGAACCGCCATTTAAAAGCCATTCCAAATCAGAATATTCAGAGCTCTCCTCTAGATAACTGGAATCGAATTCAGCAGACTCTGTTAAGATAGGATATAAACGAAATGATTACAAGTCCAAACTATTATAAGGTGTAGCGTCTAGGCTCTATTCTGAGATGGAAACGAATGGGGAATTGTATTTCTACTGCTGAATTTAAAAGCACGTAGAACTTTATCAAGGGCAATCGTTTTCCTGAGTGGAACAGGAGGCTCTATACCCCTCATTCAGTTGATTTGCTGACTACTGAATTCTCTCATTTCCTTAAATTAGGCTTAAATACAGGGGCTATCCGGGGCTCAAGGAGCCAATGGATTAACCTTTTCTGTCCTTCGCGTTCCAGTGGTTGTATTTCTGATTTCTGTTTTATCGCCCTGATTTGAAATGTATTTAGGCGAGCAACAAAAATGATTGCAGGATAATTCACCAGTCTCTGTTTAATGTCAATTTTAAAGGCTGGAAAAGGGTACTTGTGTGTATATTCACATATTTAGAATAAAGATGCTAAACATAATCGGATTTTAAAAAAAATTGTATTGTCTCATTAAAGATACGGTAATTAGAGCAAAACCGTCTAGAAGATGTATTTCAGATGATTGCTTTTCATATCCCCCCTCCCGATCCTAACTTACAATTAGAACACAATTTTCTCCCGAACTGCGCCAGTTGTATTACAAAGGAAGAAAGCGTCATTCGATCATTACTTCTAAACGTGTAGTTCGAACCATGATCACGTGATCACGTCAGGTGGTAGTAATCAAGTACAATTGTCTTACCTTCTGATTTTGAATTCTCCAACAAACTATCGAAGGCCCCCTGGTAAGAATATGAAGCCTCTGGGGACTCGTAATCAACTGAGCTCATACTGGATTCGAGGAATTGTAGGAAAGAATAATCAGACTCTGATGTTCCTCCTTCATCATCTGAAAAGGTTTCAGGTGATTCAGACCATTCTTGAGAATCCTCGTTCACACGGTCTTGCTCCCCTTCGTACGACGATTCATACGTAGATTCCCAAGAATTTCCCTCCCCATTTTCATTTTGTCCTTCTGGATCAGTGGCAGGAGAATCTATAGGAATGTCTGGGTTTGGAACGAGTTGTGCAGTTGGATTAGGATTAGCTTCAGGAACATTTGGGTTGACTGGAACCTGTGATTCATTTTGGTTTGGAACGGATTCTGCAGGTTGGTTATTCTCGCTTGGGATTGGATTGTTTGAAGCATCAAGATCATCTGGGTTATATGAGGCTTGACCTCCAGTGTTGTCCTGCGTGTTTGGGCTAAGTGCTTGAGGATCACCTCCTGTCTGACTGTTCGGGTTGTTCTGATCATTGGAGACAATGTTATTAGGATTATATTGAGGGGTATTGCTTGGTTCATTTGCAGTCGCTAGATCTTGCTGATTTGAAGGAAGGGGTGATCTTTGATTAGGATCAATAAACGGGTTTTGTTCATTTGGAGGCACAACCGCTGCATTGGGTACGTTCATCCCATTGGTGTAAACCGGCTCCACGGCAGTACCATCCGACGAAAAAGCTTCCTCCTCACTCAACTTTGGAACTGGTGGAGGGTCGTTGAATGCACCCGGTGGGGGAGGGGGCATGTTTGGTGGGAACATGCCACGGTACGGTGGTACGGTTTCCTTGTTTGGGATCACGGTATTGTCCGGGTTCACCTCATTCTCTCGTGGCTTTATTCCTTGTTCCAGTAGTGGTGCAACTCCGTCAAAAAAAACGCCAGAAGGTGGTGGTGGTGGCATGTTGTCTGGTAACATGTCACCATTACTCGCAGGTACCACTTGTCCCGACTGAGGCACCTCATCGTTCATTGCTCCAGGAGGTGGCGGCGGCATATTACCTGGAAACATGTCACCATTACTCGCAGGCACCACTTGTCCCGACTGAGGCACCTCATCGTTCATTGCTCCAGGAGGTGGTGGTGGCATGTTGTTTGGGAACAGGTCACCCGTATTACCGCCTGGAACCACAGGACCTGCCATCATGCCTAGTCCAGTCCCAGCAACTTCAGCCGCTTCTACGGGTAAGTCTACACCCTGGCCTTTGTTCGTCAGGGGTACAACGTCTCCTGATCGCGATTCTGGTAGTTCATTAGGGGGTAACACTTCTGTTCCAGGATCGTTGAAGGCACCTGGTGGAGGTGGAGGCATGTCGGCTGGGAACATCTGCTGCCTATCAGGCTGCGCTATCTGGCCATCTACGAATTGAAAAAGAAAAGACAAGATACCAAAAAAAAGTAATGAGTTCTTGTCCTTAAATTATTTCACGAGCTATATAGGCGCATTTTTTTTTTAAATAATGGCGTAAAAACACATCCGTAGGCTACTTATGTCAGACATCATTTGAAATCCTTAAAACTGCTAATGCATAATGCAACTTGATCAGGCTATATAACAGGAGTCTTAATACATCCCTGCATGGGCCCTGTTTCATAAAACTCATCATCAATGACAAGTTGCAATAAATGTTATAAGCTACAGAAATCCTTGCATCCGATTGGTTGAGAGCAAATTTGTCGTTAAAAATCACCGACAAGACACTTGATGAAACGCCCCCTGTACGCATAAGAATAGGTCTCGAGGCAAATCTTACATAAATAAAACAACGTCATTGCGAAGAGCAAACAAAAAGGATTTTCTCAACATATTTTGATAAAAATTTTCTCAACAAAAGTTCATATTTTCGTTTTTTCATTCTTTCAAATTTGTTCGGAAACCAGACAGATTAATGCCATGCCTGAAGTGAATTCATGCATATTGTTTGCTTATGCTGCCACGCATGACAAAGTAAATACCTGCCGGCTGTGTGCTGTTTGCACACGTTTTGGGGTTAGATCATGCACAATGATTAGTTCAGATGTTCTCATGGGCATTCCAAATGTAGTAAGCCCCATATTCATGTTTCCATTACGCCCAAATACGTATGGGAATTTAATAGCTCCGATACTCACGATACTCACAAAAGTAGTATGTAAGTTTACTTGTAAAAAAGAAATAGTTTTTTTAGGGGTAAGCTTGGGTACAAGAGCTGCAGGCACATTATTAATTCGCTATTAATTCTATTAAATTATAAGGAATCTTGTCCTAATATATGTTCACTAACATGTATATCCAAATTAAAAATTCACATAATTAGCATTTGACGGCTGGGAGATCTAGGGTCATACAAGTACAAAAGTCTTAGTGTACACACTCTTCGTGAATGTGAATGTGAATTTTAGATATTATTATGGTCATGTGACAGATGGCTTGGATATCTTTTTCTCATTAGAGTAATTGATTTGTTTTCGATGATGACGCGAACAAATATTATCGAGATGTGATTATTTGTTGAGAATACACATGTACTTTGCACATATGAAATGTACTGACTTCAAAACGCTCTGAAAATACTAATCTCGATACAAAAACACACAATTTTCATATTTATACATCAGATCACTGTATATATCTCGTTGGCCCTACTCTCTATTTTCCCTATCCGCTAACACATTTATTCCTTATTGTGTATCGCTATGGTTGAGCTTAGGGCATGTAGGGTAAGGTTTAGGTTTAGAGGTAGGTTTCTTCCTTAAGTTAGGACTGACCATGATGAGGATTATTCTTACAGATAATCCAAACTTCAAGTAGGCTTGTGTGTCTACCCCTGCTCCTTTTTTGTGCAAATCACAGATCTGTCACCGATAAGTGCTTTTGATATTGTATTTCTAAAGTTCACGTTTTTCATTAAAGTGATTGATTAACTTTGTGAAAAATTGTAAAATCAGCTCAAATGCCAGTGAATTGTGTGCAGTCTTCTAACTACATATATAATTAAGGATATGTGAAAGTACGAGAGAAAATGGAACCCGTTTACTATCCTAAAAAAGAGAAAATCGCGATCAATCGCTAGCGCAAGTCGCTCGGCTTCTCCGCTGCGCCGCAGTCACAAAAACCAAGCACCAGCGCTTGGCGATTTCAGAGCGGGTTTCCAGCCCGTACGGTATTCTGTGATAGAGCGAAGTATGCCAACCGTAAGAGTTCTTTAGGGTTCGGTGCTACTGTATCCCGACATCAATGTTCAATCGTAAATATCTTGATATATAAACGACCGATCAGCTTATAAAACTCAGGCGATTCCTGTCTGAGCTAAAGGTTTGCAATTATGATTACAGCATTAGCTGGAACAGTGATTTTTTTTTTTCAGTCCTGGGCAAAGTTAATCAATGCCTTTAACTAAGTGGATGACAGTTTTTAACAGTCGTCTAAGAGTGCATTTGATTGTGTACAAGCAAACATTCTTGATCCTCGTATCCACTTGACCATTGAGCCTACGACAAGCTGATTAAATAAAGTTGGGAATGAGATATCTCATTTCAGCTCTGTTTACATCGGGTCTACCCTTTATAGCAAGATCGGAAGTATTAAAACGTTATCTGTATACACAGATAACGTGTAGATTGATTCAACTATCATGACTATGAAAAGTTAACAGAAATGTGGAACCCCTGTATCGGGAAACTCGTTTTGGGCCATTCTTTGTTAAGTGAAACTTTCGGTCACACACGTGACCATCGAATTTTGCCTCATTGCCGGAAAATCAGACCACATGTTATTGATTTTTTTAATATTACCAGTTTCTTACATGAAAAAGATTTCCTTTTCCTTGACAAGAAAAAGTCATTACCCAACCATAATGTTTTTACAGAGACATTTAAAAACGCCCTTTTTTGAGTAGTCACACACGTGATCGACCCAATTTTCACCTCTAAAAGAAAAGAATGCTCACTAATTTATGGAAAATTGCTCTCAAACTGTTCAGAGCAATCCCACCATATAGTAATAAAAAGTGGAAACTTGCCCTCCAAGGGAGATACGAGAAAAGTAGGTTTGAATACCAACAAGTAAGACCCTTTTTCGTGCGAGTTCACACACGTGACCGACCTTATGTTGACCTCTGAAAGAAAATGATGTACTCTCATTTAAAATAATTACCCTCCATCTGTTGGGGGTAAGATTGTTATTCAAATTTTTTTTTTTTAAATGCGACTTCTACTACACGACAAATACTGGAAAATTAGGTTTAAATGAACTATTTTTCAGAATTTTGGTCACACACGTGACTGAGAAGCACTCGATCTTTTGAAAAGTGATGGTATTGTTTGTTTGTTCGATGGCATAGAGTTAATTGCACACAACTGCAAAAGAAGCGAAGTCCTTATTTTATAGGCTTATACGTAACTACCAGGAGGACCTAAGACATTAATTAAAGCAAGGCATAATCTTGAAGTCTGGTAATGTAACGGAATTTGAAGAAAATTAGCGTAAATCAATTAAGAATAATTTTGTTTATCATCTAAAACAATTCTGAATTGATTCATGCAGTTGTTTGTACCAGTGGTATTCGAAGGGAACTGCGTGAATCAATTCAGAATTGTTTATCATCTAAAAGAATGGGTGTTTGGACCAGCTTTTTACATAAACTTTCTGAAAATCATATTCATTGAAAATCACAATCCAATACATGTAATGCACATGGATCGTGACGATTAACTTAATTTTATTATCTTTATTTGCCCATTACTCAGCTATTATATAATTACTAGCAAAATAATTTTTTTTTTTAATAATAAAACTGAAGTCATGTACACTCATTGTAATTATCTCGTAATCATCATGATCATGCACACTCTGATTTTTACCCTGCTACATTTTTTTCTTCAGATAAATTCTTTTAAAAAATAATATATCGTACTGTGAATGTGCCTTTTTGTAAAAGACTGTATATTGTTGTCGTTGCTTGTGATTCTTTGTACATGCATCTATTCATATATATCTGTATTTCTATAGGAGTTTCGTAAAGCGAATAAAAAACAATGAAATGAAATAAGTATCTTTTGATTTTGTGAAAATTCCGTCATTTCCAAAGCGCAAGTTTACCTTAATTCTTATCGAATAATAATTGAGGACGAAACCGCATTTCCGCATTGACACGGTAGCACTAACTTTGTTTTGGATCCAGGACCTGACGGTTCTAATACCACTGCTTCATCCACTAAGCCATCAGGCGAGTCAGCCCTCCCATTTTATGGTCATGATCCTGGTCGTTAAGTTTTCTACTGGCAGCCAGAAATGTCATGTTATGTGTTAATTTGCCTTTTGATCCTCAAGATTATTGCGGGTTGTTTACCATTAGTGTTTTTAACTGGTGCAACCATCTGCCTGTAACTATTTTCAGTCCATGCTTCATAACACTTTCCAGTTAGGTAGGTAATTAATACGAGAGAGAAGGGGAGATTATTGCTGGTACCTGAATTCACCGTGAAACGTTTCTGGAGATTGTCAAACTGTTTCCATCACCGGCAATCTCTTTCGCCGAATGTGATTATATCTTAAAGAAGTGAAGCCAAGTTTTAATTAAAATACAGTATCTCCAACTATTACTACATGTATTTGTCTATAATTGGGTGTATGCGTATAACATCTGTTATCAATTACACTGGTATAACGTTAGGACCAACTAAAAAGTGCACCATGTGTAAATAAGGGTACGTTTTCAAATATTGGACATTCACAACATACACAAGGTGAGGTAATATCCTACGTTCACAGATGTTCGACCTGTTCTTGATTTTTATCAAAGTTCAAGGAAAATAATTACGCCTGAAGCATGTCAAATAGATACGTTGCCACGGAGATCAACGACAATGTTATTTCACTAGCAGCTTGGGTGTATTTGAATAACGTAAGAAAAAATTGTCTCTCTCGACTATCTCATATTTGCCATCTTTCAGAAACGACATGTACACGTGGGCCTGTCCCTGTATCGGGGGCTCAGTGCTCCGAACACAATACATGTATATATATGTATGCCAAATGTAATCAGACTAGATAATTTTAAAAATAAAAATGAAATGCTTCTCCTGTTTGTGTTTAAGCTGAGTCCTTCAATTCCAAAGATTTTATCATATGATTTCGTTTTCTTTTGTATGTTTGTGTTTTTCAATAGTCGTGAAAGGGTGAGCGTTCTATTTACGTATAAGTGTTACAGTTTGAAATAGACATACATGTCTCAGCTTACACCTTTATGGGACTTTGTGTGAGATCTGTATGAGTTCAATACGAATCCAAAAATGTTATCAACTCAACCCATATTTAGCAGTACAGTGTCTCCTTTTAGTGACGTTTTTGCATTATATTTTGATCCAGAATGCTCACAGAAAATTTTGAGTCTATTTCCAATGCAGTACGCTGTGCAGTTTACCAGTAATTTAATTGTAACTAATCATTAAAGGCTCTAGATTGGCAACGCTGTGTGAAATATATATAATCACTATTTTCGTGTACAAATTTAAGAATTTTAAGAATTTCCGCCCTTAGGGCTTTATCAAGTATAAAGCATACTTGATAAAGCCCTAAGGGCAAAAATTCGTAATTTTCAACTTGTTTACGGAGTTTCTTCATTTATTGTTTGCGATTTATATATCAGGGGCCGCGGACCGTTTTTGAAAGTGGGGGGCTGATCTGATTTCACTCATTAATGACAATTTTCAAACCTTTTTTCCGAGATTTTATGAAACGTGTCTACTAAAAAAAAAAAGTGTGTGTGTGTGGGGGGGGGGGAGGGTAGAGGGTCTGCATCCCCCTGTTCCGCGGCCCTTGTATATATATATATATATATATATATATATATATATATATATATATGATGTACATATACGCACACAAACAAACTTGAATCTGTGATTTTTTTTAAATCTTGCACATTCATTAACATGATGTACAATACGTGTATATATATATATATATATATATATATATATATATATATATATATATCATGAAGTGATATGTTCGTCCAATCTCGTTGATTGATCGATATTGGATTCAGTTTAGGACATGCATATCATATAAATATCCAAAAGAGGACACATCATCATCTAGTGAGAGTTGCGTCATAATAACTGCAACATTCAAATACAAAAATAGATCCCCTTGCGGCCTTGGGGAGCAAACTTCAATGTCCGTGATTTCTGAATGAGAATAATATTACTTTACTCTCATGACAACACTTGAAAAACATACCTGTGTTTTCACCATCTATTCCTACGAGTGGTAATCCAAAAATCGCCCCGCTGATAGACAAGAGAAGAAGGAAAATCGTAGAAATGTTTCGCGTCGCCAAAGTAGACGCCATTTTAACAAGCGTTTGTGTAGTATTTGGTTTGTGATCAAATGTGCTGTATTAATACCCTACACGGTTAAATATACGGACAAGAATCACTGTAGAGAACATCACGCACACGTCACCGCGGAGTATATTGCAATGACGTGTTCAAGAGAAACCCACTGATGTGTTCAGCCGATTGCGTTCATAGCACACAATAAACACATTTCTATGGAAAGTCATGAAACCTACTAGGCATTTGTTGCGGGATTTTCTGTATTGCTGTGAGGACAATTGCGGTCTGTTGAGAGGGAATAAGATGGACTATTGTCATGCAAATACAACGGAGAATAGGATTTAAGGGAAGCCACCGGGCAACTGGGTCGAAAAGCTGAACTTTCAGTGTGTTCATGATTTAAAAGCCCATGTATCCTGGCCAATCCTTTCTCCTTCTTTGTCATTCCCCCCCCCCCCCCCCTCTCTCTCTCTCAAATTAAGCAATGTATAAAGTGGGATACTTTGCTATAAGTCAGATATACGGCACCTTCCAAAATATCTTCCAGAAAACTGCAGCGTTTTTGAGGGAGGATGTTATTCTTAATCATGCTGATACGTCTTTTTAAAACTAAATCCAAAATAATGGGCTGCAAGTATAAAATATTAAAGCTCATATAGAGTATTGGTAGCAAAAGGGAAATTGGAAAGAAACATGTTAAATATAGTCTCATGTTGTTCTCCTTGTATCAAAAGATGTCTGTGAGAGATCATTTGGTATTCCATCTATGATTTCTGGTGAATTTCAGTGTAAATATCTGTAAGGAATGCTTGATCACTGCCATTATGCTAGGACCATTCCACCACGACGGCTCCCCGCGCAGCAATCTTGGGGCTTCCCAAAGAGACAGTGTGTGTGCACGTGTAAAACCCATCATTGGTTTTACACGTGTGTGTACAGTGTATAGCACCTGCTGCCTTTGTTGGGATTTTACGTGCCTGTCCCGGCACATAAATTAGTTTTTGCCTCTTATTTTTTTAATATTAAACTTTAGGAGGCGAAATCTTCACAGTGTCTTTGTATTGCTAGTATCTTGCTATTTATCAACAAAAATTGAAGAAATCTGACGAACAGTTTTTGAGGGCTTACCAAAACTTTACATGACCTTTAAAGGAGAATGAAACCCAGGGCAAAAAAAATCAATTTCAATGAAAAGAGAGGATAGAGAGAAGCAATTTTAAAAAAAAAAGTTCCATAAAAAATGTTACGAAATGAGAAAGTTATGAAAATTTGAAAGAAAATATATCATCACTTGAAATACAAATCGCGAACTACAAATTATTTAAAACTGTTTCATATGCATTCAACCTTTATGAGACAAGGAAGTGACAAAGAAAACACGCACAAATTGTTCTGATTTTTTTCTCTATTACGTTGACGGTCATTGGTAGTGCATGGTGACACCATTCCTTTATATATATATATATACCTTTAATATAGTTTTCATAGTTAGATGTATATGTAAATGAAAGTTTGAAAAGTCTCAATTTACTTTCTATGATGATCCTCAAATTGGCAATGTTGCTCCAAAGTGACATGTTTAGTAGTACAACTCTCCATATGTTTTGTACACAAAATTCAATATTTTCCCCATCATCATCTCAAGGTGCAGGTTGTCGCCTTCTTAGCTCAAGATATATCATGGGAAAATGTATTTGACACAACATATGTTGAGTTCACAAAAAGACAAGCAGCATCTTTAGAGATAATGGAGAAAATATAAAATTGTGTGTACAAAACATATTGAGAAATGTATTCCTACTAAACCTGCTATTTTGAAGCAACATTGCCAATTTGAGGATCGCCATAGAAAGTAAATTGAGACTTTTCAAACTTTCATTTACATATACATCTAACTATGAAAAATATATTAAAGGTATATATATATATATATATAAAGGAATGGTGTCACCATGCACTACCAATGACCGTCAACGTAATAGAGAAAAAAATCAGAACAATTTGTGCGTGTTTTCTTTGTCACTTCCTTGTCTCATAAAGGTTGAATGCATATGAAAAAGTTTTAAATAATTTGTAGTTCGCGATCTGTATTTCAAGTGATGATATATTTTCTTTGGTATTTATTTTTCACATCATTCATTAAAATACACCTAACACAATTGATAAACAGGGCTCTAAATTTTACAGTAAAACAGAAATTCTTTATCTTTCATTTTGTTCAACGATATCATTACATTTTTTATCTTAAACTCAGACAAAATGCAATTGCAATGTTACCAAATTGAACTCATCAACATCACTATAGTGCACTTTATGCCTTTAGGTAACAATAAGGGGAGGGGCACTCGTTTTTCTGAAGGTTCACAATTCCGAATAAAATTTCCCGCACCAGGTAGTTCAAAACTTCGGAAATGAAATTTCACAATTCTGAACATTTGTTGCATAACTCCGAAAATTCATTATTCCCAAGGTTCGGTTTATATCGGGTTCATAATTCTGACAATGAAATCGGCTTCATTATTCCGACAGATCGTATATCAGAAAATGATAAATGCTTCTACATATATTTCATGTTCCGAATGATGAACCCTTCGGAATTACAAACCCTACTTCATTTTCGGAATTATAAACCTTCGCAATTACGAACCTTCGGCTAAGCGAAACTTTGGAATTACGAACCTTCGGCATAACGACATTCAACTGTGTCGACATTTTAATGTTTTGAAATGTGCTTACTTTTCGGGTAGTTGTAATTACAATGTTACATTTATAATGTCTATCTTGCTAAAGAAGTGATCAGATAAAATTTTAGATTCTAGATGAATAACGCTGAATGTCAACATTGTGTGCATTACAAAGTGAAATGTAATATCAATAGTTTTATGACAGATAGAGATAGAGATAGAGATAGAGGTGTTGTGGTCTAGTGGATAAGTCACCGGACTGCAGATCACAAGGTACGGGGTTCGAATCCCACCGGCACTAACGTCCTTTGGCAAGACTCTAATCTACATTTGCCACTCTCCACCCAGGTGTAAATGGGTACCTGATATGCTTGAGCGCTAGTTACTTTGGCGGCTCGGCTATAACCAGTGTAATAATGTCTAAGCGCCATAAGCGTCACTGCGTGACGGATATGAGCGCTATATAAGTAGCCATTATTATTATTATTATTATTATACTAGTGATAATAGTGATATTAACAATTTACATTTTTAGACACGGTATATAGCTGGTATCCTTTTAATGAATTACAAATAATTACACATCTTATCTCGTTCTTCAACGTTATAGCATGAATATTACTTGTCATCTCTTATCAATCAATACTTTTACGATAAGGATTATGTTGAATACACAAAATACACATGTATTTTAATCTGTTGCAATTACGATCTTCTATAAATGCAATTGTTTAATTTTAAATGTAGTTCATGATGTTTTGTGTGATCTAATGTGCATCAAGAATTTGAAATAATGAAGACATCTAGCCTTTGGCTGCAAGGCATTGTTCTCAATAAAGAGAAAAATATTATGGATTGATTGATGATTTTATACAAAAAACAGCATATATCAGATCTCATAGACAGGGCCCGAGCGGAACCAAAGTCGTTGCTTTTATGTTTATTGAGAGTGTATCTAAAATTGCAATATCTTAGAAGTGATATTAGAAGCATATATTTTTGAGTATTGCAACTTGGAAACCCTAACATGATTGGTACACTTTAAGTCATTTATGTGCTGAAATAAATGGGAGAGTTGTCCGATAATACATCACGGTAACATTACCAATTTGGTTCAACATTCGTCTATCAATTTTTACGGACATTGCTGTTTTACTCTTGACTAACATGCTATTTACCTTAGATTTTACTTTAAGGGCTGGTCAGATTTGTCCGATAACGATAACGATAACGATAACGAGATTTTAAATTAAAAGTACACCCTCCTACAGTTAACAACACATTTATTCATACCCCTTGTAATGTTGGAGTCTTTTGTGTTTTTCTTAAGAATGAAAGGTAGACTAGTGGAATTAGGGAATTGGTTGAATACTTTTGTTAGCTTGAGGTGAACAATAATTGTGGTTTCACCTCATTTGAATAACAGTGGAAATGCTAATATATTAATTTCCTGGCATTTCCGGAAATATACATATTCTGGTCCAGGCATGGCATCGAGGCATATTTTTATGAAAATGCACATGTGTCAGACATTCATAAGATTCTGTACATGTTTTGCGATTATTCAAGAAAGGGTATGAAAAATTATGGACATGCCATCTTTTTTTTTAAATGAATAAATTACCTCTGAACCATCAAAATTTGGTAAATTGCCTTGTGTAATTATTTTAACAATTGATTTGTAGCATGCCCAAGTAATATACATCATGACAAACCAATTTTTCACAAAACAAAATTGAAAAAAAATGACAAAACTTGGAAAGGGTATGAATAATTGTGTTGTTAACTGTATGTTTTGTGAACGGGTGTGTATGCAATTGCATGCTTATAGTAGGGCAGCTGAAAGGTGTACCTTAAATGAAAAAATCTCGTTATCACTATCGTTATTGGACAAATCTGACCAGCCCTTTAAAGAGCACAATACAAAAGCAGTTGAAGACAATCTTTACTCAAATATTGGGTTACTTGTCATGGAGCTGTTCTCTCCTCGCTCAGGCGAAATTTATTCATATTTATCTTTTTAAAGAAATTTACAGATAAAATAATTTCACACATTAATTAGGAAGCAGGAAACGACTTAACTACATCATAAAAATTGTTTGTTTTATCATTAATCTTTTCATGCTTTCATGCTTCTCTTGCAGGGATTTTTCAAACTCCGTCACTCGTCGATTGGTATGTCTAATTGATGATTACTCCTGCGACTCTACTCTGTTAACAGAAAGAGAAAGAAGGGGTGCGACGGAGGGAGAGGAAGAAGGTGAAGAAGAAAGAGAGGGGGGCAGAGAGAACGGGGGAAAGATCGAAAGATGGGGAGGAGGGGGAGCGCGAGAGGGGGGGGGGGAGGGAGAAAGAGAGAGAGAGAGAGATAGAGAGAGTGCAGAAGATAGAGAATTGAAGTAGAGAGAGAGAGAAAAAAAAAGAGAGAGAACATGAGAGGTGAGACAGAATATTTATCACACCATAATGAAAACAAAACTTAAACAGACTCTAACTTGACTTTAATTTAACTTGAGCATGGAGGCAGAGCCATATACACGCACAGGTTGGCCAACTCCTTTTTAAACTGATAGCAGTAATATGGCGCATGTGTATGTGTAACTGGGTTTTTACAGACGTGTATCAGTCAGATTATATACGTCTGGGGACCGACCTTCAACGTCACCATCCGAAAGACGTGAGTCTCGAACCTGGGTCCGCTGAATCGGTTTATAACTTCCACTGTTAGCTGGATTACATGCGCACGCCACAACGCCCGGTTATTGCTCTGTCTAGTAAGAACCAAACAAAATTGTTGACCACTTTGAACAAACTTGGGTAGAGATGACTTTAATAGAAGGTATAGTGTTAACATGTACACATGGTACGCATCTTTATTCATAATTCAAATTTTCCTGTCGATATCATTCATACACACACGTGATCGTTTAAGCATATTTAATATAGCTTCATGAGAATAGAACATATTTAAAGATATAAGGAATGACAATATTAATTTTGAATATTACATTACGAAAACTTACTGAATGAATGAAGGATTTTCATGAGCCAATGCCTGGTTTGGTGTAGGTGTCACCCTAGTAATAACATTTTTAAAAAGAACATAGAAGAACGAATACGATATTAAATGATAAAATCCGACATAATTCTAAAAGCAATAATATGATTAGGCAATGGTGAAGAAGCTTTAAAAAGGGGAAATTGAAGAGCACATGAAATTTGGGAAAGCAACATGAAAAGTTTATTCATTTTCAAAGAAGAATGAAAGGGAGAAAATATTTAGGAGACAAATAGGAAGAGGAAAATTAAGAAATCTGAGGAAATAATACCTCGAAGGAGGACGCTTCTTCTGGCAGCATAGATGGCTGACAATAAGTCCGATCACACCGATTAAGACAACCGATCCAACCGATATCAAGACGATCGACCACGTTGGAAGAGCTGAAATAAAAGAGATATTTGTTCAAAGACTAATTGTTCGCTTCGGGTGTCAGACTGTTTGGATAATTATACGAACATTATAATGTGTTTTATTTGTTTTACAAAATGTCGATGTGGATCAGTGTCATTTGATCAATCACCCTCATCTCTAAATCTATACATGTATATCTCCTAACTAATCTGATTGCAGTTGACTTCAGATAAATTATGACAAGGTGTAACATTTTACCGATGCCTTATCTTCATCAACAGGAACATCCAACATGAGAAGACTCGCCAGTGAAAAGTCCTATAAGTAGATTTGACAGTCCTTTTTAGCCTGTAATCAACCTAGAAAAGTTCTTTCCGTTGAAGTTTTGTTGTTGAATAGACCTGTTCACAAAGTTATTCAAATTTATGGATGTTTCTTTCCTGGGGACCTAGTGACGAGATATTCCATTGTTAGCTTGTTATAAATGAATGAACTACAATACTTGGAATCCAGTTTGCGTACATTACTTGTTGCTATGTCTGATAAGCCTTTGACAAGCTTTCAGGTTGTCAAGAGCAACCTTTGTTTTAAAAGTATGCATAAAATTTGAATATATTTGTGAACAGGTCTATCGTGATCCCATGTGGTCTCCGAACTATTTCAGCTTTGTTGCCGAAAAATTAACTTTGGGCAATTTGCATAATTTGCATAAACCTAAATTATCCCCTCCGATGCAGTGTTTAGTAGCGGAAGACAACTTACGCAGGATGTGTAAACTGATCTACGTGCTAGTTTATATGCGCGACGATACACGACTGCAATGTGTTATCTTATGCATGCAACCTGTGACACATAGAAAGGAGGTCAGGCAGTAATGTCCGATAATAATGTATGATACCTCTATTTAGGGGTTTTGTGGGGCGTAGAATCCATTTCAGTGTTATTTCTTTCAATTAGATCGGTTGACACATTCTGCGTAAGTTGTCTTTCTCTACTAAATATTGCTTCGAAGGGGCCATTTAGACTGCAAATTATGCTAATTGCCCAAAGTTGATTTTCGACAACAAAGCTGAAATTGTTCGGAGACCACAGTGGATCACCAAATAATCAAGAAAAAAACTTCAACGGAAAGAATTTTTCTAGGTTCATAAACTGTCAAGTCGACTATATTGAAATTAACCCAACTGGAAAAAGTCTAGATCTAGATCTAGATCTAGGGCCTAACTTACACTAGATCTAGACCAGTTAGGTACCAATCTAACTTAAGTTATGGTTTGTTCTCCTTAACTTCGCCTTACGCTAACTTGAAAACAGCGATAAACAAACATCAAAAGGAAGTTAACAATTTGAACCACCGGTCAAAGTTAAACACATCTATAATCATGATAATCATGATAATCTACGCAACTTTCGATGATCTTCAGTAGAATCATACGTATTACGGTAGTTCTGCACAATGCAAAATTTCAGCCACTGCAAAAATGCGTGGTGATGTACGCTTCATTCGCTGGGTTAACAAGCACAGAAAAGTCGACCCATGAAAGTGCACTACGGAATGGGCTCGCTCTGGGAGCCTGCAGCAGGTTGCTACAGCCTTCCATGAGAGATTTCCAGATTGTGAGGTTCGTGCGAAGTATACGTTATGGAGAAACTTAAAGAAAATATCAGCAGGAAGGGACGATCCTCAATGTCACCAAGGATTGATCTGGACAAGAGGAAGAACTGCCAGGTCGGAAGAGGATTTCGTTACGATGAACACCCTTTGTTCTGTGGTCAGGCAAGCTAATTATAGTTTGCGTAATATTCAGCTTTTTATACCCCAACCTTCTCTGAATGGTTGGTCAAAACCGGTCGTGCACCTCCTTAGGTGTGGTCTGCAACGAACATTGCAGAAAATCAGGAGGACGGAGTGCGGTGGCGTTCCCGCATGCGCAGAAGGAGCTTGCGTTGTGCTCCGAGCTACCGTCCTATTTCGAAAGCTCGCTATTAAAAGTTCTGCAACGGAGATAACAAAAATCATGGGCCGCGGAACCGGGGAAGATGGGGGATGCAGCCCCCCCCCCCCCCACACACACACACACACACTTTTTTGAGTAGACACGTTTAAACAAAAGCTCGGAAAAAGGCTCGAAAATTGTCATTAATGAGTGAAATCAGATCAGCCATCCGCGGCCCCTGAAAAAGAGAGACACAAAACAGAATAAAGCACTCCGTTAGACACAAAAGTCTTAGTTCGATATATATATGACTGTGTGATCACTACTATCATATTCAGGGGCACAGGTCTCAGTGATTACTAACTAGCAAATTTTTTTTTAAATGATAAAACAAAAACAAACCTTGGCTTTACTCACCTTCAGGTTTCTTCTCTTGGAGTGTCGTCAACTGTGGAGATGTCTTGAGATCTTCGGTGATATGCCCTTCTGTTGGCTCCGTCTGTCTTCGGGCTCGAGTTGTAGATGATGGGGTCATTGAGCCTGGTGTTGAGCCAGGCGAGTTTGGTGACCCGGATACCGTATATGAAGGGTCTGATTCAGTGCCGATGGAACCCGTCGACGATGACTGAGGGTCTACTGTTGACGAAATGGGCGATCGAGGAGGGCTGGCGGAGGCATCAGTATGGTCTGGATCGGTGACAGCTGTAGTTCCAAGGGGGTGACGAGAATTTGCCGAGTGCGACATGGTGATCTTAACAGTGGAGGAAGCTTGTACCTCGGTTGTGAAATATGGAGATGTATCGATGACTGGTGGAGGAGTCGTGGGGTTGCTAGAAGAAGATTTAAAGGAAGTAGGTGCAGTATTACTTGTAGTGGGAACCGTTGAGCCATTCGTACCAACTTCTAGAGAAGTCGTCTTGGATTCGGTCGAACGTAAAGATTGGGTACTGGTGGCAAAATGTGAGCTGGTAGTTGAAGGTGTTGATGAATTGACATATTCGGTGGTCATCCAGGACGGATCTGTCACTGCATCAGTTGCCTCCGGTAGAGGAGACGTATCGTTGAAAACAGAAGTCATGATCACTGTCTGCACGAATATCTCAAAGCATGTCGGGATATCGCCATCACTCCATGTACCATTAGATTGGCAGGTCAAGTTGACCACGTGACTTAGTTTGAACCCGTCGTCGCATATGAATTTGGCCACGCCCCCCGCCATATAGGTCGAGACGATGGTAGTGCCATTAACAGGGGCGGGAAAAGTTGGGCAGCTCACTAAATGATAGAACACAGTATAGTAAATATGCTATGCAGATATATAGGAATATCATCATTGCAACAATTTTATACGAGTTCGAAGTACGAAGGAGTTGATTATTCAATAGTGCCTCGATTCTGTTGCCTTAAGGCCCGTTGCACACGAGGCGGCATTTGTTTACGTAGGATAGCTTTAGCGACTTGCGCTGTCTTTGACGCGCCACGTGTGAGTGGCATCGCACACAAAATGAATGAAAAATTAACAATGCAAACAGTGATGTACGTGCAAATTGCCTTCAGATTGTTGATCTTAGGTAATGACGCAATCGAAATGACCCCTTGTGTGCAGCGGCCATAAACGGATAGAAGACCAAGGAGGTAGTGAATGTATTCATTTACATACATGTACATATATCTTTATCTTTTCGCAATATGATCTCTCTCTCTCTCCCCTGCCGGAAAGAACACAATGTGTTCACATAGTCGACTCTGTGAAGATGTGATTCACAATGTTAAAACGCTCGAATTTAACAGCGTGAAGATGATTTCACACTGTGGACACCTCCACAGTGTGGTATACCACATAGTGTTCACATAGTGATGTTTGATTTCACAGTGTGAATTTACTCGCTCACAATGTGAAGATGTGATTCACAATGTTAAAACGCTCGAATTTCACAGTGTGAAGATGATTTCACACTGTGTTTCACACTGTGAACGCACTGTGGGACACTGTGTTCTTTCCGGCAGGGCCTTTCTCTCTCTCTCTCTATCTCTTCCCCTTTCTCTCTCTCTCTCTCTCTCTCTCCTTCTCTTTTCATACTAAATCTAATATCATTTAAAATTTATCTTTATAAACTTCGCACTTTTTAATTCAGTCACTAATGGTGCAAACCTACAATATGGGAGAACCTACCAAATGAAGCCCTGTTGTCAACGGCCTGTTCATACTGTTCGATTTCCTGCATGGAAACCTGGGCGAAACTCTGAGATCCGGTCGTCTGGTAGTCGAAGATACAGAACTGGTTTGTACCGCAGACCTCTTCCACCGATGTTTGGTTTACGGAAGGGTTGATAACCGTTTCAAAGACGGGACGGTAATTGCGGACGGTATGAGATTCGTGGTCGGTGCCCGGTTCGTAAAAGAACAGAGATTTTGCTGCATCAATTTCCCCTGTATTGAGGCAAAGGAGAACGGCCGAAACACTTTCGATATACAATCATATTTCAAATATAAGTTGGATACGTTGGACCGAATCTTAATGCAATGTGTATGATAGTCACTTATACACATTTGTGTGCAGTGCTTTCCACCGTATTTTATTTTTAGCAAGCTAATCTTTTATCAATTTGATGATTCTAGAACATAACCATACAAAATTATTCTAATGCACCTCATAACCAACCTTTCCACAATAACATCTATAGACTTCTACATTTGCAATTGTATGACAATTACTCAATTATAAACAAAGAGGAATTCATCAACATAACTTGGTATAAATTTTAGTTGTTTTGGTGAATGACTATGATACCAGTAATAACTGATGAGAGATAGAAAGAGGAATATGACTATAAAACA
The DNA here is from genome assembly GCA_025618425.1 of Heliocidaris tuberculata. Classification (NCBI taxonomy): domain Eukaryota; kingdom Metazoa; phylum Echinodermata; class Echinoidea; order Camarodonta; family Echinometridae; genus Heliocidaris; species Heliocidaris tuberculata. Next base: position 18,804,411 of record CM046851.1, read on the forward strand.
TCACATATATAAAGAGTATCTTACACTGAAGTCCGAACTGGTAGTGCAGCTGTTCAGTAGTCAAAGTTGGTGATAATAGAGTGCCCTGAGGAGTCAGAAAATCATCGCTAGCATTGCCATTCCATGTTCCCATCAGCCCTTGTGTTCGACCCCGGAAGGAGTTTGGAGCTACAAGAAGAATGCTCATGGCCCCTTCAGAGGCTCTCAGCTTCAGTCCTACACCGCTGTCAAAGGCTACAAGGATTCCCTCTGAGGAGATGTTGCGACCGGTCACAGATACCCCTAACAAATCGTTAATCATAAAGGTTAGTAATAATAAAAAATGTTTAGAGGATACGTATCATTTTATTTTATCTTCAATGCGCTATGACTTAATGGTTAGTGATAAGAATAGTGGGTCCTCCTGGAAGTATATAGACATGATACAGGTTATGGGTTCTTTCGATAGAGCTTTAATTCTCAGTTACAAAAGTAAATCCAATTGAGCCTTTAAACACACGTAGGGTCACTAGATGATTACCCAATATCGGTTATGTTTTCTCAGCATTTTCGAGGAGGAATTTACAGATAATTTTCTAATGATGGGCATGATGGGAAAGTGATGACTTTGTAGGAAAGGTAATTGAAGAAATACAATACAGTGTAACTATTTGAGATTAAATATGTTTCGTCCTGGTATAAACTTTTTTCTTTTCATGCACAGGCATGATATGTTTAAAGAACTAAACTGAAATAGGATAATATAATTTGTAGTTTATGAATAACCTGTATAGGCCCATCGAGAGGCCTGATCGAAGTCTATTCTGGTAAAGTTTTGTCCATCCCCAGCTAGTCGGACATATGCATCGAGAACTCTTCGTTCATTGGTCTGAACATGGATGACGTCACTGTTAGCAAACCGTGCTGCCATAGCAACAAATACTGTTGCGTCGGTGACTTCTAAAATGTGAAGTTAGTGAAGTTAGCGTAAAAAATTAGAAGATATTTGACTGAAGTTTGATATTCTAAAATCTCTGTCAGATAATCCATGACAGCCGTTCTTGCATTGAAGTATATGATATTTACTTAAACTTAATTTAAAGGGCAATCCAATCTTAGTAAAAAGATGATTTGTGCGAAAGCAGAAAAAACTAAGAAAAGCAGGATGGTGAAAGTTTGAAAGAAATCGGACAAGAAATAAGAGAGTTATGTATGTTTAAAAAATGAAATCACTGAATCTATGCGAATCTCAAATTGACAATAATATTGTGACATATTGGCGGCCAACCGCCCCCCCCCCCCCCCCCCCCCCTGTTTGTCGTACACTAAAATATCATTAATTTTCGGTTTTCTCCTAAAGCGCCTTTTCCATCGGAGCAGTACACTCTTAAAATGTTGGGTAAATTTAGTTGGGTAACTGCTGGTTGGTTAAAAATATTCCCAATTCTGGGCTATTATTAACCAACTGGACACTCGAGTGGTGTAACCAATATTGGTCAATACTTTTTACCTAAATATTGGGCATATATTTACCAACAGTATTTGGTAATTATGGGTTGGGTACTTGTTGCCCTGTAGTTGTGTAATTTTGTCACATTTCCTTTGCCAGTTGGGTAAATTTTGTTGGGTAACTGATGGTAGGTTAGAAATTCGCTTTTGCCCAACTTGTGGTAAATATTTTTACCCAATATTGGGGAAAACACTTATATGAATATTCATGAATTTTTAGTAGCGTATGGTTTGGGGTGGCCCGATTTACTAACTGTCACCGAATGCATAAAAAAATATAAGGGGTATATAAGAGCTTGCACTGGTTTGCACTAACTGTATAGGATAGGACTAGGATAGGATAGGTTAAGATATAGGATGGGATAGCTTAAAATAGGATAGGTTAGGATTGATTAGGTTAAGACCCAGAAGGACGTAACAAGCAGATTTCATTTTTTTTACCTAGGTTGGAGGAAAAAGGAAACAATAAATTGGGCAGCTGAATTTGCCCAACCACATGATATTTGTTACCTAACAGCTGAACAAATAGAGGGTTGGGCAATCCTATTGGGTAAGATTGGTTGGGCAATAATTACCCAACTGAGAATATAACCAACAGTTGGGCAATAGTAGAGTTGGGTAAAATCTAATGGGTCACCAACTGATGGGCAATTTAATTTGCCCAACAACATAGTAAATGGATTGCCCAACATCAGTTGGGCAAATTTTAACCAAAAGTTGTGTGGACAGTATGTTGCCCAGTGTTGGTTAAAAATTGGGCATTTTTTTGCCCAACTTTTTTAAGAGTGTACTCAAAATATATTGTAGATAGCATATTTTCATAGGTCCTCATAAAATAAAAAGATCCTACTGAGTAATACATTTTGAAAAAATGACATTTTTCATTCGTGTTTTGGAGCAAATGGGGGAGTTGTCCGCCATTACATCACAGTGACTTTACTGATTCTGGATTCGGCCAATTTGAAATTCCTATATGCATAGTGATTACAAATTTCCAAAAATTCAGAATTTTTTTATTGCTTGTCCGATTTCGTTCAAACTTTCACCAATCTGTTTCTCTGATTTTTCATCTTTCTTTCAGAATAACTTGCTTTTAAGGGATGATCAGAAGTAAAGTAGGCTTAATATCGACATGTAGCAAGCACAAATAAAGATATCAATAATGGAAGATGCAATTTACCAGCTAGAGGGGCTGTTCTAGTTTGTAAGATGAATGTGTCATTCAGTGCGTTCAACATTGTGAATTCACCGTAACCGTTGAAAGTGTACATGGTGGAGTCAAGAGTAGCAATATGTGGATCACCATTGCCCTGTGCTGTTTCATGACAAAAACATAAAGAGATATAACAGAAAGAGCAGAAATCGGATAAATGTGGTCGACAGGGAATGATTTTAGTTAGGGATGAATTTCGGAAGTTTGAATAAATCTATCAAAATTCCCTGAACATAACCTCTAATATGTTTAATTTGTACATTTAAGCATATATTCACGGGTGTCGCTAAAGGAGTTAAGGATTGAGACACCCCCTTCAAACCATCTGTCCAAAATATGTAAAGTTGAGATTTTTACCTTTGTAGGTAAATGTAAGAATGTGATATGAAATTCCATCTCTGGCGTGTGTATGTGTGCGTGTGTGTGTGTGTGTGTGTGTGTGGGTGGAGGACTGGAAAATTCGTTGTACCAGCATTAGATATGATAGGATTAATCCATTTTTGGTACTAATTCTTTAAACAAAGTACATCGTATACATCATCCACTCTACTAGATATTTATTCGTCTCAATGGGGAGTAATCATCCAGATATGTACTTTAAAACTTTCTAAAAATAGAATTATTCCATTTTTAAAATTATTTTTGGGGGAGTGGGGGAAGCATGATTGATGTGGCAACGCTCTCATGAAATCCTTTGAAATTGCTTTTCTAGTTATGAAGATCTTTAAGCTGGTCGTCTTTGAGGTATGAACATAAGTATTCTTGTACAATCCTTGCTTTCAATGGCTATTGGCCATGTTTTTTTTTTTCTCATGTTCTAAGACATAGTAGTCGTGGTAATAAACATTTCAACTATACTCCCTAGGCTAGATCAAATGAAGAATAATTCCTTTAACAATAAATTGTCCAGAAGAGTGATTCTGGTTGTTAACTGCCTCCCTGTAATATTGAATTTACCTGGAGGAGGCGGTTGGTAGTTGCTGCAAGTTTGAGATGGCCGTTGAAATCCAAAGATGGTGCACTCGGAATCATTTGGTTCACTGTATCGACAACAGTATGTCCAAGGCAAGATGTCGGCCTGGTAGTGCGACAGGTATGGAACCTGAATATTTGGAGTCACATGATATTATAAACAACCATGATAACGTTCAAAGAACAGAAAATCCATGGGTAGGAAGAAAACTAAGAGTATGATGAAGTATAATGTCATCAATAACATTAGACGCAAGAAGTTAAACCCCGCCTATCGTATTCGATAAAAAAAAAATTGTCAGTTGCATAAATTCGAGATAAATATATATTTGTAAATCCATCGGATACGTATATGTACATACATTATAGTCAGTAAGAACAGAACATAAGTCGATAAGAATTGACTCAAGACATTACAAAAAAAAATTTACCTTCTTAGGAACGTCATATGGGGTGACGCCCCCGTGATGATATCGGTGACTGTATCCCCCTCCTGGGAAGTCAAAGACATTGAGGATCATTCCATCATAACCATAGCAACACTCCTGTCCACCCCCTAGTGTGCTGGAGTCCAAGAAAAGTTGATGAGGGAATAAAGTTTAGATTATGTTATGTAAATTTCCATTATATCTAGCACTTTCATTGGAAAGTGTCAGGGTCTGGATTCAGCCTTTCTAAATGGCAGTTAAGACTTTCACAGAAGTTATGCCAGCCACCAGAGGGGTGCATCCTCTGTTGATTCCTGGATGCTATAAATAATACTATTACCAGGCTTTTTAAATACACATTACTTTTTAACTCTATTGTACACTATAAGAATACATGCATTGTTTTCTCATATTCACCGACGCTGTGTTGACATTAATCCCAGTATATTTTTCTAAGTGAGCTGATGATGGAATTATCTCTATAACTTACAAGGTGCAATGTACGACACATCTCATATTTTGAATGAAAACATCTTTATAAATATATATGTGTGTGTGTGTATATACATAGTTGTCGATAGCAGGGTATAAGGGGGTACAGAAATGCAGGATTGTCAAGTTTGGGAAACTGCTTGGAGGGAGATCCGTATTTTGGGGGTATCGCCATCCTCCAAAAGTCGCTCAGTGGGGGGGGGGGGGGGGTTATGGGGTCCAGTTTCCCTCCAAAAAAAACAAAAAAAAACCAATAGGTTTTCCGTTCTAAAAGGGTGGGGGCACGGGCTGGGATCCCCCCCGCCCCCAATCTGCCACTGGTCGATAGGGTAGAAGCAAGCTGTTCTGTGATTTATTTTAATGTCTTTACCTCGGCGTAGTTGCTCGTACGCAGTGCATAGCTCCAGGTTTGTGGAGACAGTTGCTAGGCGACGAGATGTCAATGTCGCACTGCGGATGCGGACTGAACCTTCCAATGTCTAACTGGGCTTGGTCAAAGGTACATGGACACGGTGGGGTGACCTCCTGAAAGGACTTATTAGAGGGCACTTCTCTGTTAAGCCATTTACTGCACCAATCATTGGTGTCTTCGTCATCTTTGTACCATCGTAGAACATGGACCTTGCTCCAAATGGCAGCCTGCGCAGAACTAGAATGATATAAAGATAAATAATCGAAAGAAGAATGATTAAAAAAAAATAAGAAGAATACAGACTAAAAGAAGGAAAGTGAGAGAAAAAAAGAAGATGATGATGAGCAATAAAAGGAAAAAAGAAGATGATGATGAGCAATAAAAGGAAAAAAGAAGATGATGATGAGCAATAAAAGGAAAAAAGAAGATGATGATGAGCAATAAAAGGAAAAAAGAAGATGATGATGAGCAATAAAAGGAAAAAAGAAGATGATGATGAGCAATAAAAGGAAAAAAGAAGATGATGATGAGCAATAAAAGGAAAAAAGAAGATGATGATGAGCAATAAAAGGAAAAAAGAAGATGATGATGAGCAATAAAAGGAAAAAAGAAGATGATGATGAGCAATAAAAGGAAAAAAGAAGATGATGATGAGCAATAAAAGGAAAAAAGAAGATGATGATGAGCAATAAAAGAACAAGAAAAAGAAGAAGACAAAGAGGAAGAAGGGGGAAAGCCATAAGAAACTGAAGTAAAAACGATGAAGTAGACGGAGGACAACAAACAGGGAAAATAAAGAGGATGATGAGGAGAAAAAAATAATTTTAGAAGAAGAGGTAGGAGAATAAATGGTCCTAATACCCCGTCCTAATGATGGTTGTGATCGCGGGCGTTAGACACGCATAATTATCCATTGTTAGTGGGGGGGGGGGATGATCTATTCATCATCCCCCCCCCCCTCCACTAACAATAGAAAGTGTGTTCGTATCTACGCCACTGGTTATGGTGATAGTAATAATAATAATAATAAAAACAATAATGATAATCAGCTTGAGCAAGCCTCGCTAGAGAATGATCACTCTACACAGTGGCCGAGAAGGCGAAACCACAGTGACTTCTCTCAGCGTTATGCAGCCGTTATTTCATAGCCCCCAAAATTCACAATAAAGATAGAAAGACAAAAAAGATAGAAGGATAAAAAAAAGAATAACATAAGGAAAGATAGGAAGAGAAGAAGATGGAAGGAAAATTAAAGAATAACGTAAAGAAGATAGAAAGAGAAAATGACAGGATAAAGACAAAGAATAACATAATGGAGATAGAAAAAGAAGAAGATAGAAGGGAAAACAAAGAATAACATAAAAAATAAAGAAGGATAAAAACAAAGAACAAAAGAAGGATAAAAACAAAGAATAACATAATGAAAGATAGAATGAGAAGAAGACAGAAGGAAAAACAAAGAATAACATAAGGAAAGATAGAATGAGAAGAAGATAGAAGGGTAAAAACAAAGAATAACAAATTATGATTCGTAATTAGCAGATGTAAATATCGAATGATTTATATTCGTTTTTGGTTACCCTTTTTATTTTATGTTTGTGTTGTTGTTGTGTTTTTTAAATAATTCATGCTTGAAATTAGTTTTCACATTTCTTGAAAGTTAGGGTGTGCCTTTTTAGAAAGTCATTTATTCTTTTATCTAAATCAACGTCATTATTAAGATACCGCGAGAATTTCACAGCAATTGTCTCCTCTTTTCTTTCTTTTTTTTTTCTTTTTTTTTTTACTTTCTTTCTTATCCACTATAATTATAAAATCAAATGTAAGCTTTTTTATAATTTACAATATCATTCAATTTTGATATGCATATATCTCTATTTCTTTCTCTTTTTTTTTTTTTTTTTTTTTTGAAGTTTCAGCGAAGCAACTTTGTTTCATTGTACTATTTCTTTGATTTTGAATGTATACTTGTAATATGTAAGTTGCTTAATTTTCTTCAATGCCCGAATAAAGGTTACATAAGAAAATTTAAAAATCCATTGTCATTGTCATTATCATTGTCATTGTCAAGTAAAATCATATTGGAGCGTGCATCATAGTGTTCACACTATGGTAGCGCATAAAGATCAATTGTACACGGTAAAAACGACCTTGGCAGCACATGCGAAAATTGTAATTACGAACGGGCTTATTGTTAAACTTCGATAATGCCATAACACATGCACAATCTATTCCAGTCCATTTGAGGAATTTATACCGTTTGCACGCGCGCGTATGCACGAGTTCTAGCAAAATAGTCTAGAAATCATAATTATATAGGATTGATTAAAATGCTAAAACAATCAAAGATTAGTCATTTTCATGCCGTTTCAGGCACTTAAAGGGTACCAATCACCAAAAATAATTTTGCTCTATATGTTAGAAACACGATAAAAACTACTTTCGAAAAATAAACTCAAGGGCAATTTTAAAGGCCTGTTGTTCTGCCCATAGAAATCAGGTTCGGATTACGTAATACGCACATTTCTAAAGGTGATAGACATGGCTATTGAAATTGCCTTCAGTTGATTTTTCGAAAATAGTTTTTATCGTGTTTAGAGGTTTCATGTCGTTATACTATATTCAAAATACGGGCTTCAAATATTAATTCTATAAAGAGATATTGCAATTTCAATTACTCTATAAGCGTGAAAGCGACTCGTGAGTAGACTACTCGACGCACCCGTACGCGCTCGCCAAGATAAAGGCTCGCGCGGAACCGAACTCGGGGTTCGGTTCTGCGCGAGAATTTTCATGTTTTCCTTTATTTCCTTCATACTCATTAACTGTTGACCTATAGAATACCAGACAAAGTTCCTTGAGGTTGATTGTATACTTTCTAGCAATATACAAATTATTTTTTCAGGTGATTGGAACACTTAAGATCATTAACGCGTGCGCATGCGGCACTCGTGGAAAATTTTGAAATGTTTGAAATGGCCTGAAACATCCCCGAAATTGATTCTAGACCATTTTGAGCATTTTCAAATTTTACGCGCGGGCAACTTCACCGACGCGTGCGTACGCGCACGCACCTTATGCTCAATTTATTTCTTATGTATCATATTATGTTTTTACTCCTAAGGCACTTGAAATGATTGTAATGATCTTATGTTCCTGCCAAATATGGTTTTGTTATGACTTTCTATTGCAGAGATATAGCATAATTTGTATCTGATTTTTACAAAATGGCGCCTTGATGACGTCACGATCCATTGACTGAGTGAACAAAAATTTTCTGTGCTGAGACAATAACCATATCTACCATTGTACTAAATTTGAGTATAATTACTGAACTTGCCGTTTTTTGAGATATTGTGCTGTCAAAAAAGTGGGCAGAAACATGAGATGGTATGTACTTGAAGTGCAGCCCTTCTAATAATAACAAGGGATACTTGTACGGCGCTCATATCCACCTCGCTAGGTGTTCAAGGCGCTCCAATATTACACGGGCTTTTAATAGCTAGGGTACCGATTTCAGTGATTATAGCTTTCAAGGAATTCTTTCCTAATTGATACCTATGTATAGCTATTGATAGAGAGTGGGTTATGCAGATTTACGTTCTTGCCATTTACTTTACAAGAATTTAGTTCGAAATTACGTTTTGATAGGTTCACTAAACATGCAGTCTAATTTACCCTCCTCCTTCTTCCGGTTTGATTACACCAATGACACCAATGTCGTAATGTATTTCAAAACTAGGGATCTCCGAAACTTCGTGGCGACCAAGCTGGTATTCGATTCCTCGAGCCAATATGACAACTGGTCCACTAAAATCCACGTCATTGTCCTCATAGTAACCGTAGACTAGGATGTCGACCTCGTCCACGCTTTCGAGGGCATCTGTGTCCCACGTGATCTCGAAGTCTGATTCTTTACGTTTGCTCTCCGTCACTGGGGAATAGACTCTAGCTGGAACGTCCTCAGGACTGACTAATGAGCAAAATAAATTGTATCATCTTGATAAACATGAATATCAACAAAAATATTCAATTTTCATGTTACTCCAAAATATGCAAGTCACTCTCTCCCTTCTTTACTAATATATTTCCGGAATGTGAGTTTTTCAGCTTGCTAACGTCGTATTACGTCGTAGTATTTCTTATAATTGTGATTATTGGTTGTAAGTTATTTTGTATACGTTGTTTCAAGGTTACAGAAATGATGTGTTCCAGAATCACAGATATAGCATAGATTACATTAAATGTCAGAAATCACTGATTTTATTTTCTGGTTTTATCACATAAGAACCATTTCTTCCTTTTTATCCTTATAAAAAAGAATTTAGATATATGATTCCGATTCCTAACATGATGATAATTATTTATCAATTAATGCATGTAGCATTCTACTTTTTTTCAACACTCACGCATACTATAAGCCCTCAGTTCTGCCAAATCATGAACGGGACCTGCATTACTGCCCCATTTGATAGTAATTTACTGAATAATAATTAGAGAATACAATTGAACCGATTTATCAAATACGGAAACCAATTATAACGATTCCACATGACTTGTTCGATATATTTTCCTAATGTATGTTCATATTGTTTTGTGTTAAATATATCTGTGACTTTTTTTTACGTTTTGTACTTGGCCTGAGTATTCAGGCAGTATCCTAGGCGCCAATGTTCTTTTTATTGATTGATTGATTGATTGATTTTATTTGCCAAGCCTCTAACATACAACAATAAAAGAATATCAGATCAAAATTATGTAAGCTTGAACAGGATAACCCACGAAAGCTCGAGAGCTTATTTCCAGTGGGGTCCCCAACATACAAAATTAATTAGTTCAATTTGTATTATTTACAGACTGAGAAGAAATTTTTTTTTAAGAATAATAAAAATGATAACAAAAACAACATTTATAACATGTAATAATGATTATAATAACAACAACAATAATAATAAGAAGAAGAAGAAGAAGAAGCAGAAGAAGAAGAAGAAGAAGAAGAAGAAGATGATGATGACGAGGAGGAGGAGGAGGAGGAGCAAAAAGAATAATAAAGAATATGTTGAATCTCTAAAACGTACAAAAACAAAAGTATATACAAACTTAGACAGCATGAACCTGGCAGAGAAAAGAAAAGTGTTCTTTCTTCTGGCAATTTCAATCATATACCATGTCATTTGCTTCTCTCCTCTGACTCTCAAGTGATAGGTATTCCCTTAATTTCCTCTTAAAAAGAGCAAAGTTTTCTATTTCCTTTATATAATTAGGAAGGGTATTCCAATGTTTGATGGCAATGTAATAAAACGAATTTTCAATGCTACCTACTCTTTCTGGTAAGTTAAAGTTGAATCTGCTATTTCTTGTATCATAATTATGTAAGTCAGTAACAAGATTGAAGTTGGATCGAATATAATGATTTGACCTAGTATGATATATTTTATGCACGTGATGCAATACGAGTTGTTTTGATCTTTGGTTAACTTCAAGAAAACCAGCTTTAGAAAGTTCGCTGTAGCCAACATGAGTTCTTGGACCAGAACAGTTGATGAATCTCACCATTTTGTTCTGTATAATTTTCAACTTCTTTTGTTCTAACTTGTTTATGTTACTATACCATACAGGGTTAGCATAGTCAAACAAACATTGAATAAGAGCAAAACAGAGTATACGTCTTGCTTTTAAATTCAAACAATTTTGATATCTGTACAAAAATTTTAGACGAGAATTTGCTTTTTTTACAACTGATTCTACTAAAGAAGAAAATGAAATTGCGCTAGCCAACTCAATGCCTAAATACTTCACAGATTCTTTTCTCTGAATTACTTGATTATTGTGTGTCACTTTGAATTCAAATGACTTTTTAGAACTACTTTTAGAACAAAACAAAATGCTTTCTGTTTTGCCCAAGTGTAAAGAAAGCTTATTATCAGTCATCCAATCGACACATGTAGATAGCTGTTCACTGAGCTTCTCCTCAAGAAATTTTGGATTCGGATTTGAATAGAGTAGTACGCTGTCATCAGCGTACAATAATAGTTTACAGTCTTTTATACAAATACACATATCATTGATATAACTTGTAAATAGAATTGGGCCTAAAATGCTTCCCTGAGGAACACCGCATGTTATCGGCATTAGTTTGGAACGAATATCATGAATGGCCACTACTTGGTGTCGATTAGACAAGTAGGATCTGAACCATTCTAAACTTGTCTTGTTAAAACCCATTATTTCTAACTTTTTCAACAAGACGCCATGATTAACTGTATCAAAAGCTTTTTGCAGATCAAGGAGCACCATACCAACAAAGCGCCCTTGGGAAGTTTCTGTCCTCAAATAATCAGTTAAATGAATTAGACATGTTTCAGTCGAATAGTCATGTCGAAAGCCAGATTGAAATTCATAAATTATATCATTTTCTTTGAAGTATTTTTCAATTTGAACACAGACCGATTTTTCCAGAATTTTTGATGCTACGCTTAAAACACTAATAGGTCTATAATTGGTTACATCAGTTTTATCTTTCTTTTTATAAAGTGGAGTCACTTTTGCTATTTTCATATCCTCAGGAAAAGTGTTCGTCAAGATAGATAGGTTCATTAAGTAACTTAAAGGCTTATATAAAACCTTCGCACCATCTTTCAGAAATTTAGCTGGAATCATGTCTAACCCAGTACTTTTTGATATATTTAATTTATGTAACTCATTGAAAACAAATTGTTCACTGATTGGTGATAACTCAAAGCTGTTTTCAAGTACACCTTTTCTTTCGTAAAACTCACGAATACAATCATTGTCTGCGCTGAAAAGATTTTTACAAGGAGGGAGTTTGTCTACTAATTTGGCGGCCACATTTGTAAAATAAGAATTGAATTCATTAGCAATGGCCATCTTATCATGACATAATTCCCCATCGATTGTAATGACAGATTCTTGTTCTTTTCTCTTCTTACTTTTTAATCCTAAGCTTTTCAGATTCTGCCAAAGTCTTTTCGAATCTTGTTTATTTTCTTCTATCTTGTTTTGTAAGTATTCTAGCTTAGCCTTTTTCACCTCTCTTTGGACCATATTTCTTAATACTCTGTATCTTTTAGAGAGCGTCTCATCCTTTGCTCTTTTCCTCATTTTTTTGTATACTATATTTCTCTCTTGAATTAGGGAAAGAATATCTTTAGTCACCCAATTTTCTGATCTTTGTTTTATTCTTACCCGTTTCTGTGGCGCTATCATATTCAAAGTTGAGATAAAAACATGTTGAAATATTGACCATGCCTCATTTACATCTGTACAGTCAGTTATTCCTGACCAGTCAACAGCAGACAGTTGAAGATTGAAAGTCTGTTCTGTATATTTTTTCATGGATCTAATAGTACTAGTCCTGTGATGACCTATTGCCAGTCTAATATTTTTCCGTGTACAGAAAGTACAAGAATGGTCGCTAATACCAAGATCAATAATACCACTTTGACTTATTTTATTTTCTTTGCTACAAATAATATGATCCAGTAGAGAAGAACATGTAGGTGTAACGCGCGTTGCGTCTTTAATGAGTTGACTAAACCCGTGAAGACTCAACAAGTCAATATATTTTTTAGCCAATGGCGATTTGTGAAGAAGACAAATATTCATGTCTCCTAAAAGAATAATTTCGTCATCCTTCTTTAGTTTATCAAAAGAACTGGACAATTCCTCGATAAACAAATTGTTCTTAGGAGGTCTATACAGAACACCCACAACAATTGGTTTTGATCTTGGTATAAGCAAATTAATCCACAATGATTCCGCATCTCCTGTACATATATCATCAATAATATTAAATGCAATATCATTTCTGATATATAAACATACACCACCTCCAGAGCCAGAGGGTCGATCACGGCGTATGATTTTATATCCGTCTATTTCAACTTCTTCATCATTTATGGAATTATTTAACCATGTTTCAGTGAAAGCAATAATAGACAGGCTTATTCTTTTAAAAAGAATTCTAAGTTCCGATATCTTGTTCAGAATAGACCTCACATTAAGGTGTAAGAAATGAAGACCTTTGCCGTTAAACTTTTCTTCAAATTCCTGATAAAGAGACATTTTTTCATCTGTGAGGTTTGGCAGAATTGTTTTTGCTTTCACTTGGTTTTCAGGTGTTTGACTGACCCTTAAATAGTTTTCTTTTAGTCTATCATCAATTTGGTTTTCTTTCTCTAGACAATCGTCCGTAAATAATGAATCACAGAAAGATGGCAGACTACATGTTAAACAATTCCAATTCTCATTAGGGCATTCATATAACCTACAGTACTCTGATGAACTTATAGCTTGACAATCAGTGTGAAACCATCTTTTACAATTAAAACACAAAAGGCCGCATTGATTAGATTTGACTGGCTTATCACAGTTTCCACACGGGAACTTATATTTCCGACCGTCACCTAATTTATTCGGACCATCACTTAATTCTGTCAGACTTTCACTTAATTCGTTACCCTTCTTACAAATTGAAGGTAGTTCTCCCAGTCTTTCATGTCCACCTTGGATGGTCTGAAGGCTGGTTTGAAGGCTGGTTTCAGTCGTGACCTCTGACTGACTGCGCTGAAATCCAAAGATCTCCCAGAAACAGCTTCGGCGTAGGATCTTACATGGCCGCTGCTCTGCTCTTTGCAAGGTTGACTCAGGTTTACTCGGTAGAGTGCTTGATGCCACCTCGCTCCATGTCGGCTGCTTGTATCCAGATCAGACGACCGCTGAGTCAAGCCCTGGTCTCGTGTTGTTCGTTGGTCAGCACGGTTGATTAGGCGTTGCAAGTTGCCTGCTAAGATTCGTTGACCAGCTCTGTTGAGGTGAACACCATCACGCCCGAGATGCTGTTCCCTGATATTATCGTTGATGATGAAGCCCCACCTGTTCTCGTTGGCCACCAACTCCAGCAGATTGTTGATATCATCAACCCGCTTCTTGTCCGCTGCACTCTCCCACCTACGATGGATGATCGTCGAGAACGAGACTGCGAACCCCTCAGCAGCAACAGACTTGCAGAGGTCTGTGATTTGATGAGTGACTTCACTAGCACCCTCGGTCATGTTGTTAGTGCCCGCGTGGATGATGAGTTCTCCCCCTGGCTTCAGGAACTCGCAAGGCGAAGAGGTAAAGATGTCTCTCACTTTTGCACCGGGGAAGGAGACGCACTTCACGTTCTTGCTGCGAGAGAGACGTCTTCCGTCGATGTGTTTGACCATCGAATCTCCGACCACAACTACATCGTGTTTGTTGTGGTTAACACGATGTCGGTGGCGGTAGCTCTTTATCTGCTCCTGGTATGGTGGTGAAGTAGTAGGCGATGTTTCTGTTGTTTCTTTGACAGCAAGAACTTCAAAGCGATGTCGGTGGCGGTAGCTTTCTATCTGCTCCTGGTATGGTGGTGAAGTAGTAGGCGATGTTTCTGTTGTTTCTTTGACAGCAAGAACTTCAAATCGGTTAGACGTCGGCACCGTAATTATCTCCACTTGTCTTCCGTCGTTTTCGGGCAGATCCTCGACACTGTTATCAGGGATAGTACTGTCGACGATGCCCTCTTCTACAAAGGAGGTGTTAGTTGTGGCGTCGTGAACTTCCTTCTTGGCCATTTCTAGATGTTTGAGTCTTTGGTCAATGCTTTTGACGAACTCCAATATTTCCAGAAGAACGCGATTGCCCGGTTGTTCTTCAGTGCCTTCATCAAGCCTCTCTATTCCTTTATCAGCATTTTGTGCTGCGATCTCAAGATCCAAGGCTCTTTTGAGACGAGCGGTAAGTGTTGCCTTCACGCCGTTTTTGTCAAGACCTCTCTTTTGCAGCTCGCTACGAAGTTCTTTGACACGGAGATGTTTGATGTCGTCTAAGGACACCATTGTGACGTAATAATATCAGGACCAGTGAAAAAGATGCGCTCTTCCAGATTAAGGCGCAAGATATGAATCCGCGTAGGGGAGATGGTTGCCTCGCTACCTGTTCGTCACGTAATGCTTTACATGCTTTTATTATGTTTTGTTCAATGAATAAAGTATGTCATTAAAAAAATAATAATAATAATACGTCGTGTGGCTGGCAGAAGGAAGTTATAGCACGCGCGCATGCCATAAAGCAAATGATTGTGCTATACATGTTATATACCATTTTTAGTAACATGACAGGGATTTTTCTCTTTATGATCTAATAAAAAGTGGAAATGGATGGTAACTACCTAATTTTAGTTGTTTCGTATCAAATAAGCAATTCTTTTTCAAGTTATGGGTGTCTGAATGGTAACGACCTTCTGTTTAACGCAAAAGGGTGCGTCTGCGTTTAGCACAACGACGCAAAGTGCTACGCCCTTCTCCCAGCCGCAGCAAAAGAGTACAATTTAGAGTGGTTAATTGTCTGGGAGGAGAAAAAAAAGAATGGTGAGGTGATTTCAGAAAACTATCATCCATTAAACTATTCGATGAATGATAGGCAAACTGATTATCTAAGAAACAGCTTTCAATAATTTATAGTCATGATAGTATTCATTACTAAATTAATTGAATAGAGAAGACTCTAAAAACAAAAGGTAAGTCTACTAATACTCGAACTTACTAATCGTGAAAACTCCTTGGAAGTGGAAGGTAACTCCACCGTCTAGGGACACACGCAGGGGAATTCGTCCTACTTTGTAGAAATTTGGCGAAACGCAGAGGGCGGTCTTGTTGGACAGAAGTCTTCCAGAATTTTCGAATGTGTCGAAACCACATACAACCTGACTGGTTGAGTTGAAGCACGGTCCGCTGATGAGGACCTGAGTTCCGCCGAGCATGGAACCAACCAATGGAAACAAGGAAATTTCACCTGCAAGAATGAAAAGTCTAGAGATACATAGTGCTCGTGGATCTTGCGGATTGGTTGTTAACGGGTGGCCGGGTAGGGGCTTCAGTATCAAACTTTAGGCTTTGCACCTTTGCCAGTAACGCCAAATCTGCATAATCCTGTATCAAGCTGAACAAGAAACCACTCTAGATACCTACAGACATGACCAAGATATTCAGGAAAGCAAAGTTTTCCACTAACTGTTATTTGGAACTAATTAATCCAAACACTACTTAAATCATGCCATCCCGTTCTTAATCGAAAGGAGGCATAATTTTTCTTCTTTTTTACATACCCGCCGAGGTACATTCTAGTCCTTGGATGTTGGAGTTGTCCGTTCTAAAAACCCATCTTCCTGGCACACCGATGTTCGTCGTCGTCTCTATATCGACGACGGCCGGTGTCCGAGATCCTGGAACACTGTAAAAGGTCACTCCGTCTCCAGCGTTGAATCCAACCTAAGGATCAAACGTTTGAACCTTGAACTTTGTTTGAGGATTTATTTACGTTTTATCTATGAGTATATCTGTTCAAACAATACAGTAGAAATAGTTTTAAAGTTTATGAGTCTGCTTTCAACTCTACTATAGCTGGTCGTTAAATCGAATCAGAACCCTACTATTAATCTTTAACTGTTTAAAGCAACAGCTCACCTGACCCAGGGAGCTGTACAACTTCCTGTCTGAACAAAGGTCCTCGAGACTTAAGGCATAGAGTAGATAATTTGGGTGGACCACCAACATACCGATAAACTAAAACTAAAACTTTAGAGAAGACTGCGTGTTATTCGCGGACTACTAGTTTCGTTCATCATGTTCATTTATCTTTCTTTCTCCATTATTTATCTATTATACAATTTCTATTAAAATCGTTCTGGCAGATTTCATTCCTTTTTGGACTAAGAAATGCAATGTAACTTTGTTTTGATTCTGTTTAAAAATAATTTATTCTAACATTACCAGTACTCAGAATTACCTTTCACTAAAATTTTGGTGAGGATGGGGTGTAAAATACAGCACCTTGTTACTTTTTTACCAAGTCCACACTCGATAAGAATCAAATGATGCTATTTTTTACCTGAGCAGGGGTACCACCAAGACCAGTATCAGCATTACCCCCACTAGCGGTCCCTGTTGTCCAGTTGATATCACCGTAATTAAAGATGGCGAAGGAGTATCGGCCATCGGTTACCATAACAGCTTGAAAAGAATTCCTCTGAAATTCAAACATTACATTGTACCTCGTAAAAAAAAAACACCCTGTAATCTGGTACATCAAGAAGTCTTTATATTAAATCGGATCATTTTCATTACAACTCTATGGACTACTCAAACAAGTGCGAAAGAGCGAGGATAGGGGGAAAGAAAGAGAGAGAGAAATCAAAAGAGATATGAGACCCATTTACAATCTACACCAAAACCCCTGAGTATCACTCCAAAAGAAAATCTCCCTCCAGTTATTACTTTTCTAACATCGCGTGAAACACGCCAGTGCAATGCATGTGTAAACGATGACCAATGAAACATTACGATTAAGCTGGAAGTCATTTAGAAACTTTTCGCAAAAACATTGAAATCCGCGATATCACAAGCGGTCGTTATGCGTATGAACACGTTAGAACCTAAAACATGGCTCACCCGCGGAGTCATTTCGGTTTAATACGTCGGTACCCGAGCTAATCGAATCTATGAAGGCAATTCAATCCATACCCCAGTTATTAAAAGTATTGTTTGCACTATTCATTTTGCAGTCAATTTTTAAAACGATAATGACGTTCAAAAGACCGTACAAGTCACTGACGCGGTCCTAACGTCAGCAAATGACGCATCGTGTGAGCTGGGCTGAAAAAAGTTGGACTGCAACTCTTGTAGGCTCCTGGTTAGTCGGGGTTACTTGGACAAGAGCACGCTTGCGCAAACATCGCCGGTTTTCGGGGCTGCCGTGTTTGGCTCATAGTTTAAATACTGTGACCAAACCGCGATTTCTAATATCGTGGTTTTCAGTGTATTGTACCTAGAGACAGAGTTTCATTAGCGGTAGACATGGCAGACTTTGGTATATACAGATTTTAAAATGTTCGAAAAACACAATATAATTTATTGAAAAGTCCCGACATTTAACACGTGGAGAGCTACGCGTCAGAGGGTGCGTTTATGCTTACATTGCGAAGGCAGAATGAGCGTTTTGAAACGCTCATCTAAAACGCAGTTCCACGGGGTACTGTTTATGCTTGTTTTCTCCAGGCGAATTCGGGCTCTGCAGCTTGATTCGCAAACCTGCATTGCGCGTCCGGGAGGGCATGTCAAGTTGGGGGCGCGCTTTGTCGAAAGTTTTGAGTTACCGCACTACATATGCATGCACAAGCGGCGCGCGAATTTTTCACGTGAACCGGAAACACGTTTATATTACGTCAGTATAAACGTGTTTACAAAATGATTGTGCGTTTATGCTTCCGCAGAAACCATCTTTTTGGAGAAACGTCGATTCAAAACGCACCTTTTTGTGAGTTTACGATCGGCGTTTTAAATCGGCGATTATGATTATAGGAATGAGTTAGGACGCATCCGTATTTTTAACTAAACGCCTTTCAAAACGTTCATTCTGGCCTGAAAAATGTGAGCATAAACGCACTCTCTGAGGGGTAACCTCGCTAGTCATAAGGACTACTATTCATAAGGACCACTTATTCACAAGGACCGCTATCCATAATGCGTGACTAAATAAATAGCGGTTTTGTACGAATAGCGGTCCTTCTGAATAGCGAGCAAACCATAGACAAATTTCGTTGCTATTCATAAGGACATCCATTCATAAGGACCACTATTCATAACTACTCATGAGGACCGCTATTCACAGCGCGTGTTAAATGAATAGCGGTTTTCTATGAATAGCGGTTCCTATGAATAGCGAGCGGACCCGCTCTCTGAGTGCACAACTTACGATGGTAGTATCAGAAGCACCGAAGAAAGCCACTCTGTCCCAGGTAACGATGTACATCCATGAAGATACAAAGTTCCTCATTTCGACAAAGGATGATCTGATAATGCCATCGGCTTCAAGGAACAGGTCTTCGTCCTGAGCTAACCGAAGGACCTCTCGATATGAAAGAGTACCGCCATTTCGCGTGTTGACGTCACCCCAGAATGGTGTCAAAAGTCGTCGGCCATCATCGAGCGGGAAAGGATCCGGAGTATACTGAGATACACTCACCAGGAACGAGATGGCACCGTTATTGTTGACCTGCATCAATATTTAAACATAAATAACTTTGAGAAAATAAAGATTGAAGATAATTATACAAAGAAATACAAACACGAAAGAAGAAGAAAAAGAAGAAGAAGAAAAAGAAGAAGAAGAAGAAGAAGAAGAAGAAGAAAGAAGAAAAAGAGATAGGGCAAGACATACAAATAAAAGAGTGGAAGAAAGAAAATGAATTAATGATTTATGTAAATGAAATTATCAAGGCGAAAAAAAGAGAGACAGACGAGGAGGGGCTAACGACATATAAATAGAGAAAGAAAGAGAGAAAGAAAGAAGAATAAAGGGTTTGTCATACTTTGTTTTCTCACAAATTATTGTCTTTATTATGTTAAAACAACAAAAATTACGAAGGTCTTACAAAGAGACTGGTGTGGTCATGATCAAAGAACGGGAAGACGACGGAAATAGATATCTCTGCTGTGGAGCCGTCATCATTGGCAGGTAGGAAGTCGTCCCCTTCACTCGATCCAAACCGAAAGAATAGACCTGTACAGAAGGTAAATGATTACGAGACAAATTGAAGAAAGTCATGAGAGAGAGAGAGAGAGAGAGAGAGAGAGAGAGAGAGAGGAGGGAGTAGAGAGAGAGAGAGAGAGAGAGGGAGTAGAGAGAGAGAGAGAGAGATACATAGTGAGAGAGAAAAAGAGAGACCGAGGAAGAGAGTGCATCAAAAATAAAAGGGAGAGTAAGATAGAAAGAGCGTGACAGAGAAAAGGAGAGTTCATTGGGGAGAGAGAAATAGAAATAGAAAATATTTTTACATAGAGAAAGAGATAAAACTGAACACTAAAAAAGGACCTCACCTTGCATGTATTAAAAATGTTTGGAATAAAAATTACAGGAAGTATAGGAAATTCACAAAATTCTTTAAAAATTGGTTTCGGAAACCAACATATCTTGAAACGTTATTGTGGTTATTGCTGAGTTAAATTGTGAAAAGTACATTTTATTTTGGAGTCTCGGTATCAAATACGAAACATTTTTCCTCTGACTGATGAACAGTAATATTTCAGATTAATAATCATTTATATCCTTCTCGTTTATAATTACATGTATGTATTAAAATCTCATGTGAACATGAACGTGAATGGATTGTGCTTATTTTTTTAATGCTAGGAAAATTCAATCAAAATGATAATTATTAAGTCTATCAAACAATAAATAAATTTGCCCTGACGTGAAATTCAGCAAACATATGCTGACGAAAATGAGCGAAATTAGTATATATCTTTTTAATTGTTTGTTTACCTTGGATATTTTACTGTCCATAATAACTCTGAATTGCTCTAGCCTCATAGCCCCATAAAACTAAACAGTATATGCAATTGTCTTGTCAGTATGAGATTGAAAGGTTTAAAAGATTGTTGTTTTTTTTTTGTTTTTGTGTTTTTTGTATTTTTTTTTTGGGGGGGGGGGTCATCACACATGTTTGTTCTGCTAATCGCAGAGAGGAGATAAACGAAAACGAATAGACGTGGCGGCATAGCGATGCGTTTTTGTTTATCATGATTACAGCACTTATAAACACTTAAAAACCGATTATGACGAACACCATTATGCACTTCAGACGAGGAGTGTATGTGAGGGGAAACCAGAGGGAAAACCATCCGATTGTTGCGACAGAAGAGGCTCGTTGCCTAGCAACTACACCAACAAATAAAAACTCAGAGATATCACGGCAAAAGATACTCCTCCGTGTGTGATATTTCTATAAAATCTAAAATATTGACTTCAGAAATTGCCGCATCAACCAGTCTCGGTTCAAACCAAATGTAAACTGGTCAAGGTTGACAGTTGAATACTGAATATCATAGATATTTTTAAAAATAACACAAAAACATGTAAAAATAGTCAAATGTTACTGCAGTAGTAGGGCTTGTCCCTTGAATTGTCAGTGAACGGAGCAACAAGAGGGCACCGGGCCTCACCAGGTGGAGCTGAGAGTCGCAGTGGGTGATGCAAATGCTGTGAATTTGTTTTAAGTTCTTAGTACTAAAAATACAATTATAACATAAATTTGTAGTATACCTGGATTAAAGAGAACTGTTGCTGGGCTAGCGCCATGAGCGTCCTTGGACGGTGTGTGCGCTCTATAAGTTTTCACCATTATTATTTATTATTATTACTACAGTTTTCATAACATTGTCCATAACCTTGTCAAATGGCACTACTTCATTAACATTTGTGTCTTGGTTTTATTTTCCTTTAACCCTTTCAGGACAGTGATTATTTAAGGGCTAAATTGATCACATTTTGTTCTTCAAATTGGCAACAATAATATTTTTCTTTTAGTGCTACGTGGTTCTAATAAGATGTAATGTCTTGAAAATAATATACATGGTTAGGAACTTTGTCGAAAAGTTTTAAAAGTTGCCAATTTGGACAAAAAAACAATGATTTTGAATCTCTCAATGTGTTGCCAATTTAAGGATGTTCAATCTTATTCTCCTTTTTAAAATTCCTGGCATCAAACGCAATATGATTATGCAACAAAAATGGACACAGTATGTGCAGAATTTTTTGCTCTTTCTACTCATGCATCTGGTATATTTTTTTAAGGCTCTAAATCAAAAGTTATTGGGCCAAACCACAAAATGTGGTCAATTGTCTCGAAAGGGTTAACTTGTACCCACTCAACGGTGAAAAAAATGGACTGAAGGTCAGCGGGGTGTAAGGAGATCATTAACTAATCCAAGATCGAGATCCTTTTTACATTTTTGTTTTCAGTATTGAAACAAGGGGCGAAGCGAGAATAGGAGGAGTGTTGGACCAATAATTTTCGGACAGCTTAATACTAAGCAAACAATAACAAAAAATGAAAGCGAAAGCGTGGTAATCAGGTTTTCAAATTTTCCAGAAAAGAAAAGAAAATATTTTTCAGATATTACATTGGCCGACATGAGTTTTGAAGAAAAAAAAATCAAAGAGAAAGTGATAACATAAAGAAATAAGCTAGTCATTATTCATCTTCATCTGTCGACATAATTTTAACAATTTCATATTTGCTGACAAGATTATGAATTTTCCGACATAAATTTTGAAAGGGAGGAGGTCGCACCACAATCTCCTCTAAAAACAAAACTTGGGTATAAAACGAAGGCACGGGATATTGAAAGAAAAGAAAAGAAACATTCGTAGACATTTCTAATATTCTTTTAAACATACTTTGACCACAACACTTGATTTCTGTTAGGAAAAAAAGAGAGGAAAGGCAGAGAGAGTGAGAGAGATAGAGAAAGGGGGAATACATTTTAGTCAGACATCGAAAGACAAGAAGTGTGAAATAAGAGATAACCTATGATATTGACGAAATTCAGTCTTTTTAAATGAACAGGAACCGTAAGGATTTAGACTTCATCAAATCCAATTCTAATCGTTTTCGTCCTCTTTTTTTTTTCTTCTTCTTCTTTTGATACAGTAATACAGGATTTTGTATTTCATTGTTTTAACACAATAATTTATTATCTGAAGCTTTCTTATATGTCAGTGTCTTTGGGATTGACCTTTGATGGGTCAATTGGCCTCTGTTAATCTTACATTTCAATTTTTTGTAATGCTTCTTTTAAGCTATTTGGAAATTTGTGCTTATATGCTTGTTACTATTGGTTGTGATTTTATTCAAAATGTGAAAGAAATTGAACTTAAACCTGAAATGTATAATCCCTAATTATTTGCAAGAAAAACAGCTCTTATTTCGGAAAGCCATATATAAATAGTGTAATCTTACTTTGATCTGCCTCTGATGTCTGTAGTACGTCACAAATGATAGCGATACAGACGAAAATAACAACTTGCTTTTTTCCATTCATCTTCGAAAAAAACTGCTTCGGTCGATTCCACTAGCATCCGCTAAATATATCTTAAAGTTATCTTCGAAAAGTCGTATTCCTTGTGCTTCATCTACTAACTAATCTCCGTCTTTCTTGTCTGTTTCTTCTCCTTTTTCATCCTTTGTATGCTCCTTATCCTCGCTCTTCTTTTTATTCCGTTCTTGTTGTTTAGCTTCCTAACTTCTCTTTCAAAGTTCCCTTCTGTCTCTTGCTTCTAAGCCTGATGTCCTGGACATTCGTATGCTCAGTGCCGAAATGCAGTCAGGATATGTCGAAATGGTTAATGACTAATGACCTGCAGATAATCTCAAAATTAATTAGGGCTCAATGTCTGCGTGTGTGTATGTTCTTTTTTTTTATCACTGTACAACATTACAAGCATTGGTCACGCACTGTTTGATTTGTTTTTATCGCGAACTACAACTGAATTCATGTAATAACTTCCAATCAGATTGAGAGAAAAATTATGATGTGCTCTTAAATGATTTATCTATTTTCAATTAATGGGCTTACCAGTTGCAAAGCTCATAAACAAATTGACACGTCTTCAAATCGAACAATAATTATCTTTAAACTGCTTGATTTGCGAATACATAAATATTATTTTTGGAAACGAAAGATATCAATCTAGGAGGATCTTTCAAACCAAAACTGGTTGTAACTGAACACATGACAACAAAATGATTGTACGACATTATGCTCTGGAATGTCAGTTCAGATTTAAATTGAATTTAAGTTATTTTTTCAGAAATAAATCAGATTTTTCAATTTATATAAAATCAGATACATAATGTATACAAAATTATTGCCTTTGATTGTATTGCCGAGAAAATGATACAAACTTACAGTTTTCTAAATAGAAATCACATCATTTACATGCCGTATTTAGAAAATGACAATAACAAACAAAGTTGTAATAGAAAATGAAAGAAGAATGTAATTATGTAAGAACAAAACCAGACAATTTGTATCTATGTTGTGGATGGGCCCCAGATGATAAGTATATAGTTCCAAATAGGGCTAGAACAACAAAAAAAAGAAATTATAGATTCAGGAAGAAAGAAAAAAATGTAGATGGTATAAAAAAGCAAGAGGAGAAACAACACAATACAATTTTTTAAAGACAAGACAAAGCAAGAAAAGTTCCCAAGGGGACACACGGATAGTAGACAAGACAAGGACAAATAATGAGCGATATTTGAAAGGGGATCTACAGTGCGTCCCTAAAAAAACGAAACCCTAAAACAAAGGGTTATTGTGACTAAACTATGTGCTCTATGACAATAAATATTTATTTTCCGTAACCTAGAAGTATTATGCTTTTAAATGATACCTTGATGGCATCCATTCGTACATGCTTTACCGAGCAGCAGCATTCTTAAAATGGCATGTAAAAACACAGTTGTGCTAGATTTGGGTAAAACCGTGAAAACGTTAGTATCACATGCGAACAAGTGAAATACCAGCTTTAAGAGATATGATACATGAAATTCCCTCTTGTGATGACATGCATTAAATCAAGAATTCATAAAACAGGCGCCAATACCAATTTCCAGTTGTGGCAGGGGCGTACGCCCCCAAAATTTTCAAAATCAATAAATATCCCTCAAAAGATGAAAAAATGCCCCTCTTTGTCAATGAAAAGGTGCCCCTCCTGAGGTGGGAAATTGCCCAAATCTTGATATCTTTTCTACCATATGTGCCCTTTCTACCTTGTATTTCCAGTTGATGACAATGAAAAGTGCCACTTATTTTATATTTATGAAAAACATCAAATATCACCTCCTGTCCGCTTTGAAACTGCATTTCTGAAAAATGCAACCAAAAAAAATGCTTTTCATTTCGATTGCAGGTATCATTTCAATACAAAACATGCCCTTTCTTTATCCCCAACATCGACAAAACATTGACAATCCTTTATGTTATCATGAGGGCAGTATCCTTACCCTCATTATTGAAAAAAACAGATGAAAACAGTCTTTAAATAGGGTTTTAAAAGTCAAGTTTCATTTTAGTCATGTTCGCATGTGATCCTAACGTTTTCACGGCTTTACCCAAATCTGGCACAACTGAATTAATACATATCATTTTCAAAACGCTGCTGCTCGGTAAAGCATGTACGGAAGGATGCCATCAAGGTATCATTTAAAAGCATGATACTTCTAGTTTATGGAAAATAGATAATTCTTGTCATAGAGCACATATTGTGGTCACAATAATCATTTGCTTTAGGGTTTCGTTTTTTCTAGGACGCACTGTATAGCTGCAATTTAAATGGTGAGGTTATGATATGACTAGGTCACAGCATAGTAATATCTGGGCCTTTTCTAAACCTAACCAGCGGCGTCGCTAGAGGGGGTTTGGGGTGTCACATCCGCCCCCACCCCCCCCCCCCCCCCCCCCCCACTCAAAAATGTCGGAAAATGCGCCACCTCTGTCGGCAAAAAAGGAGGGGGAAAAGGGAGAGGGAAGAGGAAAGAGGAAAGCAAAAGGAGAAAACAGAAAGCAAAAGAGAATAAAACAGAAAATGAAAAGGGAAAGGAAAGAAAAGAAAACAAAAAGAGAAAGAAAAGAAGGAAAAAGGGGAAGAAAAGAAAAAGAAGGAAAAACTGGCCAATTTTTATGCTCGCTCCTTCGTTCGCATAAACACTGGAAAGTTAATATTCGGGCAAAAGGCGTCCCCCTTCGACAATGCGCTCCCCCCCTCCCCCCCCCCCCCCCCCCCCCCCCCATCTGAATCTAACCCTAACCCCAACCCTAACCCTAAACCTAATCTAAAACCGAATCGCAGCATAGCTCTAACCTTAAATCTTTGGCGAATAGAGCCCAGATCAAATGTCTCCGGATCACGATAAAAAGGTTTGAAGTCAATGGCTCGGTGGTAGAACAGTGGTTTCGTAATCGAGAGGTCCCGGGTTCCAAACCAAGTCGATGTGTAAGCCCTTTGCTAAGGCATCAATCCTCATAACCCTCAGATAGGACTTATAGGGCTTACTTATGAGCATACACTTGCTCCCAACAGTCAGGTAAAATAAACCATTTAGCCAAATAAAAAATATAGTCTGAGTAATGTTATTCCAAGGAGTTATCACAGAACAACTCCTTGGTTATTCTGATGAAGTTTTAAAAAGAGCACACATGTGGTGAACTTCATTGCCTCCTGAACGACAGGCGGTAATACCAGTTCGCTAGTCAAGAAACTTCAGACACATCCATGCAGCTTCTACCTACAAAACGCAGTTTCTTGACAGAGGGGTTCAAGTGCCCTGCTTCAGGTTTCAAATTTGTTCAAAAATCGTACATCCATGACACATATGGGCTAAGTGAAAATTTCTCCACAATTACCTCAGAATAACCCTTCTGATAGTACTTTATGTTCTTCCTTTACTTCATCATCTATTTATCGTGTTAATAGAGGCTAAAACATGTTGTATGTATGTATTAGTGTGCCCTGTTATATATCCAGTTTATCATTTTTGGCAAGCAACAACACCTTTTTCCAGTTGAGGGGTTAGTGGTTTTAAAGGTTCAAAACGGAAAAGGAAATATATTATACTATTGAGGGCGCTGTTGCTAAATCGACAGCTCTTCGGATTCAAGTTTTTACTCATTTCCGCACTGTCAACGATGCGACCGTTGGCGTCATGTTGTTGTTGTTTTTGGTGGTGGTGGTGTATTTTTTTTACACAACAGTGAATTTTTATTTAATCTGCCTTTCCATTTTTATCTTGAGTTGGTTCATCTTTGTCCGAGAGTAACTGACCTGGGCACAAAGAGAGTAGTTGTCCTCATAAGATGAAAACCCATGGCAGTGCATGCATATTCAGAAATTGACATATATTTGGACAGTATCATCCTCGAAACGGAGGGGGGGGGGGGTAGGTCTGCCTGCGTTACAGCCCCGCATTCCGTGGTGTAGACTCAGAACAATTTTGATTGATTTTTTCTTCTTCTCTGGGATATCAAAAGGGAAGGGAATGTGTATCATACTGCTATACCATTTACGCCTTGCATACAGTTGTCACGTTTATGGACACGCCCGCACCCCAAACTGAGACCTAGATTGAGATTATCTTAAGGTCATTAGTACTTAGTATTTTAATTCGGCGTTGAGTAAACGAATTTAGACGAACATGATGAGCAGAGATAATTGAGAGAAGAGAGCATACAGACGAGAAGCGAAGACATTACATGTATACAGTCAGGGAGATAGCCGAATTCGGGTGAAGACTGAATTCCCCTGTTTATTAAATGACAGAAGCGGAAAAAAGATAAAATAGCTTAATAGGTAGAAGAAGGATTAAGGATATTTTAAAGATAATTTCAAAAGATATTTGGCGGACTCTGGTGGAATTGACCTACGCATTGTTTTCGAAGATGAATAGAAAAAAGCAAGCTGCCTTTTTCCTTTGCATCGCTATCATCTTTGGCGTACTTGAGACATCAGAGGCAGATGGAAGTAAGAGTAAATTATTTTTTATCTGAATTTCTGAAATGGCGAGTATCTTTCCTTCAAATAAGTGATATACATTATCCATGGTGTCTTGATTTTTTTCGTTGGTACTACAAATTTGATGAAGTCCAGATCTTTACGGTGCCTATTTATCAGCTATTTTGTCAGAATTATACTCGGGTTTTAATCCATGTTGTACCACATAGATTTTCTTTCTCCCCCTCTATCTCGTTCTCTCATGTATTCATAACACGCCTCAAAGTACGCCTTCATTTGCCAGAATATGTCCCTACTACCACGTCAAAGTTAATAATGAAGGAGGAAATATGATACAAAGGGGCACTTAAGACAAGAATAGATAGGGCAGCTTTCACATAATTATGTAAGGGGATTTTCTCTATCTATCTCGGGAGGGACCAATATTAGCAGATTCTGATTAAAACAGACCAAATTAAGTAATTTGATTTACTATTCGGTCCCCATGCGCCCTTGGCATACCAAACAAAAGGGCGAAAATTATGAATGATAGAAAAAAATTCTAAAATTATGAAGACAAGGGAATCAAAGAACGAGAAGGGGCATATTGGGCATGAGGTCAGTAACTTATCTCTTACTAATGAAGCCCAATTAATAGAAGGTGTATGACTATACATTACCAAAACACAAAAACTGACAAATTTTTCTGTCGGGTTGGGTTATCAGTTGGCCCTTAAAAATTGGGGCAATTTTTTCCCTTTAAGGCCCGTGGACCAAATTTTGTCAGAAGGAAGAGGTATGAGTGTACATTACAAAAATATAAAAACTGACAAAAATTTCCATTGGGAAGAAGGTGTAACACGCCCCTGAAAAACACCAAAGCGCCCTAAACCAAGTTTTGCTGCCTGAAATGCTCTGGATGTAGTTACAACCCATATTTTGGCATTACAACCTTAATAACTCCAAAGTGTCTCATTCAATTCAAGTCAAATTTACATAGTACAATATTGAGTACTGTAACTTTTTGGGGTGCAATTTGGTGTCAAATGATCTTTTTAATAATAAGTTATTAAATTGTATTACTTTCTCCAAAGAAGTCAAATGATATTGTCAGGATTATGTTAACACACCCATTGTCCATCTGCGCCTGTTTGGCAATGTATAATATGGAGCTTGCAAGGTTTTTTTTTTTTAATTAGCACGTGAATGGTAGATTTCAGTATAGCAGCTACATAGCCCAGATACTTAGCAAGCTCCTCTATTATGTCTTGTCAAACAGGTGCAGATGGACACTGGGTGTGTTCACATACTCCTGACAATATCATCTGACTATTTTGGGGAAAGTAATACAATTTAAAATATTTAATAGCTTATTATTGAAATGATCATTTGACACCAAATTGATACCAAGAAAGTTACTATACTCAAAATTGTACTATGTAAATTTGACCTGAATTGAATAAGATACTTTGAGTTATTAAGGTTGTAATGCCCCCAAAATGGGTTTTCTCTTAAAGGGAAAGTAACCTCAAAATATAAATGTGCTTATATTCAAAGATGTAATCTATTCCTTCTTGTTGTCCGACGTAGTTTTGCATTGAAATATACGAGATGGGTATAAATCAAGATATTCCCAGCAAAGTTTATCGTCTGCTAGCGATACTTCGGGGGTGCCATTTTCTTGATGTGTACATAAGGATATTTTTAATCCGAATGCAAAATTGTCTTTCTTCCTGATACAAAATCCCATTTGAGATTTAAAATATTTAACAGATATATACAGATATATACATATATTCTAAAAACGAAAATGTGTTTTATATTTCTTTGAAAATTACTTTTTTACTAAATAGAAATCTATTTTCTCGATACTATGACGTACGCGGCGGTGCAAATTAATTCAAATTTATGGATGATAACCCATCCTCACATACATTGATTAAATTTATGAAGTTGATAAAGTCAACTTTCCCAAACGTCAATAGTGACAAACTATGCATTCACCTGCTTTGAGATAATGGACTTCAATAGTCAGAATGCGCGTTGTATGAATTATGCTCTGCTCTGCCAGGCAAGCCCAAGAAATCGATTTCTATTTAGCAAACCAGAGAATTTGAAAAGAAATCTATAAATTTCAAATCTTAGAATATACATGTATACACCTGTTATATATTTTCTATCATAATTATGTGGGGATTTTTTGTAACGAAGAGAAGCAATTTATCTCTAGGATTAAAAAACATCTTCCTGACTGAAACGGTTTCCAATGGTTCATGTACAACTCCATATCATCAAGAAAATGGCATCCCCCATGAAAGTGTTAGCAGATGATACCGTGTGCTAGAATGTCTTGATTTAAACCCTTTTCTGATATTTTATTTCTAAAGTGATACAGGCCAATGATTGAGAATATGTTACACCTCCTTTAATCCAGATCATTTTTGGCAGCAAAGCTTGGTTAAGGGCGCTTAGGTGTTTTTTTTTTCAGGGGCGTGTTACACCCTCTTCCCGATGGAAATTTTTGTCAGTTTTTATATTTGTGTAATGTACACTCATACCTCTTCCTTCTAATAAAATTTGGTCCTTGGGCCTTAAGGGAAAAATTTTGCCCCAATTTTTAGGGACCAACTGACAACCCATCCCGACAGAAAATTTTGTCAGTTTTTTTTGTGTTTTGGTAATGTATAGTCATAGAACTTCCTTCTGACAAAGTTTGGCGCATATGTTAGATGGGGGGGGGGGGGGGGGCTAAAACCGGCGGCTTCGTTCAGGCTGACAAGCTTTTTGTGAATGACATGGATGGTCTAAGTAACTTTAAGGGGTCAAATCTCGAATGTAAAAAGGGGTGACTATTTCGGGACAGGCTCCTGGCCTGTAAATTACGTAATGAAATGCAATGCAAACAAACAAAACAACTTCCTAGCAACAAAATCTATATGTAAACACCCTAGTCAACCTTTCCAGAAGATAAAAACTCTATTAATGAACAGATGAATAGGCCTACGTTCGTCAAGGCAAGCTGGATTAACCTGTCTAATATTCTCTGCGCACCTAAACAGTTCTATACTCAAGACTCAGAATAATTATGTGTTTTCTCGTACGGTTTTCCCCGACATGCATTCCTTATAATTGTGGTCATCAATGTTTGTCATAAATCTTTATCCAATACTAATATTTGATACTTGTATAGTGCTCATATATCCACCACGCAAGGTCTAGTTATCGTGATAATCAAACAGCACATCACATCGCTATGTCAATGTATTTTTGTCTACTGCATGTTCTCTGATTACTTGTTCAAATATAATTAACCTTTCGACGTCGTGATCTTGTGAAAAACACTGAGAATACTGTTTTCTTTCATTGGGATATGACGCAAAAACAATCTAAGTAACCAAGAAAGACATCGTAAAAAAAAAAACAACCAAGAAAAATTTAGGTAATTCGGCCATATTTGTCAAGTGCGTTAGCCGAATAGCTTGACATTTCAACGGAATCACTTTGAATGTAATTTTCGAATATGTAAAGTGCACAGTAAAAGCAGTTATTGATTAAAACTATTATTTTTCGTTTTTAAAATCACTTTATTGATCATACTTGTGCATCAAAGGAGGCATATATAGCCCATTACAAAAACAAATTACTGGTAATTGCAGGGTATTAAAAACACATTTTGAACCAATACACCAAAACGAACATAGCACCAACAGTGTATCTCATTTGGAAATAAATAAAGAATGAATTTGAATATGAATTTGAATTCTTTATTAAATGATGGCACGCTTACTGTACGTGTATGACAGACTACTGTCTGCCCCAATTACTATAGACCGCGACACCTCTTCTCCCTCCTCCAACCCATAATTCAATTTATCTCTCACTGACAGCATAAGGAAGCAAAGCTATTTTCGTTCTAAATTCGTCCAAATCATTAAACGAAAACAACCAACTTATGTGCCACATATTTTTTTTATTAGTCATTATTCGAAGCTTTTGAAAGAGCGGTTAATTCCTGATTGCTTAATAGCTATACATCTAAACAAAGAAAGTTTTTGGTGGAGAGTAGGGTCGAGGTCAAAACAATGACCTTGTCACACTGACGAGATCAACATCAGACCACATCAGATGAAACTAAAAATGATATTACCCCAAATGGCCAAGAATCGGTCGGTTCGAAATCGGTACGGAATCGGTTTGGCGGTGTGACTGACATATAAGCTGCGACATCATGTGCTTAATATCTCAGTCACACACCAAAGACAACTCCACACCGACTGCAAACTGACCGATTCTTGAACATTCGACGTAATGTAATTTTTTGATCGGTCTGTTGTCGATCTTGTGCCTGTTTCTTTGATGTGGCTGGGGTGTAACTGAAATGAGTGACCTGTTGAAATATAACTTTCATAAAGGGTGACTAATGGTGTCGAATCAGAATGGTCTGAGTGGTACTTAAGAAGGGGAATGCAATGTTTGTCACGCGAGAGTGATTTAAGTGATATTCTCACAGTTTAATCAGGGGTTCCCCCCCAGGATCACTTCTGGGACCCTTATTTTTATTTTTATTTCATTATTATTATTTTTTTACATCAACGACATTTCCACCCAAACTTTCCTTCCCCTTACACATGAATCCGTATTATTATGTCTATATAGAACGAATATACAGCTGTTTTTTTGACCAAGATATGTATAAATTCTCTATTTAACAACTCAAAATAGATATTAATTACCTATTAAGGTTTGGGGGAGTGATCGTTAATGCAAATTTTAAAAAAATAGATTAAAAAAAAAATTATTTCAAAATTCATTTTCATAATTTTCTTCTGCACAGGCCTTTTCTTCCCTTATGGATTGAGTGAAGGGGACGAATTCCTACTAGAGAATGACGACCAATCCACATTCCGGCGACCGATCTCCGTCGTTTTCCCCTTCTTTGACTACGACCACAGGAGTCTTTTCGTAAGATGATTATGATATAATGATGATGATCTTATGTAGCCAGGGATAGCCTCATCAGTGTTCTTACTGCTCTCCCTGAGGGCTGCAATTATTATTAACCCTGTATTGCCAGGTACCCATTTAATACAACTGAGCCGAGAAGGACCCTGTCCAAGAATGTAATAAAACGAGCAAGGATCGAACCCAGGGGAGCGTTTCATCAAGTGTTTTGTCAGTGGTTTTTACCGACAACTGTTATAAGCTACTGAAATCCTTGCATCTGATTGGCTGAGAGCAAATTTGTCGGTAAAAATCACTGACAAAACGCTTGATGAAACGCTCCCCAGGACTTCTCGTATGAGAGACAAGAACCTTCAGCAATTCAAGGAATTTATTCCTTGAATGCTTTCAGCGCCTTACAGGGCAGCTGGGCTAAAGCCAGGGTAATAATACTACTGCGGCGCTTAGAAACATTGTATTAAGCGCAATATAAATGTTATGTATTATTATTATTATTATTATTCCACAGATCTGCCACATGAGATGAAGATTTTTCTAATGCTTGTTGCTTTACAGCAATATTTTGTAACAGAATATGCGGTGTTTATTCTTCTTCCGGTATTCCCGTCTTTTCTTTTCTCTCCTTTTATCTCTCTATTTCTGTCTATCTCTCTCCCTCCCCCTCCCCCTCCCCTCCCCCTCTCCCCCCTCCCCCCCCCCCCCGTCTCTTTCTCTTTCCTTGCAACATTTACTCGTTCCTTCCTATTTTTGTCTCGCCTGCGTAAGCAAAAAGCGAGACATAGGCGCCAACGGCAGCGTCAACAATTTTGTAAATGCTCTCATTATAAAAGTTTGAGTTTATTAACAACACAACACATAAATGACAGTATAATCATTAACATAAAGAGTAATACTGTTACATGAATACATATACAATACATAAAAAAGTACTTATCTATATGTTCAATTTCCATGAAACTTGCACACAATGCCTTTAAAGTATCATAAATAATGTGGAACAAATTTCAGGTCAAAAGTCAAGGCCAAAGGTCAATTAAGGTCAATTGAGTTCAATTGTGTTTCAAAAACTTAACCTGAGGTTAAGTTTTTGAATTTTTACTTTATTTCAAAAGTATTTGTTCAAATTCTTTGAAACTTCGCATCATTCTTGGTTGGGATTGTCTTTATGTCACCCATCTTTTTAAAATGAATACCCAAATCTTACGTTTTCATCACATTAAAGGTCACCTACTGACAGTTTAACTCGGTTAAGTTTTTGGTAAAATTTAGTTTTGTCTCTACATACAGTGTATGTACATGTAGTATATAAATGAATTGTACACATGCATTTGACTTCTTCTCAAAACTTTGCTGGTGGTGGATTTCAACCAAAATTAGCAGGGATCATCCTTAGGCAGATGGGGTGCCTAATAATATAGGGGGGGGGGGAGTCTTTGGGGCACCATCCTCAAGAGCACCAATAATGGCAGTAATTGAATTCATATTTGTTTCTTCTTCTTTAAGCCCTGTTCCAATATTGTTAGCAAAGTTGGTAGGTATCATCCTTAGAGGAAGGAGACCTTAATTTCTGAAACAGGGTACCTTGCCTCGAAAAGGGCTCAGGGGCAGCACCCCTTAAGTGATCCTACTGTGAAAATGAGATTTTTTAAATGCATGGCTGGGTTCTAAGCAAACTAGGTAAGGAAGGAGACTTCAAGTTGTTTAAGTATAGTAGATCATTATCTTCAAGGGGTCTGATGGAGGGGGACCACCCCCAAAAGTGTCACAATGGCAATTATTTCATGTACACATATTCTGCTTCTTTAAAACATACAGCTTGATTTCAAATGAACTTCACCATCTAATAAATCGTACTTGAAGGTGATCAAAGTTACACAAATTGGGTATCTGGCCCACACGCGGGGGGGGGGGGGGCTCAGGGGCAACACCCCTTAAGTGCCCCAACCTTTGATTTTTCATCAAGTGAAATTTTTATCCCGAAAATTGCGTGATGCAGGTGAGACAGCCCTGGGCATTTCCCTTGTTCTCTTAATATGATAGGTAAATACTTCCACCCACTCCCTTTCTCTCTCTCTCTCTCTCTCTCTCTCTCTCTCTCTCTCTCTCTCATTTCCCCCGTTTCTCTCTCTCTCTCTCTCTCTCTCTCTCTCTCTTTCTCTCTCTTTCTTGCTCTTTAGTCCATGTGCGTGAGACAATATTTCTCTCTTTCTTCCTCATCACTCAATGTGTACTAAATGATTTTAATAAACGCAGGTCAACAATAACGGCGTCATCTCGTTCCTGAATAGCGTATCTCAGTACACTCCGGATCCTTTCCCGCTTGATGATGGTCGACGACTTTTGACACCATTCTGGGGCGACGTCGACACGCGAAATGGTGGTACGCTTTCCTATCGAGAGGCCCTTCGATTCGCTCAGGATGATGAATTGTTCCTTGAAGCAGATAGGATTATCAGGACATCCTTTATCGAGATGAAAAACTTTGTATCTTCATGGATGTATATCGCAACCTGGGACAGAGTGGCTTTCTACGGTGCTGCTGATACCAGCATCGTAAGTATCCTGAATTCAGGGGCCTACTGGCTATTGCGGAGTTTGAAGTTTTCCATACGAACCGCTTGATATTTTGGCTTAAGGGAAGGTGGATTTGTGGCTGCTTGACATGTAAACAGTTTGAATTGGTCGGTCGCATCGATTATTTTTCAACTGCATTTCAGTTCAAGTCCGCCCCTGCCTGAATTCAACATTCACCACTGGGGCATTATTGACCTCTCTCGTTCCTTTGATAACGTCATAATGTCACCCTCTTTTAATCCTACAAAATCACCAGAGGTCTGGGTTTAAATACAAATACAAACACCGACATGATAGAATTGATTTCTGATGCTCATGTCATACCAGAAAATAATTTTGTTTCTCTATTTTGTTACATAAATATAGTAATTTATACGGGACTTAGGCCCTTAGGGGTTGACGAATGGCCTTTCATAAATAGTGGCCTAAGATAAGCAAGGCTTAACTTCTCTTTAACCTCTTTACACTATTGAAATGTTCTGATTGCTGATATGGATGTACCATTTTTTTCCCCAGAGGAATTCCTTTCAAGCTGTCATGGTAACCGACGGTGAATACTCCTTCGCCATCTTTAATTACGGTGATATCAACTGGACAACAGGGACGGCTAGTGGGGGTAATGCTGGTACTGGTCTTGGTGGTACCCCTGCTCAGGTAAGTAATACCGTGGGCAGTGGCGTATCTAGGGGGCAGGGGGTCACGTGCCCCGGGCGCAAAACGCAAAAGAGAGAGAGAGAAAAAAAGAGGGAAAATTAATAAAAACCATTATCCTTAAGGATTATGAGCCCCCCCCCCCCTCCCCCATCGGTAGGGTAAATGCATAAGAAATACAGATTTTGAGGGTTTAAAATGCGAAAATTTTCTAAAGCTCGGTCGCTTTGCTCCCTCGCATAATTATTGTCTGTCAGGATCTCGTAATTTTCGGCCCCCAGTATATAGTTCTTAAATAGCTTTTTTTTAACGGGTTCAAAATTTCAAAAATAAAGATGTAATTGTCGTTACTTTACTCACTATCATGTAAGTATCATCTGCCTCTTGCCAAGTATTGCACCCCTAATATAGGATGAAATGCATAAAACAGCATTTGTAGAGGGTTAACATTTAAAAGAAATCCCAACTGTCAGTCGATTTGCTAAATTCCTCGACTTTTTCTCAAGGGATTTTGTTAATTTTAGAAGGGTGTGAATACAAAACCGTTTATTAATGTACAAAAGTCGAACTTCTCTCTCGCATATAGTGGTCAGATGAAAAATTTCCTGGGTAAAAGTGTGCTTTTTAGGGTTAAAAATGCAAAAAATTGCCGCTCGGTCGCTTTGCTCCCTCGCTTGTACAAGTAGGTTTGGGCACTGGGGGAGGGGGAGGGGGCACAACTTTTTTATTTGCCCCGGGCGCCATAATCCCTAGATACGTCACTGACCGTAGGAACAATCATGAATGTATGAACAAAATTTCGAGGGAGGGGCTGAAGTCTCTTCCCCGAATTTCAGCTGTCCAGTTTCTATGAGCAATATTTCACACTTTATCAAAATGAAAATGCCATCATCGAAAATTTCTTTTTTTATAATATGAAAATTACAAATGGACCATTTCACTGCCCAAATATTTGCTGAAATCTACAGGAATATGGGCAATTTCAAAATTCTCCAAGGGGCTGCAGCTCCTTAGCCCCTCTTCGTGTAAGGCTATTAGCATAATGGACGTACCGATGTTAATAATATTGGATACTTCTGTAGCTCTCATATCCATCAGGAAAGATGCTCAAGGTTTTTGGAATAATTATTACCCCGATTTTGGTGCTCACGGCATGCAAGAAATTTATTCCTATCAGGTATCCATTTAACAATGGGGAGTGCCAAATATCAATTAATATCTTGCCAAGGGACATTAGTGCCCCACTGTGGCTCGAACCCAAGACCTTCCAATCTCCAGGCAGGTGTTTGAACCACTTGACATACAATCGTTATCAAACCTAACACAATCAGATGTAATGGTGTGTTGCTCGAATTGAAATTGACTTTATAGAAAGTTTATTGATGTTTGACACATCAAAACCGTGTTTAGTTCACTTTG
Source organism: Heliocidaris tuberculata (assembly GCA_025618425.1). Classification (NCBI taxonomy): domain Eukaryota; kingdom Metazoa; phylum Echinodermata; class Echinoidea; order Camarodonta; family Echinometridae; genus Heliocidaris; species Heliocidaris tuberculata. Next base: position 18,841,396 of record CM046851.1, read on the forward strand.
TTTACCAAAGAACAGAAGTGGAAAGAACCCAAGTGGAAGTTCAAAGTTCAAAGTTCGCACGCTTGACTCTTAGGTTGGATTCAACGCTGGTGATGGAGTGACCTTTTACAGTGTTCCAGGATCTCAGACAGCGGCAGTCGTAGATATCGAAATGACATCGAACATCGGTGTACCAGGAAGATGGGTGTTTAGAACCGACAACTCCAACATCGAAGGACTGGAATGTACCTCGGCGGGTACGTAAAAAAGATTCTTCCTTTCGTTGTAGAACTTGATGACGTAGTGAAGAAAATGCCAGCGGAAAAAAAAATCGATGTAGTGTTAAAAATGGCAGATATTGTTCGTCTAAACTTTCAATCTGATCTTTAGTCTTGAGCGATTTCAGACGTCACGCTACCGGCCGGGTGCATAAATATCAAAATAATGATGAACTATATCCATTGATATTGTAGTGTAAATCTTGCTGTCATGAGTGGTTTAAAGTGTACCAAGCACCAAAAGAAAATAATTTGCGTACAGCTAGAATGTAGGAAACCAACCTCCAAAAACTTAACCTGAGTCATCTGTTAAAAAGTATGAAGAAAATGAAGAATTAACATAAAACCCGGCGTACGGAATACAAGTGTTTAGTTTACGGTTTCATAATGAGGCGCCTAATGTTTGGTAATACTAATATTCGCAAGCTACTTCTTTCCGCTTGTCCCAATATGAGCCCCTTGTATCTGTAGACTTTTCGCTCTTGCAGGTGAAATTACCCTGTTCCCATTGGTTGGTTCCATGCTCGGCGGAACTCAGGTTCTTGTCAGTGGACCATGCTTTAACTCAACCAGCCTGGTCGTCTGTGAATTCGACTCAACCGAAACTTCTGGAAGACTTCTGTCCAACAAGACAGCCCTCTGCGTTTCGCCAAACTTCTACAAAGTAGGACGAATTCCTCTGCGCGTATCTTTAGATGGTGGAGTAACTTTCCTTTTCCGAGGAACTTTCACAATTGGTAAGTTCGAATTTTTACAAGATTTGCTTTGTATTTCGACGTCTAATATTTTTGTTTGATTTGAGCTGAATAAGATGAATCTCTCAGGATTTCCTAATACAAAATTTGTACATTTACCGTCACCATTCATCGAAAGTATTTTTAGATGTTGAAAGTGCCTTCTTTTCTCTTAGTCCTTTCTACCAATGACACAAACAATGTTTATTGTGATGTCTTTTTTTTGTCTATGTCATTAATATGTAACACAATGTCATAATCATTACAAACAAGTTGAAAATTCTCGACGAAGCATATGGAAATCATTTATTTGATATCAAAAGTTTTGCTAGCCTAAGTACAACCTGGAGTACTCTCAATACTCAGATATATTACGAGCGAAGAGAGAGAGAGAGAGAGAGAGAGAGCGTCTTGCGCAGAAATGAAATGAGAAAAAAAAATTGTACATGCATCTTTATCGCAATGATTAAAGATAAAGTAGAGTTCTGGGGCCCGTTGCACAAAACTTGCGTTTGATCGCAACTCCTAAAAATCAAACGCAAGTCCTTAATGCAAACCTCTGATTGGCTAAAAATAAAGTTGCGTTTGATTTTCCTGAGTTGCGTTCGAACGCAAGTTTTGTGCAACGGGCCACTGGTCATGCAATTACATTGTGAAAGAAACTGTCTCAAAGGAATGGGAAAAGGTTGACCATGTCTACATAAGAATTGTTTCATACTGTGTTGTTTTAGAATCATCAAAATAGATAAGAAATTGACCCAGTCTCACTGAAAAGCACACGTACTGCACACAGAAATGGGTATATGGGACTACACACACAAGTGGCATGAATGTTCGGCCCGAACATTTCAGTTATTTCTAGTCATATTTCGAATATAAGAGCATTCGAAGAGCAATCATTTTCAGGGGATGTTTCTACTATGATGTTCTTCCAAACTGTCATAAAAGGAATGAGAAAGTTCACAAATTATTTTTCACCTTTCCCAGAACTCAAGATTCCCTTTAAAGACTGAGAAGACAGAATTCCGAAAAAGGTGAAAATAATTTGTGAGCTATCTTGTTTTTATTTTTATTTTCAGTTTGGAAGAATATCATAAAAGAAATGTCCCCTTAGTAAAGCCTGGGTTCTTAATTATTTTGTTACGAGGGCCAGAAATATTCTTGAAATTACTTCGCGGGCCACAGAGTATGATATATACATACAAAGAAGCATGGGACTCACGAATCTTGCCCGAATACATTGTGTATTAGCTTTCTGTTTGTTTGTTTGTTTGTTTGTTGTTTTTTTTTTTATTAATATTATTATCATTCAGCGAGCGAGTGAAGCTTGCGAGCGAAAAAAATTGACACTTTAGAATTGTGAAAATGTAATTTCGTCGTCAAAATGTGTTAATCTAGATTAGATATAAAAAAATTACAAAGAGACCATTTCACTGCCCAAAAATGAAATGGTGGGTGCCCGAATGCAGGAAAATTTTTGATATTCTCGGGGGAGAGGGCTCCAGGCCCCATCCCCCGCCACAGACGTTAATGCATAAATACCCGAATGGCTCTTCTAAGGACGGTTAAACGATTTTAGAATACACCCTCTTTATTTTTTCTTTGTTTGATTAAAAAAAAAAAAAACCCAAACTATAATAATATGTGGTAGGGCAGGGAACAGATTGATATGATACGCTATTTGCGAGCGAGCAAAAAATTTGATACTTTAATTACCAATAGTTAGGATGATATATTATGTATCAACATAGTTCTTAAAACAAGATTTTTTTCTTCTTACTCAGATATTTTTGGCGGGCCGCATGAAATTGTTTCGCGGGCCACAAGTGGTCCGTGGGCCGCACTTTAGGAACAGGGGCCTTAAAGGTTTGCTCTCAAATGCCCTCAAATTCGAAATATGACAAGAAATAGATGAAAAGTTTCGACCATACTTTCATGCCGCACGTGTGTGTAGTCCCATATACACATTTCTGTGGGCAGTGCATGTAATTTTCATCAAGATTGAGTCAATTTCTTATCCTTTTGATGATTCCAAAACCTTACAGTATACACCAATTCGTGTGTACAAGATATCAACCTTTCCCATTTGATTCCAGACAATTTCTTTCACGCTGAAATAGCATGACCAGAACTCATTTTTATCTTTAAATTCACCTCGCTCGACAGCTAGTCCAGAGGATGTTCCTGACAGAGTTTATTCCACGGTGACCGAAAGCAGCCAAACAGTATCAGAATTCGAGATCACCTGGGACGCCGATGTCCTTGAAAGCGTGGACGAGGTCGACATTGTTGTCTACGGCTACCGAGAGAACAACAAAGATGTCGATTTTAATGGACCCTTAATCATATTGGCACAAGGAATCGAGTACCATCTCGGTGGCCACAATGTTTCGGACATCCCTAACTCCGTGATGCATTACGACATTGGCGTCATTGGCGTAACTGAATCAGGAGGCCTTGGTAGAAGGTAGTATCAATTTCATTGAATCTGATGTATTATAATCAGACTGTATTTCAAGTTGAACTATCCAAAGTCATTCTGAACCAGTTCGTATGAAAACATGGGGGTTTTGACTAGGAAAATTAGAAAACCTACAGAAGTTGAAAGGTTAAAAAAAAACACATATGAGCACATATGGGACTACATGTTTATGAATGCAAATTATCCAATTTTGCTGGGCAAATATTTTTCATTTAATTGTTTATTAATCAATAATTTTACTCTTCCATTTAAACACAGTTTGGCATATTATATTGAATTGCTATTTTTCTCTTCCTCTTTTTTTTTTCTTCATTCTTTTCTTCTTCCTCTTTTTGTCTTTCCCCTCTTATTCTTCATTCCTTCTTCTTCTTCTTCTTCTTCCTTTAAGTTTTACTTTGTTCCTCTTTTTTTCTTATTTCATTCTTTAGGTCTGATCGTGCTGCCCTGTGGAGCAAGGTCCATGTTCTTCAGTGGTACAAGGGGAATAACACCAAGGAGTGGTGCAGTGAATGGCTTGACAGAGAAGTTGAGTCTGATAAGTCCTTTTTGAAGGTTACTCCACCGTGCCCATGTACCTTTGACCAAGCCCAGTTAGACATTGGAAGGTTCAGTCCACATCCACAATGCGACATTGACATCTCGTCGCCTAGCAACTGCATCCATAAACCTGGGGCGATGCACTGCATACGAGCCAACACGCCGAGGTAAAGTTTGATGATAAAATAGATTTGATTTTACACATGTTCTTTCGAATATAATAATACCAACACCAACACGAACTTTATTTATACCATGTACAGAACAAGATTGTACTATTTGTATAATTTTTATTTAAAAAACATAAACTATTCCTCGCACAGATATGACATAATGTAATCAAAATGATTGATATAAACAATAAGTATCATCAGCACAACTTAAATTATATTGCAAAGTGAATCGTATTTTTCAACGTTTGCTTCGATTCCAGCACACAAGGGGGTGGACAGGTTTGTTGCTATGATTATGATGGAATGATCATCAATGTCTTTGATTCTCCGGGAGGAGGCTATAGTCACCGTTATCATCACGGGGGCGTCATCCCGTATGAGGCCCCCAAGAAGGTAATATGATCTTCTGAAAAAAATATTGAGCTGTCTTAGGGTACGTTACTTGAAATTAAATCTCAACCCCTCTTTCTCACAGAGAAAGAGAAAGAGAGAGGGAAATGATGATATGAGTGAAATCAAGGACAATAGAGGAAGAAATATAAAGAAAACTGAAAACATAGTTACGTAATTTATGGTTAATAAGATGGCTGGTATGGTAACTTTTGATTTTTTTTTAATCATCAATTTTTTGTTTGTTTTTTGTCCATCTCTCTTTATAATTATGAATAATAAGCATAATTGTGCGACTCCCACTGTTCAGGTACCGTACCTCTCGCACTATCTTGCCGACATGTTGCCATGGACATACTGCTGTCGTTACGGACAACCACGTGATTCCGAGTGCCAAAACTTTGCCAGACAGCGACCGTCTCAACTTTGCGACAACTACCAACCGCCACCGCCAGGTAATCTGTTAGAACTACGGATTGATATCAAAGTTTATCCAAGAGATCGAAGGCATATAAGGCCGAAAGTCCCAAAAATTCACGAGACTGACTGCCTACGGATCCGAATTTCTGCATGCCGTTAGCTTATGTTTCGATCTCGGACTTGTGAAGTCCCTTCCCCGTGACAACTTATATTTCGTCTTGAGAATCCTCTGCAAAGCAGAAGGATCACGAGATCGAATTTCTGGATAATCGGATAACCGATTCCAAGGAGAAACGATTAGCCTGGTTGTAGCATAACACCCCCCCCCCCCCCCCCGACCATGGTGTATCCTGAAAGTGGATATCATCCACGTCGTAGTTGCCTACATGGTATCCATAATGTCCTGGTGCTATCTTATACAAACTCACACTGACATAAGAAGCTCTGTTTGTAACTACGGAACTTTCTTGTTGCCGAGGGCGCCATAGGCAGTGCATATTTGGTTTATATCCGTTATCTAACAGTTAAAGTCTGAAATTAGTTCTAGACCTAACCGTTTAATAGTTTTAATCTCATGGGGGAAGTGAAAATGGAAAACAGCTTGACCCATCACCTAAGCTCTGCTAGCTGTAAGACCGCATATGCATCAAATACATAAATCGCGACCGTGTATATCCTCCATATATCGTTTATCTTCCATGAAGTCAATGAATGCATTCATGTTTCCGTATTTTGGCCCCATTGTCCCTCTCATCAATTTTACTACCGTCTCCATTATTTCGCCACTGAACAGCACAGGGTAACGGCGATCCACATATTGCAACTCTGGACTCCACCGTGTACACTTTCAACGGTTACGGTGAATTCACAATGTTGAACGCACTGAATGACACCTTCATCTTACAAACTAGAACGGCTCCTCTTTCTGGTAAAATACATCTTCCATTCACTGCCTTTATATCGCTAATTCATATGTACTTGGTAGGTGAATATTAAAACCAATTTTACTTCATTTTGCGTGAATTCAAGTTTACGCAGATAATTATTACAGTATTCAATTTAAACGCCCGAGATGCTGTTATGAATTTTCTGACGGAGATCATACTTCATTATGTTCTCATTTTAAATGTACATTTTCTGTATGATTGTGGTTAGTGCATGGTAATGAAGAAACATTTTATAGGTCACACCTGTTCACTTGTGAAAAGAGAAGAAATCGCAAAATTTTCATTTTGAAATGTTTGTCTCCCTTACGCTTAGGAGTTCCCGCCGCAACAATAATTGTTGCCATGGCAGCACGGTATGCTGACAGTGACGTCATCCATGTTCAGACCAACGAACGAAGAGTTCTCGATGCATATGTCCGACTAGCCGGGGAAGGACAAAACTTTACGAGAATAGACTTCGATCAGGCGCCTAGATGGTCTTATACAGGTTCTATTTTAATGATGAACTTCTGTTTATGTTCAGTTTTTATCAAAAACACCTTCCCATGGAAAATGTGTTATTGGTGTAATTAGAAAAAATGAAATCGAACTGCATTCATTTTTTGCTCCGACATTTGCTCCGGCGACAGTTGTTCCGGTATAGATTTCGGGTAAAGGATGCAGTTGGGGGATAAGGTCAGGGTTAGTTATAGTGTTTAGCCAGAGTTGATTTTCGCAATTCTGTTAGTGTAAGATATCGTCCGCCGAGCAATTGTCAGAGCATGTGTGGTAAAATCTCGTTGTTATGTAATGTTTGGTTTAATTATGCATTCCATCTCCTACGAACATGACGAAGTTGCATACCTTTTCAAAGAGGCTCTGAAATCATTAATGCATATATTACATATATTCCATATAAGAGGTTAGCAACCTATGGATCTATGTCAATTTAAAGCCTTCATTCCATTTACTTGGTTATTGAGGATTAACGCCTTATCGAAAGACACCAGTCCACTGATGTCGGTATGAATCCAATGACCACTGGCCTTACAATCCACCACTAAGCCAACGCGCGTGCAGGTGTTCTATAAAAAGTTTGTTATTATACAATTAAAGTAATTCTTTATACATTTATGTTAATCATCTGATTTAAAAACAGCAAGATAAAAGTTCAGAAAAGTTCTTAATATGTATTCATCTTTTACTTCTTATCGCTTTCTCAGGGGTCTCTGTTACAGGGCGAAACATCTCCATGGATGGGATTCTTGTGGCCTTCGACGGCGGGGTAGGACTGAAGCTGAAATCCTCCGAAGGGGCCATGAGTATTCTTCTTGTAGCTCCAGACTCCTTCAGAGGTCAAACGCAAGGGCTAATGGGAACGTGGAATGGAAATGCCAGCGATGATTTCGTGACTCCTCAAGGCACTCTCCTCTCACCTAATTTGACCACTGAGCAGTTGCACTATCAGTTTGGACTCCAATGTAAGATCCTATGACCACATTACTTTAAATCACATTTCTCTTTACATTTCTCATTATCATTTACATTCGATATGGAAACATTGACCAAACAAGGCAGCGAGATTTGCAAATCATTACGTTGACTGATTACATGTATATGTCTAAGGAAGTTTTCTGTAGAGAGAATTATGTTTGAAGATAGTTTTTTTTTTTTTTTTTTTTTCCGGGAAGCTACTCTACCCTATTAATGATTTTCACCATAGAAGGCCCATATTGCTGGTTTGGCCCCGAGATATACTTTAGAGTGTGATTCCTTTCATTTCCTTTTTCTTTTACTATCAGTGTGTTTTCACTCCACGGACACACTAAATGGCATACATGTAAAAAAAAGATCTTTATATCAATCGATAAAAGATTGATCTTTTTATCTTTTACATTGAAGTCAGTTTCAACCAATCAAAGATCAAGGTTCAGACACACTTTTATATAACCACTCAACCAAAACATGTATCGAAGATTTGAAGGAAATGAAGGTCGTAGGTCATTTACATAATACTCTTTGAGCTATGTTTGGGTTTCGTGGTTCGATTGAGGGGTGTCTTATTCCAACTATATGCATGATCTGATAGGTCAATAAGGTCTTCGATAAAAAAATATATATATATCGATCTCTCTTACAAACTAAAAAAAAACGCTAGGTTAAATTTTGCCCAAAATTAGATAAAAGGGGACCGTGCATGTTTGTTTGTTGTGTAAAATTGTACAAACGATTGGGGAAAATGTGTACAAAATGGTTAAAACTTGACCAGTATTGGGTAACAATTTACCCAAAATATTTTAGAGTGTAGATATGGTAGGATAGATCCACAAAGTATCGATCTCTTTTATCAAAAAGAACGATCTTTTGGAGCTTCAGTGTTTATGCCAACGAGTGTCTGATACCCTCTCATCCAGAACATGAACTGACTTCATGGCCTACACTTCGTGGACATCACATGTTTTCAATCACTCTCTTTTTTTTTTTTTTTTTTTTTCTTGCTTTAATTCAGGGGAAATTGATGCTGCTGAATCGCTGTTGTTTTACGAAATGGGTACCGACCACGAATATTATACCGACCGCGATTACCGACCCATCTTTGAAGCTATCATCAACCCTTTCGTAAACCAAACCTCGGTGGAAGAGGTCTGCGGTACAAACCAGTTCTGTATCTTCGACTACCAGACGACAGGATCGCAGAGTTTCGCCCAGAATTCCGTGCAGGAGTTCGAAGAGTATGAACAAGCCGTTGACAACAGAGCTTCTTTTGGTAAGTTCTTTCATTTTTCAATTTTTTATTTTGCATAATAAGGTGCCAATAAGTCAGATCGTAATTAGTACATGGTACAAATGACCCTGAAATGACCCCCAATTCGTAGGCGCACGCGCATCTGTTTTGGTGGACGCGCTGCTTGTTAAACAACTAAAATCACACTGATGTGCGCATCATGGTGCGCACACTATGAAAGCGTATAAAGGTCAATTGTACTCGGTACAAATGACCTTTATCTGCATATGCGCAAACTGTAATTACGAACAGGCTTATTTAAATGAAGTCATGCCAGGGTGAACAGCGAACAATACAGACATAAACGGCTGGTGGATAGGAGCCAAACTTATGTTCTAGATTCGATGAGTTTGCCTCGTCATTGTTCCATTCGGGAAGCCGATTTCGGGACAAAGCTGAAACTCTACCATTTCTACACTAGTCCATTGCCATGATTGCTCGCCTACGATTTTTTTGTTGTCTGTGCCTAGTGACTGCGTCAGAACTTCTCCTATGCAATTTTATGCCTAAAAGTCTGGAAATGGATCCTCGTGTTCCGAAAGTCGATTTTCGAATATGTTCCAAAATAATTGGCCTATTGTTCACTGCTTGCTATGGCGAGAATTGAATTGAATTTGAATTGAATTTTATTTGTTCTACTTTTACGTCAAAAACAATTACGATTTTACTATAATAGCATAATTGTCATTTTCAAAAAAATATCAAATCAAGTACAATGTACGGTAAATGGGTAGAAAGTTTCGAGAGAGATATGAACGACTGGCAAAAAAGCGGAAAAAACGTAAAATGTGGGGAGCCTAAATAAATTTTATTGAACTGAGCAATAGCTTGCGTAATTGCAGGTAGTGATACTACGCCTTATGCGCATCGGCCTTATGCAACAAAATAGAGGCATATATGTCCGTTAATGGATTAATCATGCCTTTTCGTATCCTGGAATGATCATATTCCTATATGATATCCGCATAACCTATTTCTATACTGTGTTTTCTCTTACCATTTTCTCAGTGAGTTGCCCAACTCTTCCTGTCCCTGCGAACGGAAGTGCCATCGTCTCGACCTACATGGTGGGGGGCGTGGCCAGATTCGTATGTGACATCGGGTTTGAACTGAGTCACGTGGTCAATTTGACCTGCCAGTCAAATGGTACATGGAGCGATGGTGATATCCCGACATGCATTGAGGTATTCGTGCCCACTGAAGAATTCAAATCAACAACACCTTCACCTACCAGATCACGTGGTGCCACTAATACCCCATCCTTACGTTCGACACGTTCTTCTAACAACCCTACGACTAGTCCATCCATCACTGATCCGACGGCACAACCTTCCTCCACAGGTCTTCCAGCGTGGTCGATCGTGCTGATATCGATCGGATCGGTTGTCTTAATCTGTGTGATCGGGCTTATTGTCAGCCATCTACACACACAAAAAGGGAACTACGTAAGGTGAGTAAAAATCGTAGCTCACTCATTCAGTCGAGAGAATATCTCTAGAAAATGCAAAATATACACATTTGGGGAATATACCACCTTTCTCTTAGTGAAATTTTTCACACATGAATATTTAAAACGGTATGTAACCCAATTATTTTATCGATGAGTCTTTTCTACTCATTGAAGCACATGTAAATTGGTATTGGATGAGTATTCTCAAACTTTAGTGACCGAATGAGTAAAAATATTCACAAGTGTGTAGAGTGGCTTTTTGCTCCCCTTTATCATGTTATATATGCCGCTCGAGGAAGCGTCTGTCTTTAAGGTATTATTTTCTTTATTTCCTGTTTTATATCTTTTCTCAATGTTTTTCTCCATATCGCCCTCTTAGACTACATTTTCTTGTTCTTTTATAGATTCTGTGCTCTTCTTAATTTTCCTTCTTCGAGCTTCTTCACTATTGCCTAATCTTACATTCGTATTTCATATATATTTTTATTATGTCTGCTTTTATCATTAACTTCCGTCTTCTATTTCTCTCTTTTCTGAAGTAATAAGGAGACAGATGCAAAAGGTCAGGCAGGGGCTCATGAAAATCCTACGTACATTTCGTAAGTCCTTGTAATCTGCTATTTACAGTTACAATTGTTATTGTTATTCCTATATCATAAGATCTTGATGACGCTTTGTAAGGTATTATATGCCCGTTGCCAGCGGGGCGTCACTTCGATTGCGTTATTACCTGCGCTAATCAAGACCGTAAAAGAAACTCCCCCTTACCTAAAGCCAGGTTACGTCAGTACCTGCGCTAATTGAGCATGAGAAGGCACTTAACTCATACCTTTTAAACGATATCACTCTTTGATTACGCGTACAAGTCATTGACGCGGTCCTTATGTCAGCAAATGACGTCAATTGCCTTCACAGGCTCGACTAGCGCAGGTCCTGACGCATTCTAAATGAGGCCTCGTGTGAGCATGGTGAGCCTGGCTTTGGGCTTTGGTAATGCAAAGAACTGTTCGCAGTTTTCACGTTGCATTCACTTCGTGCACGATGCCACTCTCACGCGGCGCGTCCAAGGCCACGCAAATCACTGACGCCGTAGCCAAATGACGCCTCGAGTGCAACGGTAAATTAAGAAGATCATGATTACGTAAATTGTAATGACCGGAACACATCTCGTAAAAATCAGTTTTGAACTCTAAATAATGATTCATAACAAAAGAATATAAGTTCTGTAACACTATACCATCTATTTAGAATGCGTTTGTTTAGAATTTCCTTTTTCAGGCCGGGATCAGTATTTTGAGCAATTCAAAGCACGTTTGTGTCTGGAGCTACGTTTTTTTTCTCTCTCTCTTTCTCTCTCTCTCTCTCTCTATAACCATGTTTCAAAACGCTGATTCTGGTTTTAGAGCTATACCTAGCAATATGATGCATGTTACGCGTGTATAATGCTGTTAACTACGGAGAAAGAGTTGGCCAAACTCTGTGTGTAGATGTCTCTACTTCTATCGCTTATGACATTATCTTGGAAATATCGACTCTTTTTTGAGATGGTTATGTTTTGTGAGAGTACTGTGGTATATTGGTGAAGGCACTTGACTCTCATGGGAGAGGTCAAGAGTTCAATCATCGCCCTGTGCACTGGCGTACTGGGGGAGGGGGGGCTTGGGGGCTGCAGCCCCCCCCCCCAAAAAAAAAAAAAAAAAAAAAAAAGTTCCACGCCAAAAAAACACGGGGAATTAGAAATTACCTACCGGATATAGGTCTAGATTTGTGATAAAATTACATTTTCATTTAAAAAAAGGTCGATTTATTCAGAAATTGTGCCGCGTATGCCTATATGTTCAGCCCCCTCAAATTTTCTGGCTAATTACGCACTGGCTGTGTGCTTACTTCCTTGGACAAGATGTTTTACCCACCTTTGTCCCTCTCCACCCAGGTTTAAATGAAGCTGATGAGGCTTCCCTGGGTAAATTAAATTTTGATGATTGTTAATATCGTTATTATTATCATCATTATCATTATTGTTATTACAGATATTTTAACATATTGCTGATCATCCCCCCTCCCCCCCCCCCTCCCTCCCCTGCCCTCATCCCCTTCGGTCCTCTCTCTTTCTCTTTCTATCTATCGTTCTCTCGAATTCCTTTCTCACTCACTCCCTCTCCCTCCCCCTCTCTTTCTTTCTCTCTCTCTCTCTCTCTTTACAGAGCTGAGTAAGCGGAATAATCACCATTTCGACATGTCGACGAGTGCTGGAGTTTGAAAATTTTCTGCAAGAAATAATGATAAAACAAATTATGTTGTTAAGTAAATAGTGCTTACTTTAAAAGTATATATTTATATTCTAACATTCTAAACTCGCTTCCACTTCCGTCCATCAATATCTTTCTAATCATATGTTTTGTCAGGCATTTCCTCATTTTATTCATTATCCAAAGACGAAATCTAAGGTTCCAAGGAACTAAAGAATATTTCGAAAGGGAAACATTCTTTTTACTTGTATTATAAATGATGAAAATGAGTGATACAGAACTGCCTTGCTATTTTGTTTATGATAATGTCATCTCATGGCTACTATATAGGATTGAGAATGTATCTTGTAAGCATTGTTGACGTTTGTTTTTGAATGAATGAAAATTATTGGAAATAGTTAATCTGTGATACAAAAAAATATTCACTGAGCAAAGAGACCACGACGACAACAGTTTGTCAGTTAACGTGAATTCGGTTTAAAATGCCTGTTTATTTAGCTCTCTAATATCGGACCGTCTAAGAAAATTGCTTGAAGAAAAAACAAACAAATCCCTTCGGCAAATCTGAGGATCCCCTTCTTCTTGCCAGGAAATTTGCAAATCTGAGAAACGTTTCTCTCTATCTCTCTTTCTTTGTCGCTCTCAATTTTCTTTTAATTGTCAAGCTTGTCGACTAATTTGTTTGGACCCCCTCCCCTCCGATTCAAAATGATCTAGAGACGCCCCTGTAGATCATTAATAAGTATATCTTTGGTGGGAATATAACGTAAATTTGAATCAATGAGGATCCGACTTTGAATGACATAATTCCAACAGTGAACATGTATGCTGATGCATATATATATTTGGTTTGGGTTTTTATATACGTAGTATGTATAGTTTATCACACGTTTTCATTGACTTATAATCATTTTGATTTTTAGGAATGCTACAGTAAGACTAGTACGAGTTTTAATGCATTAATCTGTGGTTTAAAAAAAAGTAAAGGAGAAGGAATGATTCAATTGATATGGGAAGTAGGATGAGGGATAGAAAATACTAAATGGGAATGTAAATTTCATGATACAGTTGGCCTGAGTAGAAGCAGAAAATTTAGGGGGAAATAGCGAAAATTAAAAAAAAAAAACATTGAGCAAAATATATGAAAATTATATTATTTTTGTTATTGATGTGATTAAAAATTTGATAAATCTCCCATTGGCAATTCAGCCGTGATGTTTGATTTCATACATGGCATAACTCTTCGTTCGTTGTGGCAGTACTTGAGACTTCAAGAAGTATCCCTTTCAAAAGTTTTTTATTTAATATAAGTGAGCAGATATGTTATTTCCTGATAGTGTCACATTTTCATTTCTCCGGCGAAAATATGTATGTTGGGAAAGAAAGGAAAAGGAGGAGAGAATGGGAGAGAGAGAGGGCTAGAAGAGGGGGAAGGGGAGAGAAAGAGAGAAATAGAAAAGAGAGAGGGAGAGAAAAGAGTGAAAAAAGAGGAGGGATAGGTAGGAAAGAAAAAATAAGTGAACGGGGGAAGAGAAAGGGAGAGGAGTGAGAGAGGGAGAGAGAGGAATATGAAACGATTTTCGTATTGTTTAATCTTTTTTGATCCTACAAGCAAGAATCATGGAGCTTAAATACGGTATTTGAAGAAAATTACGCAGAGAAAAGGGAGTATAAAAAAGTATAAAATAGACCATTGTTTTGCTGTTCAAATAATATTTATATTCATTTATGAGAAGTCTTTGCACCTCGTTCATTCCTTCATTGAAAATCATTAAAATCATTAAGTTCATTAATCATTAACCCCGCCCAAGGACAGAATATACGAGAAATTCTCTTACATATGTTAGAGCCAGTTTGTTTAATGCGCTCCCTGGTAATGCTCAGACTTGCACATCCCTTTATAAGTTTTCAAAAATCTGCAAAGCTTTAAATCTTGACCCAACTGAATTGTAACATTTCTATTTAAATATGTACATTTTACAATACCATTAAAGGAATTCGGTAAATTTGTGGAGGCTTGATTTAATAAATTGTTAAATTTTGATATCTGTCTTGTATAATGATGTTCAGAAGTATAAATAATAACCAGGCATAGAAAGGTTTTCAGATATATAATGCTATTATTAAGATATCTATGACTGAATACTCCCATTTATGAAATCGTATGGAAAATGAGTCTGGCATTTGCGGTCACTTGCATATGTTTACTTTTGTGAAGCACATGGTGATTTTGAAGTGCTTTTTTTCCCCCTGGGCTTCATTTTTACACCATATTACATACATTGATAGCAAGTAAGGCCAGGCAGCTCAGATTTTATCAAGCCCCTACAAAGTTACAAAATCACGTTAATTCACTCTCCATTCTTGTAATTTACCATGTTACCTGACTTTTATGTTTTTTTATTTTTTGCTGTTTTGTTTTGTTTTGTTTTGTTTTGTTGTTTTTTCATGTAGAATGATTTTGGCGCCTTTGGGCAGCAGTTTTGCATAACTCAACATGCCAACCCTGCAGTATAAGATAAAGAAGACAAAATAAATAAATATAAATAAATAAATAAGTGATTAGTATGGTTCATTTATTGATCTACCTCTCGATTTGATTGCAACATATGGGTACGTGAAATGCAAAAAATTTTGTCATAAAATTGGATCAGCATTTTCTAAGGCCTTACCAAAGTCACGTATAAAAGTGATGTGATAAAAATCGGGTACACCCTAAAAATGAGATATAAAGTGAGATAATCTCAGGTCATGTCACCTGGTCTTTCAGTATATCCGTATCATTATCAATTGTCCTTGCACTTTGTAGGAATGTGTACAGTCGTGCAAAGAGACACGTCCTACAACAGAACAGAACAGAGGAGGAGACAGTTTTGAAGAAGAGGGAAAACGAAGACGAAGAAGAAGTGGTAATGAATACAACCAACAATGAGTTGGCATTTACCCCCCCCCCCCCCCCCGCTTCCCCTCCTCTCCACTATTCAACAACTTAGTTTGAGAAAGGTCATTGAACATCGTTAAACTTGAAAATAAAACGTCGCTTATGTGATATATTCAATGTAATTTATCTCAATATGTTTGAAAATTTAATGGCTCTGTAATAAAATTTTATCAAAGGTTATATTTTCCGAATAAATAGTGACAATGATAATGATAATAATAAAGTACAGTAATCAAAAATATGTTAACACCCAAATTGAGATATAAACTGAAATTATCTTCATATCAAGCATATCAAGTTATTAGCAGTAATGCCTCGCGGTTTTACACAAATATGTTCTTGTTGCGAAGAGATACGTAAGAAATCAGACCAGTAACAGTGGAATTGAGGATGTAGAAGAAGACGGAAAATAAGAAGAAGTAGAAGAAAAAGAAAAAGAAGAAGTAGAAGAAGAAGAAGAAGAAGAAGAAGAAAAAGAAGAAGAAGAAGCAGAAAAAGAAGAAGAAGAAGAAGAAAAAGGAGAAAAATTAGAAGAAGAAAAGAAGAAGAAGAAGAAGAAGCAGAAAAATAGTAACAATAACTGTTTCTTATAAAGCTCTTTAGCAGTTACACCAAAGCGCTTACAGTATTATTAAGGAAGAAGGAAAAGGAAAAGGAAAGGAAAAAAACAAGGTTAACGAGAATCAGAAACAAGTAAACATACGAGAAGACCCAGGAGAACAGTATATAACAGAAGAAGAACAAAGGAATAGCGATTATAACTTCACAATACCTCTGACGCATTCAGGTCGAAATGACCCACGCATCATTTTCGAAGATGTATTGGGAAAAGCAAGCTGCTATTCTCTTCTGCATCGCTGTCATCCTTGATGTACTTTCGATATCAGGGGCAAACCAAAGTAAGTTCAAATGACCCTTATATCCTGACGTCCCCAAATGGGAGGTGTCTTTCTCTAAAATAACTTATATACTTGAACTTTTTCTGAGGTGTCTAGGTTTCAATTGTTGTGTGCAATCCAACCTTGGTAATAAGGTGAGTTGTGTGAAAGTAAAACACTGAGGAAAACAGGATGGTGAGAATTTGAAAGAAATGGGACAAGGAGTAGAAAAGTTATGAATGTTTGAAAAAATGAGATCACCACATCTATGCGAATCTTAAATTGGCAATTTGGTGAGTCGATTGTGACGTACTGGCGAACAACTCTCCCGTTTGTTGTACACAAAAATATTAATTTGAGGTTTTCTCAGAAGCGGGGGGGGGGAGTACTCATATATTGGAGATAGCATATTGTTAAATGTCCTCGTGAAAGAAAAAGACCCTAATGAGTAATACGTTTTGAAGGGGAAAAAGGGACATTTTAGTCATTTTGTGTGTTGGAGCAAATGGAGGAGTTGTTCGCCACAGCATCTCAGTGACATTACCTTATTCGGCCAATTTGAAATTCCCATATGTATAGTGATTACAACTTTCAAAAATTCATATTTTTTTTATTGCTTGTCCGATTTCGTTAAAACTTTCACCAACTGCTCCTCTGATTTTCCTCTTTCTCTCAAAGCAACTTGTCATTAAGGTTGGATTTCCCTTTATTAATTACAGATGAATAGAATGAGTTTACACTTAGATTATGTTGTAAGCAGAAATATCATTATATGCAAATATTGCCATTTCTCATCTTTTTATTTTCTGCTGGAAATGTAGCATGCTTTAACATGTTTCCAACTTGACATTACACCATTAACACTGATATGAAAGCATACGGAACATTTCCAAAGATATATTACTTGCAATGGGGGGAAGGTGACAGGCTGCGATTCCATGGCTACACAACCAAACATGGGAAATCGAGGTCACGGGCCACGTGACCAACTGGGAGGAAGGTTGCTCCACCCAGTAAGCCCATTTTCCTGGGCCATTGGTTCCCATACACAAGATCTGGTAATCCCAACCTGTCCCCTCCATTGGCTCATGGAGCTCTTGGCCATTCCTCCCTGGGGGAATTTTGGGAAATTAGTATAATTCAGGAAAAGAAAGAAGAAAAAAAACCTGCTCCAATACGCTCCCTGTGTCTTATTAAACTAGTATGATCCACCATGTGAAAAAAAAAAAAGAAGTCCAACCATGCCAATGAAACAACGCCAATCAACCAACCATGTCGATGAACAAGCCCAACCAACCAACCATGTCAATAAACAGCCCAACCAACCATGTCAACAAACAAGCCCAACCAACCAACCATGTCAATGAACAAGCCCAACCAACCAACCATGTCAACAAACAAGCCCAACCAACCAACCATGTCAATGAACAAGCCCAACCAACCAACCATGTCAACAAACAAGCCCAAGTAACCAACCATGTCAATGAACAAGCCCAACCAACCAACCATGTCAACAAACAAGCCCAACCAACCAACCATGTCAATGAACAAGCCCAACCAACCAACCATGTCAACAAACAAGCCCAAGTAACCAACCTCGACCATGAAATAAGCCGAACGAATAACAGACAAGCCCAATATCGCTCCCATAGCAAAACATAGCAAAACATATACCGAAGGACCGCCTCCCATCCATCCTCTCATTTGACATATGCGAAGCCCGTGCACATCATGCTAGTCCGCGAAGAATGGAAGGGAGGGTGATGGGAAAACATGTCTCTCGAGCGGACTCTGAAATGAGAATGACCCGTTTCTCTATGTAAAAATTTCGGCTTTTGACGTAGATTCATGTTACATATGCAAACGTGATGTACACTTTTTCACACTTGATAAAATACGCTCAGTTTTAGCTCAATTAAGTACGCGTCCTGAAACTAATTTTTATTGTTTCGACTCGCCGTAGTTTTCTTAATGTTAACTCAATATCAAAAAAGTGAAGCAGTTCCATAAAATTTTACTTTTCAGTTTTAACGTCATATGAATCAATCTCCATTTCTAAAACAATAAGTACAGTCCTTTTAGATTTTTTTTTTTTTTATGTTTCCCCATTTTTGAGTGAGCGAGGACTGCTGGGCAAGGCCTTTTCTGCCTTCTGCTCTTGATAACTTCAAGCCAAATTAACAAAAGTCAAAGAGTGAAGCAGCAGCTGAAAGTTCTGATCATTCTGATTCTAATGATGTGACAGCTGTTTTGATTGGTTGAGAAAACCACCGTCATTTTTTTGCTTCAGTCACTGCTTTCGTTTTAAAATGTTACTCCCCCCCCCCCCCCCAAGCGGCCTTTAATCAAGGCGCCTTGTGCTGCTATGTCGATCCCCTGGTCGCTACTCGAAACGCACGGAATAGTCCTCTGATTATTGCGCGGGATGATACGTCCCGCGCAATAATCAGAGGACTATTCCACGCATTTCGAGGATTGACCTTGGATTGAACAGGGGATCGGATCGACAGAGCAGCACAATAGCATTGATTAAAGGCTACCTTGTATATGAGCATCTGATCAGGGGATTGGATTATGCTTTGACAAATTGTGTAGGACGTTTCCATATGCAAAGCAAACGGTCCTAGTGTAGGTCAGCCGTGAATTAACGTTCTTTGCATACATTCGCACTAAAATTCACAGAAAATCATGGCTAAAATATCAAATGATATAGCGCATGTATCTTTTGATACAAGGAGAACAATATTATATTATACGTATAACAAGATAAAAACTACTTTCGAAAAATAAACTCAAGGGCAATTTCAAAGGCCTATGGTACTGCCCATAGAAATCTTGTTCGGATTACGTAATACGCCATTGTAATGTTCGCACATTTCTATAGACAGGGCTAGTGAAATTGTCTTGAGTTTATTTTTCGAAAGTAGTTTTTATCGTGTTGTATTCAAAATGTCTCAAGCCAATTTCCTTTTCGCCACCAAAAATGTACGTTTTTAAAGTCGCACTCTCGGCAATTCCCAAATGCGCTGCGTTCATAGTTCGCAGATACTAAACTTGTTATGATTAATAGTTAGTGTGTGTAAAAATCTCGCACGCAGCGAAATTCGGGTCCCACCTGGAACTTGCTGCAAGAGACTCAGAAAACGTCCCGTCATCTTTTTGATGCGGAATGTATGATGATGGGTTAGTAGAGGGTGTGCGCATTACGTGAGACCCGTCGGTCATAACAGTGAAGTACACACTCGCTGATTGATAACACCCGCTATTGGGTAATGGACGAATGGTTTGATTTATGTAATCTGCAGATACTTGTGTCACTGACACGGATCCACCGAATGTGACCTGTTCGAATGTTATTCTTACGCCTTACTTACCAAATTCCTTCATGGGGCTGGATGAGGGTATCACTTACACATACTCTGATGCTAACCCTGACCCTAGTGGGATAACCTATAACGTCTCAGAGGGACCATTTGGAGACCTATTTCCACCAGGATACACGCCTATAACAATGTTTGCAGAAGATAGTTGTAACAATGTGGCTACCTGCCTTTTCTATGTCCGGAATACACGTAAGTAAATTCAATTAATTACTTGATACCATTATTTCAATAATGATGATGTTGGAACGCAGTGAGCGTGAGCGCTATACAAGAAGGCACCATTTTCATTATTATCATTATTATCATTAGTAGTAGTAGTAGCAGCAGTAGTAGTAGTAGTAGTTTCTTTCACTTCCTCAATACCTCCTTTTTCTCATTGAATCATTACACTAAATGTTTGTTTGAATATATACTGAGGACAGTGGTGTATCCGTCTTAAAGGGGGTACCCAATGCTGAAACAATGTTAGTTCATTTAAAAGATCATGATTTTATTAGCAGAAAATCATCTGCCTTAAGTTTTTTTTAAATTCGTGTTGCCAGAAAAATCCCCGAAATATGGTAAGACTTCAGGATATTTTGACCCCTCAGCTGTGTCCCAATTTCAGCTAGGTAACCACAATGACGTCAAAGTGGTTACCCAGGTTCGCGTATTGCAGATGTGTTGCGCGCTAGACTGTACAAAATGCATTACACCTTGCGCGCATTTTGCTATAATTGCGCAACAAGGTAACCACTTTGACGTCATTGTGGTTACCTAGCTGAAATTGGGACACAGCTGAGGGGCCAAAATATCCTGAAATCTTACCATATTTCGGGGATTTTCTGGCAACACGAATTTAAAAAAAAATTTAAGGCAGACGATTTTCTTCTAATAAAATCATGATCTGTTAAATGAACGAACATTGTTTCAGCATTGGGTACCCCCTTTAAGGCGTAGCCCCCCCCCCCCCCCCCCCCCCCCCGCTCTGGACGGATCCCACTCCAATGTTTATAAGTTTCTGGATACTCCCTAGAAAGACGTAAACTTGTGTCTGATAAGAGTCAGTAAGGGATCAGATGCTTACTCTAATAATCTTTTTAAAGTGATTTGGTAACTTTGTAAAGGCTTGATAAATTCTGAGCTGCCTGGCCTTACATGCTATCAGTGTATGTAAGATGGTGTAGAAATGAAGCTCAGGAAAAAAAAGGCACTTCAAAATCATCATGTGCTTCACAAAAGTAAACATATACAAGTGACCGGAAATGCCAGACTCATTTTCCCCAACAGACTCAGTTTTAGACTAGAGCGTATGGCCATATGCTTTCGTAAATGGGAGTATTCAGTCATAGATATCTTTATATATATATATATATATATATATATATATATATATATCTTAATAATAGCATTATATATTTGAAAACCTTTCTGTGCCTGGCTATTTATTTATCCTTATGAACATCATTATACAAGACAGATATCAAAATTCAACAATTTATTAAATCAAACTTCCACAAAGTTACCGAATCCCTTTAATGTTATGATTTCAATTTTTTTAAAGGTTTTTCGTTTTTGACAAATCAAAGCCATAAAATATGTGTTTATTCAGAACTGAAGAAAATCACTTCACTTTCATATGATCCTTGGTATTCTTGGATTATTTAATGAGACTTGGTGGCCGAAATTCGTTGAGAATGCCAGGTGCAATGCACACTGGCTGTGTCCCGAATCAATAAAGCCGAAATTTACAGCCTTGATTTGTCAAAATCCAACGTGGGTGTCAAATTTCAAGTCATTATTTTAAAAAGGTAATCGAAATATATATTTTTAAACCTACTCCAAACAAAATAACCACCCTTCGACCTTGCTTTGATTTCTAACATTAGGGTTATTTTATTAGAAATAGTCATATCTTAAATACCTAATCTTCCAAGCCACGTACAATCTCAAATGCCTCTTGTTTTCATGTATCTTATATGTTCTTTTCACAGTAACCGAGTTACCAGTCAACTGTCCAGACCTAAATCGTAATGTCAGCACAGATACCGGCCAAGCGACGTACACTTTCATCCCAGATTTCGGAGAAGGTGACGTCGTTAAGTCCGTACCTGGCTACAGATATCATGGAAGTGGAGTCTCGGTGAGTCTTACACTAGGAGGACTTCCACCTGGAAGTAGCGTTTCCATAGGAACCCATGAAGTGGTTGCAATCATCTATGATGACGAATTGAATAAGACATGCAGAGGAATCTTTAATGTCAAAGGTAATCTTTGTCATACAACGTCAATACTGTTTATCATGTGTTTTGCTTGTGTGTGTGGGCGGATGTATGTGTGGGTTTGTGGGAGTGTGAGTGTGTTTTGGGGTAGTAGCTAAGCACCTTCCATCAAAAATCGCGATCATGTTTCAATGATGGGCGTGATTGCGAAGGAACTTCCACTGTGTAAAATCGTAAGTTTGTGTACGATATGAGTGCAAAATGGAATAAGTTTATGCCCACCCGAAATAACAGAAAGCTTCCGAAATAATCATGTTCCCTCCTCTGGTTTTTCTCGTACATTATAGCGTGTTTGATTATGTTTGTTTTCATGTTTTAGTTGTCATGATAAGCAAACAACAAAGTTCCCATGTCAGCAGGTCTGTTCCGTGTTGGCCCTCTGTTCCGTTTGTGGGTGTGTGCGTGTGTGTGGGCGTGTGTGTGTGTGTGTGTCTTTGTGATTACGTGGGCAAATACATTTTAAACAACCTCATTATGTTGTAAAGATATTTACATATATTATATAGTCTATATAGATACGAATAAGTGATTGGTCTAAACGCCATCACGTGACTAGAGCTGCAAGGATCGCCAATATTATATTTTGGTTTTGACGTCACCTCGGTCAACAGAACGCGTTATGTTGACCGAGGTGACGTCAAGACCACTCACGGAAGCGCTAGCTGTAATTTTTTTACAGCGCAGTCGCGATCGATATCTCGCCCGCGAATTTTAACTTCGTTCGAACGAATACAGTCATGGCGACTTCCCCCGCTAATCGGTTTCAGTCCCTCGACGAGGAGGAATTGGACAGAATAATTGACGAGAAGGACTACCGATGTACAAAAGCAGTAGTGAATTCATCCGTTAATATACTTCGTCAGTATTGCGAGGCAAAGGGATCATCAATTACAGATATTGAAGATTAGACTATATAATATAACAGATATTGCCTGGTGTATCGCTTTAATAAATAACACTTCATTTCCCCTCCGAAGTTATATTTTTCCCTCGGGACAATATTTTCCCTCAGCGCTGCGCGCTTCGGGGAAAATATAATCTCTTGTGAAAAATATAACTTCGTCGGGGAAATGAAATGTTATATTCAACCTCTAGGCAGGCAATATCTGTATAGTACTTCTTAAAGATACAGTTGAGTTCTGGACATGCGATTACATTGTGAAAGAGCAATTTGGAAATGCAATTTGGAAATGCTGATCATGTCTACATACACTGACATAAGAATTGGTGTATACCAATGCACATGCACTGTACACAGAAATGGGTATGTGCTACTGCACACACATGTGTCATGAATGTTCGGCACTAACTTTTCAGCTATTTCTCGTCATATTTTAAATGCGAGGGCACTTGAAGAGCAATCCTTTTCATGGGACATTTCCTCTATGGTGTTATTCCAAACTGACATAAAAGGAATGAGAAAGCTCATAAATTATTTGTCACCTTTCCCAGAACTCAATCTTCTCTTTAAAGAGAAGACTGAGCACTGATAAGGAGAAGATTTGTTAACCAGCATGCTTTCACTTTGTTATTACAAATGTAAAATTTGAAACAAGCCTTATACTTTGGTGGACTTGAAGAGAAGACTGAATTCTAGTAAAGGTGAAAAATAATTTGTGAACTTTTTCATTCTTTTTATTCTTTCAGCTAGAAAGTATGAGTTTACAATTCACGCAAAATCTGGACAGAAAGTGTTGTTCCTTCTTTATTTCTTCTTTACTAGAACTCATTTAAACAACTTTCAAGAACCAAGAAAAGCATTTCAATTTTAAAAATGTAAACAATTACAGCTTTTTGCAGTGAACGCGTGCAATAGCCAGTTAGAATGGCTAAAATTTACCTCTTTTTTGATAATTATATATACATATATATATATATATATATATATATATCATATACTACAACCGAAATAACTTTGAACGAAAATATGAATTTAAAGGACTTCAAAATAGATTCAAGCACAAGTCAACCTTCATTATGCCCTCATAATTTTGTGTTTTTTTTAAAGTACCTTAAATTGTTCCAAGAAAACCATTTTACTGTATATTTAATCCTCAGACTCCAGAGTATTACCTTCTCCTCCTGCCGACCTGTTCTTCCCATTTGGATCGAGTGAAGGGGACAACTTCCTACCAGCCAATGATGACGGTTCCACAGACCAGCTACCAATCGCCGTCGTCCTCCCGTTCTTTGACCACGACCACACCAGTCTCTTTGTACGATCTTTGTATTTTTGTAGCTTTATAATAATTTGCATTTCAAAAAGGTGTTATCCCTATAGGCGCTACCAAATTTAGTAACATGTATAACAGAAGAGAAGGGGCATAAGAGAGGGAGGTAGAGAGAGTGAGTGGGGGAGTATTCACAGAGAAATATTTCATGTAAACAAGAACGAATTAAAGTTTGAAGGAAAGAAAATAACAGGAGATAGAGGCATGATAATCTCAAATGCTTACCCCCCCCCCCTCTCTCTCTCTTTCTCGTTCTCTCTTTCTATATTTACCTTCCCTATCACCTAATCGAATAGTAAATATTTCTATATGAACATTGATGCAGGTCAATAATAACTGCATCATTTCGTTTCTGAGGATAGTTTTTTCTGTTTACTCCGGATCCTATCGACGAATTTCGACACCATTCTGGGATGACGTCGTCACCACTAGTTAGAACTTTTTTTTTTTCTGAGGGCACTGCAGTTATTATTAGCCCAGCATTGCCAGGTACCGATTACCTGGACCGAAAATGAAAAAAGGGGATAAAACACCTTTTCCAAGGATGTAAGCACCGAGCAAGGATCGAATCCAGGACCTCTCGTAAGAATGTCAAGAACCTTCACCAATATACCACATTGCTCTAAAATAAGATGACGACCTTCCTGTATGTAGCTTTGCAACAATATTTTGTAACAAATATTCGGTAGTTATCTTCCAATAAACCCGTCTTTTCTTTTCTCTCCTTTTATCTCTCCTTTTCCGTCTCTCTCTCTCTCCCCGATTTCTTTCTCTTTCCTTGAAAGTTTTTTTTTCTTTCTTTTTTGTCGTTGCTCACTGTTTTCTCTCTTGAACATGATCTATCTTTTAATAGTAAATACTTCCTCTCTGTCTCTCTCTCTGTCTCTCTTTCTATCATCTTCATGTTAATGTCTCCACGATATCTATTTTTCTCTTTTCCTTCCTCATCATTCAATCTTGTACTAAATGACTTTAATATACAAATGTCAATGCAGGTCAACAATAACGGCGCCATCTCCTTCCTGGTGAGTGTGTCTCAGTATACTCCGGATCCTTTCCCGCTTGATGATGGCCGACGACTTTTGACACCATTCTGGGGCGACGTCGACACGCGAAATGGCGGTACGCTTTCCTATCGAGAGGTCCTTCGATTTGCTCAGGATGATGACTTGTTCCTTGAAGCCGATAGGATTATCAGTACATCCTTCATAGAGATGAGAAACTTTGTATCTTCATGGATGTACATCACAACGTGGGACAGAGTGGCTTTCTACGGTGCTGCTGACACCAGTATTGTACGTATCTTTAACGGAGTACTCCACCCTGGTATTTAGTCGATTTGAATAAAAGCAGACAAATGAGAGTAATACATTAATGAATGGGAAAGTCCATCCTGATATTAAGTTGGTTTTAAAAGAAGCATAACAATTAAAGAATTAGATCAATGAAAGATTTAGCAAAATCCGATAAGATATAAGAAAGTTATGAATTATTGAAGTTGTCATCAATCAAACACATTCAAGTTTGCAACTCCGTAACGTATCTTGCGAGCTCCTCTCCCATTTGCTCTGTACAGAATATTTCAGACATTTTCATTTTCTCAGTCATTAATAAAGGAATAGATTTTTTCATGTAGATCTTTTGTAAAAACATATTTGCAATGACTGTATTTAGGGTGCATGTATAATTAAATATTTTCTTTAGATAATTTTTTTTGTGTGCATTGCAAATGGGAGAGAACCACACAAGATACGTCACAAAGTTGCCAGTTTGTGTTTGATTGATTACAACTTCAAAATTTCATAACATTGGTCTGTTTCTTTAATTTTCTACTTCTTTTAAAACCAACTTGATAACAGGTAGAGTACTAGTCATTAAATCACATTGTCGAAGAAACTGTCTCGAGACAATTGGGAAAGTTTGTTAATATTGGTGTGTACTGTGAGGTTTTGAATCATCAAAATGCAAACAAATTGATTTCATCTTGCACATGCAATACGCACAGTAATTAGTATATGGGACTACACACACACACACACACACACACACACACCCACACACACACACGCACACATGTGGTATGAAAGTTTGGGAGTAGATTTTCAGTTATTTCTCGTCATATTTCGAATACATGGGTATTTGAAGAGCAATCCTTTTAAGAGGACATTTCTTCTGTCATGTCTATGATATTCTACCAAACCGACACCAAAAAACAAAGAGGAAGTTCACAAATTATTAAACCTTCTCTTTACTGTATTCACCACTGACTCTCTTCAGTCGTCATCTTCTTTCACCTCTTCATCGTACAGGTACTTTTATTAATGATAAATTGTCAAATAGAACGCCTAGAAAACCAACGTCCAAAGACCCCATACAATACCCCTGGGCATGCTGGGACAGCCATTTTGCTTCGACAATAAAATCAATTTTCCAGAACTGCAGTGTATGTTCAAACAATTACCACTTTGGTCTGTACGTAGATTTTCAGCTTGTCCTTGCTATAATCATCTTCCTATTCTCTGTTGTACATATTTATTCAGTAAAGATTATTTTATATGAAATTATTCTGATTGTAAATTCGCAAATCAATTGTGTATTACATTGTTACGATTTCTTTCAGAGGAATTCCTTTCAAGCTGTCATGGTTACCGATGGTCGATACTCCTTCGCCATCTTTAATTACGGTGATATCAACTGGACAACAGGGACTGCCAGTGGAGGTAATAGTAGTACCGGGCTTGGAGGTGTTCCAGCTCAGGTAAATGTATAGTAAAATCCTTTGGTTCATCCATATCATTTCGCATGGACTGAGTGATAATACGATCGTTTAGTAACAAGA
Source organism: Heliocidaris tuberculata (assembly GCA_025618425.1). Taxonomy (NCBI): domain Eukaryota; kingdom Metazoa; phylum Echinodermata; class Echinoidea; order Camarodonta; family Echinometridae; genus Heliocidaris; species Heliocidaris tuberculata. The sequence continues at coordinate 18,868,332 of CM046851.1, forward strand.
CCTTGAATCATTCGCCCTTCAAATTTGGTGAATGTTGGACCAATTTTTGACTTTGCCTTTTCACTCTAGATTTGAAGAATTGATTTGACAGGACATCAAGCGGCACAGAGGAAAAGAATTGTTGAGTCTTATAGATTCAGGGAAGGATGGTGGTTCGGTTTAATGATGGGCTGCTGGAATTGAAAATGGTCTTAAGGTCTTAAGTAGTGCCATGAGTCTCAATTGCAAGGAAATACAATTTTATGTGCATGTATATAATTTGTTTTGCAGAGCCCTATTCCAAAAACAATTACTTAAAAGCCACTTGATCTAAATAAGACAGGAATTTTTGAAAAAATATATGGTTTGAAAGAAATGAAAATCTCGATGAGTGATCTTGAAAAATATTAATTTTAATTTGCATATTAGAATTTGCCGGCTTAAGAAAAATATTTGCAACAGCTTAGAATTAGAAGTATCTTGTATTGTATCTCGTCAACTAAGAAGTCGGACCATTTTGGAAGGGGGGGGGGGGGCTTCACCGAAACTGTATAGTCTTCTTTACATGAAAAGGTGTTGTAGCCGAGTGGTTAAAAACACTCGGCTGGGAATGCATGGATCGTGAGTTCGATCCCCTGTACGGCACTTATGTCCTTTGGCAAGGCATTTTATATACATTTCTCTTTTATCGTATATTAAATAAATGGTGTTTGACATATTAATACGCGTGTGAGTTTGTTTCTTTCTTTTTTTTTAATGACATGAATAAAATCAGTCAAATCCATATCTAGCTTACATTTTGATTAGAAATAATGAATGAAATAAAAAGAAACATCCTTGAAGGTCATGAAGGTTCAAGGTTGAATTGCTTAATCCTTAGGTTGGATTCAATGCTGGAGACGGGGTGACCTTTTACAGTGTTCCAGGTTCTCGGACAGCGGCCGTCGTCGATATCGAAACGACATCGAACATCATTGTACCGGGACGATGGGTGTTTAGAACAGACAGCTCCAACATCCAAGGACTGGAATGTACAACATCCGGTGAGTAAACACAAGTACTTTCCAGTACCCATTATTGCACCTCTTGACGTAATCTGTAGATCGTTGGATATTTCTTGCAGGTATAAGTATTAAATTACTGTTTAACTGGAATTTCCTGGGTGTTGTCAAAGTGTTGTTTCCGTAATTATGTTTCTTGTAGATTAACGCTGTAGTTATCATTTCAAAACAATATAGGTTTTCATGAAAAGAAATATCCAGAGTACCTTCATGGAGAAGGTTCACATTTAGCTTCGGTCAGTTAAAAAAGGTCTACATTTATTCTTTGGTTGTTGCACTTGCTGAAGTAATCTATAAATCGGTGGGCATTGGTTCATGTTATGATTAAACTAAAGTTTTAATACGATTTTTAAATCTTTCTTTTCATTTAGAAGCGATATAAGATATCACGAAAATACCTTCATGGGTGAAGATGGACATTAGGGTTCGGTCAAGTAGAAGATGTTGTCATCTCTTGATTTTTATTCCCAGTACTGGTCGGTTGCAAACGTCATTGATAAGGTATAATGTGCTCAGGTAATCATTCCCAATTCAGCGAATTTCTCTATAGTGCACTGACTTGTGCTGCAAAGCCTCAGATTATATTCGTGTCCAATCCTAACGATAACGAATTACCAGATTTGGTTGACCATAAGTCGATTTTCCTCCTTACAGGTGAAATCTCCTTGTTCCCATTGGTCGGTTCCATGCTGGGCGGAACTCAGGTCCTCATAAGTGGACCGTGCTTCAACTCAACCAGCCAAGTTGTCTGCGAATTCGATACGATCAAAACTTCTGGAAGACTTCTGTCCAACAAGACCGCCCTCTGTGTTTCGCCAAATTTCTACAAAGTAGGACGAATTCCTCTGCGCGTGTCTTTAGACGATGCAGTTACCTTCCATTTCAAAGGAATTTTCACCATTAGTAAGTTCACAAATAAATACATTTCGCCTTCTATGAAGCCCTACAAACTGTTTTTATTTTCTTATACTGTATATGATATACTGAATCGTAAGAAGCATGATTAACTTAATGTAAATGAATTTATATACAGAATGGCTACGGTCGGAGCATAGAACAAGGGAACTGTACCTTCTAAAAGTTACAGTTCCCTGCATAGAGCATAAAGTGCTGAATGTCCTTACGTATATCACAAAAGATTGAAGTTATAGATTTTCATTTTTAAAAAATGAATAGATTGTCTTTGTTTAATATGACAAAGAATGAATTATGTCTTGCCCATTAGTCAGTGTCGAGGATGTTCCAGCCAGGGTCTTTTCCCAAGTGACGGAGAGCAACCATGAAGAATCAGAGTTCGAGATCACATGGGACACAGATGCCCTCGAAAGCGTGGACGAGGTCGATATCCTAGTCTACGGCTACCGAGAGGACAATGATGTACATTTTGATGAATCAGCTGTCGTCCTGGCTGAGGGAATCCACTACCATCTCGGTTCCTACAGAGTTTCAGGATTTAATAACTTTGTGACAAGTTTTGAAGTAGGCGTCATTGGCTTGCTAGAATCTGAAATTCAAGGAGGAGGGTAAGTTGTTTATGTATTGAAGGAGAGGAGAGGGGTCTGGTTAAAACATTATTAAAGTTTTATTTAAAATAATTTTTTGGTAAATTCAGTAGGAATAATGCTTTACAAGTATGAAAACGGTTGATGGGAAGGATTACCTCTGTTCTGAATTATTTTTTATCGAAAAACAGGGATAATCAATCTTTCAGAATACACATATCAAGGTTGAGACCGACAGTTCCTAGCGTAGTTGTAATCCGCGTGTCTACGTCTCGAAAACGGAAGAAAAATTGCCTCCAGAAAGAGCGTCTGATAAACAAGGGTCAAAGGATTCCTGCCACTGCTAGATGGATAGGGGCATCAGCTGTGTCGCTAAAGGGGGGGGGTGTTGGGGGTTGGGGATGACACCCTCCCCCCCCCCCCCCCCCACTCACTATTTCTGTTGACAAATGCGGCACATCTGTCGACAAAAAAAGAGGGGAAAGGGGGAATGGGAAGAGAAAAGAGGAAAGAAAAAAGAAAAGGGAAAAGAAATTAGGAAAACAAAACCAGAAAGAAAAGAAGAAAAGGAAAAGGGAAGGAAAGAAAAAGAGGCAAAAACTGGAAAGTTAATATTCGGGCAAAAGGTCCCCCTTCAGCAATGGGCTGTAGCCCCCCCCCCCCCCCCCCCCCTCTCCCTCCCTCCGAGGATATTCTAAGTTTCAATATTCGGGCAACCACCATTTCCTTCTCAGGCAGCGAGGTGCCTGAATATCCACATATTTTGGCAGCGAGTATAATTATGTAACTAGCGACGCCCCCGAGAGACATGCTCGCCCGAAAATTCCACAGTGTTGACGAAAAAATAGTTTCCAGAAGGGACAGCTTCCGAACTGAAGCCTATAAACGTCCCGGAAAAGAAAAAAAAATAATCGCCTCCAGAATGAGCATTTGGTTAACCGCGCCACAATGTTCCTGTAACTCAGCGCCAAAGGTGTCAAGTAGCATGCCCCTGGAAATTCTGGAAACATTTAAGCCTCTTTGTTAGCGAAAAATAACTTGCAGAAGGGACAGAAAAGACATCTCCCGAACTAATTGTTTAACATTTTTCGGGTAACCGAATGGGGAGCGGGCAGTGGACTTGGTGGAAGCTTGAAAGGTTTTTGATGTGATGTTGTATGCGGATTTGATAACAGTGATTAAATGTTTACAGGCTGCCGGAGCTAGATGATTCTAGTGCTAATCGTCGTAGGGATGTATTTGTTCCGTGACGTCATTGCCTAGGAGTACTTGTCCGGTGGGGGAAATTGTCTTGAAAGGTAAGTTGTCTGGGGACGATAGTCCAGGGAGTCGACGTCCGCATACGTCTTGATCTATTCGTAAAAGCTGATGAGGCCCGAAGAGGTTTTTATCTTGTTGTTTCTATTACTTTCTTTCCTGCCTGTCATTCATGATCCTTCTTCCTTACCATGCTTACCGTTTTTAATATCTGTCTTCCCCTTCTCTATTTCCCACATTTTTTACACACTCCTCCAACTTACGCTCCTCAATTTCTACATTATTTCCTTGGTGTTGTTATTCTTAATGTACTGATTGTTCTCCTCCTCCTCTTCCTTCTCCTTCTGCTTCTTCTTCTTCTTCTTCTTCTTCTTCTTCTTCTTTTTTTCTTCTTCTTCTTTTTCTGCTACAACAACACCTACTCTTTCTTCTCCCAGTTTTACACGGGCTGCCCTATGGAGCAAGGTCCACGTTCTTCAGTGGTTCCATGGTTTCGATACCGAGGAAAAGTGTTTACGGTGGATAGAAGAGCAACATAGAGCTAACCACTCTTTTCTAGACGTCACACCCCCATGTCCATGTACCTTTGACCAAGCTCAGTTGGACATTGGTAGGTTTAGTCCCCATCCTCAGTGCGAAATTGACAACTCGTCGCCTGCCAACTGCATCCACAAACCAGGGGCGATGCACTGCGTAAGAGCAGATGAGCCGAGGTAAGTATCTTAAAAGAAATTTGTCATATCTTTAGAGAGACACTCATTAAAGTCCTCTCCTTCAAAAAATGAAGGAAAAATGAAGACAAATTAACTTTATCAACTATATAAAAAAATTGTTGTCTCAATACTGTACGAAGCAAACTAATGACCATCATTAGAGATCGGAAACAGGATATGAATGGCTGGACCCACGGTACGCCAGTGCCACACAGCATAAGTAAAACCATACTTACTTCTTTAACATTTTGTTCTATTCCAGCACACTAGGGGGTGGACAGGAGTGTTGTTATGATTATGATGGAATGATCCTCAATGTCTTTGACTTCCCGGGAGGGGGCTACAGTCATCAATTTCATCATGGGGGCGTCACTCCATATGGAGAACCCAAGACGGTATGATCTTCTTTGTATGAATATCAGTTTTCTTAGAGGCGACTTGGGATACGTCCAATGATGTAAATATCCCTAAAAATTACATAATCGAAAGCTCGGCTTGATAAAGAATTACCAGAGAGCTCCTGTTAGTTTTGTGTTCTTTCCCATCAAATTGGTCACTACAAAGGGGATCAAAAAATGTCTATCTGCAAAATGGCTCATGGGGAGTCAATCTTCCACTTCATTCATACACATGTCTACCAAACGTGTCTAATGAATAATAATTTAACATAATCATAAATAATAAGGGGTGTCTATGTAGGGGAAAGGTTATGTGTCAGGGTGTGTGCGCGCGAGCGTTAGCGTGTGTGTTATGCCATACTCCCACCCTATGCTACTAGTATCAGACTATTAAAGGAAGGTATACACCAGACATGTCCGATTGAATAAGGCTAGCTTGACTGATCACACTTTATTTTTGTTTGATTGAGGCCCAATGTTTCTTTTTCCCCTCGTTGAATCACGAGGCGTCGTTTGCCTGACGTAGGACAGCGATGGGAGCTAAATATTAAGTTTCGCTTGTAGTTTCAAAACTGAAAGTTAACTTGTAGTTATCTCGTAGTTTCAGACTGTATAAACGGACTCGTAGTTTCGAAACTTTAACTTTAAGTTCTAGAACTACAAGCGAGCTCGTGGTTAACGCTTAAACCGCGAGCAGTGGGGGATCCTCCATGGCAGTTTCGGACCATGTGAACGGAATAAACTTTAAGTTTCGCAAGCTTGTGGTTAACGATGACCTCGCTGTTCATGTTAAACTTCCGGGTCAATACCCTTCGCGTGAATAATGAACACAGGATCTGTATGTGTACTGTACACGCAATCGGTAGTATCTACTTCCGGGGTTAACCACGAGGATTGCTCGGCTTGTAGTTTCAGCTCGTTGTTTCGGGCTCGCGTGAACCCTCGTTGCGGTTATAGTGAGTCGTGGTTTCGTTAACTTAAAGTTTCGAAACCACAAGTCCCGTATGAACGTACCTTTTGACTCGCCATGTGAAAGTGATATCGTTAAAAAAAAAAAAGGGAAGGCAAAACGCACAGTGGAAACATTGCATTGAACTTCTGAACTATGTGGTCATTGCCTTCACATGCTCTTATTGCGCAGGTAATAACACAATCGGAATGAAACCTCGTGAGCCTAACTATCATGACTGTTACTCCAAATGATTCAGGTACCGTATCTGTCGCACTACCTTGCCGACATCTTACCTTGGACATACTGCTGCCAGTACGGTCAATCACGGGACCCCTGGTGCATAATCTATGGACTCCACCGGCCGTCTCAAGTTTGCAACAACTACCAACCACCTATCATAGGTATTGAATGATTGTCTAGGACATTTTATTCTCTGATGTACTCCCCCTCCCTCCCCAAATGATTATACCACTAAGGAGCGGATCCGGGGTTTTATTAAAACACAATCCCCCCCCCCCAAAAAAAAAAAAAAAAAAAAAAAAAAATCTTTACGGTGTAAAGAACTACTTGGGTTTGAAAAGGGGTGCACAGGTCGGTTGTTCCCTTTTCTCTAAGTATACCAGTTATATTAAGCCTTTTGAATATTAGCTCTCCTGTTTGCTTCCAAGGAGTATTACCCCTCTGATAAATGCCAAAGCCACACACGGGTTGCATGGTAGTCCGGGATATCCGGGTATTAAAATGGCTACCTATGTCATGTCATACACGTCTATCTTAAACGCTGCTTCAGTAATGTGATCATTGCTTACAGTGGAAATATGCCACGAGGATGTATTTACTGCCAAACGTCTGCAGGCCTATTACAACTGGGGGTTTGCTGTTGTTGTTGTTTTTTTTTTTTTCAATCAAACGACCACACCACCTCCGGCATTGACATTCTATACGGGACAACTATTTGGGATTCAATTTGCTTTTACCAAATCTCCCTTTATCTTCCCAAATCTAACTCTACTCACCCACCTTTTCTTTTCTTATGAACGAAACAGGATGGGGAAATGGCGACCCACATATTGCTACTCTTGACTCCACCATGTACACTTTCAACGGTTACGGTGAATTCACGATGTTGAACGCACTGAATGGCACCTTCATCTTGCAAGCGAGAGCAGCCCCTCTAACTGGTGAAATATATTGTTTTATAGATCCAATATTATCTTTGATTATTGTTGACATGTGATAGCCACGTCCTATCACACACACAAAAAAAATCACAAAAATGGCCAAAACTGGCGGTTACGACTGGACTTTACGTGAAAGTGTGCCTCAGTGAATATATCACAGTTTCCCTGCAACAGTGTAGAATTGAATTTTTTAAAAGAACTGTCTCCCTCTCATTATATCACATATAGGAATTAACAGCGCAACAGTCTTTGTTGCCATGGCAGCCCAATATGCTGACAGTGATGTCATCCATGTTCAGACAAATGAACGAAGAGTTCTCGATGCCTATGTCCGACCAGCCGGGGATGGACAAAACTTTACCAGGATAGACTTCGATCAGGCTTCTCGCTGGTCCTATTCAGGTGGTATATAAATTAAAGTTAATTTTGGTCTGTAAAATAACTTTATTTCCTTACATTTTAATACAGAAGCAAGTGATTTTAATTTGTAAGCATGTCACGGATATGACCCTCAAAAATGTTAATTGAATAGGCATATTTGATTTCGTATCTAGCCAATTCATTCCAAGTCAAGCCCATTTTATTTCGAATTTTTGCCCACTGATTTAATTTCGAATGAAAGCTATTGCACTTAGCACATAGCAGTACTGATTAATCATACAGTGAAAAGAAATTGAAGGGTTCAAATTTTTAAAACATGTTATGTTTTTGGTTCGAATAACATATAAAGCATTATCTCGCCTTTGAAACTACATGATGAAATGTTTTTTTATGATTGACCGAATGAATTTATTTCAATAGATGCAGGAATTCACTGGTCCTTTTGTTATAACATTATTAATGATCTTATTAGGAGTGTCTGTGACGGGTCGGAACATCTCATCGGATGGAATCCTAGTGGCCTTTGACGGAGGGGTGGGACTGAACCTGAAATCCTCCGAAGGGGCTATGAGCATTCTTCTTGTAGCTCCAGACTCCTTCCAGGGTCAAACACAAGGGCTGATGGGAACGTGGAATGGCAACGCTAACGACGATTTTCTGACCCCTCAAGGCACTATCCTCTCACCTAATCTGACTAGTGAGCAGCTGCACGATGAATTTGGACTACTCTGTAAGATACAGTTACCACATTTTTTAAAACTGTTTGATCATATTCTCTTCGTCTTTTCTTTTAACTTTTGTTTGAATAATAAAATGAGGCCGTTATCATGATTATTATCAATTGAGTATCTGAATATAAAAACGGCCCAAGTCCATGGCAGGTCATTTCGAGTAAACTAAAAAAAACTTAATATTTTTTTTATTTGTCCAATAAAATTATATTTGACTATGATGGTAAGACAACATCGTAAATACAAGTTTATGTGTACATTGTTATCATAAATAAAGTTCTCGTTACTTGTGGGGGGGGGGGGGTCCTTTTGTTTGATGGACTTGGGCCGTTCTTTGAATCATATGGACTTGGGCCTTTCTTTGAATCATATACAGAGTAGGCTCCTGTAGTATTACATGTAATAGGTATTATAGAAAGAATGCATTAAAGAGTTGTGTTATGTTTTTCAGCTTTTAATCAGTATTGCTTACAAATTTGTGGTTGCATGCTATGACACAATGTCCCTCATCAACTACCATGTTAATTTATGGGATAGCGTGTGCGTGTGTGTGTGTGTGTGTGTGTGTGTGCGTGTGTTAAATGAGGTCGCATGCCAACAGTTCAAAAACTTGCAAAACCAAGCACTGTGCATGCATAACACATTTCTTTCTAGACACCCTGACCCAACTCTCTAAGCCTTTTCCTCTGATTCTGCTTCCATTCTGCTTCATTTCTGTGTTTTTTACCACTTATCTCCTCACCACTGTCCAACAAGTCATGTCCATTATGTATGCCAGCCATCTTTGAAGTTTGGGAGTAAGCAAGCTTAGACAAGGAGTGATGAGAGAGGGCGCTATGATATGAATGTAAAAATGACCCAAGTCCTGGACTTGGGCCATTCTTACATTCATACTAGTTTTCACTCATTCATTTTAGGCACTTCCAGGGGGAATTCAGGTTTATAATTTATACACAAGGTGGGCATTATGTATAAGCAACAATTTCCCATGTTTAACTCAATTTGGCCAAAAATTGGACTTGGGCCGTTTTTATATTCAGGTTCTCAATTGACAGTATTAAAGAGGGTGATGTGGGTGTTCTGAACAATGTGTGTTCTACTGTGCATTGCATGTGAGAAGCACTCGCTCCTATTTATACAGATATCACACGTAGTTTGGAGACATCTGAGAATACTCAAATGTGAGGTGGGGCCCATCTGTCATACCCCAGTGAAGACCGACAACAGACCAAACAGAAAAATTGCATTTCCCCGATTTTTGGTCGGTTCAAAATCGGTGGTGTGACTGGCTATCGACAGATTCCATTCAGGAACTGCCCGAAAGAACCAATAATTTGTATTCTTTCAAAAAAAGTTTATTAAAAATATATAATTATTTCTGCTGCCAAAATTAAGCTGCGGACTGTTCGAAGTAATCAAACGTTTCATGTAAGACCTGACGTTGAGAAACTTGACTCACATTCTGATGATTTATTACACCTGTCTACCCGGTGAAATCCGGCACGATGTCAGGTTCCAAATGACATGAATGAGATAAAGAGTCTGTATATGGTTTCCTCAACAGATAACACCTTAAATACATGTAATACTGTAGAGATTTGCACAAAGCCGTGCATGTCCAGGAACCATATCATTACAAATACTTTGGTGACATTCCTTTGCCTCAATGCAGGGGAAATCGATGCTGGAGAATCGTTGTTCTTCTACGAATCGGGCACCGACCACGAATCTCATACCAACCGCTATTACCGTCCCGTATTTGAGCCCGTCGCCGATCCCTCCATAAACCAGACCCTAGTGAAAGAGGTCTGTGGCACGAACCAGTTCTGTTTCTTCGACTACCAGACGACTGGATCGCCAAGTTTCGCCCAGACTTCCATGAAGACAATCTCGCAGTATCAGCAGGCAGTCGAAAGCAGGGCTTCCTTCGGTAAATTTTTGGTTTCCAATGCCCGCTGCACATGACGTGTCAATATCATTGCTCCAAACAAAGATTTTTTAGGCCTACAGGTGGACACAATTTCAAGGCACAAACGCAACTTCTTGACACAAGGGTATAAGGGCCTATCGCAAGGTTTCGGAATTCCCCTCCCCCCCCCCCCCCCCCCCCAAAAAAAAAAAAAAAAAAATTAAGGGAGAAGAAAAAACACTGGCTCCGCAAATTATTTGATCACTACGAACCAATGAAAACGGGTACAGAACAATGTTTTGACCATGGATATATTACCAGTAGTATATCCATGGCTTTACTTCTCCTTTGCAACTGAGCTTATCTGTATTTTGCCTTGTTTATTGGGTCATGAATAAATTTGATTGAAGGTATCAATTACTGTGGCAAAATAATGACTTATTGTGTACAGTATTGCTGGCGGCACGCGAGATGTCATTTTACTACGCCAGTAGATTCGTTCAGTCCATAGACCAACCACCTCTGGTGGTAGGTCTATGTTCAGTCGAAGCAGATTTTCGGACAAATCCGAGAGCTTGCGAACGGTCATCGCATCCTTGCGTCAAGGAGTTGTGTCGGAACCTAAACAATGTGTCTGTATCTGTCCTCGTGTACACACGATTTTATAATTTTATTGCCCAAATAAACAAGATAAACGACTTCCAGGCATGACTTTAAACAATGCAAAGTGCAATGGATGGACATCACGCCGGCCTTTCAAGACATACATCCCTTCCTTTCCATCAGGTGTTCATCATTGTCATTTTTATTCATTTTTTAAACAACGACTGGTGGAAGTCCGGTTCGTGTCAGAACGGCTTTAGGCAAAGTTAACGAAACACATGTTTCAGTTCTGGCACCTCCTCTTTCATACACCGAAATTTAATTTTGCTAGAATGATGATTTTTATTCCCCTACCTGTATTTCCTGTGTTCGTCTTCTGTTCTTACTGTCATTTTATTAGTGATTTGCCCAACTCTTTCCGCCCCTGCTAACGGAAGCACCATCGTCTCGACCTATATTCCTGGGGGCGTGGCCACATGGGTGTGTGACAACGGGTTTGAACTGAGCCACGTGGCCAATTTGACCTGCCAATCAGATGGAACCTGGAGTGATGGTGATATCCCGACCTGCTTCCCTGAGGAATCCCTGCAGACAATGACCATGACCTCTGAAGCTCTGAAGACATCAGCACTGTTGACTACTGCAGGGTCGCCACTCCGGCTAGGTGAGAATGTGGTAAATGCATTGTCGGATAGGCCCTACCTCTCGGATCTTTTAGAATTCATTCCATTCGATATAAACCTTTTTACAGATGTACATTTTTTTATATCCATAATCCCTGGTAACGAATCTCCGAAATGTTACGGTGCTAAGAGCCAAAAGTGTATTAACTAATGATAATCCACTTCATAGATTTCTGACTTTCAGGAGGCGTAATTTCTGTAGTATAATAGCATCGTAATGAGTATTACTACATGTTTCTAACATTAATTTGTTGTTGCTATGGCGGGCAAGCATAAGAAAAGATTCATGCAAGTTCTCTGATGATCAACAGCAATTCATTTTCAAGAATTTTGCACGAATTGGATACTTGATGAAATACGGTCGTCTTACATATCTTTTTAAACTACCCTGAACATCAGGAAGTTTATTGTGATAAATGAAATACAATCATAAAAAAAAGAAAATTTACTCCGTTATGTTGAGTTCTACGGTTGTGTTTTTGTTCAACGATAAATATATCTTAACGATAAATATATTGATTTAAACGAATATATTAATTTAAACGAATATATTAGGGATTCAGCAAATCGTTTTCTTTTTCACTGCAGCTCTTCCGACTTGGTCGATCATCCTTATATCGGTGGGATCGGTTCTTATAATTGTTGTGATCGTGGTTGTCGTCAGTCTGCTATGTCAGCCAAAGAAACGTCCAATGTCGAAAAGGTGTGTAATATAGATTCGTCATTTTGTTATTCTCTTTGATCATGCAATTCGTCTTCTACACTGTAAAAATGTTCTTAAAGTTGGGTTCTCATGTGGAGTTTGACACCATGCGGGTGTTTAACCAATAACAGATGTTGTCAATCACCCAGAGTGGACTATAGTTTTATGACCAACAGGCCTTATGTAATGCTCTGCATTTTCCAGCCATCGCCCCACATAGTAAAGTCATTTCCCTCACCCGTAGCATGCCCGAAGACTCTCTGACAGACCAGGGGGTATTTCTTGGCTGGACAGTGGGTTTGCAGTGCCCTAGACTTGTACGCCCATTAATATTTCCAATGCTTTCCACCACGTCTGGTGTCAGCGAATTATGACCTACTGCACATGGAAACTGCCTACCATATGCCTTTTTAAAAAAAATGAATTGCTCAACATGAGGGTAATCATGTGCTTGGGTATAAACGTTGTGCCCAATTACAATGACTTTTTCCTACAAATTGAATTGAGTGCATAATAATTGCTTATTAGTTGATCGGGCACTTAATTACCGTCATGAACATGATGAAGCGCAAGGTTTAACCTAACGTGTTTTTTTTACAGTGTATACATGTATACTGCACGTTTTCTTTGTAATCATATATTTTTCACCGTATTTTAGTCTCTCGGATGTGTCACCGGTCTACGGGAAAATGGTTTGGGTTGGAATCGAAACCGTGGCACTAATGTCCTTTGACTAGACATTAATTTACCTTTGCCACTCTCAACCCTGGTAAGGAGGGATTTCTTTTAATGCCTCCACCCCCTTAACTGACATTAGTTGTATAAACTCAGCGTAATAACTAGTGAGCTGACAATGGAAACTGAGCGTTAAATAACATAATACTATTGATTGCAGTATGGATACTATTTTCTTGATTGTCTTCGAGCTTCCTAAAATTATTGTCTTATTTTATATCCATTGTCTTCGATATCATCATCTTCTTGCCTCCTCTAACGTCTCACATTTGTTCCCTCTATTTTATTGTGCTGTATTGCCTGTTAACCGAATTAATAGGGTGACGCCAGACCAGGCCGGAGCTTATGAGAATCATGAGAATCCTACGTTTGTTCAGTAAGTTATCTTTAATAATCGGGATATTAAATGTTAAAAGTTAAATCAAAATAGATATTTACTCTGCTAAAATATTTCTAAGAGTTCTTTAATCATGTTAATAAACCACTATCAACAGCCCCGTAACACAATTATGATAGAATCACATTTCTTTCACTAATGCCTAAAGAGCTAAAAACAGCTATGACAAAGAGGAATCTCCCTGGAAAATTGTTTATATAAGTACTGATGAACGAAATAGGTTTATATAGATTAAGCATGTTTGAAATACTAAATGTAAATATGTTATTGTCTTAAAAAGTTGTTACGACATGTCATTGTTCTTGCCCTTGTTGCTACATGTTTTTGTTTTGTTACGTATTTGTTTATGTAATTACCCAACGGCAGGGTACCTGTCTTTTGTTAGTTGAAGAGGAAAAATTTCTCTTCTTTTTTCTGAGAACCTGGGTATTTTTATTGTAACATCTTTGTATCGTTTTTATTGAAATAAAGATGACTGATATATTCAGTTTAATCCGAATTTACATAACTGAGAAGAAAGCAATACCCCATATCTCATGAGCATTTATATCATTTATAAGGAAATTACTTTTGTTTTTTTTTTTTTTGTTTTTTGATTGGTGCACCCAGTATCATCTGTAAGGTTTGGGGATCATCAAAATGTTATGAAATTGACTCAATCTAGCTGAAAAGTCGCATTCACAAACAGCACAGAAATAGGTACTTGGGACTACAGACACGCATGTGGCATGGAGGATTGGTCCAAACTTTTCCGCTTATTTTCGTCACATTTCGAATATGAGGGTATTTGAACATGCTGAAGAGCAAAAGTTTTCAGGGGACATTTCTTATATAATATTCTTCGAAACTGGCATAAAAGTGAATGAGAATAGAGAAAGAGCATAAGTCATCATGTACTCTCTCTCTCTTTCTCTCTCTTTCCCTCCCTCTCTCTCTCTCTCTCTCTCTCTCTCTCTCTCTCTCGTTCTCTCTAGTGTGGAGTCATGGCATTAAACTTCAACTCAACCTGTCGATCGACATGCGAAAATATCACTAGTGTCTGGAAATATCTTCAAGACAATGCACAACCGATTCGTCTTATCAATTTTGTCGTAGCGTCAGATGTAGGCTAATTTACTTTGGATAAATTGTATACATGTTTTATGACATAAACTCTTCACACTTTTCTATCGTTTTCATTCGAATGATACTTTCATTGACGTCACTCCCCGGGGGAGTGAAAAAAGAGTGAAAATAGAATGAAAATTTATTTTTAGAGAGCACTTTGTATTCACTCCTAAGCAATTGATCATTGACGTGAATCCCGGTGGAGTGAAAATGGAGTGAAAATTCCCTCTCTTTTTTTAAGGTTCAAGTGATGGAAATACTCAGCATTGTGTAAAATATATCGTGCCCAAAGAATCCAAAGACAAAGAGCTAAGATTCCTGTTCAGTTTGTGCAGTGAAAATGACAATGAGAAGAAAATACATTTTTTGGAATAAAATAGTAGATGATATTCAAACCTGCGCTTCTTGAACATTTTATATTCTTCAGATTATCAGTTTTCATTAAGCTTGAAGCACTTTTGTTTCATGTGACGTCAAAATGTGTGTCAAGCACACCGAGACGCTACACATCGTATGGGCTGCAAAAATAATCTAAATCAAGCTTCAGTAGAATTACGAAGAAGCGTATGTATGTCTGACATAATTTAGAAATTAAATGGATATTCTTTTGATGTTTAAACATCTAATTTAATGGCCATACTGGAGTGAAAACTTCAGGTAATCATGTAGGTTAATGTTTTTCTCTTAATTTACCTCAATCTTTCACGCTTAAAAAAGGGTGAAATAAGTCATTTCATGACGAGGTATGAATTCACATCCTTTGAACAAATAGGCGAGATATTTATGTGATGAAAATGACGATATGGAGCTTAATTAACGACGTCAGTATGTAAAAACATACTTTTTCAGCTTACTCAGACAACGGACTTAACAAATTGATCTAGCACAACTCGCTATTTCTGAAACAGCGCCACCTATGAACAAAGAATTGGTAGTTATTTCTTTTACTATAACCATAACCCGAAGTCTTGTATGTGCGTGTGTGTTAATGTGTTTGTATGTTATGCGGTCATTATATTTCATTTATATAATGTTTCATATGTGATATAATGATTTCATTGACAAAAAATACATTTAAGGGTATGTGTGTAACATGATTATCCCCAGGGAGGATTCAGGGGGATCACAAGGTCCAGACCCCCCTCCCCCTCATTTATGGTGTTAATCAAAATTCAAAATATCTGATGACCCTGTTTTCTTTCTTTTTTCGGGGGTGTCAGAATTTAATGGGAATTGGACCCCTTTTCACATAATCCTGGATTCGCCCCTGCTCTTGTCCGAAAATTGTATCCCTTATGAATTATGATTAATTCTTCTTTTAATTCCCACTTATTTCTAACATTTTTTTCCTCTTGATAACGACATAGTAGCTATTGTTTTACCCCATTTTAAATCACCTCAGTTTTTTTTTTCGATTTCATTCTTGTTAATAATAAGGTTTATTAATAACAATTGGCATAATATGTAATTCTCCATAAGCTTCCTTATTTCACTCTTTCACAAAAATGTATATTGTTTGCAAAAGTTATCATTATCATGTGAAACATAAAGCTTGCAATTTTAAACATTATAACTGAGTTTGCACCGTTTATTGTTTAGTTGTATTTGTAAATTCGCAACAATTTTTCATTCATTGAAATCTTGTGGGCCCCCCCCCCCCCCCCCCCCGGTATTTGAACCTCTGAAAAGGTGTTACTAAGTCTAAGGGAAAGTGTTTTCATTCATTCCATCAGTTTCTTATTATAATTATATGTAATTATATAGTACCGTCATAATAAAAACTTTTCTTAAAATCTGTGCACGATGTTCATCGTCATCATCATCATCATCGTTATTATTATGATCATCAGCAGCATCATCGTCATCATATTTATCATCCATGAGCAATACATCAACAACTCTGGTACACCTTTTCTTTTCCTGTCATGTCGTTAACAAATTCTGGAATGATCTTGGCACCATTTTTGCAGAATTTGATCTCCCAATTTTTCTTATAGAAAATAAAGTTCTTTGTGGTATTTATGAGCCCCAAAAGTCTAGAAATATTTGCCTTTCAAATTTTTTGCTGCTGCTAGGTAAAAAAAAAAAAATTTATATGTCGGTGCGGCGATACAAAGCCTACTCTCAGCCACTTTTGTAATTATCTTTTGTCGTTTGAATCTGTTGAACATTACATTGCACAAAGGAAAGGCAAATTAGCTATGCATGCTGGTAAATGGACCAGCATTTTGAATATTATTAAGGGTCAATAAGAACAGGAGGTAGTTTGTTTCAGTTTGTTATAATTTTCCATTTCCGGCCAGGTGCCTGATCTCTATGTTATTTTTTTGTTTGTTTGTTTCTGGTATACATTGTTTATTTTTTTATTTTTGTTGTTGTTGTTGTTGTAAACTTACATAATTTCTAGTACATAAACTGACAAGTCAGTCGTGGTTGATTTTCTATGTATGTTAGACATGACTTGTGTACACCAACGTCATTTATAGTTTATTATATGATCCGTCATACTGTTGATGTTATGTTATGTTTGAAATGCAAAGGATCAATAAAGCAAGAATTACAACAACAAAAAAATACATCAACATCATCTATTATCATCGTTACCGTCATGATAAAAATCATCATCGTCGTCGTCATTGCAATCAGCATCATTATCACCGTCATCATCATCACCAATCACCATCATTATCATCATCATCACCTTTGCCATCACATCACCATCATCATTATCATTATCATTATTATCATCATCATTACCACCATCACCAACATCATCATCATCTTCTTCATTAACCATCTTGTCATCATCACGATCTCCATCAATATCAATAACATCTTCATCACCTTTATCGTCAACACGATCACATCCGATCATTATCGTCATCATCATCGTCATCATCATCATCATCATCACTATGTCATCTTCTATGCACGATCGGAAACAACATAGGTGAATGTGATCAATTATTTCAAGGTGTTTTTAGCCTTTTATTACAAACGAATACCATGTACAAAGTATGCAATAAGACATTTCCATGAAATCTCAAATGCATAACGTTTCACGAATGAAGATAAGAGAATGATTGTAGTTCTTTACAAATTCATATACTATAAGTTTTTAGTACAAAACTAACCACAAAGGAAAAGAATATTAAAAAGTCAATAAATCAAAAACATAGTCAGCATCTGTTAAGGAGGTTATACGATTTGTAAAATATCTCCTCTTTTTATACAATAAATAATTAAGTAAGAATGTTTTCTTTACAAGTCAAGTTGGAGAACTTCAAGATGAATTTGAAATCGAAATGTGTATAAAAAGACATACATTGAGAGAGATTTAAATAAAGAAAACTATTACGAGAGAGTTAGAGAGAGAGATGAGGGGAATAGAAAATAGATATTAAGGAATAGAGAGATAGAGACTGGGAATATAGGAATGGGTATAATTGTCTAGTATTAGGAAGTAGCACCCTTACATGCTCAAAAACACATCAAAATATTTGTGTCATGTTCAGTTCGTAATAATTCTCATTAATAAACAAGAACAATGGAATGCATGTTAAAATCATGTTGTGGAATAGTGTAGTAACAATGGACATATTTAAGGCATATCCAAAGGGGAAAATAAAACAATCTCGTTTATTTTTTCCAGCTGTCAAAGTTAATAGTTAAAATTACTGACATTCTGAAAGCACTACCCTTCAAATGATTTACCAAAAACATCCAGTCATTTCCTTATATTATACATATATTGTCATGATTTATTTAACTCTGACACATCTAAGCGTCTAAATCTGCATTAAATTCTAAACCCTGAATCCTAAAATTAATAATAATATGGAAGAGAAATAATGTAAACTTTACAGAAATTATTAAGAGGAACATAAGCATACCATGCATACGGTGATATCAATATGATATGAATCAAACCCCTCGACAAGGCAATTCTACCATTTGATTTCTTTGTCAATGTGACCGGACCCCGTTTAAACTTATTTTTATAAATCATTTGTTCCTTTCACCTGTTTGTTCGTCGTAATCCTCTTAACACCACTAGGTCTATTCAAATTTGAAAGGCATATACTTTTATATTTACATGTTAAGACTTTTTGGGCAAAATTTCATCATACATTTCATGGCGACAAGAAGAATACTTATTAGAATGATAATTAACAATAGATAAACTATACAGAAATAGCAAGGTAGACACTTAGGCATAAAGACCTTAATAGGAACATCTCCTATCAATTGAAGAAATTTGATAATATAGTTTTTTTACCAGAGAAATATCGTATTGGTACGTATCGTATTCGTAACGTACAGAGTCAGTCATAAATCAAAAACAAAAAAAATGATAAAGGAAAATAGATATGTAATCATAGGCCTTAGGTTTTATGCATGGATGGATATAAAAATCATGGTGATAGAATGTTGAAATTGGTTAGTTTTTAACAGAAGTGATAATATTTACCAATTTGAATAATAGAAATATATTCTGACATATTAAAAGATAAACCTCTCGATGGTCGATGATGATATGTGTATCATTATAAAACGAAATTTAGATTCCGTTTTGATATTTCTTACATTCAAAATCAATAAGAAGATGGTTGTTCTTAAATCGAAAACCCAGCAAGAAAACTGGTTTTATCCGTAACGGTTTCCTCAAAAATGTTGGTTAAATCTTTCAGTTAGAATGAATTAGAAATACAGTTTGTTTATAACACAAACAAAAATGAAAAGACATGGAAAGCGGAATATCTAACTTCTGAAATAAAAGAATTTAAACTATACAATAAAATCATCATAAATAAGAGTAACATTTCTGAATACTTCAGGCTTTCAGATCCTAATTATCATCGATGTATTACTTTACCCTCTGAAATAATTTGTTCCAATTCCTGAGGAGAATTCCTTAATATATCATATGAAATGTTTTATTTTCAAGTTCCTTCATGGAAAAAATAAAACATCACTATCATGACCATAAATCATGCTTAACGAAAATAATTCCATGTATATTTTTTTAGAATTCGTCTGCTTCATTGCGTAGGTTTCGCACAGAATTATGACACAAATAACAATATTTGTTTGATAATGTCACAAAACATCCAGAATGATGACAACGTATTTAAACCTCTATAATCCCAAAGTTCTAAGCTACGGCTAATAAATAGATACCGAATACGCTACCATTTGTATTCACTTTCCAAAGAATAATAAAATGAAAAATAATAAAACGACTCTAATAATCCTATTGCACCAATACCTGCACAAAGACACTTGGAAATATATTTCGATGTTTCCTTCTCTCATAGTTGAAACCAATGCGTTCAGCATCGTGGAGCAAAAAACAGAATGAATAACTTAGCTTGTTTCTCTAGAAATACATCACCTCAACCCTTTTAGAAGTGTCAAAAAATGCTTACAAAATCTTTGTGACCGAGTGAATAAATAACATTACGATGCAGCATAAGGCCTTACTGTGCATTTTATTTTGTGCGTTTGTTCCATCCAATAAAATAGCGTAATAGTATAAGGGAAAAGATTTTCAGGAACTTCGAACTTGGAACCTTCATGTTCAGTGTTGATGCCATCAAATCGACTAATATTCTACAAGTATATAGCATTGCTTTGCCCATCACATAATAGGGGGAAAACGCACGATTTTCCGATCCGCTGTATACGGCATAAATACGAAACACACAATCACCAAAAAATATACACTACAAAAAAGGACATGGAATAATATATACAATATAAAGGAAACATTGAATACTCTTCTAAACATTTCAGAGAAAGGCCCATTTTTTTCGTAGAAAATAAATTTATATACAATAACAACTGTTTGATATATTTTGTACATGAAAAATCGCTACGAACAGAAAAGATGGCTTATAAAAGAGGAACGTATCTAAACATTTTGATCTATTTCACACCCGATGTCGGAGGACCATTCAACTCGTTCGATTTATATGACTGAGGTGGGAGGCTCATAAGATCGAAATGGTGGGAGAAAGTCGGTTGCATATTTTTTATTTGATCTTTCGTTGTTTCTATCCTGAAAAAATACTTCAATAAGCTTGTTCGAAAGGCATTACAGTAGCTGAATACAAATGGAGTTCATTTAAAGACCTAGGCGTAAGGTCGAAAGGGAACAAGCAGCCAGCAGAATCATTATGAAATGGAAGGGTAATGTGAGCTAGTTTCTTAGGGCTGTTGTCGTTGATGGTAGTGATGTTGGGGGTGAATGGGGTTATCAAACGGTAGGGGTACCATTTGTTACCCCTGTACGTAGATCCAGAACGTTTGTACCCCTTTGCTCGGCACCGTGACCGGTTGAGATAACGACTACATTGTTGTCGGGCGACGCGGCCATTGTGGTTGCTGCGATGTCGTGAGGACTGTGTCGCATCTGTTGTTGGTGATGCTGCTGTTGCTGCGGAGGATGCGCCCCGGATTGCGGATGATGGTTGATGCTTGGGGTGCTGCTGTTGTTGCCAGTGGGGGAAGTGGTGGTGGTGACGTTGTGCGGTGATACAACCCTGTTGTGGGGGTCGCCGACCACCCCGGTGTGCGCCGAGGGTTGTAGATGTGCGTTGTGGTTCTGAGCGTGCACCAGATATTGCTGATGATTCTGCTGTTGCTGATGTTGCTGCTGTTGCTGGTGACTGGCCTGATTGTGGGATGACATCTGGGCATGCGCCTGAGGACTGCCTTGTTTGGCTATATGGAGGGGGCAGAAAACAGGTTGGGAAGAGTTACAATCATTGGCCCTCATTGGTAGCCATAATCTGCGCATGCGTACAAGAGTTTATGATGATGGATGGATGAGTGGATGGTGGTTGGGTTGGGTTGGGTGGTTGGGGTTGATGGATTGGTGAGAAAAGAAACAAAGAGACAAACAGAATACAATAGGTTAGAAAACAAACTCAGGTTACACGAGGGGGGAGGTTGTGAAAGAACATTGACACAGATATAGAAGGAAGGTTGAAGGCAACACATAAACGTGATAACAGAATAGATACGTTACACATGCAAATTATGATGATTTGAACAATGGTAATTAAAAACAGCACATTTGCTATAAACATATTTGAAAAGTTATGTTGATTGGTTCAAATCTTTTCATAGATTGTCCTGTTTCAGCAAAATGACACAATGCTATCATTCTTACAATTGATAA
The DNA here is from genome assembly GCA_025618425.1 of Heliocidaris tuberculata. NCBI lineage: Eukaryota > Metazoa > Echinodermata > Echinoidea > Camarodonta > Echinometridae > Heliocidaris > Heliocidaris tuberculata. The sequence goes on from CM046851.1 coordinate 18,889,810, forward strand.
ACTAGTAGATTTAAGTGCCCAAATACCTAGAACAATCCTTTATTATACCTGAAAATGAGTGGGATTTTGTTTTATTATTATTTTTAAAGCAAAATATTAGATTTCATATGCATAAATACCTGACTTGTCATACCTTTAAAATATTGACTCATTTGGCAATCAACACAACTTAATTTGTGATTTTATTAAAATTGATTTTTTCTTTCATTTTGAGAACATTGTGAAAATGTGCTCAAGAAAATCTTTAAAGATGTGTAAACAGATTGTGACATGATTGTTATTCTCTTCACCAGGCGCTTCTCGTTATTGTTGTGATTGATAATACTTACAGGATTACTTACTTAGCAGACTCTGGCTACCGGTATAGCGTTGCCATTCGTTGTAATGGCCTGGAACTGAGAATTGAGCGTGTGGGTGGTTGTACTGGGAGAACTGTGAGGAATATTCACCTGAAAATTTATGACAAACATTAAGAAAAAAAATTAGAAAATTAGATATGATATTAATACGTGAAGTAATATGCAATGTATGTCTAGAACTTATGAATTACGCAGATGCATCAAATGTGATTATTAAACTTATTCAGTAAAAACGGTTGTCTAAAAATGGTTAAATGGATCGAATTTCATCTCGAAGATTAAGGCAAGTTATTTAGGCTAGATTAAGGCTGATGTTTTAGTGTTTCTTAGATCTGTTTGATTAAGGAATTTGAAAGAGAGGTAGAGAGAAGGTAAGACTGAAGTTATCAAATGAAATAAAGAAAATTAAATAATCAAAAACTTTGCTCTGATTAATGACAGTTTGACATCTCTTTCATTTTATCATCTTCAAAATCAATAATTTCATTGTAATTAAGGTACCATTCATTAACCAAAAAAATATTTTTCAATTGGAAATCACTGCTTAATAGTAAATCCACGCTAGAGATGGATTGTTTAGTAAGACGCCATTTTGTAATTACTTAGTCTCCACTCCGGTTGTTTTGATTTCTCACCTTCCCGTCCACTATGACTGTAAGAGCCACCGCCCGGTGGAAGCACTAGAGGGGGCACAATACCGGCCACCGAGCCGCTAGAGTAACCGCCTTGAGACGAGGCTGGATAGCTATGCAGCGGGGTCATTTCTCGACTTTGACCTGTAATTTAAAAAACAAAAACAAAGACAAAACTTCATGAATCTTTGAGGCGAGGTAAAATTGTCTTAGCTTGGGTACTGATCTCCTACATAATTATAGATAGTATTTTGTAGACAAGCTATTCTTTCTCTCGTCATAACATAGCAAACATTTAAACACAAAAGAACATAAAATACATATCATTTGACGAAATACCCGTTAAGCTAAGAGGGCCGTCGATTTATGCTCATTAAATGAGTAGTTTTTATTTTAATATCCATTAATCATAATGACTATATAAGAAACTAAACATGGAAACATTTCATGAGCTTCGTGCCTTTTTTGGTTATTGGGGAGTTGTGGTAATAGAAGAAGACTATTTTAGCACATTTCATTTAATTTTGATAATTCCATAATTTGGAGGAGAAAGATGCCATTACCTGTTTGATGGTAACCTGATGTGACCGCATGATGGCGCTGTGCTTCTAAATTTGCATGATGGTATTCGGAGGCGCTGGAGATAGGCATACCGACCTGATGAAAAAGACACACACAAAAAAAGATGGTTGAGTTTCTAACCTTAAAACTTGATAAATTAATATGCTGTGATTCTTAAATAGTTCCAGGAGAACGATAAAATAGCATTGATTGTACTGATAACTATGAAGGACATAATGTTTTAGCATTGGTGGTAGTGTTACCAATATTAATGACATGACATTATATTTATGTAAGTAAAGGGAAACGATTGAAACTAAAGGCTCTGCAAAATAATCGACATATGTATACGGTCATTTGATTGTGCTCTGGAATTACTAATTATCTGTGCAATCTTGACCTAAAAGATTTTACAATGCTTAATCCCACTCCTGACATCAAAAATGGCAATTTCGATATCGTCATTATATGCAAAATCTCTGTGCGAAGCAATGTCACAAACTTTAATGACTTTCACTGTTAATTATCGTTGAGATCATTACCTGACCACGGGCATCCTGAGCGATGTCCTTGCGGTATACATCGGGGTAAAGTGAGGGGTTACAAGCCTTCTCCATGGCTTCGATCTGGTGGGGTGAGAAAGCGCCACTGTTCGTCTTCATCATTTTGCGGGCTTCTTCCGCCAGGGCTGATTGGCCATCCGGATGGCCTGGCGTACCATCTGTGAAGAAACGAAACAATTACGGAAACAATAAATATAACAAATCCTTTATGAATGATATAATTTTATCTGGACATTATTTTATCACACGGAACATCTTGTAGGCATTTTCCACACTAACTGAAAAGGTGTTGGGTAACTTAATTGGCTAAAAGGGAACATGCATGATGTTGTGTCAAATCTTACCAAATTTAGGGTATTTTTTTGCCAAATTCGTTTTAGAGTGTAAGCTGAGAGACACGCCTAAAGATAGTATACCTTTGTGCACATTCAGTTGATTAGGATTCGATTCAACAACGATTCACAAGGGTACAAACCACTATAACTAAGTTATCATTGAATGTTGCGATTTTCTGTATATCAAATTGATGAGAAAGAAATAAAGGGGTTATTATCATCATCATGACGGCACTAATAATTACCATGATCACTATAATTTGTGCTGTCCATTATATCCCCGGTCAGAAGTCTTCCAGCTGTCCGCTATCTAACTCTCCTAATCTACCCTTCCTTCTTATTATTACTATCACCATCACCACCATCACCACCACCACCACCACCACCACCACCACCACCACCACCTTCACTTTCATCACCACCATCATCATCATCATCATCGCCACCACCATCACAACCACCAATAGCAGCGGCAGCAGCATCGTCATCGTCCTCCAGTTCATCATAGACATCTCAACATCGCACCCATCACATCATTAAACATTTAGTACCATTAGCAAGACAAACATGTCCCAAACAGTGAGGAGATGAGACTGTTTCCATGACAACGACTCATCGCTTTTCCAACTCTTCTTGATCGAATCCAGCCCTCGTTAATACCATCGAAACCAAAATAAATGTTTAATCATCTCGTTGAGAGAGAAACATCAGAAAAACATCTATTTCAGTCTTTGTCGTTTCATGGTGTGCAATTCATCTTGCTGTGATAATCATACATACGTGGGATGAATTCCATGAGTGCGAATATTGGAGTTTGCCGCTCCTTCCCTGTTTTCTTTTGCACCTCTAATTTTCACAGTCATGGATCCCAATGCAATAATTCTTCTTCAACATTTAATGATCTAATATTTTTCCTCAACTTATATACTCAGACAGATACATATTACAAATGAACCAATGATATAATCCTGTAGATAATTGGTAAACGTGGAAATGTACTGTAAAATGAAAATAAAGGACAATCGAGTTTACATAATAATATACTTTTCCACAGCTTTGTTATCGTTTTGTTATGTTGTTGTTATTTTTCGTTATTTTTTTTTCTTGGGGGGGTTGTTTTTGCTTTAAATTCTTGATGTTATTGGGAATTGGTGGTATTCTGTCTGCTGTATAGGTGTGTGATATTTCACTTCAGCTTATCAACCTATTTTTCGTATTTGTATTATTATAATGTCAGGAGGTGTCAAGACGAAGTTTTTCAGTCAAGACTTCCATCTATTTTCATCAAGATATCAACTTTCCTTCAATCTTGATGTTTGACATTTCAAACCGCAATAATGTATTTTGCAGGGTTGTACACAAAACGGAGCATTGTTCCCTTCCAGTTAAATAATTCGTTTATTCTTTGCAGTTATCAGTTAAACCCAACGCGTGATTATCAACCACACACAATCTGTCCTCCTTCAAGCACTCTAGATTTGACTGGACAAAGGCAGGATGTGATATAGAGGAGGGTGTAGAGTTAGTAACTTAGCGATAATACTGTTGTTGGTTTGGTAATGAGAGTTATGATTTGTTTTCTCCACGATATTTTTGTTTTGTTCATGATAATGTAAGACCACATATTTTCTTTCGCCATCTTCACATATCCTCGGTTTGTGGTGTATAGAAAACATGGAGTGGCAAAGGGGTAGGGTGGAGAGAGGGTGTAATGTTAGAGGGGAGAAACCTTCGGCCGGCGTCGAGCGAACGCCGGGGTCGGGGAGCGCGATGATATCGGATCTAAACTGTCACTGAGTCGCAATCTCTGCTTACAAATTGACGAGTTGGATTATCAATATATCATGCTTCACCAATAATGAATGGGTCGTCTGTTTTGCGCCGTGTGGTATTATAGCGGACAGATTCTTCTTTTGTCAGTGCGTTGGTGGTTTTGATGAACTTATCAACAATCTTAGATTAAATTCCTCCGAAGTTCATTTTTTTTAAATAGATTCAGCAACGTTCAGGAAGAAACAAAATTCAGGAAAATATTTTCCGTTCTGTACATAATTATGCCCACACGAAAGAGGAATGAATAAAAATATTGTTGAGATGTTAACAGAAATCTGTATAGTATATGATGGAGAGGAAAAGAAATTCAGAAATATAAGAGGTTAGAGAACGATCTCAGAATAAGAAATAAATAACAAAAATGGGTAAGATTAAGGAACGCTGAATTCAAAGATTCTGAAAGGGGAAGATGATGATGAAGAATAATGAAGTGAACGACGGAGGAGAGGAAGAATATGGAGAAGGGTGTGAAGGGAAGGAAATAATCAAGTTTTATGAATTAAATATTTTCTTTGGTCAAATTCAGCAATGAAGGGAAGTACAGTACAAATTCCACAGCCAGGGTCACCGGCTAAAGCCACGATGGCAGTCACCATCTATCCAGACGGTCCGGCTAGAGTTACCCCTAGTTGCCGTCCAGAAATCAGGCGGGTTAACCCGACACTATCACAACACTATGGAAATGTAAACTTAGATCATGGAGCTCCGAGCTTAGGCTTTAGTCGGTTTCAGCAAGCCTAATCGCGGATTTTAAGATTTGAGGTGTATCTTAAGAAAAATTTGAGAGAAAGAATGCTCTTTTTTCATACATCTTTGTTCTTTCAGAGTTCAATGTACGCGTTCCTCATTCGCATCAATTCTACAAATCGCTTTTGTGCAGTTCAGACTTCCCATCCTCCTGCTATTACCCCGAATTGTCTTTCGGTCGATAAATTAATGCTAGTACACAAGGTTGCAAAACATATACGAAGTAGGATTTTAAGGCAGATATGGGGACATGAAAGACTTTGAGCAAAGTATCATCAAACAAACAACACCGAGTTTACAAACAGGTTTGGTTGGTGTCAGGAGTAGGATTCAGCGATTTTTATGGCGTATTTTTACACTGATAGATACCAAATAATTATTCTGTCACGTGTTTTTGTTTAAGTTCAGGAGCCTTGAAGGAATACAGAGGCGAAAAGCTCCCTTTTTCACTCCCCCCCCCCCCTCCCTTTTGAAACTTCTGATGGATGGAGGGCATGTTCGGTTCGGATTATCGCTATCAGTTTGGCGCGCGCGCACTTCAACTTCGAGACAGTCAAAATGGTATGTGAAGTCTCTTGGGATGCCACGACGATCTATCAAGCTCTCCTACATCTCAACTGACACTGCCCCCTGTAATACTTCTCCTCTGGTCATATTGCTTTTATCCCCTTCTTTACCCCCCTCACCCTCTCCCCCCTTTCAGGTCTCCCGTTCAACATCTGTCGCGCAGTAGCAGCAGCAGAGGTATACCCGGGTCAGTTTATTGAGTACGCGTGCCGCGGTAATGCCCCCACCCTGGCGCGCACGCTTTTCTCGTTAGTAAAAGCAGCAGGCGTCGAAGAAATCCGATCCTTGCCGAGCGACGTTCGGCTCACTCTCGACCGCCCCTGCTCGCAAGAAATGTACATCACAAAGTCAACTAGGCCTGACGCATAACAAGAACATCCACTTGCCAGATTTTCCAACTGTCTTCAAGCATTAAGTACTGCCTAATTCAGAACCCATTTGTTGGTTTTTAGATTTCCTATGCCTCGTGGCGGAAGGATCGGGTATTGCTGAAATTGTTTTTGAATCCGTCCCATGCGTTCGGGGACCTACCTAATGCTTATCTCCGAGCGACCGACGATAAGCCGCGGTATTTTCAACCGAAAGAGGAATTATATATCAAAAGCAGATGAAATGCATTTTGGACAGTTCAAATACCGAGAGTTCTCTTTCTTTCTTCAATCTTCAGATAATGTAAAAAGAATTTTAAAATGTGCCTGGCCGAGTCAGGACCAGATTTTTGCTCATCAAGCGTTTTGTCAGTGATTTTTACTGACAACTGTTATAAACTACTGAAATCCATGCATCTGATTGGCTGAGAGCAAATTTGTCAGTAAAAATCACTGACAAGACACTTGATGAAACGCTCCCCAGATCTGTCTTTAATCGGAAATCTCCCTCATTTATTTAGTGTAAGTTATGACAATGTAGTCACATGAGCGAATATCTAGTGACACGATTTTTTATTAAATCAAGGCTCGTAAAAAAATGATTTCTATACGAACAACAGTTTTTTGGAGTATATCCCTTTGACCAGACATACAAAATTACGGGAATATATCTGATGACCTGCAAAATAGTGCATCACGTGACCTCGCTTCATTCTCTTTTATATACCATGGCCGGACAATGCTATATAAGCTTCATCTTCGATCATTTAGGAACACTTTAGATAATCCCATAATGATACCCTTTTTTGCTTGCCATAGGGTTTCAAAGCCTGAAAGATAATGGTTTTGAGTTCGAGATACACTTATTCAAATGTTCTATGGATCGACGAGCTAACAAAAACAAATTTTCTACTTTCATATCAAGGAGAGAAGTTCCGACTCAAAAGACATTTCAGAAACATGAAAAGAAGACATCGGAAGTCGTGTTATGCAATTACAAGATTGTGTAGGTTTGTAACTTCGCATGTTATGGAAAGGGATCCTTTAAAATTAACGTCTGAAAAAGCATACAAAGGGTCATGAGAAAGTGGATGTTATTTTACGATTTCAAGATTTTAGGACTGGATTTATGTGTATTAAGATAGCTCCTGCAAAATGCAGGCATCTCATTTAATTGAAATCGTTGTGGTCATTGATTCTATGTGTACGATATTATGAGCTTACTTTCTACTTGATAGTCATATAACAAGTCTTGTCAAGTTTTCAATCAAGATCCAGTTCATAACTTTTGCCATGCTATTGGAAATTAAAGAAAACTGCATACCCAGAAAAATATAAATCTAATCAAAGAATGAAAGTATATTGGTAAATCACTGTGAATGAAATGACTCCAAATGTTATATATTTTATGGGCTGGTATAGAAGATGGCCTGGTTTTAATAACACAGTGAAACTTAAAATACTATAATTGTGTTGCTATGATCACTGCAAAAATGAATGTCCATCAGCGCATAAAATGTAAACCTGTGCGTTATACTCAAAGTGACGTTGCTTCCTTTAAATATTTGGGCAATGTTTTATCAACCAAACTCATTTATTTTCTGGTATTTAATCAACCCTGTCAAGACTCGAAATTAGAATGAATAGCTTCTATTTCTGTCCCAATTTCAGGTCTTTCTCTATTTTCAAAGCCCATATTGATAGGTAAGTCTAAGCCTCAAATCGTTCGCTGTTGTTCTATGCCCCCCCCCCCCCTCTCACCCATCTCCGTCCATTGTCCTAGTAAATTCGTCTACCCCCTCCTCCTTTTTATCATCCCCACTGCCTTTAAATAATAGATCAATCGTAGAAAGAATAGAGTTTGGGTTTTTAATCTCTCCTGGGTCCTTCTTGAGGTGGACTATCAATTTCCGTTCTCAGTTAATCCTCAGAGCTGAGTCCTTTGAAGGGAAATGTATCCCATAGTCATCCTATTCTTGTCTTAAATCGCTACTTAACCGCGCTCTATTACTTACTCGAGGAGCCATTAAGTCGAGGGCTCCGCCAAGGGTTTGCTCTAATAGAATACACCCCGTTCAATCGAAGGTTTACCTTTATGTTCATCTAACTTGGAATCTCCATAATTAATCATCCCTTCCTCTTTCTTACTGTTCAGTGTTTATCCCCATGTTCCATTTGATAGGTGGTGTTCCTCATCGATTTTCCTTCAGTCATGCCAACCCCTCTTGTGAAACTCATGATTAACTTTGGGATTTTACTTCATGTAAGACGATGAACACGATATGTTCATTTGATTTGACTTCCATTTTATAACTCTAAAGTGAATGTAGAATATTATAATACACGTGGAATATTATGTGAATTTAAATATAATACAACTCAAATTTTAATACATATGCCATGTATACAGGATAATCAATGACCATGTTTGAACGTGTTTACGTTTTCACGCATAGCCGCACGTATTAGGTTCGGACGCGGCAAGACACTTCTGATTATGAAATCATAACCAGAATTATCAAATTTGATCTCCAAGTATAATTTCAATTAAGCTCGCTCAGCTGGGCTTACAATCAACGAATGACCTCCGAAATGCACTCCGAGGGATGGACGATGAATGCTCTCGCTCGGTCACTATCATGAATATGGTTCAGTTCTTTTTATCTTCTGCCTGTCCTGAACCAATGGTTGATGAATTCTCACTGGCGTCTTTTTAGCAGTACCGCATCTGTGTTTATATACTGCAAAACCTGCTAGTACGCCCGTTGCACGTGAGGCGTCATTTGCTGACGTTAGGACTGCGTCAGCGATTGACGCTTTCTTTGACGCGCCGTGTGAGAGTAACATCGAATACTACAAAAAAGTAACGCAATATGAATAACGCGTTGAATTATTGGCTCATGCACTAACTACCTTTTTATAGGCCGGGGGCGTTTCATCAGGAGTCTTGTCAGTGATTTTTACTGACAAATTTGCTCTCAGCCAGTCAGATGCAAGGACTTCAGTAGCTTATAACAGTTATTACAACTTGTCATTGATGACAAGGTTTTATGAAACAGGGCCCTGATTCGTGTAGGTAATAACGCAATCGAAATGACGCCCCGTATGCAAGAGGCTAGCGCACCGCACACACAAATTCGTCCTTGAATTCATGAGTGCTGCAGCTATGCATGGTCAGCAATGGGAACTTTCCCTACGAAAAAAAAAGGGTTGATTGTGAGGAGGCAAGGCTGTTAATAGGAAGAAGGGCCGGGGCTTTAATAGGGGAACATCTTAATGCGGCGGAAATAATTGGTCTTCAATTATCAACGCATAATATCATTCTGTCGCACCCAATATGGCGAAAATAAAAAGGACAGAGCGACGACTTAAGAAAAAAAAAATTAGGCGAGGAGGGGGGGGGGAAGAAATTTTATGATTATTCTGGATATTGTGAATTTTTCAGGTAAATACAGCCTCATGATTGGGTTTTTTTCCCCCCATATCCATGTGTTATCATTAAATGGACATAGTAAAAATGCATGGTATAGAGAGAGTGTTCTAAGGAATGGGCGGTAAACATACAGAACATGGGTCAACGGTATTTACAGAAAATAAATACCAGTATTTTTAAAGTTTGAAGCGTTTTTATGATCAGGAATATTATCATTCCTCTCACTACCTTATCGATTTGGTGGAGGATGATGCAACTGTAAAACAATGGGTGCGTTATATTTTCCATTTTGTCAAGAATAGTAGAAAAGGGGCAAGGTATTAACGATAAGAAGATGAACAGAGAGATACAGAGACAGAGTGTGAGAAGGAGAGAGAAACAGAGAGAGTGAAGTAAATGAGAATTGAGATGGGGAAGATTTTGCGCTCATCTCTTTTGCCAAACTAAATCTTTAATCATTTCAGAATCACATGCGCTCCATTAACGAGCACATACAAAATGGCAATGACACTTTCATACGAACATCAGGGCAACACTCAGACTTAATATACCCCCATCAGCCCCATCTCAGAGAACCTCGAAGCGACAGCGCACCCATCTTTACATTCAGAATATACAAAAAACACTCCAACATCTGATTTCATCATTTTCAAGCTGCGTAAGCGCTAAATATCCATGTCTAATTTCATGAAGCTTTTGCCGGCTGGAAAATCATTATTTTGAGGCGAAATTGAAGAATGAAAATGATAATACAAGGTAGAGTACTGTACCACGTTTTCCTCCTTCTTCATCCTCTCTTCATAGGTTGGTTATGATGAAGTAAAGCCAGAGTCTTTTGGGGTTATCGTCTGATTTGTCTCAGATTTCTAAGATGGTGGTTGCGTGTAGGATGCGCATGCGTAAATGTTCTAAAATTATACTCGTTAAAGGTGGAGATTAACGTTGGGGAAAAAATCGGGAAGAATAGTTGTATAATATTTTAAAATCTTTTTCATGAGATTCCATATAAACTTATGAATAATGAATGGTATAATTAGTTTTTAGGTGGAGTTTTATCCTAAAGATTTTATAACCTCGTACAATCTTACGCCATGATGTTGTTGTTGGTTTCTTTTAGTTTGCTTGGGTTTTTTGTGTGTGTGTGTGTGTGTGTTTTGCATGAATCCCTCTTGGACCTGTAAATCTCATATTGAAAACAAAAGTCGTATTTGTGGTTTATATCAGTCACATAAGTAAAATTATGGGAATGTATTTTTTTTTCAAATATTTTATACAAATATATTTTAGGAATAATGGTAAATTTAGGTTATGTGTTTTGTTTATGGTCGTAATAAAGTTAAACCAAATAGCAACTCGAGTTTCAGGGTACTACTAGACTATAAGTATAACCAATAAAAAGATGCGTGGCAAATTAAGGGAAAGGAAAATGAAACGAAATTAAATAAGAACAGAAGAGAGAAAGGGAGTGAATTACATTGAGATTGTTTTGCATTTTGTTTCCTAAAACTGCACGCTAAGTTTAATTTCTTGTTTCATTATATAGCACGTATAGTCAATACAGAAATTGTACGTTTCATTGGAATATGATAGAGAAGAAACATGAAAAGGTATTGAAATAATAAATGGGGACGGGAGAAACAGAGGAGAATCAAATTGATATTAGCTGGATTTTTTGTTAAAGCTCATGGGAGAGGAGACGGCATGGGTTACCCGATCAACGGTAAGAAAAAATGAGGTCATGGGCAGTCCGCGTTAAAGATGGGAGCTGGGACAGCTATAGCGGAGAATTTAATGAGAACCCTCATTGTGTTACCATCAATGACATTATTATCTAGTATTAGATGCTCATCGGATGGGAGTGGCGAGGGTATAAGGAGGGGTGATGCTGTTTAGAGAAGAGGGAAGAGGTATATACATAGGGGTAATGTTTTACATGTTGGTTGGGCTCGAGGTTCAAGGTTCATTTATTTCCACACATGTCTTCTTTTTCAAGAAGAAGTGGATGGATATGGCTAAAATGTTGGGAGACAGAAACGAAATCTGGGAAGAAGATTAAAGAGAGAGAGAGAGAGAGCATGGGAGAAGGCAGACAAGCATTCAGGAGAGGAGGAGAGAAAACCATGAAAATTAAAAATGTAACAATGTTATCCTATAGACAAGGAGAAAAAAAAAAAGTAATACGGAAATAAAATGAACGTACTTCATAGACAACGCGAAATATATAGTAGCAGGAGACGCGAGAAGAATATTATCCGGAGGAAGGGAAAAAATGGAAGTAAGTCGTTAATTGAGATCGCAGTCTCGCTCGCATCTCTCTCCGCCAGTCTGTCTTGGGAGGCGGAATAGAAAGTGAGATGGTTTGGAGCTCGATTCGCCGGGACATCCTTCATTCGGTTCTCCCATTTCGACGTCCCGAATAGGAGGTCGTAAGTCCTCAATATCACCCCAATACCATCAAAATATTCAACAGTGCAGATGCTCAGTTTGGAGAAACGAGTTTCCGCGAAGTTCTTCATGATTATCATCAACTTTTCCCCAAAATTTACTGCAGAGAAAAAAAAACAGCCAAACCTGTCTACAAAGACCATAGAAGCGAAACAGTAAAGATGGCAACTCTAAACAGGTAGTCTTTCTAAACAGGTTCTACATTAAATGTTTCGTCTTAAAAGAGAGGCAATACGATTGACCACTACAGACAGGTTGCCTTAATAGAGAGGTAACCACTGCGATAAGTTTATACAACTATCTCTTCAACAAGATAAAACATTGTTGTAGACGAATTGTTCTAAATTGGCGATAACTACCTTCTTGCACTCACCCTCCCATTTTGATGGAGATGGAAAACAGGAAAACAGGTTTCATCCTAAAAATAATTGTTCATCATCCGTATCACTGATGTATTTTCAAGACGAATCGACCCCAAAGTAGGAGCCAATTTTTACTGATATGCGCCAGCAAAATCTGTGAACCGAGAAGCTGTGCTTTCTTTTTCCTCACAATTCTTTCATTTTATAACATTCTTCAAAGAAAAACATCATCAGAATTTATGTGCATTTGTTTCTTTTCCTATGTTCACACATTCTTGACTTGTTATTACTAGAATTATAAATATTAAGTTGTTGTGCTTCATGCAAATTGATCTATCTCTTTCAAAATTTAACATTTTTTCTTCGAGTTGTTGAATGATATTTTGTTAGACAAAAGCGCTGTCATTATTATTTGATTCATGTCCACTTTCGTGACTTTGATCTGTAAAGATAATCTCTCTTTTTTTTTCTCAAAAGAGTTTATTTGTAGTCATGGTAGTAGCACAGCTCCTTTTTTTTCCCCGTCTTATATCTTTCAATCGATAGTGTGGTTAATTTTTAGACGCAGAATATGGACCTAGCTCATTATCGTCATATATATATAGCTTGTTATTCAACTATTTCCACAAAACTAGGTATTTCATGCTCGTTCCCAGATATGGATGTTCATGCACATGATGCATGGTTTTGTCTAATGAGATAAAAATAAGTGCATAATTCTTAAAGAAAACGTGTCCTATAGAGCTGATGAAATTCTATTTCTTATCTTGAACTATAGATATGATTATGAAGGGCTCCTTGGACCAGTAGTCCCCGGTTCCCTATGGTCCCCAAACGAGCCAATAATATCATCAGTGCGCGTACTTTATTGCTAGCATTCGAGTCCCAGTGGGACAGATTATGGAGCTCCTCGAGCGAAGCACGCACTGATGCGCGTCGCCCAAGCTCCGGCGGGACGATAGAATGACGCTACGCTACACGATTTGATTTCCCCTGCAAGGAAAATTTGGGGTTATACGACTATCGCGAATTAAGAATACGGCCATGGAGGATCTAGGCTTGACAAAGTTTTATGCCCTGTTTTCGAACAGGAGAGGGGAGGGGTGAAAATAATTGTTTCATACAAACAAATAAAACATCACAATTTGAATGACTGGTGTGTCGGCAGGCTACATGCACTAAGGTGGATGGATGAAGGTTCTGCTCTTACTACCAATAGTACTCATGGTGTGTGATTTATAAGTTTTACGTGCTACGTGCACTGAATGTCAGAAAAGAAAAGGGTTTTTTTTCATGACGCTTGGACATTCTACCCCCCCCCCCCTCCAACTTCCCCCTCAGTCCGCAATTTTCTAACCCCTGCTACAACGCACACCAGGCCTAATTCGAATTTCCTTTTCACCAACCAGTTTCGGTATATTTACCTTAAACAGCTCCTTAGTACTAACTTGAATAAGAAAATGCGTGGTCTATATTAAAAATCTGAGCAATTTATTATCTGCAAACGCGAGGACAACCAGGAGAGACAGTCACTCCAAGCCGACCGTCACCCGGTCGACTCTCCGTCATACTCTGACGGTTCGCTCATAACGTGGTAGACTCATCAACGAGGCCGCGAAGCGTGGACAGAAATTCGTTGGAGTTACTCCCGAGACACCAATTTACCCATATTCTCATTTTTACATACCGAGATTTTTTTTCAGAATTTCTCTGAAGTTACAAAAGTGGGACTATGAATGCGATTTTATTTTTCGCGAGGCATTTCCCCATTTGTTATATGAGATCGTTACGTTCAGGGTCAAGAAAAGGTTTTATGGGTTGCCAAAGGAAATAAGCAAGACGAATGATGAATATAATTTGATAGGGGAGAAGTGGTAGAGGGGAATTTTTTTATCAAATGAAGAGGAGAAATCTGTAAAGATAGATGGATAGATAGGTGAATAGAAAGATGATCATGACAGGAGAGAAAGAAAGAAATTTTTCATTGGATAGAGAGAGACAGATTATAGACATTAATAAAGAGAGAGAACAGGAAATAGAGAGAATTAGAGAGAGAGAAAGAGAGGGGGAAGGAGAGATAGTGAAAAGGGAAGATTTCTGATAATGAATGGATATTAAGCCATTATCGATTACCATAAGCAGCAGAAGTATAAAAAAAGAAAAGGAATGATTTTTGGGGGGTAAAGACAAGAACTCGTGGTATCACGAACCATTCTAAAAGCAAAAAAATAAAAAATGTTAAATGAGAATCTCTTAAAAAGTCCCCCCCCCCCCCCCATTCAAGAACAGTTATGCTAATCTGATTCCTTCCTTGTCTGTAACAGAGCCGAAAACCCGCCCGCAAGCCCGTGATAATGCCCCCGGTTCTGATATAATATTCTTGTCTGATTTAAAATGGAAATATGATTTTCGCGTCGTCGATGATTAAGTGCGCATTGGACGTGACTCACTGTAACGCTTGTATCGAAGACATGTGTTCGAATTACAACACGCTGTCCACGATCGCGTGGGATGCATTCGAAATATCGCAATTACCGTAGCGAAGTCTTCTTCGGGTAAAACAAAAACGAGAAATACTCGTGGCTGTCGAGATGATGATCATCATGCTCGGTGCCAGTTTGGTGACAATGGTCGATAAATGGGATAGGCCTAAAGGAGTTTTTGCTTTGACCGTGGTCATGGTGGTAGGCATGGTAGGTAACGGAAATCTTATAATTTCCAGTAATTGTTTTAATACGCAAGCATTGCAAAAACACTAATAAAAATTCAAGAGAAAAAGAGATACAGAAATAGAGAGAAAAGGGATAGAAAAGGGATTTATAAAAAAAAAGAAAGAGTAAAGAAAGGAAAGGGAATGTAGGGAAGAAGGAAGAAATAAGAAAGAGAAAGAGGAAAGGGTGGAACATCTGTTTGCCAGAACTCCTTTTATACTTGATATTTGTCGGTATGTTTGACATTTGGCTCCCTTATGTTTGACAATACTGAAGACCTTGCTTCTCTAAATATTCTTACTAGGCGTTCTTGGGTTAATAAACCGAAAGGACTTAATTAAAGGTATCCTCAAGAGAAAGTGGAGGTTGCGGGGAAAGGCAAGTCATGTAGATTCTAATACCCTTGGTGGTAAAGCTCAAACGTTAGCAGAGTGCCTATAATGTTTCCTAGCCTTGCATGCAGGAATGTAGCGGCAGATGTTGGTCAGGAAGGGAGTAAGTGAGAGTGGGAGACGCTCAAATGAACACGTCTTGGGGTAAGGGAACGATGACGGGTCTCTTTTCCTACCCCCTTATACCATCCACACAAAACCCTCCTGGTATCAGAGAGGCGCCACGCGCTACCCCCGACGTAAACTTACCCCTATCCGTCTACGGCGCGACGCACCCATATCGGGAGCAAGGGGGGAAATAACATGCCGCAAAGGTGCGGCCTCTTGTATGCCGAAAACCCTGGAGGTTTTGACTTTTAATAACATACTTTATCTCGCTTAAATGACAAAATTATAGCTCCTCGTTCCTTGCACGGCCTGATGAAGTGTAAATTACTGCCCAGGGCGACATTATTAGCCAGATATAGGGCGAGAGACGCGGAAAAAGAGTGGGAGATGGATAGAAATGAGACAGCGAGGGGAGAAAAACGGAAGGGTTAGCGAGATAAGAACGAGTCTTTAAATACTTTTAAATCAAGCATGGATAAGGCCCTTCGGTGAGGGATGGGGGTTGTATAGTGTCAAGTCCGAATGGAATAGATGGAGATGAAGCGTAATAATAACAAGAGTTGTGTTGACTTATGGTCTATGATTATGACACGCTGTATTGGTTCTCTAACGCAGCATACACGCGTCTGTCGTATCCTTATATACAAGAAACACGGAAACCTCTTCAACTCAAGTCAATTGTTTAAATATAATCAATCCCGCATCTTAAGATCATCCCTCCCCCCCCCCCCCTTCTTACCCCTCTTTGAATCTTAAGTGGTAGCGCGCCGCGAGTCAAGAGAATTGTTTGCACTGCTATTGTTCTCCTCCACTTCTCCCCCATTAACATTCAACTTGAATCTCAATCACTTCGAGCCATCTATTACATACGATTTGTTAAGAGAAAACACGCCATTTATTTGTCTTTATAATCTTTTCAAAAATCTCCTTATCCGACTTCTACCCTGAGGTTCCGATTATCCTTTTTGTATCGAAGCTAAATTTATCTGACCCACTTTTTTTAAACATTTCCTTTATTTCTATGCCTTCTGTTCCTATATTTCTCGTATTCTTTGTGATAAATTGGAACATCCAAAATTGTGTGATATCAACAGCAAACATGGACATTACATTTATCATTTTTCTTTACCTTTCAGCCCAACAAATAAAAAACTTGATTGTGATATTTACAAACATAAATCTTGTATATCCCTAAAGACGAATCTGTTAGTATGGAAGTCCCGTTATTGATCAAGCAATTGTGCAGTCTATCTTCCGAATACCGGGAAGCCAAACATAATAACTATCACATGTCAGAAAGTATATTGAGCCAATCTGCCCCTTCCACGATATAAAAGGGGAGAAAAATAAAAGGAAACAAAATTATCATGAAAAATTGGATCTCGCATAGGCTCTGCAAAATTGATGCCATTAAAGCACCGGCATTTTTATGGCCAACGCCGCCGAATGGAGCTGCAGAGGCCCATTAGTGAGTCACGCTAATGAGGAATGGGGGCCAGAGACGGGTCAACGAGCATCTATGCAAATGAGCAAGAGATATGCAAATTAATAATTCATAGAGAATGAAGGTGAAACGTAATTTCACGTATCTTATGCTGCAAAAATTACATTCTGGGTGAGTCGGCAGCACAAAAAGTGTAAAAAGTGTTATTCTTGTTATATACTCATGACTACATGTAAGTTTTAGGGCTCAGCCATCCAATATAGAAAAGGTAACAATGCAGTCAATGCAATCACTATCACTAACCTTGCTACTTTCAGCGTAGGAGTTATCACAGAACTGTGATAACTCCTTGCTTTCAGCAGAGAGAAAGACTGTACTACCACCATCACCTATAAACATTACATCATTATCATCATCATCATCATCATCATCATCATCATCATCATCGTTATCATCATTATCATCATTTTCATTCAAAAGTATTATTAGTTACAAATACAAGAATACTATAAAAAGATCATGGTCACTATCATCAGCATAATCATCTCCATGATCACCATCATCGTCACCATCATCACCGCCATCGCCACCGCCACAATCACGATCATCACCATGGCAACACAGACATACCTGGGTAGAGTTCTCCTTTGATTCTCTTCTCCGGCTTGGGGATGCCCAGGATCCCGTTAATGGAGTAGGAGGAGCCGGTCCTCTCGGGGTCCCCGGGGTGGATGAGGGAGGATGGAGGGGAACCAGAGGTCGGAAGACAACCCGTTTGATGCTCATCGAGCTTCTTGTCTCCTAGCTTGTTCCTTACAATCCTGTCGGGTGAAGAAAAGTACAGATTTTGTTTAAAATCACTCTCCAATTGATGTTTGTTTGCAGCCACCAAATGCCGACCCCGTTTACTCATAGAATTAATTAGATGATTTAACTTCATGTTTCCTTGGATGTAGGCCTACACCTCTTTTTCACTTTGAATGTCTAGCTACCATCTTGGAAACCATACTTTAAGAGTAGGTGTAAACCTCAACAATAAAAAAAAAATCAAATCGCAAAACAAGGTTAAAGATGTGTAAGACTATACATTTATTATTGTTTAAAAAACTACGTTTGGTGGGAAAAGCTACGTGAATGAAGGCCTGTGGTGAATGCGAGAATGTTTTCGTTATAATCTAAATCATCTTTTTTAATGGTTACACTATACTGAACAGCATTCATCCTATCTCACTTGTACACGTAGATTTCTTGACATTTCCAAAGACCATGGTAATCATCTTTGACCTTTGATCTTTGACCTTACCTGTTTATCGAGCTCACACTGGGGACGTTGTCCTTCTCGCACACTCCCTCAGCAAGCAGCCGATCCCGAATCTCCCAGGCGAACATGGTCGGATTCTGTCGTTTGTAATCGGCAATCTTCGACACCACCTTCGGCGTTGCTACCTTGGGCTTGCTTCCACCGATCACACCAGGTCGTATCGAACCGGTTTCATAATATCTGGGGGATGCAAACGACACCACATTTTAATTTTATTGGGACTAAAGCTTAAACTCTTTTGACTGTTGTAGACCATTAAATTCGTCACAACTCGGCGAATAAGCACAGTGGATCATTGTCGATAAGGATTTTGAATTAACATAATTATGGTCCTGTACTAAAATCATGCACATGTACACTACATGGAATATTTGTATAATGCGTATGTACTAATCATTGGAATCTTATGATATTTTGACATCGGCCACATTCCAATCTTTTTTGGGGGGGGGGTCGTTTTGTTTATTTTCTTGTTGCATTAGCTTTTTCGTGAGGGGCCAATCTGAATTCCTTGTTCAGCAGTCAGCTTTAGATTCAGCCTAATTTTCTTTCAACATTGCCTTCACTGGCGTAGCCAGGATTTTGCAATATTGTGGGGGGCCAGACGTTCGACGCCCGGACTGCTTTTCAGTTATTTGGACGCAATAACGCACTGTAACAGGGATGGGTGCAGGGACTCCCCCCCCCCCCCTCCCGTGCGAAGCGCGAAAGCTCTGACGTTTTAACAAATTTGAGAGAAAGATAACAGCTCGTAGCAAATATTTTTTAAGGCGGAAAGTTTTAGTTCGACGCCCAGACTGCTTTTCAATAATTTGGATGCAATATTTTACTGATGTAACAGGTTTGGGTGCAGGGAGGGGAATTTATTTCCCCCTTCCCGCGGGAAGCGCGAAAACTTTGACGTTTTAGCAAATTTTGATTGAAAGGTAACGGCTCGTAGCGCCTTTTTAGGCTTTTTTGTCTCACTTCTCCCGCTTTTTCGTTCTCGCTTTTTTTTTCTTTCCCTTTTTAGGGGCTGAATAGGGGGCCAGTGCCCCCCTGGGCCCCCCTGTCTACGCCTATGCTTGCCTTTTAATTCGTTTTCTCCCATTCTGACCTTTTTTGACATGTATGAATACAAGCACTTAGAGCTCGCCACGCAGGCGAAATCATAACCTTTTCACCAACCTATCATCCCATGATCTATTTTTCATTAAGATCCCAAGGTTAGCAAAACGGCAACATTACAGAGTTCATCGAAGCTTCATGACAGTTCATGAATTATTATGGAGCACGAATCACGGTTGAAGCTAGTCGCCTAAATCTAGCGGGGGCGATCACAAGCAATCCAACATCGGCCTCTTCTCACGCGGGATTCCGTCTATACAGACAGCCGACGGGTGATGGGCGGGAAAATTTATGAATGTTATTATTTCATAAACATGGACCGCTCGACGAAGCAGGAAAATTATGTGATTATTGCTTACCCACCAGAAAATGAAATACGATATTGCGTATGCAGGTGCAATTAAACCCATATTAAATCATAGTTCTCGGAGACGGGAATGAGGATATTGGGTTCTGCCAATAATGCAGGGATGAGATCCTATAGCTGTGATCTTTATGACAAATTTTCTTGACAAGTCGGCTGTAGCTCTTTTGTGTTCATGATGTATACACATTTTTTTTTCAGCTGACTAGGTATTTTCAGCTTTGTTGATGAACCATATTCTACAGAATAAACTCAATAAGATGTAGAAATATCAATTACTGTTCATATGTGATCAGATTAGAATTGTCTTAATTACTTTGAGACATGAGGTAAATATACTAGTTGAAAGGAATGACAAAATGTTTTAAGGTATTATGATTGAGACAAATGTATGCCCACCACAAAGGCAAAAAAAAAATATCTAAAAGCATGTTTCCTCATATTACAGCAAATAAATACATGGCCACGTGTTAGAAAATATATTGATATTTCACTGTCATGCATTGAAGGAAGTATTACGTGAAACATGAATTGCACGGCGTACATGGTGTACGTGTTTTCAAAATTGTTTTCCACGAAAATACCTATATCTATTAGTATTACACAGTAAGTATTTATTTTAACACAATGAGAAGAGCCTGATGGATTAGGAGTAGGCATGTTGTCCCGTTGTCCGTCAGTGGCATTGAATATTTTATGGATTATAATTTTAGAAGGCGATCATACCAACTAAACTTTATCAAATTTCAACTCCTTCAGTTATGCCCTTTACAATCAAACAATTAAAATAGCTCGCTTCAATTAAATACTTATTTTCTACAGGCCTTCAAGCTTTCAAAAATTGTCAAATGTCCGTCCGTGACTAACCGATCGGGTTCAGAATTGTAGGACATATTTTTCGCGCGGAGACTACTGGAATAAACTGGCGGTTTATAAAAATCTAATAGCCTTGTGTTTTTGTTTTCATTGTAATAAATGTAACAAAACTGAAACGAAAAGGGGAAAAAGAACTGTATTATCTTATTGTGCTAATCATAAGCTAAACACACATCATTTTTTGCACACACTTACTAAAAGAAAATACTGAAATCAATGTCAAATGGCTGAAGATATTATATATATGCGTCATATTCCTGTACCGTTCTCAATTTAGAATACCAAACACGCTATCTACTAGCACGGCCCTCCTTTGTTCATCTTGACTTTCCATCACTTTCAAATATTGTTGACGAGATGACAGTTCGCGGACAAAAAAAAATATTGATGACACCGTAAAATTGGGCGAGATGATATAAAAGGTGTACAGATGGTCGCGATGCCAAATTTAGACGAGGCGAATTAAATCGAGATTCGCCCCGGTCTATTATGAAGTGAAGCCGCGATTACAGGCAATAGACTCACCACCCTTCGGCTTAGAATAGTAACAACGCAGCTGGGTGGATAACATAATGACTCCATAGTGATTATACGTTCTTTTTTTTCTTTTCTTTTCTTTTCGCTAGGAAGAATGAACTTTCGTGAAATGAATTTAGGTGGTCGTTGAATATTTTTCAATAACTTCAAGCAGATATTGTGATAGGGCGCTGCGCTTTATTATTTCTGATCAAAATCGCTGTAAAAAAACAAATAACGAATTCTAAAGTAATTTTATTCATTTTTATTAATGGTTCTGTTAAAGGGCATTATTTTTGATTGTGTGATTTCCATTTGGTCATTGTTCTGTTGGAGAATAACAATCAGATGTCACTCATTTGACAGAACTAATTAGTTTTAATTTGTATTACCATTTTGCCACTGAAAATCACACAGTTGCTGTTTATATACAGTCAGATGAGATTCTTCTCTTTTCAGAATATTGTTCAAATATATTCTAATAATTATTGTACACAGTTGAAGTTTATTGTATAAACGGCCTCGAATTGACTAAATGATTTAACAATACATATAAATTGTGAAACGTTTCGTTTCTCGGTTTGCAAATCAAATAGTTTTTATTATTATAATTCTTTAATGGTTTCAGATTGTTTCAATTTCTATTTCTTGATTTCAATTCTGGCAACACATTAGGGATAAATTTAAAGCGTAATACAGTACACTCATTCACTCATTGTCCTCTAGCGAGGCATCTTGTATTTTATTGACTCTCCGTACCCCGGTGAATATTTCAAACTTCTTCCTTACCTGCCGAGGATTTTGGAGACACATCCATGTGAGACCCGCAGTTGTCTTGAGATGTCGCACGGCCTGACGCCACTGTGTGCGAGATCGACGATGCGCTGGCGAACGACATCGGGTAACGGTCTACCGTTGACGAACACACCTCCTAATTGGTTGACCCCACCGTGACCTGAGTAAAGAAGAACAAAAGAAGAGGAAAATCATCAAAATTGGGTAAAAAGTAGATTTTCAAAAGAATATGAAATGTTGGTTGAGAAGCAAGAACTACAAAAGGAGGGTCTTTGTCCATAAAATGAAACTGACGCACATTTTTCAGAAATCACTCAATTAAAACATAGGGGGAAATTGTTAAAATTAGTTAAACGGTAGATAAGAAATTTTTTAATTGAAATGGTGATGGGGAAACAACAACAACAACGACAACAAAACTATATTTTTTTTGCAAAAAGAGAAGAAAACGCACATTACTTTTCGATCAATTCATTATAGTATACTTTAAACATAGCATGTATTGGGAGGAGTATTTTGACCACAGAAATATTTGTGTGGGTTTGTATTTATTTGAGTCAATAGCTTTATTTCCTTGGGGGCGATTCTAATTGCTTGATCTTTAACATTTCCAATAATCGGGTGTGGTATGCGTATATGTATTTTATAATGTCGACATATTCATGTAGATATTGCTCATTATTTACTTTTGGAAAATAATCAATTAATAGTCACTTCTATTAAGTGATAACTATTACATGAAATGGCCATTAACATGAGGAAGGCGGCCATTGCCAATGTTAAATAAGCAAAATATTGTTCTACTCATATTACAAAATTTGAACAACCCTATAGGCAATTCAATAGAGTGTTTAAAGAACTCGCAAGAGTCGATTATTTCATTTCATTTCTATTTTCTTTTTTGAACGTGCAGCAACAGTGTTGGTTGGATTAGTGCAGTATTGCCATAGACGATAACATGGAAAATCAAAATGACAAGAGAAAGAGATTGCTATAATGTGTGAATTTAACACGTTCCTCGGAATTTTTTGCTACATTATGAGCTTCTCTAATGTATAATCAACCAGGTTTTGTACACTTATTGTCCAATATAAATCATATCGGTTTGACTAATATGTCGGTGTTACTTTGTCTCGGCAACAACTAATGTATTCAGTCTACACTGCAATCGAGGTAGCCAGAACAGAGGGAACGGAACAACGTCCCCCTATCACTCACTCAGAGTGCGCTCGCCGTGTTTGCTTAGGAGTCTGGTTTCACGTCGGATTCCTAAATCCTCATTTTGGCGACATTTCATCCACATTTTGCCCTTTTCCCTCCGCCATACAATAAGCGAACGTGTCTGTCAATGCAAATCGGTGGCAACTTCACCCACAACGGTGCGTGCGGCGACACATGAAACCCGTAAGCAGAAGGTTGAATATAGTAACCTTCTTTTTCTTTTTCTTTTTCTTTTTTTTTTTTTTTTTTTTTTTTTTTTTTTGCCTTTCTCTCTCGAGGTACGGCACCGGGCAAATCCGTGGAGTAAACACGGCTCAGCCGAATAATTGTTTTTGTTTGCCGATAAATGTCTGGGCAGGAAGTTATTTTGATACGGGAAAAATTATATTGTGACTCTATAGTAGCAAAATGTCATAACAACAGCGATGTGTTTGAAACTAGTGGATGGTTTTGCACTTCTGAACTAGTTTTCTTTGGTAAGGTCGTTAGGCATTTAGCACGGATCGTTCCGTAATAATATTAATATAACAGTGGCTTTGTATAATAAACTTTCATGGATCAGTTCGAATATGGAGTGTGGAAACTATAAAAGTTTGCTATCTCTTTGAGAAACTACTTGACAGAAATTTAGGAGTTTGGTTTAATTAGTTAAATATACATTACTCTCATAAATAATTAGCTGAAGAAAAATTAGTGAAAACAAAAGTTGTACAGTTTATGATAATAACTGAAACCCTGACGATTGGCATGCACAATAACGTTATTGTCCATACATGTAGACAACAAACATAATTTTTATGATAAGAGGATTAAGATCTTCATTGCTAAAAACCAAGTTAATTATATCACCAAAGGGAATGTGTCTTCATTAATTGATTTAAAATGAACTGTTTGGGAATTCCATCTATAAGTCAGTCATCTGGTTTTGGCAATACAACGAGGCGTTATGGGCTTTGTCTCGTCTCGCCAAGTAGATCACGCTATGGCAAAGTTCTTCATGATAATCTTTAATAATCAAAGATTTTCTCCAAGATAATCTTTAGTTCTGATAGCGCACGGAAACAAAAACTGGATTTGAATTTGAACTTATAGACGTAAATTAGGAACTGATCACCTTAGAATTTATACTATGTCACTCCCGCAATGATCATGTGTGCTGTTATTGTAGTAATTGCCTTTGCATCTTCGTACTTTGAAATAATACAAGTACAACAATGCCAAATAATGATTGTATAACAATGGGAACTTTAAGATAAATATCAAGTTCTTGGAAAACAAGGGGAGACAGTACACAGACTTACTCACAAAGCATCGTGAATAACAATTGAGATGCCATGAATTTTCGATAAGGACTGACGGTACAACGGTAAAGAACTTTTCTCTCCCGGACCATAACATAGCCAGGCCCCTAGACGTAACGTAAACCGTAGCCCAACAGAGAAAATCGATCTTTATTTCGCTGTCACTGGCCATGCATATAGTATGGGGATCGCCGCTGCGTGTCCTTTTAACATGTAACGGGGGTGCCCCCCCCCCCCCCCCCCCACAGTAAAGCATGCACAAAGCATCAACCGTGAAAACTTTTGACAGCAAAGTTGGCTGCTTTCGCCATCGGTCCGTGCCGATGGTTTCGGCGCGAAAAACTCGTCACCCAAGACGATCGTCGGGAATTCATGATGATGAGAGGGGTATGAGACGATAAAGAGATAAAGAAAGGGAGAGAGAACAGGAGAGATGAAAAGGACATTGACAGAACAACTCTGATTTCTTTAAATACGGGGGGGGGGGTTAATCCTCCATATCGTCGACAACACAATTTTTAGATTAGACGCAATGCTGAATTGAAGTAGGAAGTGAGACCATCAAAATTACAACGCCAGCGTAATACCTGGAATAGTATACCGAGAAAAGCATCACAAATAATACATAATTATTTAACGAAGTTTCATAAAGGAAGTCATGTTATTGAAAACATACGAGAATAGTCCCATAATTATTATTGTAAACTTCACATTCTGTTTCATATTTTGACAACTGTGGGAGATCTTTTTGTGGACAAATTTGTAATTTATAGATTTGCAAATCATTGTAGATATAACATTGTTTCAAGGAATGTTATTGAAGAAAATAAATTATGGTATTTGTTTTGTTTTGGGGTGGATATATCGTTGATTTCTTTTTTAAAGTTTCGATACCTTTTTATCGCTACAAACCCATCAAGACATCCCATCAATATGTTTTATCATGTTTATAGGGTGTTGTAATTAAAAAGAATGACAATTTTGCACGAAACACGTTTGTAGAACAGATATTGTCAGAAAAGGAGACATAGATATGAATAGATAGATGGATATATATACATATGTATATATATATATATATATATATACATATATATGTGGATGTGTGTACCAATCGGTTGAACCATGTTAAATTTAGATATGTGAAGAGAGAATATAATGGTACAGAATGAAGCAGGTCACTATTTGCAAGCTAAGTTTATTTGCTAAATCAAACAGAATGAAACAAATAATAATAATAAGCAAGTTGCTTATTATTATTATTTGTTTCATTCTGTTTGATTAAGCAAATAAACTTGAAGATTGCAAATACACCAAGTGACCTGCTTCATTCTGTACCATTATATACATATATATATATATATATATATATATATATATATATATATATATATATATATATATATATATATATAGTTGGATATATAGATAAAGTTAGGAATGGAGGAAGAGATCGGGAGAGAAACTAGAGAAAGAGAGAGGGAGAGAGTGATTGACAGAAATGAGAAAAGAAAAATAGGGAAATAAGAATAGGCAAAAAACTGTTAAGGGAATTTATAAAAGTGCAACATATAACAAGTAGCAAGAGATATAAAGGGAAGGAGAAAGGGGGAGAGGGTGAGACAGAGAGAGAGAGAGAGAGAGAGAGAGAGAGAGAGAGAGAGTGATCGACATATCATGATGGTGAGATTGAAGAGCGGGGAGTGGACTAGGGAATGAAGGGGTAGGGGTGAACGAGCGAATTGGGAACACCCGCTTCGACGCCTTCCCAGCACGCGACCCCTACACAACAAGATGAACAAATCTGGATAATATTTTCTCTGCTTTATCACTGGTCCTCAACCGTGAACCTGTTCGCACCTATGGTGTCCCCAAACACACAGACTATCATGAAATACTAGTTTCTAAAATCAGGCCGCAATCTTGTCTCAACTTGGTGAATCTTGTATCCCAAACTTTTTAAGAGTTATGATTTAATAAAAAAACAACGCATACGCTGTGACGGCCGAATTTGGGCATTCGCACAGCCGCACACGATTGGACGTGGCGTATATCGCACTTTCTCTACTCTATTTACAGAGGACCAAAAAAGACGGCTTTGAAATGAGGGTCTGTGAAAAAAAATTCACACAGACTTAGATTTGCTTCTCAATCAACCAACTCCCCCGGTGTTGAGACTATCAGAGACTATTCTCACGTGATCTAGTGAGTTGAGATGTTATATCAGCCTTTAACTCGCTTCGTCGCTTTCGCTTCAACATCTTTTCACTATCATGAGAAATGGACGTCTTGTTTCTAACTTCGATTTTCTCCAAAGTACGGTAAAGATCCTTACATGCGCTAATTCATCCTAACAAAATCACAGTTGAAATAGAAGTCTGTCTTTTTGTTTAAATCAATTTGATTTAGCAATTCTGCGGGACAATTATATGTTATGTATTTAATATCTCATGACATTTTTGAAGATGGAATTGAATTGAATGAAGTAAACTGAAATGAAATGAAATGACAGACGAAAGAACCCATAGGCCTAAAGCGTCACTAACCGCTTGTTTCCATATTTTAAATCATTCCTCTTTTCAATTGTTCTGAACAGCTGTTTATATCTCTAATCAAATAGTGGTAAGTACTGGTAAACAAGAGAAACTGAGTGGTATCTAAAGTGAAGTTCACATAAATTATAGATAATGGTGATAACTTGCAGCACGTAATGTTTTCCAAGAAAATATAATTCCTGATGGAGCTATTCACAAGTAAAGTATAAAACGTATTTATAGTTTTTAATTAGTCAGACAGCCGGATTAATTCCTGGACCGTTGTAAAAGATATAAAGGACAAAACACATGTACACGGATATGTCATTTTCATCTGGGTTATAACTCGTTAAAATCATACTGGGATGAGTTAAACCAACAAGATAAGTAAATAAAAGCACTTTATCACAGAAAAGATGTGCCCTTCTCCTTTCCATTTCGCCTTCTTTTCTTAAAATCAAACCATTACATTCGAGGGAGCAAATTTCCTCGTGACAACGTTTAATCTTTACACATACCGGATAAACACCTTTAATGCAGTACCGATCTTATCTAATTCAGGCAGCAATTAAGGTTCATAATACCGGAGCTTGATGCGGTCGGGAGTGCGAGATCGGAAGAAATTACGAAGGGGAGAGGAGGGTGGATGTATATAGAACGCCATTTTCAGCCCATCCGTCATCTTCCCCTGATGGCGAAGTGGCGGTAATAGGGGGCTTGTCTGGACTTAGAGGCCAATATGCTGGGCATAATTTGCGACATCCCCATAATATCAGAGTCTATTTGCGTTAGTTTTGTTTAGGCTGCTGCGCATAATTATTATGTGGACTCATTTCGATTAGGAGTCACAGTAAATTCAGGAAGGGAGTGATAGAAATAGGGATACCTTTTCGAATTGCGATTATATAATGTGACCTGTGGATTACATTCGGTAGTAATAGCTGTATACATACCCCCCCCCCAAAAAAAAAACAACAACAACAACAACAACAACAAACAAACAAAAACAAAAAACAAAAAACAATACAAAAATAAACTAAACTAAACTAAACTAAACTAAACTGCAGTAAGACTTCGTTGGGTAAGTCCAAGAGTCCAAGAGGACCTATTAAAAGATTACTATATTGGAAAATGATACATTATTTGATAATATGTAATCATTAGAATGTCAGTATCTTTATCAATTTTTATCAAATGAAGCAAAGGTCAATAAACGATAGGCCCTATGAAAGACAAATCTTAATTTATATTTTACTTATTTAAGAAAATGATAATAACTGACTCCAGTAAATCCTCTAGAATTCATGATGTTCTTAAGAACAAAAGTGAAACCCAATATTTTCTGAAATAAAGAGTATTTCTCGCTCTTAAAATAAACTGGAGTGCTGTGGCGAAAGAATGAAATCCTAACGTTGTTAAATGATACCCACAATAATACTTAGTGCTAATGGTTTCAGTATCCAATTATTTTTAAACTCTCCGATTGAGAATAAAACTCAGCGAAAACCAAAACATAAAGGTGATTCTAATAAGGTTTGATCGTTTTATATCACGCAGAGAATACGGCATCCGCGATAGATTTAGACAAAAGATTCGCTCGATCGAGTGCGAGAGTGAGTATGTGAGTGCACAGACAGTATGGAATTAGGACGAGCGGTTCGCAGCGGGGAGATCAACCCGCAAGTTCGGCGAGGGTTAAGCCAGCACAGGCCTCAAGAAAAGCTACGAACAATTGTGAGGGTGGATCGCAACACCGCTGGTTAATGCGCCCGGAGAGTCGGGGCACGTGTCACACGCACGCTCGCTATCTGCGCGAGCTAGATAACAACAACAGAGCGTCAATGCTTGTAAAGTCATTTTCACGTCGTGTACGATGTGGTCACTCACTGTATATTATTGATGACAGCCTAGGATATGTTCCGTTTATGCTCTTATGTTTATTTATTTATTATCCATAAGTCGGATTATTACTTCGTCTGTACCGTATACAACCTTTAAGAAATAATAAACATGATAAAGCCACACGTTCAGGAGTTTGGAGACTAGACATGCATGATGCATGATCATAAAAAACTAAACTTACGTAAAATATATTTCATGTACGTATGCCATCATTCATTTAAACCTTGTTTTGAAGATAGAAACTCGTTAGATCAAATGACTGAAGAAAAATACTGAAATATGACATCTACTAATTCCCGCAGACAAGTATACTTACTTGGTCCAAAATATTAAAGAATAATAATACAGTACACAGACTGGGTCTTTCAGTGCGTATAGCTCTACCTTATAACATCAATTTTCAGGAATAGTTTTTCAAAGATGCAATAATTATGGCGCTTCCATTACTACATCCTGACGTTTTGTAAAATAATGCATCATCATACAACTTAAGTTCGTTTATTTATTTTAAAAAAATTGTTCACCATATCTCTTTGTCGAAGGACGACGCGGTG
Organism: Heliocidaris tuberculata; assembly: GCA_025618425.1. NCBI lineage: Eukaryota > Metazoa > Echinodermata > Echinoidea > Camarodonta > Echinometridae > Heliocidaris > Heliocidaris tuberculata. The sequence goes on from CM046851.1 coordinate 18,919,161, forward strand.
ATAATCTCACTAGCAATTAATTTTGTTATTCTAATTTTAAATATAATGTACATGACCTGTACCTTTCATTTTGAAGTTGTATTTGTCCTTACTGTTACATTTAATACTAACATGTCGTGGAGGCTCTAATAATGATTATGCATTCACATGTAATTTCTCGACCTTGTTCCAAATTACACATTTTAATCACTTTTGGGGGGTGATGACACGAAATTATTTCTCCATAGAATTATCGAGAATATTCTGAACAGCTGATAGTTATACTGAAATAGAATTCATACAAACCCTGTCGCATCTATAATGGGCATGAATTAAGGTGAGACCGTCATTTCCTTCATCATGCAGCAATGTTTTCAATTGGTTCACATTTGCTGAATACAGATCCTGAAAAGAGTTTTCAATTCCGAACAAAGCTTACAAAGTCATACCCGCGTTATAACATAATATCCAATTTGCTAGGTGTAATAGATTCTTTTATGCCCAAACCCCGGGTATGTATTATGAATCGCCCAATTATACCCACCTATCACAACAATAAATTCTTCGCTGGCGTGAAGAATTTAATTAAAGCCTGCCCTAAATAGAGTGAAGCCGAACTATATAGAACGTCAATTCCACAGCAAGAAAAGAATAAGAATTGTCATTCATTTTCATGACCCATTTTGTGATTAAATATACGCGTGATCTCAAGCGAGTGTACGATTAACTATGGAAGTTGAATTCGATTTTGATGAGTGTGGATGAAGGCGAAAGGGATTAAGGGTACCGTTAATCCCGATTATGGTATAAATGAAAAGACAAATCGTATAGGCAATGAACATGGAAGAGATTAGGTAAATAGAGAGTATAAAATGCCTCAAAGATGCCGAACAAGATTGGATAATTAGGTCGTTAACCCGGCTTGAAAGATCTCTAAAGTCATCCGGACGGGTCAATTGATAGAGAAGAAGGCTTCCTAAAGTTCTCACACTTCTTACACCGCAATAATCCCAAACCAATTTCAACTTGAACTGTTTCAAACGGCAATAGTCCAATTCCGTGTTCCGTTTGAACTTTCCCGCCTGAATCGATCGGCCCTTGTCCATTTAGTTATCGTTCCCCCACTTCTTATCCGTTTGGGGGAAAGGGATGAGAGAAAAAGAGACAGAGGAGACAATAATGCTGAATGAAATAGGATCCTTACTCCGCCAGGAAGTCTGGGCTTAAAACCTAAGACGTATACAAGAAACTAGAGGTGTTTCTTTGGGGTTAATTATCTGCGCGGTAAGCCGCTATCTTATTCAATAATCGGTGTAGATTCTTCCTTTAGTGTTGCACCGTTTCGGTACCTGTTTGTACTCATACTATCATTTGTTATTGTGGGTTCCTAACACTAATATCAAAGTGCATTGCCATTAGGGAGTTTCTACCGAGCGCGGTCAGCTTAATATTTCATGTAATTGATACTATATCTTATTATTGTTATGTGTTTGAAAAGCCACCTTCTTATTTATAGAAAACACAAATATCCCGGAGAGAGAGGGAGAGAGAGAGCCGGCAAATCCTTTTTTCTTATTTTTCTTGTTACAGCTAAGTCAATATATAAGTATCGGTTGCTAATACAGTGGGCATAATAGCTAAACGCGTGACAAAGGCTTCGCAATTGTAGCATTGTAAGGTAAAAACCACTGTGTGGATTTATCGAAGGGAAGCTTTTGTCCGATGCAAAAGAAGACGTGAATTGCTCGACACATAGCAGACGACTCCAGCCTTTCAATAGCGCCAAAAAAGTACAGGTAACCTTCGACGCCAGGGCGTCGCAGTAAACGGGTCGCGAAAGAAAAAAAAACTGTTTCCTTTTCTTTTATCCACAAGCCGGCTCAGCTACTATCAAATCCTATAGCCGCATTGCCCCCTGTGATGGGCAGTGTACATAGCTTATCGATTACTGACAGGAATCGTTTAGACACTGTCATTTTCCCCCATGCCCCCATTCGAAAATCGATGAGGGGCATTTAAGCCTCACCTAGTTTGTAAGTGCATATCAAGGAATGTTTCTGCATAGTCGAGTGCATGATAGTCCCAGGTATTCAAATTCGTGTCGGTCTGTCGCTTACTCCAGTGCTGCACTCAACCCTGTCACGTTCCGGCGAGGGGACTGATTTGACTTTGAGAGAATGTAGTGCAAGAGTTCATTCTGAGGCCAAACAAGCAATCCCTCAACTTTTAAACTCACCATGGTTGAAAGAGAAATACTTCATATGTAAATTTAATCCACTTCATGATATGCAAATGAAGAAACTCTTCATTTTTCTTCAACACGCATTAATAATTCATTTTTTCCATTTCTATATTTCCTGTTCTTCTCATCTATTCTTGTAAATAATATATTATATCAACAAATCTGCTGAATGTAACGCCATGCTTAGTCAGTTGTTTAGTCAGTTTTATTGTTGTTTTATTTTGAAAATTAATATAGAACAATGAATTGCAAAGTTGTGGCAACGCCTCGATTACGCTCATAATAATAGACCACTTCCAAGTGTATTTCTCCAATTTCTGCATTGTACATGTTGTAACTGTACTGCGGTCATAATTACCTTTTATAAATCTACTGCTGTTTACTTATTCTAAATTTTATATCATGATCATACTATATGTAATGCGATAAAACATGCTGGGATAAATAAGTTAATCAACAAATGAAATAGATTATGATACACTTTGCTAAAAGGACTGTTTCCATTACATCCTATTTTCTGTAAAGGAAATTTAAAATACGTATTACAGCGTTCTTCTACATCATCCAATTGTAATTAACAATGGCGTCTACATGTATTCAGTTTATGTAAAAAAAAAAAAATATTTGACATCCTACAAAATAACTTTCCAATTTTCCATACCAGAAAGAGAAATAGAGAGACAACTTCCACTTTATCCATTTCCAAAATACATTGTGTGACTGTATTCAAGTCAAAGTTTGTTATGTTGCTACAAGAATTAATGTAATAATTGTTTGCTAAAGGTTTTTTCCATCCTTTGCACACAAGTCATTGCTGCTCATGTTAAGCCCTGCATGATGATCAAAAAGTCGAAAAATTCTAGCAACAATAAAATACACTTATTTATTGCTATCATGTCAGAAGTTTGTAAATGTCCGAGGTAAGGATAAAGACAACATTTTTGAAAGATACAGGTTTGAGAATCATGACATCAAACATCACAAATTTGGGGGCATGTGTAATTTGTCAAAACTTGCTATATAAACCCATGCAGTTATCATTATTATTTTTTTTTTACTATCTAAAATCCACAGCATTTGTAAGAAAATAACGTTTTGTTTCATTTTGAATCATTAACCATGGATTTTAAGAATCCCTTCTAGCTCTCTGCAAACTCATTATTCCTCATAGATTTTATTTTTGATTAAGACTCCCCCCCCCCCCTTACCTTAGAATAAGGAGCAGATAGAAAATGCACTTGGAATGTCATCTCCTAAGCATCAATGTTTACCTTTAAAATATATGAATTGAGAGCTGGTGAATTGACCACAAGGTCGTTTAATCTACCAACGATCTTAAAAAGATCAGCAATAACTAACATTCTTGAAGTTAATCAGCTTTATTAATCGACACAATGTGAGCCCGTCAAAGCCACTTCCATGCAGCCGGTGGCTAATTTGATGAATTCCGTCAGATCAGGCTTTATTAACTAATCTACAGATGGGATGAAGTTCATGTTTCACGACGTCGGATTTTAATCAATATTGATTAGAATTTATGTTGAAGGTCTGTGCCACCTCAATGGGGGTGTTAATACTAGTATCAGTTCGGCTTGATCAGTCCCGCGGAACTCGCTAAATATTAAGTGCAGTTGATTTGACAGGCTGCAGCAATATGGAGACGCCGTTATACGTACATTTTCACCACACCAGCATGCATCGCACGTATAAACGTGGCGCCTCGAAAACGGCGCCATTCTGTATGTATCGGTGATATCTTGATATACGCAATGCAGGAATGTATTTAATTTAAATAACGACATTAAAAATATCATTTTAATGTATATAATGTTGATGTAGGTAATGTGATAACGTCTCCTAATCTAAAGCACTCATAATGATATTCAAACAATATTTCTGGAATGCGCTTCCCATTAGATATCAAGATTTAAATTAATTCATACCACTGTTGCCAGTTCACAATTTTATCTGTTTATTAATTCTGAAATTTCATAATTTAATGTTTTTAAGAATGTGAATACAGGAAATACAGTTTAATAATTTATAAAGTTAGAAAAGTGTTTATTTTCGTTTAATCTGCAACAACTGTTTTAGTTAAATAAGAAATTCTTTTACACTAAAATATGAGGGTTTGATCGTAGAGATTTTTCTTCCTGTACACATTCTGATAAAGAAAAAGATGTCCTCCAACAGGATTGCCATGGCAAATTTTTAAAAAAATTGAACAAAATGTTATTGACCTTTCTCTTTACTTTGTATTTGAAAAAGTGCATTATTATTTTTGTGTTCCCTATGGTGGAGAGGGGGAGAGTAATCAACTCATGAAAATTAACCCCCAGTGATCAAATTTTCCAACTCTTTTTGATCAGCTTATTTATGAATTCTGCACCACCATGCGCAACTCAACTGGGAGAACTCATGCTCTTGTTTTCATCCCCAATACCGTGAATCTAGAAATGAAGGGGGAAATACCTCTAATTCAACCATGTCGTGTGGTGCTGCTTATACGAAGTCCGTTCAAATTGGCAATGTTTATAATCTTCGTTTGTATTTCATGCACACGCCGGCAAAACTTGGTACACATTTTAAGGATTTCTCCATTTCTCTTTTTTTTTCAATCGGCGTTTTGCCGGGGTAACATTTCCGATGTTGACTTATAGGGGCTTGAAGGGAAGTTTGGTTTTGTAAACGTCGGGGTGAAATGCATGGCGCCTGGGGCAGCTTGATCCAAGGACGGTTTGTTATTGTAACGGACGAGAGTAGCCGCTTATACCTTCCGTATTTCCGAACGATTATCGCATAAAAAGAGCAATGAATGGGGATTGTCATAACTAGATTTGATCTTTTGAATTATGTAAATATCCGGTCGATTGTAGACGTGTGTATAGCTGACCTATTAAATATTGTGTAAGGGCTGCTGAAGTAATTAATGAGACATGGTTTCATTTTGCCCCATGTTGTCGATATCGTCAACTGTTTGCTTTTCAAATATCTGTTACAATCACACAATTAAAATCAAATCAATTATTTTCCACTAAAAAATAACATTACAAAAATCACGGACAAATCATAAAGATATACTACTCGCGGAATCAGGATAAGGCCAAAATAGGGTTATTAAAATATTTAAAATGTTAAAAATTTACTACAGAATCAGATTTATACTTCGCTAAAAGATCATAGTTATGAACCAATTCAAATTTCGGTACGATCAATGAATTATTAAAAATATGAATGAGTACTCATAAATTCAAAATTCACTTAACAGTCACATCTGTCTAAATCATGTAAAATAGATTAAAGTGCTGGCTGCTTATCATACCGCATAGTCTGTAATATTTTGTATCATAAACTGTATCGTGTCGGGGTTGGGAAAATGCATATTTGCCTTAAAAATTAATTAGATTGTGAAATATAAATGACATTTTGATTCCGCGCATACGAGAGCCATTCGGTACACAAACCGCAAGCTGACACACAAATATAAATACGAATACTGGATATTCTTTGATAAACCTATATGATTCAAAAATCATACATTCCTGATCATATGCTTATCCCATCCATCGGAATAATATCCTTTCTGTAAATTTCGCAACCATTCCATTCAAACTGGGCAGACCACTGATTTGTGCCTTTTTGAATGTTCTGATCTGATCACGAATAGCAGTTTCTGAGTAGAATGACTTTTTGAGAAATTTGAAAGACGAGTTATACCTGATCCTCTTTAACGTGTATACCATCCTTGTCAACGAAATAATATCTTTTATTCTCGTCGTTTCCTATCATCGAAATGTATTTCAATCTAACTACACTACTTGGTTTAGAAGAAATCTGGGCTTCAAGAGTTAAAATAAAAACAATTCATATGCCATTTTTAAACCATTAAACTACGTTTATTTCTATTAGTGCCATGTAGCTCTACCAAAACGACCAAGAGGATACTCCATAGTTATCCATAGTACTTCTGTATTCTACAATTTCCCTACTACTACTACTACTACTACTTCTACTACTACTACTACTACTAATACTACTACTAGTACTACTACTACTACTACTACTACTACTACTACTACTACTACTACTACTACTACTACTACTACTACTACTACTACTACTGCTATCACTATTATTACTATTAGTAGTACATGTAGTTCTACTTCTTCTATGACTGCTATAGCATAATCCAGCTACTTTATATCACGTTTAGAGTCATTTCTAAGGGCGATATCAAACCCTTGAAATAGTTTTTTTTGGATGTTAGGCAATTAAGGACCAAAAGAAGAACAAAAATTTTCCATTAGCATTGTGATCAAAGTAACAGAAAAATAACTGCAGCGCTTCAATATTATTTAAAGATTAATGATAACCAGTAACTTAACGACCATGTCACCATTATCATTTTTTAAGGAATAATATATAGAGATCAATGAGTATGAGGGTTTGCTTCATCGTAGCCAAAATATCAGATCGTGCCTTATCCGGCAAATTGGCAACCAACTGCATATACCATCCAATGTTCCGTGGCGTCTTTTCATTTAGTGGTATCAGTCAATTGGTATAAATTGGTATAAGTGGTAAATGAATGCTCCTAAATTCCAAGCTGATCACGTCTGGTAATGAGGGGGGAAATCAAACTAATTCAGGTCAGCGAAGATTGACATATTTTCATTAAGGTATAGTGTTTAACAAAACAGTTAAGCAGATCATAATTGGGACAGTAGATTCGTAAAGTAATAGGTAGGGTTATCAAGGCATTAGTATTAAATACTAACAAAATACTAACCAATCATTACGCTCTTGTGAATTCCGATGTCAGAATGTTCCCACTCTATGAAAACAGTGGAATTGTATTCTAACTTTCCCTTTTTTGTACTATAAATTATTTAAGGTTAAGTCATTTTCAAGTAAAATTACTTGTTGATGACGACAACTAGAATGACAACTAGATACCAAACTATATGTCTTTCAGATCGCAAAAAAGTGGCGTTATAATTATAATCAGTACGACTTTAGTTGTATTTCCATAATTTCATTTTCACGAGGTACTCGCTCTGTTTACAGTGCAATTTAATCATTATTCACCCTCATCAGTTCTGCAAAGCCATTCTCCTAATCATGCTGATTGAAACAGTAATTTATGAAACTGTTCATTCCGTTGCCTTTATAAAAGCTCCATCTTTATTTATTACAAATAATACTGGTAGACAACAGTATTGATCTACAATTCTGCATTATGATATACACCTATGGCGGAGAATAACCTCATAATGGCATAGCCGGGTCGAAAGAATAACAAATACAGAAAAGGCCGTATGATATGCTATATATACGCTAGCCAGCAAGCTAGCCGCAGAAATTATCATAAATACATTATTAATTTTTCACCTCATGAGTAAGCATCATTCATTATCAATGGCACGCTGATCTTCTGCCAGCCTACCCAAGAACAATCCTGCCACATTTTTTCAAGTGATTTTCCAATCATTATTTACTCTACCCGCATCAAATATGCATTTTGCAAATTGGATATACAGACAATAACGCACAGAGGGAGATCCGTAGTGCTATTATAATACACTAACATTGGTATAGCGTACACTGCACATTATTTTCTCATCGCGTGCACAGATGTATTACATACGAATGCATAACAGCGAGTGAATACATAACATTTTATACCCTATAAACAACTAGCATGAGGGGGTGAAATATTGATAGGCTTACTAGTAATTCACTAAATTCTGCGCAAGTCCTACCGATTTAACTTTTCTTAATCTTATGAATAGCGTGGGTAAATGCATGCAAACGTAAAATGCATTCAAATGAGTGCTGGTAAATGAATACAAATAAATGTGTTACCGGTGTGTTCTTTTTAAGGTGATTCACCTAAAAAGCTTTTTATCCATGATATTAAGTCCCAACCCGAAGACTAACCGTAGATCAAAAGCAATCGAAATACAGAAATTACGGTGTACAATAATCCAAAACAATACACAACGGTGTCTTACTCTTATAAACCGGATTAGGCCGTCGACACTGTTCGGCAATACAATAAATATTCGTGGTCGAGCTTTGAGATCAGTGGCATAATTGGATTCATTATTTGCGCCACCGCCGGACAATCATCATAACTTGTGAGTTCATCACAGAATTAGCGACAGTATAACCTATCACGAACGGATGATGCCAACTTGATGCGATGCCTATTTTCTTTTGATCCCGAAATCAAAATTAGGGGAATTTGGAAGTTGGGTATTACAATATATCATGACATAACATTTTGTAGGATTGCCTGGCTTGTTGAAATAAAATGTCAAGCCTCAGTTAAATGAAATGAATATTTATCTATATCAGTTACTATTTTAAGTGTAATCGGTGTTATGATTACTCGTACTACTTTGTAAACATGTGATGATATAGTTGGTGATAAAATATCTTAGGGCTACTACATAGGTACAGTGGTGATTTCATCAACCAACATAATGTAATGAAGAATCAATATCTCTTATGTCCCGTTTATCAATGTTATTGTGCGAGGATGCAAACTCTCTGAATATGGTACGTAATTTATTCACTTGAATAAATTTGCTGATAATCGGGGTTTATACGCAATGCGTTCTGATAAACTTGATAGTTAAAGTGATTTGGACCGTGTACATAGTGTACCGAAAATAATAAAAACTTACTCTTACATGCACCGTGCGTTAGAGTGGCACGTCGGTGAAAATCCATGACCATCGACATGGTGACAGGGTTGTGCGGGGCGCCTGGCGGCGTGGTTTGCCGCTGACATGACGCTGCTTGGCTCGGCAGAAAAGCCATGGTGGCTAAGTTATTCTCTCCAAACATATAGGCCAAAGGAAATCGGTCTAGATTACTCAGAGGTACGGACAAGGTCCGCTGGTTAGAGTCCTTGGTCGGGTAGATGCGTCCGTGGAACGGAACAGGGCCGGAAAGTTCACGAGCAGAGACTAAGCAGACGATGTCCCTCGAATGTCGTTTATCTTTCCGCTCTGTGCTTGGGCAGCGGAGTGAGCTGGCGGTGTGTGAAACGATTAGCCGAGCGAACCAACGACACTCACCGGCGATGTATCAGAAAATGGTCCGGCGATCGCTATACAACTCTCTAGAATAGAACCCAATAGCGTATCTGTGCCAATGAGTGGCAGCATACGCATGTCAAATACAAAAAAGTTCTGTCAGGCAGTGTAGGTCATAAAACAAGACCCCTAATCGTTGGACCAGGTAAATTATCGATCGAAAGTCAACTAAACAGGTCCTGAGACACGACCACTGGTTGGAAGAAAAATTGCTCCCAGAATTTTTGGCAATACCGACTCCACTATGAATATTTCATGAATTCGACTACACGAATATGGGCATCAATCTTTTCACAGGTGTTACAAACCGGGGGGAAAATCGTCCATCAAGTGAGGAAAAGAAGAAGAAGAAGTTGGAACGTCTTGAATGAGAAGAGATGCTTTGAATGGCAAGTCCCTGTTTCCTGACACGCGTTTTCTTAGACCCATCGAACGGGAAATTATTACAATACAATAAAGTGTCTAGCAACTTATGAAGTTAGCCGTGCGTAGCCTCTCTTGGAGTCCCCTCGAGTTGGCTTTGCTCCGAGTCTCACGCACACACAGGCACGAGTCACGGGCATTTCCCCACAAAGCGACTGTAGAATGAGGCTCTTAGTTTCGCTTAATCGACCTGACTACGACCACGCCTGATTGGTCAATGGCCAGCGCGCATCGCCACAGGCGAGTGGCTACGAAACGTGTGATAAGCCAATCAGCGGCTCTATTACATGAATAAGTTTTCACGTGTGGGAGTGTCCCTCGCTTCAGCGGTGGTGGTTTGCACACATAACGCCAGGCGCTTCTGGCCTTACGCCATACGGCCATCTCTTTCATTGATACTTTTGGCCCCACTGAGCTTCCTTTGTCATCCCCTTTTAACTACTTCAGCCCCCTATTAACCTATCAAACATCATCGAAAACACACGTCTCACACTCCATAAGACAATCTTTTCAAAACATCGGTCACCCGTTCTGTTGTTGCTTCTTTTACACGACAAATTATATCCCTTTTTCAATAAGACGGGCTTATTTTGGTGGTTGCGAGGTATAATGCCCATAAACCGCAGTCGGTGGCCAGTCTAAAAATCATTCTGCGATTTATCATTGATATCATGACTTCTGACTCTTTCCCCCACTGTACAAGCATAGTCGATCTCAACAATAAGACGCCCAAAACTTCCGTTTTGACACAATTCGGCGGTGGAAGGGCCGTGTTTCTGATCATTCCGACAATTATGAATGCACCGAAAGTTTGGTAAACAACATTCCTACCGTGTTGTATCGACATGAAATAAATGGACATATACAATGAAATTGGCGTGTTACAATATCTTGTCCAACCGGACACCCAGGCAGACTTTTGTCATTTAAAAAAAAAAAAATGACATGCCCTCTAACAATGTCTATGCCCATTCGTACCGACATAGCTGTGCATACAATGGGTTAAAATAATTATTATCATGGTTATGTTCGATTTGTTGTCAGGTTTGGGTATAACATAATAGAAATAGCAATAAAGTTTGATGGTGTGTAGATGATTATAATGTTTGATGTCGAATTCAGCCCTGGAAAAAGTTAGTAGACCAAGCTCGTATAACAGGAGTATTGATATAAGTATACAAACTGACAATAATGTTTTCCCTTTGTATACTTCCTTGAACGGATAGCACGTTACCGTGCTATTTAGATTTTCAAGATTCAAAATACATTTATTTCCTTCTCGTAATCAAAATACAAAATGAAATGTACATTCACACACACACAAACATGGTGGAAGGAGGCGAGGATCCCAGGAAGCACATGGCTTGTGGTGGGGTCACCTTTACAATACATATTTACATATATAATATTATACAACAATTATAACACAAAAAATCTAAAAGATAAAAAAAAGAAAAGAAAAAGAAAAAATAGAAAGAAATCTGCAATATAGCTACTAACTATATTGTACAATTTTTTTTTTTTTTACAGTACGAGTAAATGTATGGAGTTAAGAGCATGTTTTTACTATTCATATATCCTATAATTATTACTATTTTCTATTCTGTCATTTCCTTCTTGTCACAGAAATAACATCATTTAGTAACCATTATTCGTCTAATAATTTTTCGATGGCGGTACATTTCAACCAAATACTTGCTTGCAAAACAGAAGACCAAAAAATATATGGTGAGATTTCACTGGATGCCAAATAGATATATATTCGAATGAGAAATATAGCACGTTGCCAATTCAACTTTTTCCCCCGTCTAATATCATCCTTACATACACGAATCCACGCGTCTGTTATGACAGAGCTATAACTTTTTTCTTCAATTATACATTCTCCTTAAAAGGATTCTTTCGCTGCTTGTCAATATTTTTCTTTTATATATATGTTATTTTCTGTTTTATAACTGATCAAAATCTATAACATAATATGATTCTTGACACACAAACAAAAATCCAGGACGCCTTTAAATATTTCTAGCACAGTGCTTGGGCTTGAACATAAAAAAGACTTGAAAATATACCGACTGAAAGCTATAAAAGTAAAAGCAATTTACTTCCAGATAGGCTTCATACCGCAGTTTATGATGATGATGACGATGTTTTTGTGTCTCTCAAAAATGGGGCAAAAGCGGGCAGAGTGCAAGTGTGATTATCCTCAAAAAATCATATTAAAAATAAGAAGGCCCAGGCGAGCAATATTGCTTTTGTTTTAATTACCGGGCGAACTCATCAGCTGCGCATGTAAGCCGCCATCGAGATGAGAGAAAGAGAGAGAGAGAGAGAGAGAGAGAGAGAGAGAGAGAGAGAGAGAGAGAGAGAGAGAGAGACAGTCAAAATCCGCGGTCTTTTCGACATGACGAGCCGAAGCTTCCCCGCCGCGGTGTTCGGCATGGCCTCCCAAGCGTGCTCCGCTCGCTGGTCGCGCTGACATCCTAAACCGTAATTATGTTCGTCCTCTCATTTTCCCCCTTATTCTGTCTTTTTTTCTTTTCTTTAAATTTGCTTAAAGGTCGGGGAGTTATAAATCTATCATTAGCATATTTGGATAATCGGGTACGAAATGATGATCTGTGCAAGACAATATGTCAGCAATAAGATTGAAAAAAGGGTGAACAAATGTTTGAATAAACGCCTTGGATGACAGTGATGTCGACAGAAATATAATTTATTGCTTTCATGATAACCATGATGAAACTCATTTGGCCATCTACCACTTCCATCCCTTGTTGCTAGTACGAAGCCCGTTTGTTATCCTCACAAAAGTATTATAATTATATATTATAATATAATTATATATTATAATATAATTATATATTATAATATAATTATATATTATAATATAATTATATATTATAATATAATTATATATTATAATATAATTATACATTATAATATAATTATACATTATAATATAATTATATAATTATATAACCCCATTACTACTAGTACCTTGAATGTTAGATTTGTTTATTTTCTGCTTACATTCATATGCAATTCGGAACATTTTTTTTTTTTTTCAACAGAATATTGATCAAGAAATTTAGATTCGGGTATTAGAAGTTTAAGTTCATTTTGTATCTATTTGATTATGAGAAGGAAATAAATGTATTGTCTAATCTAAATCTGATTCTGAATGTCTTAGTCTTATTTTCCCTTATGATCAGTCTAAAGCTAGAAAAAAAAAGCTCGCTACAGACAGGGCATTATGCTTTTGGAGCCAAGTAGTACAAAACTGAGATTTAAAAAAAAAAAAAAAAAAAAACATCCTCCATCAGGAAATTTTCACTTAGACACAAATCAAGTTTGGATTCAAGTTTGATATTTTTTTTTCTGTTTGGAATGTATAATATGTTTGTTATAAATTGTAAATTGTAAATACTTATGTCTGAATGCAATTGCTTAATATTATTTTATGTTACTATAGGACTAATCTCGATTAACATTATGCTATTTTGTGGGTTCCTTGACCAAAATATGTCTATATTGTAAATAAACATATTGAATATAATGTGATATGAATTTTGGTAATAATAATCGAATCGAATCAAATAAAAAATCAAGTTGAATAGTTATGATGTACAGAGAGATATCCCTCTATCATATAGGGTCTCTGTCGTCTAAATATCAACCGACGCCATTTTGATCGACGGAAGGGGCGTCATAGATAATAAGGAGAGAGGTGGGAGGGGTAGGGGAGTATGCACATTATAATTATAATAATTATTATCATTATCACCGTTATCATTATAATTGTTATTATTATTGTGATGATTTTGATTATTACAAATCATTATGCTAATTCGTATATGATGAAGTTTATAAGAACACTTTTACTTAATCATTCTATAAAATGTTTGAAATTTATTGGAAGATCAAAGGCGCTTGTATCGCAGTCAAAGGCATTTGGGGTTCGTTCTATACAAGAAAATCTATTTCTCAATATGTTTATCATGTTCTTCGGTTGTCTGGTGGCGAAAAACTGTCCTTTTTATTGTAACCATCAACTTGATACGGTTAACCTACTTAAGAATATGCCCTTTGCGATAGTGTATAATAGCGTATGTTGTAAAAAGAAATTTGATTGATATACTGTACGAATGACATACGTTTTCAAAAGGGGGGTCTTGTGATTGCAGGAGTGCGTGAGTGCACCCCTCTTAACTCCACTTCTTTAGCCCCTTTGAAATCTTCACCCCTTCTCCCGTCAGCAGTTTTTCGTAATGATGCGAATACCTTACCAGAAGACCCACGGTTGAATTGCGCACTGGGGAGGGGGCTTGATCCTTTTAAAACAAATTATTCCACCTCCCCCCCCCCCTAATCTTGGAAAAGAATGGCTACGCCACGGAGTCAAAGACTGAGGGGTGTAGGCAGCGGAATAAAATTGAACATTGGCGGGGACGAGCTAATAACGGCCCGACAGGACCGGCCAGCTTGCCGCTTTCCTCCATCCCACAGACATCAAATATTAAAGCCAGCGCAGCCATGCAGAACTGTCATTTCGGAGCATCTAAAAGACTGATGAGATCCAGTAAGCAATGGAAGAGGATAAGACAGGAAAAAAAATTGAAAGAGAATGAGGTAAAGGAAGAGAGAGGGAGAGTGAGAGGGGGGCGTCAGATGAGTAATAAAAAGAGGAATGGGAAACGAAGTTATGGTATATTGACAGAAAGAGAGAACAAGAGGAATAGTAACAGAAGGATTCTAAAAAGATAAGAAAGCACGAGAGGGATAAAGAGAGGGGAGAGAAAGAGAGAAAGAGAGAGAGGGGGGAGAGAGAGAGAGAGAGTGGCGCTTTCTGTTAAGGGAGAGCAAGTGGAGGAATCGAAGAAGAAATATTTTTTAAGAAGCTATGCGGAGAGAGACAAACAGATATATAAACAAAATGAGACCAAGATAGGATAGAAAACAAAGAAAGGTTAAAGCCTTTAGAAGGAAATACATTCTGCAGAAAGAAAGACAGAGAAAAATGTAAGAGCGACAGAGAGAAAGACGGAGAGAGAGACGATAAGTGGTAGAGGACGAACAGACGATACAAATAAATAAATGATCAGATCAACACGCAGAAAAGGGAGTAGGAACGATCGATGTTTTGAACAAAGTACATGAATATCACAGTAGGAAATCAAAATTGTTATGATTATGCATAGGGTAAGAAAACAAGACAGATTTGGGAAATTTGAAATGCAGGGGTAAAAAGTATATATCAATCAACGACTATATATTATAAAGGAAATTATGTTCAATTACATACTGTATCGATATGAGTATCAAATTTGAAGAAGAAGAGAAAAAAATGGGCCTGCGTAAAAAGATAGACAAAAAGCATGGAGAGAGGGGGGTTACAGAAAAGAGTAAATTGATCGAAAAGAGATAGAGAAATAGAAAAGGGTATATGAGAAAGTGGATGCAAATACTAAAATGGAGACAGGCATGTAATAGCGAAGAGAGCAGAATTATGTATAGGTATATAGATATATAAGTGAGAAACCTGAAAGTAAGAGAGACAGAATGAAAGAGAGAGAGAGAGAGAGGAGAATGAAAGAGAGATACGAGGTATAGAGCCGGAAAATTTAGCTAATCTACATTTCCTGTAATATACGATATTAGCAGGATAGCCATTTCTGTGGGCCCTCTCATCATAGAGATCCTGTATCATCAGGAATGAAATTAGTCATCTTAACGACCGCAGTACCTCCAGAAAATTGTATTTTCACATCTTTCTAGGTCTGTCATTGTTGTTGGAGGTAAATCTATTTCCGAAAGTAATCATTAACTTCCATGCACTTCAATACAGTACAGCGAAACACCACAGAATACGAAAGTAATTAACTCAAGGTACAATTGTGTTTGAATCCGGAAAAAGAGTGTCATGAGATTTTGTTGTTGTTATTGTTGCTGCTGCTGCTGATGTTGTGTTTGTTTTGTTTTGTTTTTTGTTTTTTTCTATTTGCTGCTGCTGTTGTTTGTTTGCTGTTTGTTCGTGTTTTTGCGAATTAAAACGAAATTTATTTTTTTTAATGGGGACGCGAATAAGTGATCCAGGTTATATAAGAAAATCGATCTTTACAATTCCTGACTTTTTTGAAAGATACTTTTTTTTAATGTCAAGTTTTCTTCTACTGTTTACTACTCTGATCTTCAAAAAAACGTCCCAAGATCAAAGTAAGATTTCAAAGTACCACCATGTTGATTTCAGAAAAAAAATTCGTCAAATACCAATACAGGCATCTCTGACTATGTCTTACCGACTGCATAAATTGCTTGTGATAGAATTTCAAAAGCTATTTTCGTTTCAACACACCATCAAGATCTAAGTAAGATGTAGAAATACCGCCACATTGATAAATAAATAAATAAATAATTAAATAAATAAATTGATAAATTAATGGATAATCAGATAAAGTAAATAAATGAAATGAATAAATAACATAATTAGGAACTAATAATATGATCATAAAAAGGGGGTAATTTTTCAAGAGGGGTATAGATTCTGAAAAGTACCAAGTCAATAGTTTGCAAGTAAATGGCGTGACAGGTAAGATGAAAGGAGAAAGCCTGACCAGTCAAGGATGAAATCTCCAATATCCTTCGCTCATTTCCCTCAGATAGTGTTTGACATCTGGTTTAGAGATCAGACTTTGATTAGAAATTGATGAGAGACATCCGAATTATTTGATATGTCGTAATTACGGACGCTCCTCCACATTTTCGGACATCGTTTGGGGCGCTTTAACCACATTTTCGTCATCCTTTTCTTTTTTTTACATGAATAGTGCACATTAGTTTGAAAACTAACATTCAAAGACACAAAGAACGCAATGTATATCTATATCATTCATGTATGAATGTTTAAACAACAGATTGCATTTGTACTAAAGTCTTGTAAATGAAGAATTGTTTAATTTGACTGCATTTTGATGTCAATATTTTGTAAATACTTTTAAAGTGTTTTAGGTATTCGTGTCTTTGTTCAAATTGGTAGATTAAATGATATGTATTTGATTTTAAAAGGCAATTTCTTTTTCCTTTGGGATAGATATATTAGACACTTGATGCAAATAAATTTGGAGTGCATCTGAATGATCTGATTATATCTATAAGTAAAAATTTTTGACACATAACGTTTGTCTTTTTTATATTTTCTCTTTTTTCCTTCTATTTTTTTCGGCATGAATGTTTGGAGAAAATATCTCTTTCCGTTAAGCTGTTAAGTGTCTTTATCGAACAGTCTTATTCCGATAATAAACTGTATATTCCGATAGCAAAGTAATAATACGATTTCCAAGAAGAAGAAGAAGAAGAATAAGAAGGTGAAGAAGAAGAAGAAGAAGAAGAAGAAGAAGAGAAAGAGAATGAGAGAGAAAAAAAAAGAAAGAAGGATAAGAAGGAAAATAAGAAGTGGACATTAAAAGGAGGAGGAGAAGAAGAAGAAGAAGAAGAAGAAGAAGAAGAAGAAGAAGAAGAAGAAGGGGGAAAAGAAGAAGAAGGAACATCAGAAGTGGACAGCAAAGAAGAAGAAGAAGAAGAAGAAGAAGAAAAGAAGAAGAAGAAGAAGAAAAAGAAGGAACATAAGAAGTGGAGAAAAAGGAGGAGGAGATAAAGAAGAGGAGGAAGAAGAAGAAGAAGAAGAAGAAGAAGAAAAGAAGAAGAAGAAAAAAAGAAGGAACATAAGAAGTGGACGAAAAAGATGAAGAAGAAGGAGAAGACGAAACAGAAGAAGTGGAGAAAAAGGAGGAGAAAAAGAAGAGGAAGAAGAAGAAGAAGAAAAAGAAGAAGAAGAAGAAGAAGAAGGAGAAAGAAAGAAAGAAAAAGAAGAAAGAAGAAAGAGAGGAAGGAGGAGAAGAAGAAGGAGTGGTTGCTCTCCCTTTAAGAACCTGTCTCAAGCCATGCATGCCGTCAGGCCTCGATGATCATGGAATTAAAAATCCAGTGAGACAGACCAAATCATCATCAACGTCAAAAATAACACGACTACTAGAGACACCTTACCAGCCAACCAGCCTAGCAAAATGAGAAGAATGAATGGTAGGAAAACAACCATCTCAGAAGAGGGGAGGGAGAGACAGAGAAACAGATACAAGGGGAGAGACAGAGAGAGAGAGAGGGGGGACAGAGAATGGGGCAGGCAGGCTAACAACTGAGAGAAATAAATGGTAGGAAAACAAGCATCAGAGATAAAGAAAGAGAAAAGAAGAAAGAAAAAGGGACAGAGAGACAGAGAGACAGAGAGAGGACAGTCTAGCAAAAGAGAAGAATAAATGGTAGTAAGATAGGCATTACAGGGAGAAAGAGAATGAGAGAGAAAAAAAAAGAGGCAAGCAAACGAGAGAAATTAATGGTAGCTAACACAGGCATCAGGGACAGAAGGAGAGAGTGAGAGAAAGAGGAAACAAAAAAGACGGACAGACAGACCGGCCGACAGACAGAGACAGAGAATGGGACAGGCAGGTTAGCATAGATATGAGAGAAATGAATGGTAACAAAACAAGCATCAAAAAGAGAAACATGGGGGAGAGAAGGAGAGAGGGGAAGGAGTGAAAGAGAGAGAAAACGTTAAGAATATACACCTGTATCTGTATCATTATTGTTACGTAAACATCCGAAGATTATAGTGATAAATATACAGAATGATCACGAAGAAATTGTATGTGATGCGATGTTGAGAAAAGCGAGGAAAATAGAGAAAAATGGGAGAGGAACAGCGATTACTTAACCAAGAAAATATCACATTGATGTAAAGCGATATAACTATCCGACTATAGAGAAATACATCTAGAGATGCAAACAGACAGAGTCATAATGAAAGAAAGAAACAAGAACACCCAAAGAAGGGATAACGGAAGGAGATTAAGAAATAACACGAATGAAGGTGTAGACAAAAGGGGGAGGATTTGAAGTATTGATTGGCAGCATGCATAGTTTCTTATTTTTGTTTTCGACTGGTTATCCGAAATGCACTTTGGGGTTAGCCAGAAGAGCATAATAACGTTTGTTTCTTGTCATCGATCAGATATCTGGAAACTTCAAATAAACATAATGCATTTGTAATTACATTAGACCAATTAGAACGATTGTATTTTTCATGCAGTCGACTACGTTCTGATTTTCCCCGATAACACCCAATAGTGATTTTACCGATACTGTTCCCTTGGTGGTAAATGGCAACTAGAAATAGATAGTTGAAAACAAGAGACCATTTTTATTATTTTTTATGAACAATTCGTACATAAAGAATATCATCACTGCTATACACAAAAAATTTGTTTGAGGGGTTTTCCTTCTTGGAAGCCCTTCATCCCTTTCCTCTCCCACATTGTTCTAGTACAGGCATTCCCTGGGTAGCAACATACAACGGGAAAAAGAAAAAAAAAAGGCAGTCGCAATGAAACGATATGCGCCTCTATTACTCTCGTCCTCGTTCAGGTTCATTCAAAATTGATAAGTCATTTAAATTCAATGTTCGCTCAACAAGCGCTCTCTAATTATGCAAATAAGGTCCGCTCCTCAATTCGACCCTGCGATGCGATAGTCTCTCGCCGAGAATTCTCGGTTACCCAACGGGTCCCCAGCGGCTGCGTGATGGACATGTCGGTGCCACTGTAATCGGAGAAAACGCGGTTCATTCGCTCCCATTTTTTTCTCTCCTTTCTTCTGTTTTCTTCCCTTTTATTGACTTTTCCTTCACTATTCATCCCTCTTTTTTCACCAAATTTCTTTCTTCTCCCCTTCTTCATCTACTCACTATTCTTGATTCTTCTTCATCCTTTTTCATCTGTTCTTTGTTCTTTACGGCGCTGTACTTTAAAGTTCTTTTCTTCCTTCTCCGACTCTTCATTTTTATGCATGCAACAACACTGCTCTCTTCGTTTTGTTTTGTTTTTCTCTCTCTTTCTCTCTCTCTCTTCCTTTCCCTCCCTTCTCCTCCCTTATCCATTCTCGTTCAATGTTTGTCCTGTCTAAGAACTTGAACAATCATATTAGTTGTTTAATACTTAATGAAATTACGACATTTTGTTCTCATATAACATGCGCGTGCGTGTCATTAGCCATAGTTATTATAGTCCAAATTTTACGATTATTTTCATTCAGGGGGTTGTCAGTTTAATCTGTCTTCATAATCCATTCATAACGCCCGTGCACTTTTAAACTTGCATTTATAAGTGATAGAAATATTTATCAGGTCATTCCCTTACATTATATATGAGATAATTCTATAGATGACCGATTTGTGTCACGTACGGATAACAATGAATATATTTAAGGACACTCTAAATACAGATCGACAACATATACCGGAACAAAAATCAGCGAACATGAGTACGTTTCCTTGAAGATCATTGAATGTGAAGATTTTTTTTTTTTTTTTAAAGAATATATTCTAAGCTCTGTATATTCTTATTTAGCCATATTCTTTACTTTCAGTTTCCTTTGTAGCTATGACACTTCAAATACAAGTCTTTGGATTGAGATAATGACTGATCATAAATTACTTGCTTGATTATTTTGTTTCACTTAGATTAGAGAATCCACCATTTTGACAAAACTTATGGATGCCTTTTCTATTTTGAAAAAAAAAATACCAGGTGCGTTTTAAAGCTTATCTAATTCTCTTTCTCTTCATCTTTGCGTGCATGTGCAAGTGCATCCGATGATGAAATATTCCGCACCCAAACCAACTTGACAGAGTAGCTCCAAAGCCACATTATTGGGACGACGCTACTTATTAGCATCATCGCCCTTCAACCACGAATAACATTGACTCGTCCTCGTAGTTCTTAAAACATGCATGGCGAAACCATGTCGTCGACGAAGTCAGCTTGTAAAGATATGCCCTGCCTCTGTTACGCTTGCCGAGCGGGTAAAAGGAGAGCGGTACAGAGGCGCGAAAAATAACAGGGGTTTCATATTTTGAATACGTGTACATGTATACGCAAGACCGACTTGAAAGGGTGGCTTTATGAGAGCGTCGCCACGGTACGCCGATGACTACGAGTGGGACCATTAGTTAAAATGGTAAACTATGGTAGAAGTAAAACACGAGGTTCAGCATTTGTTGATGGGTGGTTGGATAAATGGATGGAGAGAATAATGGGGGATTACAGCATAATGAAAGCAGAAGCGACTTTGGAGGAACATAGGGAAGATTATGAAGAAGAGAGAGAGGAGGGAGAGATAGAGGGAAAGATGGAGAAGTGGTAAAAGAAGTAATGAAAACGCCAAAGAAAGAGAGAGGGATCATTAAGGATGAAAAGGAAAATCCTAATAACTTATCAAACCAAAGACCATTAATCCCCAAAAAGAAATGACTATAAAGGCACGTTGGCGTTCATAATTATGTGCAATGTGAAGATTTTGGTTCAGTATTGCATTATTTCCTATGAGAAAAGAACGGCTTAAGGCCCGTATGGACAAGTGGCGTCAAAACTTGTCCGCCGAGTTAAACAGATACTGTGAAGTGGGTTGACAAACATCCGGCTACACGGGATAGAATGTTGATTGAGGGGGATGAACTTTAGAGATAACTTGAGATCTTGGCGAGGGTGCAGAGAGGAAGGAGGAGGGTTTAGGGGGCGGCTTGCTCCCAGCAGGATGCGATCGTCACCCTCGCGCTTCGCGTCCGCCACTGTGGATGATCTGATTGTCACATACATCATGCGCGGCTTGAGATATGAATATTGCAGTGTTGCAGTGAGCGCATCGCCGCAGGAAGACCCCCGTCGTGTGTGGACCGGCCAAACACTGATATATAAAAAAGGGGGGCTGCAGGTTGCGGGAGGACACGAACCGCGAAGCGCGAAAATGTCCCCCACG
Organism: Heliocidaris tuberculata; assembly: GCA_025618425.1. Lineage (NCBI taxonomy): Eukaryota > Metazoa > Echinodermata > Echinoidea > Camarodonta > Echinometridae > Heliocidaris > Heliocidaris tuberculata. Next base: position 18,940,776 of record CM046851.1, read on the forward strand.
CCTGGTGAGGCATCGAAATTCGCACCTCGCAACCATCCCTCAGTGACCGTCAGATACGAGAAAACAATCTCGAGCGCGCCAAAGCGATGAGAAAGGGAGAGTGGGCAGGAGGGATGGATGGAATGGTAGATAGCAAGAGAAAGAAAAAAGAAGGGAGAGGAAAAAACAGAGAGCGTGGATAGAGAAAGTGAAGAGGATGAATAAATATATGATGTAGATAAAAAGAGCTGAAGAGGGGAAAAAAAAGCGAGAGGGATGCAAGAGTGAAAGAGGGATAGATGAAAGAGGAAAAAGAATAAAGAGAGTTAGACAGACAGACTGAAAGAGAGAGAGAGAGAGAGAGGAGAGAGAGGAGAGAGAGAGAGAGAGAGAGAGAGAGAGAGAGAGAGAGAGACAGAAAACATAAATATAAAATAGGGAGATATAAAGATAAAGAAAAGATAATTGTTTAAGATGGAGGTGCAGATAAAAGATAAGGAAGAGATAGACAGATGGAAGGAGATAGGAACCAAAATGATAAAGAAATCTAAATGGAAAGACAGACAGAGAAACAGAGTGGGATGAATGAGAGAAGTAAGATAGGTAGAAGGAGAAATAAAGAAAGACGGAGAGAGTGAGATGCAGCGGCGAGGTGATGGAGAGGGAAAAACGGATGCGCTCCTGTTATCTCTTTTGTGTGTGTGTGCGAGGAAGAATATCCCTTACCCGTAAATCTTGCAACATCTCGCGCGCATGAAGGACGGCCCTAGAACGTCCAACGACGGTTGAGGAATATATTCATAAGATACATGATGTCGTTAATGAATTCTTGCTTGTAAAGATAACGCAGGAGGTGAATTAATGATGGGCCTTCACAACTTCTCCGATACCACCGTAGCTGTAAAATTCAAACTAGAACGCATAAATAAAGAGTCAAAGAGGTATAACCATAAAAGGCAGAGATTTTAGTGGAATATTATCTGAACAGTCCTTGTCCGTGGTCATGGCGGTGTCGTATTAGCCGAATATTCACTTGGTTTGTCATTCTCTTGTCATATCATATTTAATGTTTTTAAAAATCATATTTTACTTGTTTTACAACAAAAAAAGTATTTACAAAGTTATTACGAATAAAAACGGGGAATCAACTCTCGATAATTAGAGACCTTTATTGCAAAAATTAGTTTTGATAAATGTAATAACTTTTTCGGTACTTCTTTTACCGTATATGAAATGTTCGCGATTGGTCGCACGCTTTGGTAATGAAAAAAAAAATTGCAAAAAAAAAAAATCTTCTGGTTTTAACTAGAGGAAATCTCTCTCAAATTTCCATTACCATGATTACTTTTAATTTATATATATATATATATATATATATATATATAGCATAACCACAAACAACCTAACAGCTCCTGAAGAAGGCATAATGCCGAAAGCTTGACGACATCAATAAATCCGTGGTATTCAGCTACGTCCTGAGTCTTGGCTCATTTCATTTATTTAATTTATCCAACCAAGACGGCCCGTCATGTTGTGTTTTAGCCAAATCCTTACAATTATATATATATATATATATATATATATGTATCAGGCGAATTCAGTTCCATCGAATATTTGCTACCAACTTGAATTTATGCTGCATCAATTCACTACGGAACTCCGACATTTTTGCTCGTCTAGCGACAGTTACTCCGGGCTTTATTTCCTCAAAGGTATAGGGTTAGGGTCAGGGCCATGTTTCATAAAACTTGTCATCAATGACAAGTTGCAATAACTGATATAAGCTACTGAAATCCTTGCATCTGATTGGGTGAGAGCAAATTTGTCGGTAAAAATCTCCAGCAAGACACTTGATGAAACGCCCCCCCCCCCCCCAAGGGGTGCAACTGGATTTTAGGTTAGGTTGAGAGTTAGCGTTGGGGTTGCGTAGAGTGTTTAGTCTAGGGTTAAAGATAAAGTTGAGTTCTGGGGCCCGTTGCACAAAACTTGCGTTTAATCCTAAATGTGCACTCCTGATTGGCTGAAAATAAAGTTGCGTTTGATTTATCCATGTTATCTGAGTTGCGTTCAAACGCAAGTTTTGTGCAACGGGCCCCTGGTCATGCAATTGCATTGTGAAAGAAACTGTCTCAAAGAAATTGGGAAAGGTTGACCATGTCTACATAAGAATTGTTTTATACTGTGTTGTTTTTGGATTCATCAAAATAGATAAGAAATTGACCCAATCTCGCTGAAAAGCACATGTACTGCACACAGAAATGGGTATATGGGGCTACACACACAAGTGGCATGAATGTTCGGCCCGAACATTTCAGCTATTTCTAGTCATATTTCGAATATGAGAGCATTCGAAGAGCAATCATTTTCAGGGGGTGTTTCTACTATGATGTTCTTCCAAAGTGACATAAAAGGAATGAGAAATCTCACAAATTATTTTTTACCTTTCCCAGAACTCAAGATTCCCTTTTGGCAAGTAAGATTTTAACCGAGGGGCCATTGTCGCCGAAGCATGTGTTGTACAACCTTAACTTCATATCCCTTCCCCCTTTAATGCATCCAAGGCAATATGTACGACGCACATGGTGAATTAAGTCTTGGAGTCTAATTCTGGCTCCTGATATGGTTTCGTCATCTTGGAAGATGGGAAGATGGTAATAACATTCCCTTTTTCACAGCCAGTGGATGGTGTAATATTGGCGTTACGACGTGGGTCGGTAATAACAGAGCAGAAAATGTCTCTCCTTTTTATTTCTACCCTTCGCCGGTGGCCATGCAGAGAAGTGGAAAAATGATGGCACAAGCTTGAGGGCTTACCGAAACCTCATATAGAGTTCGTGCATAGCTCCAAAAGAAATGGCATTTGGAAGATATAAAGTATCAACGTATGTAGCTTTCACCGATATTGGTGCTTTTAGAATTTATAACATTAGAATAATAATAACACGATAAAAACTACTTTCGAAAAATAAACTCAAGGGCAATTTCAAAGGCCTATTGTACTGCCCATAGAAATCAGGTTCGGATTACGTAATACACCATTATAATGTTCGCACATTTCTAAAGGTGATAGACAGGGCTATTGAAATTGTCTTGAGTTTATTTTTTGAAAGTAGTTTTTATCGTGTTCAGTAGAGGTGGTGTGGTCTAGTGGTCTAATAAAGAAGCCCCTGCACTGTGGATCACAAGATACTGGGTTCTGGTCTCTACCACATCACTAATGTCCACTGGTAAGACATTAGCTACATTTGTCACCCTCGACCCAGGTGTATAGTAAGGGGGTATCTGGTAAGATCATTCATATAAAACGCACTGTGCGCTGATAACGTTTGCCGGAGCTTAAGCCGGAGAAGTAATTTCCAATGCTCTGTGGAAGCGCATAGGGACGTTATGTCATAATTTGATATGTGCTCCACAAGAATTTAATATTATTGGCCCGTATTCACGAAAGGCGCCTAACTTTAAGCTCCCGCCTGAGTGTGTAGATTTATGTGAATTATGGAGAGCCAAATGTCACCTTTTTTAATTCTATCAAATCACCATAGTCCTGGGACTAAATACAAATACAAAAACCGACACGATAGAATTGATTTGTGATGCTCATTTCATGCCAGAAAAATAGTTTTGTTTCTTTATACTGTTACATAAATATAGTAATTTATACGGGAATTAGGGGTTGACGAATGACCTTCCATAAGTCAGCGGCCTAAGTTAAGCCGGGCCTCACTTAGGCCACTTTCGAGAATACGGGCCTATATCGCCAGCACTGTGGTATATTGGTGAAGGGTCTTGACTCTCATACGAGAGGTCCTGGGTTCAATATTTGCTGGGTGCTTACATCCTTGGACAAGATATTTGACCCACATTTGTCCCTCTCCAGCCAGGTGTAAATAGGTACTTGGCAATTACTGGGGTAATAATAATTGCAGGGCCCTCAGGAAGAACAGCTCTGAAGCTGATGAGGCTTCCCTGGGTAAACAATCCATTATTATTATTATTATCATCATTAATATTATTATTGTCATCATAAGCAGACTCCGTTTTAAAGTACAGCATGTACTGTGAAAAGTGAATTACCAAGATTTATGAAAGCGAGTAACAAAATGCTGGTACAAGATCATACTTGCAGTAAGAAATTTATAACCGCATTACTACTAAGTCAGGGGCGGCGCTACAGGGGGGCAGAGGGGGCGACCGCCCCCCCCCCCTATGATTTTTCAAGTAGTGAAAAAAGAAAAAAAAAAGAAGAAAAAAGAAGAAAAGGAGGAAGAAAAGGGAAGAAAGAAGAAAGTGGAGTATTAAAAAGAGAGGTCTTAAACATATAACTCTTTATTACCCCTGTTATTTAATGGAGAAAAAATATGACGTCATCTTTAGGTCGTCTTGCCCCTCCTATCAAAATACCCTGTACTAAGTCACTGTAAGATGTTTAGACTGAACAATTTAATTTTGGCAAAATGATTGTTAAAAGAATGATCGTACATGAATATGGTATAAAACTTATATCATTTACAAATAATTGTTGATGTATAAGAACATTGATTTAAAAAAAAATGAAATCATAACTTCTATCGATAATATCAATCGCAAATATAGAGTAGAACCAAATATCTCTTCTAATCTTTGTATATTTCTTATAAAGATGCAAAATTTCTTATTCTGGCTTTAAAGCATGATGTTATGAAATTCGATTCCACAACATGGTTTTAAAAAAGACGCAGCAAATGTATTTGTCACGGATGATATATACAGAATCAACGCTAGAGTTACTTCAAAGTTATTGTTACACTCGACGAAATGAGGATTCTCTGAAAGAAAAGACACGCTGATTTGCGTCTTGATCACGTGATCATGACCCGGTGGTGGCCTGTAATTAAAATGCATTAATTGGTTACGAATGAGAGACTACTAAAAGATTCATATGGATGTTCTTTTCTTTCCACAAGTATCTAAAAAAAAGAAGAAGAAGAAAAAAAGCTTCAACTGATGTGAGAACTATAAAGCAATTTTTTATATATAGAAACCACGCTGGAGTTACTTCGTTCAAAGTTATTTTTATACTAAATGACACTCAACATGTGACTGACATCGGGGAACCCTCTGGATCCCACCGCCATAAATACCATGTGTGAAGTAGGTGGAATATCCACTTGCGATATCGAAACGGTTAAAGTGATGAACCATTTAATTACATGGATGATGTTAGGTTAAAGTTAATGAAAGGGGTTAGCTGACAGGGGAAAATCATGAAAGGGGGTGCCAATCCCCTAAAGTCTGACAATCAAAGAGGTAAAAAGAAAAGGTTATCTAGTATAGAAAGGGCGTTCAGTTAAAAAAAAAACACAAAAAAAACTGGCAACCTAGCAAGTAAAAAAAAAAGTCATCAGATGCTGACTTGTCCCGGATCCCATTGAACCCCCCCCCCCCCCACCTCCATGGAACCGCCGCTTTAAGTGATAAGCTAAGTAGCATGTGGAGATATTATCACGAGAGGAAATGGTCAACCTAGGTCCTTGATTAAGGAACAAATAACTAAACAAAATGATGAACAAAAGGAAGTTTTCCCAACCAATGCACAACCTTGACGTTTCCCTATTTTATCAACCATTTATATTTATCTGCTTTGAAATCCAATAATTTTAAAAGGCCACACGCGTTAAAAGAATAGGAAAAGAACGTGCTGAGTCACAGATTGCTGCTCACATGCGCAGACCTACATTTTTTTCAAAGAATCAATATAAACAAATCAATAATTACCCCCCGACCCACCCCAATTCTTCCCTTACCCCCTCTTATCTAACCCCCATCCGACCCCCACCCGACCCCATCCCCCAACCGCTATCTCGGGTGGTTTTTTAACCACCGCATCTGACAAAAACTGAATTCAATTGTTATGGATGGGTAGAGATTATTTCCGCTGTTTTGTCTTCCACTGCTGATCCGTAATAATGGCGGCTTGCTTCAAGACCTTGAACCACATTCAACAAAAAGTCAAGTTAAAATATTGTTTCAAAAGGATTATTCCTTACGAATCTCCCTTTCTCTCTATACGCTGAAAATGAATTAAAAGGGGCTTAAGCGACGGCTCACCGTGCACAAGAGCAAAAGGCTATCCACTTGGTGGCTGTTTTGTCTTGCAATAAAATCAATTAAAATCAAGAAAAATGATTACGGTACATGATCTCTGATTGATTGATTGACTGATTGATGGTTTGTCTGACCTGACTGCTAAGAAAGCAAGTGTATGCTTGTAGGTAAGAAGCCAGGAACCTGCGGCTTTAAGTCCTATCCAAGGGATACAAGGCTTACCATCGACTTGGTTTCGAACCCGGGACCTCCGGGTTACGAGACCACTGCTCTACCGCTGAGCCTCGGGAGGACTACATTATCATTACTTCATGGTGGTAGTAGTACGGGACCAGATAACAGGGGGGCGTTTCATGAAAGGACTTGTCAGATATTTTATCAGACAAATTTGCTTTCAGCCAATCAGATGCAAGGATTTCAGTAGCTTATAACAGTTGTCGGATAAAATATCCGACAACTTCCTTTCATGAAACGCTCCCCAGAATGTAATACATAGAGGACTCTGCAGGTGTATCGCTTAACCATTTTAAATGGCGGTGTAACCAATTTGTCGACAAGTTAGATTTTTAAAAAATCCAGTAAACAAATAAAAAGATTTGCCGACAGATGTTTTGTTTTCCTACAAGCACATAAAAAAAGGAGGGGGGCATCATTTTTTTTAAATTTCCTTACAACAACCCACAGAAACCCAAAGGAAGCCCGCCGCCGCCTTTAATGACTCCTGTGTGGCTCTCATAGTTAAAAACAAACTATTGGTTTGAAACTACGTTTTAAATCTATTTTTTTTTTTTTAATTGAACATATCTTGATTTTACATCATAGTGCATACATCTATAAGTCAAACCAAAGCTTTTCTTTTCTCTCTTTTCATATTCCATATTGCAACTCAAGGGTTATGCCTTTTTAATCATAAGCCTTTGACAAAGAAATGTAAATATACTCATAATACACTTTGTAGAAACTAGCTTGAAACCAAGTAAGATGTATTTTAATCACAAGATTTGACAAGGAAAATGTAAATATACTCAAAATACACTTTGAAGTGGCAAGCTTTAAAACTAAGTAAGATATATTTCTAAACATAAGCTTTTGACAAAAATGTAAACATACTCATAATACACTTTGTAAAAACAGACTTTAAATCTACGTAAGATGTAGAGTTTCTTTCATGCACAACCAAATATGCGTATAGAGTACTCGAAAGCCCTTTACGAATGAAGCACTTTCTAACAAGATCTCCTCGTTTTTGAGTATCCTTACTTTATAGTCGTCCAAATGGATTAATGGGCTATTAAAGGCTGATGGGTAAAAACAGGTGGCAGCAACTAAGAAGGACAGTATGTCTTCCGAGACTTGGACTGATGTGTCACAGGGAATGGCGTATAATTCATTCTACGATCGCCCTCTGTATATTCGTTCCGCGGTTTCAAAAGTTTCTTTTTTTTCCCGAGGATCCGGCTAAAAAGCCCCCATAATGAGCAAAACAGAAGGGCTTCTTAATTACCTTTTTTGGTGGAGCAGTTTCATGGCGCTTCATATCAAAATAATACTCCCGGCCCGTCATACGATCGGGGCATTAGCAGGGCTCCTGCGGCCCGTCGCGGTGGGGGTAACAGGAGATCCCGACCGGGGCCTTTGGGGAGATGGCGTGGGTATGATATATACTCGCATCCCTCGCGCCATGGAGGAAAGAGAAATCCAGGGATTTCTTTCGGATTTGTTTTAAAGGAGAAAGGCTGGGGATTTCTAGAAAGAAACAGGGGGAATTGAATAATGTTGAATGTTTGTTTTGTGTAATGGATCAACTACCTGAGGTAAAAGTGCACGATACTGTTAAAAAACGAGAATTGAGACAGAGATAGGGAGAAAAGTGCCCGAACTACACAATTTAAAACAGAAAAGTTGCACTAGCAATGAAATCAGTAGAAACGGGAAAGGAATAAAGCAATGACATAAAGAGATTAATGGAAAAAAGAGAGATGAATTTTGGATGAAGAATAACATGATAGTAATAATAAGAGAAAAAGAAGTAGCAGAAAAAGCACAATAACAAATAAGAAGGGAGCATTATAAGGAATGAAAGTAGAAAAATCAAGATGTTGATGACGAAAAGCAAAATAAGAAGAAGGGGGAGAAGGAGGAGAAGGAGAAGAAGAAGGGAAGGATACAAGAATCCGAATATGCTTTTTAAGTGTAAATCCGTGAATTTAACATAAGTTATAAGTGTGAAAAGGATATTTTACAAAAAGGAATGCAAGAGATAGACAGACAAAGACAAATTCAGAGAAAGAGATTGGGTGAAAAGAAAAAAAAAATTGAAATGCGAAAAGATTATTCAGTTCAGTCTTCAACAGACGGAAATAAGAAAAACAATTAGATATTCAAGTCAAGCAAAGAAGACCAATAATGGCTTAAAGCAACACCCAGATCGCGTGGGACAAGATCCTAAAATCTTAAAGTTATAACAAAACACCCGTCACCCCAAACAGGAAGCATTTGTTTATGCTCGTCTCGCGTCCATGTAAATCATAATCAGTGATGGCCAACGCCCTTGATATCATCTCTATCATTTTGAAAAGAGGTCGATTATAGGGTGATGAGATTTGGCGTCTTGCAGACCCACTCTCTAAGACATGGATTTCAGGGACGTATCGGGTTGGTCACGGAGTCCGGAACCCCATTTTCGTTCTTTGCCATAGGTTTTTTGTAAAGTAGACCCCCACCCCCCCCCCCTCTTTTTTCTTAGTTGATAGCCTTTCTTTTTCTTTGTTTTGTTTTGTTCTTTCTTTGTTTGTTTGTTTTTGCTTGTCAAAAATAATTATGTAGGCTTGGACCCTCCTCTCTTTTTTCTTTTCCTTTTTATTGCTGCTTTTTTTTTTTTTTTTTTTTTTGCTCTCTCTCTCTCTCTTTCTCTCTCTCTTGCCTGATAACCTTTTTTTCTGTTTCTTTATTTTCTTGTCAGAAATTTTGGCGTGAAATTACCCCCCCCCCCCTTACAAACTCCTGTTCCCGCCCCTGGATTTGGGAGTCGTGGTGGCGTGGAAGGGAGACACCGAAGCAGGAGATAATAACGAGATAATATGATTCTCATTCGTCCCGAAGGGAGTCTCGTATAACCCGATACTTTCTCCCTGCCGTCGAACAGAACAGGTTGCCTTTATTGGACGGGAAGGCGAGAAGGAGAGAATGAGAGAGAGAGAGAGAGAGAGAGAGAGAGAGAGAGAGAGAGAGAGAGAGAGGGGGGGGGGGGAAGGGGAAGGGACCTTTTGCTAATTTTAATCCTGGATCATCGTGGAAAATAGGCCGTATCTTATCCGAAATCAGCAATCAAACAACTTTAGTCAGGCCGAATCATACAAAAGCTCATACATCGTCATATTTTGTTGACTGTCCAAATTCCAATTATTCATTAGAGATAACCTTCAAATTATCATTCGTTAGTGCCTCTTTCTATCGTTTTTGCACCAGCCCCCCCCCCCCTCTCTCTCTCTCTTTCTCTCTCTCTCTCTCTCTCTCTCTCTCTCAATATTATGTAACATTATTATTTATGTATATTATTTTTATGTATATTGGACCCCATGGAAGAACAGAGCCATTGGGTTAATGGCTCTGAAATGGGCTATCCTTCCGTTTAATCATTCTATTATTGTTGTAAGTCTTTGATTTTGTTATACTGTGATATTGTTTTTTATATGATTTTTTGGAAATAAAACGAACAATCTCTCTCTCACACACACACATACACTCTTTCTCTCATTCTCTCTCAATTTCTCTCCTTCTCTCCCTTTTTCACCCTCTCTCTATTTTCCACTCTCTCTGCACACTGTCGTATAGTTTTATGTCTGTCTGTCTGTCTCTCTCTCTCTCTCTCTCTCTCTCTCTCTCTTCCTCTATTTCTTTTGATTAGCACTGAGATACAGACTTAGCTCTGTCTATTCTTAACAAGAATCAATCTTTCATGACCATGATGATAGTTCAAACAGTGGAAATAACTACAAGGTAATGGTATTGACATCAGTACTTGCTTATTATTATATTAATCAATTAGCCTACTTTGTTAGATTCACCTTCTCAAACGAAAATAAAAGAATGTAATTTATATAGTCATTTGCAGAATCTACATGGTATACATTAAGAATATCTCATGGATTTTGTTTTATTCTTAAACCTACAAAAAGCCCTTCTATTAACAGAAACGAATGTAATTTGTAGAGTCATTCACAGAAACTTTATGGTATACATTCAGAATGTGGGATGGATTTTGATTTATTTAGAAACCTTCAAAATGCCTTTCTTTTAACATAAAGATATGTTGAGGTTGAACACATCTTCGGTGAGTTATTAGCTCGGCGGTGTGCGCCCGTTCCGGGTCGCCAAGCGCCTCCCCGGGCTAGCCGTGGTTTTATTTACCATTATTCCCTGTATGATACTTTTCTTCCCTCCCTTACATATTCGCTACGCCACTGTTTTGTCTCATTGCAAGGAATGGACAGTGCGACGGAGTTTGGCAGCAGCGAAAAACAACCAATTCTGTCCTTACATTTTGCTGCATTCCCGTTACCGCCAACGCCGCCGGTGAGCTGCGCTGCCGCGACAGCTGCGGAGTCAGCGAAACGAATTAGCGAAGTCTGAAGACACTATCAGACAACTTCAAGCTCAATCAGGATCAAATACAGCCCAGCGTCACGTCAACAAAAGAGTAATTAAGTTTTCATTCAGGTCGAGCTTGAAAATGAGATAAACACATGCCAAGATATGTCATACCAGAGTACCTCATTTTCCTCCTAATTTTCCTCGTTTTTACGTCTTTATTTTCACGTCAAACTCAAATGCAATGGCGACACTTGGTATAAATTGGGCGTATTAATGAGAAAGAGGCCATAAAACAGACGTGGGCAGACCCAAGAATCACGTTTAAAGAGAAGGTTTAGTTTTGGTATTGGTTAAAAAAAAAATAATGAATAATAACTTTCGAGCTTTCTCATTCTGTTTATGTCAGTGTGGAAGAATATTATCGTAGAAATGTCCCCTGAAACGGATTGCTCTTCAAATGCCCTTAAAATTTAAAATACGACTGGAAATACCTTAAAACTGAGGACCAAATTTTCATGCCACATTGTTATATACCCATTTCTACGTTCAGTGCTTTCTACTAAATGTGATTTCCAGCAAGATTCACTGATTAAAGATAAAGTTGAGTTCTGGGGAGTGTTTCATCAAGCGTTTTGTCGGTGATTTTTACCGACAACTGTTATAAGCTACTGAAATCCTTGCATCTGATTGTCCGAGAGCAAATTTGTCAGTAAAAATCACTGACAAAACGCTTGATGAAACGCTCCCCTGGTCATGAGATTGAATTGTGAAAGAAACTGTCTCAAACCGATTGAGAAAGGTTGATTATATAGCACATAAGAATTGGTGTATGCTGAAAGGTCTTGGAATCAGCAAAATGATAAGAAATTGATTCAATCCTGGTGAGAGTCACATGCAATGCACACAGAAATGTGTACATGGGACTACACACAAATACTCGGCCCGAACATTTCAGCTGTTTCTTGTCATATTTTGAATGTGAGGGCATTTGAAGAGCAATTCTTTTTCAGGGGACATATCTACTATGATAATCTTCCAAACTAACATAAAAATAATGAGAAAGCTCATAAATTATTTTTTACCTTTCCCAGAACTCAACCTTCCCTTTAAGTTAAAATCTCATCATTTTCATGATTTCAAAACCTTACAGTATACAAGTATTCTTATGAATACACAATCAACCTTTCCCAATAACTTCAAGACAGTTTCTTTCACAAAGTAATGACATGAACAGAACTCAACTTCATACGTAAATTCACTAAATTACGTAGTATTATAGACTTTTTAGACAACTCTTATGAACAAAGTTAATAACGACCCATACACAGCGGCGCATGCTATACATAAAACAACAAGATCAGTCATCATATTTTCAGTATGAACACTGTACGTCATAATATAGAATAGAGCGCTCAACTTTTTTTTGGGGGGGGGGTAAATCTAATTTCTTGTTACTTTTGACATACATTTCAGCCCGATTAACTCTTCACAATCTAAAACTGTGTTGATGAGAGATCGTTTGTTTTGTTAGAAATGCATTTGTACAAGAGAAACAGAAACAATAACTTGTCCTTGTGGCAACTATGTGTGTTCAGAACGAAATCAAACAGCATGGAAATATCAGCCATGAATATTTGTGAAAAATTCAATTCTTTTGTTCTTGATACAAAGGCTTCCTCATTTTATTAACCTGAAAAACACTGAACCATGCAAACCAGTTATCTAAATTCCGCGATATTTCATTTTGAGCTCATTAAATCCCACTGGTACCCTACATCTCTAGATTTAAAGGGATTTGGTAACTTTGTAGAGGTGCCTGGCCTTACATCCTATCAATGTATGTAATATGGTGTAAAAATGAAAACAGGGGGGGAAAGCACTTCAAAATCATCATGTGCTTCACAAAAGTAAACATATGCAAGTGACCGGAAATGCCAGACTCATTTTTCCCCATAGACTCAGTGTTAGACTAAAGCGTATGGCCATACGCTTTCGTAAATGGGAGTATTCAGTCATAGATATCTTAATAATAGGCATTATATATTTGAAAACCTTTCTATGCCTGGCTATTTATTTATCCTTCTGAACATCATTATACAAGACAATTTATTAAATCAAACCTCCACAAAGTTACCGAATCCCTTTAAAAAAATATAGTGTACTATTAAACATTTTGGAAGGTTTTGAAAGTAACTGATTAAAGACATGGCTTAAAGATAAAGTTGAGTTCTGGTCATGCGATTACATTATTTGAAAGAAACTTTCCAGAAGCAACTGGGAAAGGTCGAATATGTAGTACATAAGAATTCGTCGTGCTGGTGTACAATGACTGTGAGGTTTTGGAGTTATCAAGATGAGGATATTCACTCAATCTTGCGGGATTGCACATTCACTGCACACCGAAATTGGTATATGGGACTGCACACACATGTGGCATGAATGTTTGGTCTAAACACTTGAGCTATTTCTCGTCAGATTTCGAATATGAGCGCATTTTAGAGGCAATCCTTTTCAGGGGATTTTCTACTATATGAGATGCTCTTCCAAACTGACATAAAAAGAATGAGAAAGCTCACAAATTTTTTCACCTTTATCAGAACTCAACTTTCTCTTTAAAGGCGTAATAAAAATCTATCCCGAACCTCATTATTCAACTTTCAATGAATGATTAAAATAAATGTTCATTTTCGATATGAATAGTAAGGTTTATGAAATACATGTATACGGATGAATTACAATAATTGTCCTTTTCTTAGTCGTTTGCCCATACACTCCTACCATGTATTCATAGTTGCCTTGTAGTCATGCAAGGCACGATTGCTGGCTATTAATCGTTCACATCGCGATGCATATCCTTCTCACGTACTCGAAAGAGTAATCAACTACTGGGGAAAAGCTTTGTGAAATCTCGTCATCCATACAATACCATCTTCACAGTTGTGGGTTAAATTTAGTTTCGACTGTTTTTGAGATATTAAAGAGTTGTTGAAATTATAATTACAAAAGAATGGCATGATAAATTAGATTCCTAAGACACTTGTTATTTCTAGATTGTCGCACGAAAAGAGCTCATAATTATTAGCCGATTAGGTGTTATGTTCTGCATATTTTAACTACGATATCGATATCGAGATTATACTGCATCGTAATCATGATAGCTTTAGTTATTATTTATGTATTTTGAAATAGTCTTAGATCTGTTTAAGTGACGTTACCAGCAACCCATGTCCCCAACACAAGCTTCGCTTTTCGGCTATTCGCCTTCTTCGAATGATCATTGTATTAAATTCTATTGTCAAATACACTCCGCCGTTTGACAGAAAGAAAGAAATGTGAAATTCAAGAGAAACGAATTTGAATTAAGGGAGTATTGATATTCATTTGATTTGATTTAATCAATTTCTCTTTGTGTCTCTTGCTTTTTGCATATCTACAAGTTATTTGACATTGAATCATTTCCAAATTTATGACAAATGAATAGGTGGGCTGTGAAAGGCAAATGTAAACACTATACATCAAACAGGAGAGTTGGCAAAATAAGCAAAGCTTGATAGCATGACTACTCCTAAACATAGAAAGTAACAATAATTGAGGAAAACAAACAAAAACAAAGACAAAGACAAAGCAATATTTATTATTGTTTTGTATGATAATCCACAATCATTGCTGGCGGTTTTATTTATCTTTATACTAGAAGAGATATAGAAATTATACAACCATTATTCTGTGGAAGCATTTATGTGTTTTTTAATTGTTTATCTTGTTGGTTGTTGTTTTTTGTTTTTTGTTTGTTTTTAGTTTTTTTGGTTGTTGTTATTGTTGTTTAATTCTTGTTATACCATTCCTTCCTTTCTCCGTCTTGGCTACTTGTCTTATCTTTATAACAAAATCATAATTTTTTTTTTTTAATTATAATTTATGTAGATGTGGACAGCATAATCCAAACGTGAAGTATACTGCAACTGATGTATTGGAGCTAAAATGTAAATTGTCAGGGAATACTATAAACTGTTTTCTAAGATAAAATCATACAGATCAAGCTTGAACCATATCTCAACAAATACAACAGAATAGATAAATACCCTATACGACCACACACAAACAAACACTGGCATAAACAGAGAGAAGGGTAGTCAGTGAAAAAGAACGGAAATAAACTAATAAACAAACAAGCAAACAAACATACGAATTAAATACAATTTCATATATATACAGCCTTTTAATGGAAGCAGTTCTATACCTCATAAAAAGGGTCGCAAAATCATCACGTATTTTATAGCCTTTGATAATTTTTTTATAGCATAATTGCCATTTTAGTTTATTAGTTTCCCTTTGGCATAAAATTTGAAACAAATATATTCAGAACTTTTGCTACTCATTGACTAGGAATTTCTGATTTGAAAGGGATGTTTTCTGATCTGTCAGTGCTATAGAGATCACGTGCTCGGTACTTTCAAAGATATCTTAACTAAACCGTTTAACCCAATTGCTTCAAACAAATCTTTAGAAATACTATCCCCTTCAAGCACCCTTTCTTATCATTCAAAATAAACATTTTGGTATATTTCAAAAGTATATTCAGAGTACAAGGATAACAAAAAGATGTTAATCATTTTTCAACAAATCGATTTCGACTTTTTAAAGTAGAAATCGCAATATGTAGGTCATGGATTTGCGCAAGATTACCCCACAGCGTATGTCTTTTCAAGTGAACATGTTTAGCTAAGAAAGCCGGGCTTACGGGAGATAAGACAACGCAGTCACGTAACTGAAATTGATAGAAATCCACAATGAGAGATCAAGAAACATTTATACAGACATCAGAGCGATTTGAAAACCGTTCTTGCACTGTTTAGCAAAGTCATCATGAACATTAAATGGGTAATACGCTCATTGAAATGACTGGGAGAAACGATAAGCGGGGTGGGTAGAAAGGAAATTCTGGGTTCACCCCGCCTCTTGCACTTTCTAGTGACGTTTCATATTTCTGTTTCTCTCCCAAGAGTTCGACAACAATTTAGCCCTATTGCATTGCTTTACAGTCTATAAATGGCCTATGAAATTACGATAATTATTGCCATTGTAAACCCTGCTATATGTTTAGGGTCGAGGATTTATTTGATACGAACAAATGAGAGGGATATTTTTATGATGGGAATAAAAAAAAGGCTGTTTCCTTTACATATTATTCATGCGGTTGCAGACAGCAATTCATTAATCCTGAGTCCTCATTTTTGTTCTGTTCATCAGAGACGCATCCCGCCAAGGAAACGTGTGATCTTATCAAAAGTAATAGGTCTGTTTTCACGGATTTGGAACTGAAATTTGATTCGGTCTATTCTCCTTGGTTCCCCCTTTCTTTCATGCCGGGCCAGATAAAGAGGATGGCTCATAAAGTTGTGTAGTCTCCGCTTCTCGCGGAAGCGCTTGTTTATTCCGGTTGTAGAATTCGAGTGGCGACTGTGTTTTACCGAATCGCTCAAAAGGACAATGGACGATGCATTTACCGTGCGTCGTATACTCGCTACACTAAAAGTAAGAATGCACCAATTTCCGATTTAATGTGCCTCAGGGTAGTTACAAAGAGCCCTACCATCTCCAAAGTATTGTCATTTTTAGCGGCTAAATACCTTTTGTCGTTGTTTATTTATGAAATACATTTTCGCCTGCACTTCAAACAGGCCGCCCACTAATAAAGGCGCTGCTGCCCTTGCCACTACGGTAATACACGGTCGTACCCTAGATTCTCGACACTCGAAACGGAGAGAGGGAGAGAGGGGGAGAGAGGAAGGAGAAAATCAAACAAAAGTAAGAGAAACAGAAAGAGAGAGATAGAAGAAGAGACAGAATAGGATATGATAATGATAAACAGAGGGAGGTGGAGAGAATGGAAACGAAAGAGAAGGCAAAAGAGACGGAGAAGTGCAGAGAGAGAGAAAAAAAAAACTGGCAAAGGAAAAGCCAAAAAACGGAGGTTTATTACGTTTCGATTTATCGCCCCCTAAAGACTCGGCCTAATAGCTCCCTAACGGAACTCCCTCGAAAAATTATTTATCTTACACATCTTCTTTCGTGAGGCGATTGGTAAACCCCGTTCTTCCCACACTCATATTTTACGTCCAATATATTCAGCTAATAGACGCGACTTTGCTCGCTGCGTAATTTATAAAAATGCAGCATTTCGAGACTCATATGAAGGATGCAATTTCACCTAGGTCACAGTGGTGTTGCACAGAGAGAGAGAGAGAGAGAGGAGAGAGAAAAGGGGAGGGGGCTAGAATGATAAAAGAATAGAATCAGATACAGATATATAGAGAGAGGGGGGAAACAGAGAAAGAGAGGGAGAAGGCGGGAGAGGAGAGACAGTCGGGAGGGATAAAAACCCGGGAGAGAGAGAGAGGTATGTAGATAATAGGACACAAATGTAGAGAGAGAGAGAGAGAGAGAGAGAGAGATGGGGAGGGAAAGATAAAAGACAGAGATAGAGACAGAGACAGAGAGAAAGAATAAGTGTATATAGATAATAGAAAAGAGAGAGAGAGAGAGAGAGAGAGAGAGAGAGAGGGGGAGGAATAAAGAGATGGTTATACAACAATAGATGAGAGAGAAGATCCTAGCTTTCCTTAAACTATAAACAAAACTAACCTTATATTTAACTAAAATGTTTGATCCAAATGTTTATTCATAGAGAAAGAGCGAGAGAAGGAGATAAAGGTAGGGAAAGAGATAGAGGATGAGGGGAGAGGTAGAAAATGGGATGGAGGAAGAACAGAGATTTTAGCTTTTATTCGAGTAGATTTGCTGTAACTTGAATGTGCTATTCAAGTGCTTTTATTCACAGGCCTAATGATGATTGCTAAAAGAAAATGTCATTTAGCGATCGACGTCTGCATGTCTTTTCATAACACACAGGTCGGCAAAGGAGTTTTTTCGTTTGATGTCGTTCGGTGAGGACACGGCAAAAAGAAGTTGCGAGAAGAGAACATAGGAAACGAATAATGGATGAGAGTAAAGCGCTACGACCGAGGGTATGAAGAGAAACAGATGAAAGATGCGAGCTGTTAAATGGAAAGAGGTCCAAGAAAAATGATCCAGTATCAAAAACAGGGACGATGGAGAAGATGCAAAGAGAGGGAGAGAGAGAGAGAGAGAGAGAGAGAGAGAGAGAGAGAGAGAGAGAGAGAGATAGAGAGAGAGAGAGAGAGAGAGAGAGAGAGAGATGGAGAGAGAGAGAGATAGAGAGAGAGAGAGAGAGAGAGAGATGGAGAGAGAGAGAGAGAGAGAGAGATGGAGAGAGAGCGAGATAGAGAGAGAGAGAGATGGAGAGAGAGAGAGAGAGAGAGAGAGAGAGATGGAGAGAGAGAGAGAGAGAGAGAGAGAGAGAGAGATGGAGAGAGAGAGAGAGAGAGAGAGAGAGATGGAGAGAGAGAGAGAGAGAGAGAGAGAGAGAGAGAGAGAGATTAATAAGAAAAGTGACACAGATCTGAATATACATACGTACAAGTATAAAAGACAGTCGACATGACAGTGGAAACTGAATCGTTACATTTATCGTATACAAAAGTTGAAAGGGCAAAAAAGCAAACTTTTGCCTGCTTTCTTCCACCATATTATACAGATTAAATTTGAATTGAAATGAATTTATTCACGACATCTATAAAACAGCATGCAAAGTTAAAGAATACAATTAAATATTTCTTACAAATACAGTGTCATAACGACAAATAACATGCAAAAGCACACCAAAGAAGTTGTTGGATCATCAAAAAATTTCAAAAAACTTATAGATAAATGATCCTGAACAAAATGTAAATTAAAACACAAAACAACAATGACAATTCCAAACAAACATGAAAAGGGGCATTTATTAGATTCAAAGCTTCTGAAGCAGGTGAAGATATTACTTCAATGGCGCCTTGATTACCCCCGGTCCGTAAGTCGGGTTTGGCGATGACATCTCTAATTATTACACAATTATGCGGAGCAGTGTCAGCTTTTAATCAACTCCATATTTAAATATATTCCATCGTTAATAGAGAACAGATGTAGCAGCTTAAGCCCCAATGGGGACATCTATCTACTCTCCCCATCTCTTTACGGGAGATGATAAGTGTTTTCATCACCTTAGCTCAGAAAAAAAAGAACAAGGGCCGAAAATATGAGGAAAAATTGAGTGAGACTGGTCGGATGAATGTATCGTTTATATTTTGAGGGATTAGTTAGCGCTCTGATTCCCTTTTCGTTGCTTTGGAAACTAGTATCTGTCGTCCGAAATGTGTATTTCTCAGGTTATTTCGCTTGACAAAGCAAATCAAGCCCAGGGCTAGTGGATATCAATCAGTTGAGATGCTTCCAACGTGAGGGGGACAAAACAGAAAGAAATACGGGGACGAAAGAGATAAAGAGCGACTAATGGGGGCATAATTGGGTTATAACGACGTACATGTTTCATACGGGGCGACGCAGTTTGGAGTGGGGTTACCCCTCGACTAAACAGGTTGTCCTTACAGGCTGTTAAATCCATTTACCGCGATCCGCGCAGATTTGTTCGTTCTTTCTTCCCCTCTCTTTCGAAACGTATTTCAAGTCTCAGAGCGTCCAATGTGTATACGGAGTTGTAATAGAATCCGCGGCCACAGGCTCGGGCCGAGCGTGCCTCCCCTATCCCGCTGCGTCAGCGGTTACCACTCTGTATCTTCTAGTATACAATGCTCGGTACTAGCACTGCGTATTATTTCTCCTTCCTAATGCATTGTGACACTACCTGACGAGAGATGAGCGCTGGGAAAAAAAGAGGATCCAGATTTTATTTTTAAAACAAAGAGGAGGACGGGTGTCATAAAAATATATTGGGATCAAAGCGATGAGTGACAAAAGGCCGAAGAGTATTTAAATTAGCGCCAATAAAAGGAAAGAACACAAAAGATATATAACAGACATGCACAAATGTCATTACGAGGATTATGGTGTTAAAGACGGGGAAGAAAGACAGGCACAAATGTTTGTAGATATTGAAGTGTTCGTTTTACTTTCCAAGTTGTAGCCTAAAAGAAAATGAAATAAAAGATTTTTTTTAAAGAGAATGTAAAAAGAAGTAGACAGGTTGATGGCTTTTGATTTTTTGATATCATTATAAATACTTTGATTTATTTAGTAGGTAATCACCGTTGCCAGCTTAGTACGGGACCCCCCCCCCCCTCCCTTACTTGACCTATGCCACTAATGAATTGTACATTATATTAACACCAACAACTTTACTTACCTACAAAAGTAGTTAGTGAACGAGTACACTTCGCTAGAAACATAAACATGTACTACAAAAAGCTCCAGCTACAATAGCAGACATATTTGGAGCTGTTTTTTAATTTCATATTCACTTCTCAGACGCATTTTTTTTTTTTCTTTCTGACTGGTTCAAAAAACCGACATAATAATAGCAGCCAAAAGGAGCACTCCATTCATGTCGCTCTGTCATGGTTATTGGCCAATACAATAAACACCGACCCTATTCTGTATACATACACATTTCATACACCGTACCGCTATAATTTATTCAAAATTCAAAGAGCCGTATCTAAATGCTAATTCCCATTGTAAAGATTCCCCCCTCACACTATCACAGACAACAAACACATAAAAGGATGGCAGAGAAAAGGGGAGAATAACATTTTCCCCATCTCTTCATCTTATACGGCAGTACGGTGTTAATATGCTGTGTAGATGTCGCTACTATCTCTATTATAGTGCACAGGCATTATTAGTTTCACACAAACGAGTGTGTTGTGAGTCAGCACATTGGCTTTGCTATATTTATTCAATTACCTTTGCAATATTACGAAGTTTAAATGGATATGAAGCATTGTGAAATGCCACAAAGCTTTTCGGCAACATTTTCTGATCGTGTGTCTTCGAGCACTGTGAAGAGCCGAAGTTGTGGAGCAATTCCCAAACGTCTCCGGAAAATAAAAAGGGAAACATGACGAGAATGGATATGTCGATTCATGTTTAAGTGACAGCTAATTTACTTCGAATTTCTTCACTTAAAACGAACATGAAATGGAAGATTTCATTAGTATGCGACTATGCCCATGGCATGCATGTAAGAACTCGAAGATAAGGTCCCTAGCGCTTAGATCCCATTTGATTATTAGATGTTTATCTAAAATCATTACCATCAAAGAACAAAGCCATCATAATCGTCTCGTTTTGTTTCTTTGTCCTACTTTTCTCCTCCTCCTCCTCCTCCTTCTTCTTATATTAGTCCTTCTTCTTCTTCTTCTTCTCCTTCTCTCCTTTCTTCTTATTTTTCTTCTTCTTCGACTTCTCTTTGGAGTCTTTCTTTTTCTTTTTTTCAACCTAAAATTCATTATTTTCTTCGTTTTTTTTTCTCCCCTTATTTTCTTCGTTTTCTGTCTTTCTCTTTTCTCCATCCTCTGTTAATTCCTCTCCCTACCTTTCCACTTTTTTATACTATTTTAATCTTATTTTTGATTCATTTCTTTGTTACTTATTTTGCTTTCTTTTTTTTTTTCACTGGTAAAAATATTCAGGAGTTCAACTTAAAAAAAATAAACTCATTCGTCTTGAAAGAGTCTCATTGTTTAGATAATACTGAGGCAAAAAAATGAATAAAAAATAAGCAATAAATTGTATAATACTACTTTCAAAGCCATTAATCTAAAAAAAAATTATTCAAAATCTAAAATGTTCTAAGATAATAGTAAACAAAACTATAAATAAATATAACAGATTAAATAAAGGAAATTTTATTTTAGAAATATGTTGTTTAGACAGCGCCACTATTCAAATAACGAGGAACATTATAACATATCACTTCTCTACATGACGATAAACATAAATATGCATGATAGTGTCACCATTCGAAATGAAGTAAAATTGATACATAATTATGCAAACATTTCACAATGGAATATATTTATCGAAACAATCATTGCAAGAAGGCGCAAAATTAGGCCTTTCCAAAGTTCAGCTCTATCCCCCAAATCTTCCGTAATCGGATAAATATGTCAACAGATGGGCGCCAAAAAATATCCATAAATTTCGCCTGGCTCGGTCGTCTGCCCGGACACCGAACGCGAAACCCCCGTGCGGCAAAACTCCCGTTTTCTTTCTCTTCCTCCCTCCCTCCCTCACTCACTCATTTTCTGCTAAATCATGGAAATTAGGGAACAAAAGAAAAGGACAGTTGCTGGATTCAGGCAGATCATCGACAGGAAATTAGCCTAACCTAGCCAGGATAGATCGACACATGTGATGAGGCCACAACAGGAATATTATCTCTACAATTTCACAATGCTTTTATTTGCCCCTCATCTTCAATATTGTTGGGTAATTTTCGGTGAAATCGCAACAGACGGGCTCACATCTGACTATCGTTGCCATCATTTCTCTGTCGTTTGT
The DNA here is from genome assembly GCA_025618425.1 of Heliocidaris tuberculata. Taxonomy (NCBI): domain Eukaryota; kingdom Metazoa; phylum Echinodermata; class Echinoidea; order Camarodonta; family Echinometridae; genus Heliocidaris; species Heliocidaris tuberculata. Next base: position 18,962,853 of record CM046851.1, read on the forward strand.
AGCAAAGAGCAATTGAATATTATTGCTAAGCGTTCAAAAGCCGCTAATCAGTTTGGAGCTTACAGTCTACAAAGAATACTTAAAGGATGCTGAAACAATGTTAGCATGATTTTATTAGCAGAAAATCATCTGAAGTTTTTTTTCGTGTTGCTAAATATTCAGCATTCCCCCTTTAAGGATACTAGAGGACCGATTCTAAAATGAACAAATTAAGGAATTCGTGAATGAACCACGAGCTAAAAATTTAAGCGTTTTAAGAAAAAAAAAGATCAAATTAATGAATGTAAGATTTATTTTCTTCCCCAGAGTAAATGCAATAATCTGTTTACCCCTTTACTCTTCCTAGCCTATGGTGAATTCAACTATTCGAGAAATTTAGTCCTCAAATATTTCACGGTAAATATTTTTTTAATGATTCCATATTTGCAGTCTTTTGAAATACAAATGTCATTGAAGCAGCTGTCCAATGATGAAAGAACTTAATTACATTAATATATTCCTGATTAAAGAAAAGCTTGTATCGGTGAATTCTCCCAAAATCAAAGGCTAACATTCTTATGCAGATGGCTCAAGTTTTCTTCTCATTTCGATGTAAACAAATTTCGAATTCATGATACATTTCGATTGAAATTCTCGTAAAGCCGACAATTATACAAGTGATCAAGTGATACTACTTACAAAAAAAAACAATAACATAGCTTTGGCACTGGTATGGAAGGTAAAAGAAATATAGAGCTTGAAAGAACACTAACAGCATAACAAAAATTACAATTGTGATTCAATACCGATACTGATACCAATCCCCCCCCCCCCCTCCCAAATCTTGCATTTCGAATGCCACACAAGCACTGAAAATAAACGACCACTGCTCGAAGTCGAGGGGAGCTGGAACGGCATCGTACAAAGAGCGATTTTTGATTCTCAGCGGAATCCTACTGCTAACTTCAACCGTTCATACGCGGTCTCTATCGTGTATGCCTTCCAGCCAAGTGTCAGAAAAGACACGAAAGATGGTTCATCAATACACGACATCCAATTCCAACCGAATCGAGAGGTTGATTTTTCTATCCCTTCATCCCACTTGTTCTTCCTTTTTCCTCATTGTACCCAACCCCCCCCCCTTCTCTCTTTCTCTCTCTCTCTCTCTCTCTCTCACACACACACACACACACACACCCTCTTTCCAAATAAAGCATTTTTTATGAAGCGACAAATGCATATAAATGTACATCATTTCGCTGAGGCCCGAAGGAGATTGCTGTATCACGCGAGACAGTGTTATCCATCATCGGACGCCTCGGAGCAACATGTAAACGGGTGACAAGCGAAATGGGTACTAGCATGTCGCGGAGATGTGACTTGACTTCTAAATCATCCACTTTTTCCCCCATCTATTTTTTCTTTTCTTTTTTTGCAAATGGTATTATAGCTTTATTCTCCGTAATTCGTTTTATGCCGCGTAGATATCTTGGATGAAAAATGATGCCTCCACAGGCTCCATTTTGTATTTAGCTATGGAATATTCCATGGCCTCTTTTCGGCAGTAAGTTTATGGGGGGAAAGGTGTTACAAATAGCCTATCGGATTTGCCGACCGTGCGCGCGATATATGGTAAGAATTCCTCAACCCATTTTGGAATGTCTTTGTCTGGTATTATAAAGACAAAGATGTATATTTTTTGTATAACAAAGACGTGAATAATGGTAACAACAAGAGTTAGGATTCCCTAGAAATCGGGAGCAGCTGGTAGCAAGATATTGTACAGAGAGAGAGAGAAAGAGAGAAAGCTAGAGAGAGGGAGAGAGAGAGAGAGAGAAAGGGGAGGAGGATAAAGAGAAAGGAATGAAGAAATGTGAAAAAGTGATACGTGTAGTTGGAGAGCAAAATAAGATGTATTAAATGAGGACGGTATTACAGATGAATTATCACAAAAGAGGACTTTAATGAAGAGATACACAGGTATAAAAAAAAATATCCTACATACGATACAGAGAGAGATTGGTAGAGACAGAGGGAGAGAAAGAGAGAGAGAGATACAGAGAGAAACAAAAAGACAAAGCGAATTAAGACTGAGACAGAGAGAGAATGATACACTGCAGAAAGAGAGACATGAATTATTACCAGGTTTTGTCGTCTTTTGAAGTATAAGGGTAACCATTAAGTGAGACCAGGAAATCAATTGAAAAGGACAACAACAAAACCAAAAAAGAATGAGAGAAGGAGTTACAGTGAGATGGAGATATAATGTTTGAAAAACTTACATAAAATCTTCTCAATTCGTTTTTATATTTCATAATACACCTGCTCCTGTCACGTGACACAAAACATACCACGTGACAGGCCATTGAATGATAGAGCGGCGCTCTATCGTACAGAACAACAAAATAACATTGTCTCTAGCTTAGTGCAATGGAATCCTTGTAATAAACAAATCGGGCCTGTCCAACAATAGTTTTATCCTATTCTACAATTACAGAACCACTATGGAAATATTGTTTTAATTTGGGGCCAACAATAATTTTTTTCGAAATATATGTTTTACCCATCATACATTTTTCTATTGTTTTCTTGTTTAAACTTTGGTTTTTATTGTCATTTTCATGAATAGTGCAAGATGACGTGTCTTAAAAAATGCATCAACATGTAAGTTCACAAATATTTGTTAATCTATATTCATCTCTCGTTCCTTTCATTCTTCAATCCAACAAGCTCTCAAGGTGTCTGTCAATCGCTTTATCGTGTTTATATCATTACTGCATTCTTTTGTAAAAGAGAGTAGGAAGAAAATATGCACTGTTCATGATGAATGTTAATTTAGCAAACAAATTTGGAACGAAACAGCAACATGAATATACGAATGTACGGATTGAATATGCTCTCGAAAATTTCTGGTTTTGAAGTAAAAAGAAACGATGCACTAAACTGCATAGCAACATTGATTAAGCAACATTCATATTCTTCTAAACGCTGAGAATCAAAAGAATCAAAACTCCTGTTTTTAGTAAAAAAAGAAAAAATGTGTTTTTATTTAGGCTTTTTACACTTGATTTTTTTTTTTTTTTACATATTTTGAAATATTATCTGGAAGTACCGATTTTTTTGATTTTTTTTTTTATTGGCAGTCGTTGCAAAAAAATTTGTATGAAGAATACTAAGAGATGTGCAAAAAGTACCACGTAACAAATCGAGTGAAATCTGTGCGATTTATTTCCAAATAAGTTATTTTGACTTTACTGAATGAAATAGTCTATTGTGTGTGGAGGGCTAAAACGATTGGGGGAAAATGTTTATAACATTATGCAGTATGTTGAGCATACCTCACTCTTCTCAAGCTTCTCTATCCACTTTTCCTTCTTCCTCTTTCTTACAACGAATATAGGGACATATTGCGATATGCGCTATATAAATATGGTATGTTATTATTATTATTATCCTTACATACAACGGCCAGTTATTATGTAGTTCATACTAAACCTACAAATTGTGTTTCTAACTAATCGTAACAAATTGTACAAGGGAGTTTGGAAAAATATATCCTTTTGTAGTGTTAAAAAAAGGGGAGCATTTCATAAATCTAAGTCAGTGTATTAGACCGAGAGGGAAGGGCATTGTGCGTTTGATAAATGACAAGGGGGCTGTCAGATCTTGTTTCAATCACAAAACTTGACTTTTCTTTTGATTTTTCCTCAAAAAATACCCATTGTGAAAGTTTAATTGAAACCCAGTTGTGGGATAAACATCATATGTCTATCCTTTTCTCTTTTTTTTTTTCTCTCTCTCTCTCTTTTTTTTCCCCCTTACCGTTTTTGTTTTGTTCCATGCATTTGTTTCCCTCCCAGTTTTGACAGTTTCCATTGATTTATCTCCCGCCTTTTCAACGTTTGTAGAATAGAACAAATTACCTCCATTGTGGAGGCCAAATGTTGAAGAAGAATGGGCGAACAATGGCCGAGAGTGAAACCATAATTTTGTTTTCGTTGCTCAATGCGAAAAAGAATGATCACAAAATGTCTAGTTTCGGGGGTTGCGACTATATAAAGTGATTAGGATTCTATGCGTCACTGTTTTTCTCGTTTGAGTAACATCGAATATAATCACACACAAAAAAGTGGAATGGTAGTGACAACAACAGTTATTCAATAACATCGTTAAGTATGAATCTCTTTATCAAGCATCAAGTATGTAGTATTTCGAGCTTGTTCATTTTTATGATTTTTGCGCGAGGACATATTGATTTTCTCATGTGGAGTGAGAATATATAATACTTTGGAATGGTTTTCTTTCCTTCCGAGCTCCCTTCTATTTCATCTTCAGTTTTTTAAAGGAATTACTTCTTCTTTTTTCTTCTTTTTTCTTTTTTTTTTTTTGGGGGGGCGGATAAATAATGCATGAACCTATTTTAAGCTGCATGCAAAAATGTCTCGAAAAGTTTCAGGCACAGGTGTAATCTGTTTTGGTATGGTTTTTCGTTCCCTCCGAGTTCCCTTCTATTTCATTTTATTTCATTATTAAAAGAGCTATTTCATGTTTCTGGGTAAATAATGGATGTTATGCATGGATCTGTTTTAAGCTATACATGCACAAATGTCTTGAAAAGTTTCAGGCAAAGGGGTAACCTTTGGTGAGTTTAAATGTATAATTATTTGGCTTTTTTGTATTCCATCGTTTTCTGGATACGTTCAACGCATTTCATAAGAACTCGCTTACGAATTACAATTTTTTGAGAGATACTTCATTTTTCATTGGTTAACGTAATGTCTCAAACAGTTTTGACGGTTTTTCAAACCATGTGCTCAAACGTGTTTTTACAAAGTAATTGACCGTGCTGTATAGCATCGAATGGTAATCACCCCATATTTTTGACGTCCAATATTATTTTGTCTATTTCCTTGGTGATGGCCAACTATTAAAAAAAAAGATAAAATAAAAGCAGAAAATATGTCCATCAGGCTCATTAGTGTAATTTTCTTATTCGCGTTAATAACAGAAAGAGAATATTCATTACTTTAAATAGAATTAAAAACTGTAATCCAATTTCAACATCGACGTAAAAATCCTAATAATACTGATATAGAAAACCCAATTTTAATCATCGTTGATTTCAGTGATAAATAGCTTCCTCTAAAATATATGCCAGTCGTTACAAGCCCTTTTCCCCTCTAATGTACGAATGCACTATAGGCAAAATGTCCCTTAAAGACAAATTTGCCGCTCATCAAATTCTAGGCTGGTGACTCTGTATCGTTTGACTGGATGAGCAACGGCTAAAAAAAAAAGGGTAGCCATAAGTAGCGGGTTGGATCGCGGCTCATTTGCTAATTAATTGATTAAATATTTATAGATACATTGCCTGGCTGACGTCCCGACAACTTTGTCTATTTTGCGATAAGTCTTCCCCGGACAATTTAATCCAATTTTGTGATCAATATTTTAGCAATGGCTGGGAGCAAACACCTCCTACCCTCCGCGCGCACTGTTCTCCCTCATCGGCACAATTTTTCTTTCGTCTCATATATTAAACGGTCACTCGATGTGGATGATGTTCTCCAGTGAGCTGTTATTTTCTTGGATGATGTTGTCAAGATGAATACAACTATCTTCCCCTCTTTCTCCTTTTTTTACCTCGCCCCCCCCCCCCTCTCTCTCTCTCTCTCTCTCTCTCTCTCTCTCTCTCTCTGTCTCTCTCTCTACATCTCACCCTCCCATTTCATCTCTTTCTTTTGCTCTCTGATCCTCTCTCTCTCTCTCTCATCTCTCTCTCTCTCTCTCCCTCCACCACTTTATCTTTCTCTCTCGCTTTTCCCTCTATCTCTTGCTCCTTCTTCCTCTCTCCATCTCGCACTCTTTCTTTCTATTTTCGTCCAAATTTTACCTCTCCTTTCCCTCTCGCTCTTTCTCTCTTCCTCTCCTAACCGTCGCTATAACATATATATAACTTAATCAACAGCTTACACTCCCTTACAAAATATAAATGTATATTATATTGAAAAAGATACCATGCAAGTGCTCCTTTAACCCACCTTTATGTTTGTTGTGTCCTCAAAATCTACACATTAATTTTTCATCAAAGAATTCAAAGACCTGGGGCCCGTTGCACAAAGAGTTGCGTTTAAACGCAACTCTTAAAATCAAACGCAAGTCCTGAATGCGCACTTCTGATTGGCTGAAAACAAAGTTGCGTTTGATTTTCCTGAGATGCGTTCAAACGCAAGTTTTGTGCGACGGGCCCCAGGACTGACACTATGACCCGTAATCATGGTAATACACAGCCAGACTATTAAAGAGTTTACTGAATGAGCAACATGTATTACTTACTATAATCAAGTTGATGAGGAGAGTGAGGGAGAGAGAGAGGGGGAGAAAGATGGAAAGAGAAGAGGAATGAAGAGAAGGAGAAAGAGAGGGGAGAGGGGGTGAATATAATAGTTTACTAAACGATAATGTCTATTGTAAACAAGTTGATAAGGACCGAGAGAGGGGACTGAAGGAGAGGAAGGGGGTGGGGGAGAGAGAGAGGAGAGAGAGAGAGAGGGGGAGAGACGGAGGGGGAGAGAGGAAGAGAGAGGGGATGAAGAGAGAGGGAAGACGTAGAGAAGGAGAGGATAGAGGGAGAAAGAGAAAGCAAAATAGTGTGTGAGATAGAGGGAGAGAGAGAGTGAGAGAGAGAAGAGTTTAGAGGAGGCTGGGTGTTATAGTTCTGAATCCTTTTAGTCGGTGATGTTGAGTGTAATTGCACATGAATTATGTAACAACTATTACATGGCAGAGGGAAGAATGAGAATAGTAACGTTGCTATGGAAACAATCAAGTGATGACATAGTACCGTCCCGGGCTATTAGTAACGATGTATAGGGCTTTGCGTCTAAATAAAACAGTAGCTTCTGTGCTTCATATTTTATAAGAAAATGGAATTCTGTTACTGGCGGTCCTAACTGAACTGTTTTTATCTTTATGGATGAACATGTTATTGTGGATAAACACGGTATATTATCATAAAAATACTACTTTCAAACGCAGCTTAATAAGATGTTTTGGTTACTTTTGTCATGTTAATAATTCATATCAATTCAAAAGATTGATATATATTTTATATGTCACACTATTTTATATTTTATATGTCTCATATATTTTATGTGTCACATTATTTTTATGTATTGCTGGTTATATGTTTTTGCTAATATGGAGTTTGTTTTGTTAAAGTGGGGTCGTGCTTACTTCACATTAGTAATTAATCCTAACTTAGTTATCGTAAATTGTATTTCCATTTAATTTGTATAATATTAGTTAGTATTAAAGCAGTATTCATCATGTTTTACTTTTGCATGTACAGCTCATTATGCGCTTTATAAACATGTTATTATTATCACTATTTTCGGTTACAATTGATATATAATCTTTAAAAAATATAAATTTCTACTTCTAAATACTGCACAACAGATTAATATCACTTTGATTACTCAGTAGTAACGATTTGTAACTGATGTATTTCAGCATAAATTGGGCAGTTTATGCCAAGCTTGGCAATAATTTGTGCCATTGATGATCATTCATAACCCTTAAAGAATATTAATTAGACGAAATATTACTTAATTGTGCATAAAGGGACCAAGATGTTGGTCGGCAGTACCTTCTTAATAGGTAGCTTGTACTCAGTATGTTTTTTGTTTGGTTTTTTTTAGTAACGTGATGATCAATGTGCTTACCTGTTCTTACTCGCCTCATCCCGAGCTGTTGTGGTAAAAGAAATTGCGCATTAAATTCTTCCATTATTTTGCCGTTAGGATTCCCCAGAATTCCTTAATAAACTATTCCTTTTGGGATCCTTTAAATGATGATATACTAAGAAATTATGCAATGCTAACACAATCCGCTAATGAAAAACCTTTTTAAAGATCTCTTTCCTAATTCACCTACGAAATTAGAAACTTTGTCCATTTATGAAAATTATAAGCGGATAATGTCCTTTTCGCTTTGTCTCAAGCGTAACACAAAACAATAACAGACGATGACCTTCATATATCAAGATGTCTTTCAAACAATTATGTTACATTGTGTTCTTATCATAGCTTCTTTTTTTTTTTGTGTGTGTGTGTGTGTTATATATTTGGGGAAAGATTTGGGGGAAAAAGATTCATGAGAGATTGAAAAAGAGAGGGGGTTGGGATTTGAAACCAAGCTGAACAGATGCAAATAGAAGCGTTTGGCGAGCTAGCAGTCCGAAGCGATGGTCTGTTTGCTGATCAGCAGAGCTTGCTTGACACTCTCTTATGGAGTAGCCGACCATGTCAGTAAATTAAGCCTAATTTATGTCAATCTTTGGATCAAAATATGGGTTTTGCTTCTCATCCCGCCGCCCTAGAATCATGTTGTTTGCTTTTTCATGATTTCAACCCCAACTCCATGAGAAAAAATATTTCCTAGTTTAAAAACAAGATTGACAGAATTGTAGGTAAGAGAGAAAAATGTGAGGGCGTACGTTAACGTAGTCTTACAATATTCTTGAGCAGCATCTATAAAAAAGGAGAGAATTACTATTTACAAGCCATGGGGTAGGGGTGCAGCTATAGCTAAACGCGTCGTGAAAAAGTGCAAGAGACCCCGAATTCACTATTTTTGTTTACCATAAAAACCACTATACTGTATGCGGTTAGGGGCAGGTCTTTTGTAAGAGCTTCTGACTTTATAGCCGTCACGGCCCCTTGCTCTGTATTCAGCCGAAGCTTCGGGGCGGAACCTGCACAGGCTCTAGCCCGGAAACGCGTACAGTTTCGAAAAGAAGTTGGAAGAAACAACAGCAGATCGAGATAGAGACACAAGAGGGGAGAATGAGAGAGCGAGAGAAAGAGAGAGAAAAAGAGAGATGTATATATATATATATATATATATCATATACATGTATATAGAGGGAGAGAGAGAGAGAGAGATACCGAGAGAGGCAGACAGATAGAAAGAAAAAGAGGGAGAGAGATGGAAAGATCTGAAAATATCAACCCAAAACGGTGCTAAATAATTATAACAGTTGGGACCCCCCCCCCAAAAAAAAAAAAAAAAAAAAGAAACCCGTTTCAATTAAAAAAAAAAAATGAGGACAATAGTGATTTTTGAAACAGAAGGCAGAAATATGCGAAATCGCTCAAGGCCGTCGGCAGAACAATAAATGGGAAGAGAATTTATATTAATCTTTCCGCCCTAATCAATTTTCAATGGAGTCAATCATAAACGGCCCTAACTATCTCAAACTATTTTACTCTCTCCTATTCGACATGCTATCATTAACTTGTCAATCTCAATGATCAAAAGATGATATCTAAAGCGAACAATTATAATCTATCTCTTTATTTTTAGTTTGCTTTTTACGTGCATAACAATTATGAAGGGAGAATATAGGCTGCACTTAGATTGGATATATTCCTAAAATAATTTAAGTTATTAGTAAGTCATAAAACTGTTTTTCTGAAAAAATAAATCTTTTCAAGATAAATATGTTTCCTTTTCTTCACGAAGGTTTAAAATGTTTCCATGATTATACACGTGTCATCATGTATATGAATTTAGATCTCTGCACATACTCCAATTAGTTTTTATTCACCATTTTTTTTTATAGCTCAATTCTAGTTATTTTGAACTACTATCTAAGTAAGATATTCAAACATATTCGATAAGCTTTTAAGTGTTTGTCTAAAATCAAACTTTAATTAATTTGTAAGAATTAATAGTCCCTATACGTCCTCTGAATATTGTATTATTTGGTCAATATATATTTCAGTATCGATGCGTAAAGATTTGTTTTCTCTAAGAAGAAATGCATTTCACTCAGGCAGCATTTGGAAAATAATTCAATTCAATTCAATTCAACTTTAATTTATTTCAAGATCCATTAAAATAAAAAAATAAAGTATACAAATTTTACATGGGACAAAAACATACAGAGACATAGAAAAATGGAATTTGAGGTTTGTGCAAAAATAAAACTGAACAGTTTTGATGATAATGAATGTCCTCTTCATTTTTAAACTCTAGATCTGAAATTAGGTTCAACATGATGTTATTATTTCATTTATAAGATCAGAAAGACGAGTTCCTTTAATTTTTGCACAAGTACATTCAGTAATTGTGTTTATTAATTCAGTTAGTTAGTTAACGTATACTATATGTAAAAAAAAAAAAAACAAACAAAACAAAACAAACCAACTAACAGATTTTTGAATCATGTATATCATTTTAACTATTTTTAATTGGGAACATGCTATTTACAAGCTCTGCTTCTCTGCTAGTTATCTTTTCGATTATTATTATCATCAAGAAACAACTGAAACGTGTGTAAACCTCTCTCTGTTATAACATTTATTTTAGAAAACAATATGTAAAACAAAGTTCATATGCGTTATGTTTGAATTATGAGTTTCTTCTACAAAGCAAATACTTTATATGATTTATGAAATGGTATCGAAAATAAATGAATCTTGAATCTTGAATCTTGAATCTTGTATAGTTCACTTTTTAAAGTTGTTTTAATCTTGATTAATCCTTCTTCTTCAGTTAAAAAGCATAAAGACGAATATAATCACATGTATACAAGACGAATTTCATGAGCTATGTTCAAAGGAAACTTTATATCTTCGTTCTACAAACCCTTTGTGACAAGACTTTATTTTGATCGCAACAATTTTTTACCCAACGAAATGGAAATTTACAGAACAAAAATCATTTTGTGACTTTTTCATATGCATGTATTATGTTAAGTGTTCACAAACTCTTTCAAACTCCGACGAAAAATAACATAATGACCTTTTTTATGCTGTGCACCACGTAAACCAAAAAGGTCAAGATATGGTACAATTTTTACTGTTAATGTGGTGTGGTAGCTTAACATTGATTAACAAGTATGCGTAAGTGCTGTCTACAGTACAATTAAAATTCGTTGACAGGTTACTTGGAAATTTTTATCACATTCGCGCGAAATATAATGAAAGAGATCTATCATAGACTAAAACAAAATGGGGGCATATTATGCATCTTCTTGTAAATCGTCAGAAAGGTTGCATAGTTCAAAATGCATCGCCTTGCTAAAAGGTAAGAAAATAGGAGGGAAAAAATTGGAGATTATAATTCTCTCTGTTTAAGTTTGAACAGGCTAAAAGGATGTGGTTAGTGTTATTTGTTTTGATTTTATCATTAATTTTGTTCATATCGAACTTACACCGAATAATAGAGGCATAAATGGAGCTCTAAACCCCATTTCACAAGTCTACCCCTCCCCCCCCCCCCTTCCCCATCCCCATCGTTTTGGTAGAAGTGGGACCGATTGGCGCCCCGATATGGAAAACTCATAAGGGCTCTCAAATGCCGCACCGAAATTAGACACCCAAAAGGCGCTTCAGACAACTAATTAAGCTTCTTTTCATTAAAAAAACGCAAAGGAGCGTTAACTCTCGGTGAATCTGATACCGGGTTTTGGTACCTAATTATGAGAGGAAGAATGGGGAGTTAACGACATAAATGGTTTACCATACACAGAGGCAGAGGTTTATATTAGACTACAGGTCGGCAAGATTCTTTACCAGGAAAGGGCTGAAACAATGCCATAATGCATCCGAAAGGCGAACAAAATGATTTTTTTTTTCTTATAGGGAGGAAAAATCTAGTAGAATGAGAGGTTGGGAAAATATAAAGTGAAAGAAGGGGAATATGAATAAAAGGTTTAAATGAAATGAGTTTGAATTTAGTTTGCTCAACTTTATTTTTCATAATTTAATAATTTTTCATATTTTAATAATGGTCATCTTTGCTGCCTGATACGGGATTTTGGGCCTGAATATTATACTCTTTGGAAAAGAAAAAACTTACATCACTTCAAAATGTTTCTCTAGTTCACAAGATAATGATATTTGATTATCCATAGTTTTATTTATACATAGGCTACACATATTATAATTAAAATATAATAAAATTAAATAGGAAAACCCATACATATAGGCATAACAATGTAATTGGAGAATTTTTAAATCATCTGAAAGTAAAGGAAGACGAAATGACAAGGTTTAAAGTTCTCTATAAAGTCTTTCTAACCTAAATTTATCTATGAAGCTTCCGTTTCAATGCTTAAAAAATACGAGCTTTATAGAAAGAAAACAAATGAAGGTTTCATAATCTTTTGTAATATGTGTGGTTGATCAAGAAATAAGAAATTTATGAAAATCCTTGTAAAAAAAAGAAAGGAAAAAAGAAACAGATATAACAGGAGAGAATGACAGAAAATATATATTATCATATCTTTTCATAATTATTTTTATGCGATTGTAGTTCATCATCGTTTTATATATATATATATAGGTATACATATTTTCATACCTTTTATCTTTTTAAATCAATAAAAAGAGAGATACTAATTTAAATAACTATTGGAGGTCAACAGTTTTTGTCTTCAAGAAAATTCATTCATTTGTAGATCGAAGACAGGGCTAGTTGCACCCGAAACCTCCCCACTGAAAGCCGAGAGCTAGAGATATTTGGTGGCCTACACAAGAACAGACAACGCGCCAACGCACTCCAATAAAACAGCCCGAAAAGGAGATGGAATAATTCCACATGCTTCTATGCATCCAGCGGGCATCGACTGACAAGCACGGCGCAACTCTCGGGGTGAACGATCGAGTCGATTCGCTCAAGGAGCGACACTCTCCACACAAGCAAAGCGACGCGAATCTTCGCACCAGTATTTTGCAACAACAACAACAACAAAAGTGATTAAAGTTTTGCTCGATACAATAACATACTCCCCCGTCGCACGAAAGGGGCAAAAAGTACAGTTACCCCGGGCTCGCTCAACCCTTTCTTTCCGGCTCCTTTCAATTCAAAAGTTTGTAAAGAATGGGAACAAAACTACACGCGATGTTACAATTACAATAGTCATGGTATTAGTATGTCTGTTAAGAAACAGAGAGAGAGATAGAGACAGAGAGAGAGAGAGAGAGAGAGAGAGATTCAGAGGAAGCGATACAATTGTATTCTATCATCAGCGACTGTAATTAAATAGTATCTCTTTAATACCCAAACGCAAAAACAACCATTCCTGCATATTTCTGTCCGAGTACTTTTCCATCGGTTGTTCTTTTCTGGATGTCTCTTCGTCAGATTTCTTTCGATCGTTATTTTTTCCCCCTTTGCGCTGAGGTCCCTCAAACAGGCTTGACATGAAATCATTACTGTCTCTCTTGTTAAATTTGCTGGAATAATTGAGATGATCTTGAACAAAATTATGTCAGTTGCATTCCACAGTCACACTCTTGACTACGTTATTTGCGTGGTAACGCTACAAACTACAGTCTACTGGTGGTTGATTCTAATGTCTATTTTCGCTCTCTCTCTCTCTCTCTCTCTCTCTCTCTCTTTCTCTCTTTCTCGTCACCATCTTACTTCCACCTCTCTCTACCTCTCTCTCTCTCTTCTCCCTATACTCTATAGCTATTTCTCTCTCTTTCCATTTCTCTCTCCCTCCCTCTCTCTCTCTCTCTCTCTCTCTCTCTGTTCAAATGTATAACCCCCTGACATAATTGTCACGCTACGCCAGTGAGGTGGGACTCTATTAGTATTGCCTCTCCGTTTGCTTTTGTGCGGTTCCTGGTCTCGCCAACGACTTGGAAACTCGATGACAATTTATCGGGAAATTTATTTAATCTTCCCCACGCAAGGTCACCCAACATATTCAGGAATGATTGGTTTTTCGTTCTGAGAATTTAATTGCCGTATACATCAATACAGTTACTGAAAAAAAATGCTGTATGCTCAGTTAAAAAAGAAAAACACGATTGCCTCATCTATAGAATTCAAATTAAAAACACGTATGACACAGACATTAAATTATGCACCATTTTACGGGCAAGACCATGAGATAAATGACAAACATGTACCCGAATTTGTCCCATCTTCTTGATTATTCATGTGAGATATATATTTCCTGAAATAACTATATCCTCTCGCTCTAGCCAGGATTACAGTTTTCGTTAAACCTGGTTTGTGCCGTTGATTATGAAAAGGAAATGTAATTGACAAGAATCGGAAATATCATAAGTCACACCCCATTAATTTTTTTCTCACTCATACTTCGGTCACGGATGCAGAATCTATAATTATCGTTTCCCATTCTCCTCCCATACTATTTGATTTTTGTTTCTCTCTTTAATAGCTCGAATACGAAAAGGGTTATCAAAATCGGTATTTTTCATTCCTAATGATTGCGGGCATTTTATTGCCTTTCAAACTGATTATGTGAGACAAATGCATTTCGGGATAGTGACAGTGTGCTTGAAGAAAAGGTGCTTATTAAAAGCAGTGTAAATTTAACTAAACTGTGGGCTTCCAAGAGGTTTCATTTTTACATGTCAGTGACGTAGAATTATCGTATATATTTCTATGTTAGGCAAGCCATAACAGAGTAATAAGCACTTCATTTTATACATTATGTACCTTACTGAAAGCGAGGTCGCCAAACTTTGTGCATTGATGGCTAAATCGCAACTAGCGTGAACTTGACTTTATAGCGCCCTCATTGTTTCTTCAGGTACGGTTGCAAACTGAAACAAAAACCTTGAGAATGTGGAACTTTAAAAAAAAAAAAGAGATTTATAAATACATTCTGATCAATAAAAAGCTCAGTAGCGGCTGATTGCTTGGCTACATCCCACCGACTCTCCACGGCCTTGACCGCTAGCCATCGCAGGGGGTGCGCATACAGGGCCAACCAGCGAGAAAAACGGGCCTTTTCAACACGAGATCCCACTTTAGTGATGCAAGGTTGCACCCCATCGATGGTGCGGTAAGCCAGCGCGGCGGTGCGCCGTGCACGCCTTTTGCACTATCACGTGGTACCTCTAGCCCGAGTGGTATTTGAACGCGGCGCCACGGGTTTAATGTGGGTACTGCGTTGTGTAACTATATTGATAATGGTTAATGTTAAAGTCTTTAGCTGTGGGAGTGTAGGAATCGATGGAAAGATTAAACAAATGTGAATATTTATCCATTTCTATTTAAACAGAAGGACGCAATAATTGACAAGAATAATATTGGCTTTCGTTCACGAGGCCACTGCCGAAGTTGATCTTTGCTTACTGCCATGAAGATTAAACATTTATTTAATTATTAGGCAATTGTTGCTCAATTTATAATGACGTTACTTTGAACTATTATTTCAAGTTTTTGTCACATTCTCAACTCTTTATCCGTTTCTATTTTAACAGAAGCACGCAATATGGACAAGAATAATAATGAGCTTTGTTCACAAGGTCACAGCCGAAGTTTTATTTTGCTTACTGCCATGACAATTAAACATTACCTGTTTCATCATTAGACATCTCGCTCACTTTATGATGATGACTTTGAACTATTTTTTCAAGACTTTGTGTTATTTATCTCAACTCTTGAAACTTGCCTTTTTTTTAGATAAGATAATATTATCTTATCTGAAAAAAAGTCAAGTTCTTTAGACATTACAAATTTATAGTATGCTAAACCGATTAGAAATGTACAAAAAGAATCCCCATCAAAACCAATGTAAAGAACTAAAAAGTTTCACAAATGACAATGATCATCTCCTTTCAATGTTAATAATAAAAAAAATATATATTATACTGTATTTCTTTTAAAATGGTTAGGTTTCCTTTGAGTTGTGTTAAAAGGCTGATAAAATAATAGATTCATCAGTGTGAATGAATACAGGAACTGATGATAACTAAAGTATGCGACTAAATCAATGTTTCCATAGATACAGCGAAAAAGAATATAGATCGCTGAATTTATTTGCGTTGCATGCATTGTAAAGCATCCCCATGAGACAGCAAGATTGGTTATCGGGAGCTCGAAATTATGAAACCACTCCGGTAATTTCTTTTTGATTCTTTTTTTCGACTAGTTTTTAGGAATTGTCAACAATTTGGAGACAACTAACTATGATAATTACATTAATCGGTATGATTCGACTCAAGCATTTCAGAATGATAGATCCCAGGGGAGCGTTTCATCAAGCGTTTTGTCAATGATTTTTACAGACAACTGTTATAAGCTACTGAAATCCTTGCATCTGATTGGCTGAGAGCAAATTTGTCAGTAAAAATCACTGACAAAACGCTTGATGAAACGCCAGATTAAAGAGGCGGATTTAATCAATAGGATGCATAACCGGCCCATGCCTCCTCCCCTTGAAACGCAATTTGCATAATCATCTTAAAGTACAAAAGAACGAAAAATGCCTCCTTGATTGTGTTATTTTTTCGGCATTATGCCCTCCTCTTGAACAAAATCATACATCTGTCCATGCCCGTTCATACATTGAGATCGAATGAATAGATTTCCATAAATGAAATTAGAAATAAAACCCTAAAGGCTTTGTTATGCATGTAATAGTCATTTTCTTTTCATCCTTTGAATGTTAATACAGTTTAGCCGAAAACACTTTTTCATTATACATTTTAAGTTTTCAAATTTGGAATCATTTAATCCAGATAAAAACACCGGAGAGATTACACAAAATGACACAGTGCTAGAGCTATATAAAACTGCCATGCCTGGAGATCTCCGGAGATTTAGAACATATTTTACTTTTCATTAGAAATTTACTTGTAACAAAATGGAATTTTATTCTACTTCTTTCTTTTTTACTTCAACTGAGATTTATAAAAAAACCACAATGCATAAATATAGAGCATTTGGCCTATCATTTAGAGTGATATACAAGGTTAAATTTCTAAAAGTTTGTCTATATCATTATTATTCAAACAACTGAGTCAATATAACAGACGTAAATATTGACTTAATAGTGAAAATCTGGGGAAAGGGACGTTGGTCATGTGATGCATTAGTTTACGCACAAACAGAATGCACAACTGACCAACCTTACAATGAGGCGAGAAATTGACGTCACAGTTCTGAAGACTGTTCATTCAATCCCTTAGCCCAATATTTACGTCACCGTTTACGCGCGCGCGCACGCAGTGTATCATGACTTGTGTATGTTAATGTCCTTAGCTCGCAGTAATTAGCACTTGTACGAATCAAACAATTTAACGAGTCGATGCTAACTAACTTGATGTGCATCGTCTTGTGCTGTTACACAACGCTTCCCATGCATTCCACAGTGCTCATACATCGTGAAGAAATTCGGTGAGTGAGTGCGGTTATACGCGCGCTAGTTTAGGAAGTCCTCTCATTACTTACGCAACTGATGATGCATTGGAATTTTGTAAATTTGTAAATTTGCCAAAGTTTTTAGTTATTATACAAAATATTGGCCTTTATTGCAGTAACTTTCATGCGGAATATATATTTTATGTTAAGAGGTTAATAAATAGAATTCCACATAGATGACTATATGCACATGGCCATAAAAAGAGAAAATAACACATCTCATAATGCTTTGATCAATGTCATCTGGGAAATAGAATTCATTGTGGTCTTTCTGGTAGCTAAACTGAAATCACTTCAAAAGAAAAGTACTAGTTCCTCTGCTTAAATGGGACTGTAAAATAATGTAGGGAAGAAAAACAACAACATTTAGAACTGACGGCGTCAACAAGTCACGATTACAACGCCGCGTGAGAAGCGACAACAAAAGACTTGCACTAAGACCAAGGACGAGCTTTTGTTCGTGGCGGGAAATATTAACAACGAAAATTGGTGTTGTTTGGTCGTCTGCCCATGGAAGGATCGTACTTTTTATTTTACGTTGGTTTGGGGGGAAACTTCGACTCGCATCGAAACGCCCACGTATTTTTAGGCGAGAACGGAAACTGGTAGTTCACGGTTGGAAAAATCCGTCGCGATTTTATCTTGGACATGGTCTTGGTTGTAAACACGTCAATACCAGGGAGAAAGAAAGGGTACGGATAAGGGTTAGAGAAGGGGGTATAACCACGCACTCGGGATAGAGGGGCAGTGGTGGATCCAGGGTAACGCACGTGCCGCCCCTCCCCCCCCCCCCCCCCTCCTCCTCCTCCTCCGGCCAAATCTATTCCGGCATATCTCATAAAGTACATGTCCAGTGTATAAAAGAAGATGCGCCCCTATTTGTGCCCCGGCGGCTAATGTAGACTGAAAAAGGCGCCTTGAAATGTAATCCTTTCTTCTTCCATTTTTTTTTTTTTTTGTCAGAGAATTTGGGGAAGAATGCCCCCCCCCCCATTAAAACAAACAAACGAACAAACAACAACAATAATATATATATATATATATATATATATATATATATATATATATATATATATATATATATATATATAGTGTGAGGAATTCAAACCAAAGATGACGCAGGATACTCAGGAAATTTAAGCTTTCGTCTTTCGACTTCTTCAGAAATTTATTCTGTCGTAGACAGAAGTGATGCCAAGGTCTTGTTGAATTCCTTGAATAATGTTAATATTCAATCATAATATTAACTATCAACATTATTCAAGGAATTCAACAAGACCTTGGCATCACTTCTGCCTACGACAGAATAAATTTCTGAAGAAGTCGAAAGACGAAAGCTTAAATTTCCTGAGTATCCTGCGTCATCTTTGGTTTGAATTCCTCACACTATGTTCTATATCACCCAAACCAAAGCGAATGGTAAAAGTAGACTGAACATCATCACATTATATATATATATATATATATATATATATATATATGTGTGTGTGTGTGTGTGTGTGTGTGTGTGTGGGTGTGTGTGTGTGTGTGTGTGGGGTGCGTGTGTGCGTGTGTGTGTCCACGAAGATTGTTTGTGATTTACTTCATCTCCGAACAGAAATTCTACTATATATATATATATATATATATATATATACATGTATACACACACACACACACACACATATCAGATGACCTCTGACTCCCTTTTTGAGAATCCTGGATCTGCCACCGAGGGGTTGAAGTTATATGAAAACGGATGTGGTGGACATGTTTATGAAATATGGCCATGACTGTACTCTCGTAATCTTACAGGTGTATTCATATACAGATATATCCGAGGTTGGAACAAAGAATAAAAGAATATGTCAGATTTGCATGTGTTTTAAGATTTATATTTCAATCGTGCAGTGAAGTTCCACTGAGACAAAGATCAAATTTTAACTAAAATGAAACAAAAAAAAGCCAGCATGGCTGTAGTTTTAGCCCGTGTGTTAATTCAGTAGTGAAACATTACAGAGAGGTGCAGTATGCCTAGAATGAAAAAGTGTTTTAGATTTTATTTTAGATAATTTCCGTTCATCTATTATTTTCTAGGTATGATAATTGGGAAAAATACAAACGACGTTAACAAAAACCTCTTGTTCTATATCACGTGAGCCTGCTAATCCTGAAATATATATACTCTGAAGAAATTTGAAGGGTATCAATCACAAAAAAAAAAAAAATTTACTCTGTATGTTAGAGGTTCCATGTCATTCTACTATATTCCAAATATGGGCTTCGAATATCACTTCTAAAAAGATATATTACAAGTTTAATTATACTCTCTTTAAGCATAAAAGCGACTCGTGAGCAGACTACTCAACGCACCCTTACGCGCTCGCCAAGATAAGGGCTCGCGCCGAACCCACCTTGGAGGTTCGGTTCCGCGCGAGCACCTTCATGTTATCCTTTATTTCCTTCATACTTCTAAACTGTTGACCTATAGAATTTCAGATTAAGTTCTTTGAGGTTAATTTTATACTTCCTACGGATATACAAATTCTTTTTTTCAGGTGGTTGGTACACTTTAAGTACTGTAATGTATTAAGGATTTTAATAACATTGGATTTATTGGATTGGTGTATCTTGAATTAATAGCTTGATGCAATCATGCCATGATAATATTATGTGCATTACCTTCATTACATTCAATTTCCTCTAATCAATCGCAACCTATTCGCTTTTCTCTCTCTGTCTCTTTCTCTCTCTCTCTCTCTCTCCATCTCTCTCTCTTTCTGTGAGTCCCCCTCTCTCTCTCTCTCTCTCACTGTATGAGTGTCATTACCATTGTCTGTCTGTCTGTCTATATGTCACTTCTCTCTCTCTCTCTCTTTCTCTCTCTATTTCTGCCCTCAATTTGTCACTTATTTTTGTCTTTATGATTGCCGGGCCCTCAGGGAAAACGTGATTACTGATGAGGTAAGAAAGATATATAATAATGATAATAATGATAATAATAATAATAATAATAATAATAATAATAATATATAATAATAATAATAATAATAATAATAATAATAATAATAATAATAATAATAATAATAATAATAATAATATATAATAATGATAATAATAATAATAATAAATAATAATAATAATAATGATGATGATAATAATATATAATAATAATAATAATAATAATAATAATAATAATAATGATAATAATAATAATAATAATGATAATAATAATAATAATAAATAATATAATAATAATAATAATATTATTATTATTATTGTTGTTATTGTTATTATTGTTATTATTATATAATTATAATATAATAATAATTATCATCATCACCATTATCAATAATGTTAATAATATTCATCATTACTATTACATTTATTATTATTCTTATCATCTTTATTAATATCATTATTATTATCATTATTATTAGTATGATTATTATTATTGTTATTATTATTATTATTATTATTATTATTATTTATTATTATTATTATTATCACTTATTATTATTATTATTATTATTATTATTATTGTTATTATTACCATTATTATAATCATCATTAACATCATCATTATTATTATCATTATTGGCCCCTCTGTGCATCTCCACTTCTACTTTCATTATTTTCTCTCTCTCATAGTGTTCTTATTGTAAGAACCTAAAACATAGAAGCTTGAAAAAAAAATACTCAAATACATTTCCTAAATCAATTTGTGATAAGGAATATGTATTGGTGTGCATGTATATTTATTCATCGGTATAAAGACTTCTGTATTGTTCTTCTTATATTATCCTTTTCTTTTGTTTGATACTAATATACTTCACAATCAATATTGTCTCTCTTTTTTTTTTTTTTTTTTTTTTTTCTTTTTTTTTTTTGATAGGCTCTCTTTGTACTTTCATTCGCATTTGTTTATGTATATTATATATATATATATATATATATATATATATATATATATATATATATATATATATATAGAAAAGCAAATAAGATACGGTACATTTTCATTAACGGTTTCCTACTTTTTTTTTCTTATATTTCAAGTTTCCATTGCTTCATTTTGAAATTGGTCAATCGCTGACAACCGCGACGATTATAACGAGCATATTATTGTAAACGTCATATGGTGCATTGTTGTTCAAATGATGAACTTAATAAGATACATTATCGTGCAAATGACGAATTTATACGATGAATTATTGTGCATTTAATAAAAAATTATAGAAGATGAAATGTCTGACAAAAAACAGCTGGTAGGTATGCATGCTGTTGTGATAAATGCGTGCATTGATTTTGAAATCCGCATCAAAATGAAACTACCTCATTAATTTGTATATACGCATTGGGGATCCGAAAAGAAATATCGGGAAAACTTTTTGAGTGAAATCAAAACAATTTAAACATTTTGATCTCTTGATTGTCTTTTTGAAATATTCACAAAGAAAACTAAATTTTTAAAAATATGAAAACAAGGCTTGCGGAAATGAGATATTTCAGCTGGCAGTTCAATAAAGATACACATTTTTTTAATCCAATCATGGCCTGCGACAGCTTTAAAAAAGGAGAGAGAAGGGGGAAACGTGATTCTGCGAAATTGCAATAAGTTTGACGGGGGTAAAGTTGTTGACTGAAAGGCAGATTATCAAGTCCTTACCGCTTCTTCTCATTCAATCATCAATGACGATGAACTATCAAGTTCCCCCTCGGCGGCTAGAGGATATGATTCTTCAAATTTGTAAACGAAGCGAGGGGGAATACATCGTTAGGTTCTCGTTACCCAGCTGTTACGACGTTTTGAGTCATAATACCCCTGTAAAACATGAACCCAGTGCGCCACGGCGTATAACCCCTGATAACATTGCATCGCGCTTCACCTGACAGGGCGGCTGGGCGAGAGGAGCGCGGCCCGGATGCGATCGGGGATGTTTACCCGTCCCCAGCCGGCTACCGAGTGGGTTGGCTGAAGCGCGGGGTTGAGCACGTTGAAGGTCGGTGGTTTGGAAGGCTAATTATTGACACTTGAGAGTCAAGTGTATATCGGATATCCGTGCTTGTAAAGTATAAATAATGCGTGATGGGTGGAGTTGAAGGATAGAAATAAAGCAAGAGAGAGAGAGAGAGAGAGAGAGAGAGATTGTGTGAGTGTGTGAGGGAGAGGGGGAGAGTGAGAGAAAGCGACAGCCGACAGGGAGAGACAGAAGCAAAGAAAGGTGGAGGGAAATAGAAAAAATAAAGCGACTAAGAGTATAGGCAGAAAGTGAGTAAATGACCCTTATTACAAAAGGAAGAGAAAGAGAAAGAAAGAGAGACATGAGAGATAAGACAGACTAGCCAGGAAAAGAGAGGATAATTAAAGAGAAAGAGACGGGAAAAGAGAGAGAGAGAGAGAGAGAGAGAGAGAGAAAGTGAACGAGAGGGGTAAAAATGAAAAAGGGATTAATCCTACAAGTCTATTTGAACTTAAATATGATATAAACTATATATAGAAGGCTAATTGAACATGTTATAGCGTTCAATTACAATTCTCACTCAAACGAAATTAATCTCAATTGTATGTTGAAATACATGTATATACAATGGAGGCATTTCTAAAAATAATTATATAACTATACATATATATATATATATATATATATATATATATATATATATATATATACATATATTCATAATCTTAGATTCACGATTATTTGAGATGATTGTAAATCGCCAAATACGTTTCTTCCATTTACATAATTGAACATGTTTTAGCGTTCAATTACAATTCTCACTCAAACGAAATTAATCTCAATTGTATGTTGAAATACATGTATATACAATGGAGGCATTTTTAAAAATAATTATATAACTATATATATATATATATATATATATATATATATATATATATATATATATATATACACATATATTCATAATCTTAGATTCACGATTATTTGAGATGATTGTAAATCGCCAAATACGTTTCTTCCATTTACAAACAAACTTAGGAAATGAGGGTTGCATCAAAATATTGCACTTAATAATTTGACAAGAGTGTGTGTGAGAGAGAGAGAGAGAGAGAGAGAGATTTTAAGTCTCCATGCAGTGTGTAAAAATAATTATTTCAGTTCTTCGCTTTTGTTGACGTTAAATCGAGCATGGCATTTTATTTCATCCTGTCTGTGTTCGGCATAGAAAGAGAAGGGTAATATTATTTTGCGGTTATTCCCACTCAACATCGCCATAATGACTTTACACTTGCTGGAGTTTTAACCCACAGGAAAAGAGAAGACCGGATTTCAATAGGACAGAGGTGAAAGGTTGAAGGTCAAAGGGCACCCATTGTCCGTGAACATGATATTAATGGTGGGGGGGGGGTGGGTGTAGGTGAGTGTGTGCTTCTGCAGAGATCCGAGTGCTAGTAAATGCTAATTTTATCATTTTCAAATCTTGCATTTTTAACTCACCTGTGCATAAATAGGTAATCGTCATTTCGTATGGTTATATTCAAGATTCATCTCCGAAATAGCAAGTCAAAACAAGAAATGTGGTAAGAATATATGATTTTGATTTTTAGCTAGTCACTTTAAGATATTTGGTCATTTAATGTCATCCAAGATTTTTGGAAATTATAAGGAAGATGATACAAAAAACAAGAAAAAACAAATTATAGGAGAAGAGTTATATGAAGTAGAAATGAATGGGAAAGAAGACAGAGATCAGAAACGAAATGAACAAAATTAGGATGAAGGTGTTTCAGAACAAAGAAGGCCTAGAAGAAGGATCCGAAGCATGTCGAAGAGTATCGATTATTCGTGTTATAGAAGACCATGAAGACGAATAACAGAAGCAAGTGGGCAACGATATGAAGAGCTAGGATATTAAAAAGAAACAAACGAGAGGGGAGGGAAACTAAATTTCGGAGGGGAATAAATGTCAAAAGTGCACTCAATTCCGTCACCAACTGCTAAACGTCGCATATCTTCATTAAAAGAAATCATTTAATCTCAAGCTTTGAAACACGGAGCGTGATATTTTACCTCGGAATGATACAGAAAACTGTCGCCTACTTCAAAATCACAGTGAGAAATTGCGGAATGATAATAGTATCATGATAAAAAAAAAAGAATTAGATCGAAACCTATATTAGCTGTGGAGATTGGAAAGAGGTCATTATTGGATGAAATCGTTCGGGAATGGCAGACGATCAAGAAGTAGGTAAATGAAATACGTCGAGATGGAACTCTCCCAGGGACGCATAATAGTGAGACGAAGCAAATCGAAAATGGCGCCAAAATATTAAAGCAGAAATCGTGTCGCCTGCCATCAGAAGTGACACACAGCTCACCATTTTTTTTTTTTTCATGCCATTGGATGGTCTAGCTTTTTCACTCTTCCTTTTCTTTTTATTTCCTTCTTTCTTTGAAAACAATATAACGAGAATACCACGTTTGAATGAAGCGGAATAACTGAATACATGAACACATTTTTAAAGGTCATGTAAAGTTTTGGTAAGCCCTCAAAAACTGTTCGTCAGATTTCTTCAATTTTTGTTGATAAATAGCAAGATACTAGCAATACTAAGACACTGTGAAGATTTTGCCTCCTAAAGTTTAATATTAAACAAATAAGAGGCAAAAACTAATTTATGTGCCGGGACAGGCACGTAAAATCCCAACAAAGGCAGCATGTGCTATACACTGTAGACACACGTGTAAAACCAATGATGAGTAGCTACACACAGTGCACACATGCTGTCTCTTTGCGAAGCCCCAAGATTGCTGTGCGGGGAGCCGTCGGGGTGGAATGGTCATAGCATAATGGCAGTAATCAAGCATTCCTTACAGATATTTACACTGAAATTCACCAGAAATCATAGATGGAATACCAAATGATCTCTTACAGACATCTTTTGATACAAGGAGAACAACATGAGACTATATTTAACATGTTTCTTTCCAATTTCCTTTTTGCTACCAATACTCTACATGAGCTTTAAGGTAATGTCAGTAAATCTTCCAATTTTGATTTTTCTGGTTATCATTTTTTTTTTAATCCTGTATTTTGTGTCTTTTTTGTGCTTAATTGTGCTTCCTCTTTTTTTGTCTCTTATCTGTTTTTTTCCCCCCATATGCATCTCATCAAGCCATAAAATTACTTGATAGAATATTGAAGTATTTTCATAGCAAAGAATGATAAACTATTTAAAAGGCTGTTAGAAGAAAATAATCGATATTTTAAAGCTCTTGAATAACTCTTGGTTTCATTATTTTTTGTTTTGCGTTGTTATTCCCCTGTATTTCTAGCTTGTTTTGTACATATATTCATTCTGTTTATATCATAGCGATGTCCTTATGCTTGGTTGTATTTAAAATCTTATTAAAGGTGTTTAGTTGATTTGAATAAAAAAAAGAAAAAATGAATGAAACAGATTAATGAAAGTTTAGTTCCTCTCCCATTTGCTCACTACAGAAAATTTCATAAAATTTAATTTTCTTAGTTTTTGATGAAGGACTAGATTTGTTTTATACATGTTTTGTGTAAAACATAATGAACCATGATATCTAAGGTATACAGTACAAGTGAATATTTCCTTTAGAGAAAATGGAAATTAATGATCTTTTGGGATATACAGGGCAAATGGGAGAGGAGCTCGCAAGATATGTCACAAAGTTGCCAATTTGTGTTTGATTGATTACAACTTCAAATATTCATAACTTTCTTATTTCTTATCGTATTTTGTTCAAACCTTCACTGATCTGTTTCTTTAATTTTTCTGCTTCTTTTGAAATCAACTTGTAATTAGGGTAGACTTTCCCTTTAACAGCCTTTTCTCATTTTTATACCCATCTCTATGCTTATCTCGATGTTTGTTTATCAATAAATAACAAGCTTATATTAAAAAGCGTACTCTATTTAATTTCTCTCAACCGTTTTCTCCATTATCTGGCATCGAATTCATATACATGTACATTGAATTCATATTCTGCCTGATGTTATTTCTAAATCATCATTACAATCTCATTATCCTATAAGCCTAATTAATTATAAAGAGTGACTTTATAGGGATGATAAATTGAAAAACTCATGATATAGTCGAAAATGGAGAAATTGTAACCAACATTCCACAAAATGAATGCTTCGGTATACCTTCTGATTCCAACGACTTGCTTTGCTATTTCAGAACGATGTTTGAGAATTGCACTTTAATATGAGTGGAAATACTCGCCTTTTGGTGCAAAAAGAATACAAAGCTCTCTTGAAAATTATTGATTAGTGAATGACACCACGCTAATCACCTTTTTGAAAAGGATTCTAAAGTAATGAGCAAAATATGGCGCAGACAGAAAGAATGGGGCTTTGTGGAGGGAAAAGCAATTAGCGGAAATGAAATAGTAAAGCGTCCCCCATCAGTATAATTACACACATCGACCAAAAGACGAAAGTGCAAAATAGTGAGAGACATTGAAAACAAAACAAAAATAGGTGGAATTGTTTACGCTGAGCGCAATAAAGCCACCATAGACATGATAGAATGACAATAGCCGACTCTCTTGTAACGGGAAGGTGGAAAAGAGTGGAAATATCGATGGGGAAAGGAACACCTCTTTATAAAGCAGGCACATTTTGAAGTAATCAAATCGAAGGTTTATTTTTTTTAGCTGGTGGAACTCATCTGCTAGAAAGTATTTTCTCAATGTAATTGTTAATCAACTTTAAAGTAATGTCACATTAGAGATAAAGGACATTATTCGAGTATTTTCTCTTCCGTAGTTATAAATTTCTTCGCGAGGTGTACTATTGGGGAGATTAAAAGCGCGCTGCTTCTATTTGTGCAAGTCACTTTGGCCAGCGTAGAAGTCAAATAGTCATAGCTATGAATGGTAATATGATATAAAGTATTGTATCATTATGGACAAAGAGAAAGGGATGGGTGCATAGATAGTGACTGTATCGAAAGGTGGGGAGAGGGGGGAAAGAGGGGAACAGTGAGAAAGATAGAGGAGAAAGAGAGAAAAAGAGAAGAGAAAAAGGTGGAGAAAAGGAAGAAAGGGGAAAGGGATCTTATGCAGGCCTATACACATACACACACACACACACACAGATAGACAAAGAAATAGATAAATATATAGAGAGACATATGAACATGGCGGTAAGAGGGAATACATGGAAGAGGGGGAAAGGGGAAAGAAGTGGGAAAAGGAAATGGAAGAGAAGTTTAGTGAGCTAGAAGAGACCACAACAATACAGCTTCCCAATTGATCAGTAGTGTATGGGGTTAGGTGCACCCCCTCCCCCCCCCCCCCCCCCCAATCGAATGGCGAAAAAAAGGAACAAAATGTGAAAAATGAGTTTCAAGATAGAAAACGTAAGTACAGGAGAAGGTAACGCCAAATCCCACACAACCTCAGTGGATGACTTCTTCATCTTGTTCATTTTCATCCATCTCGTATTAAATACACCCCCTCTCCCCCCCCCCCCCCCCCCCCCCCCTCCCCCGTGACACTATTTTTCTCACAATGGTTGTACCTACATTGTGCCAGTGGTAATGATTATCATGATTATGGTTCGGATCGGAGTTACTGAGGTGGCAGATTGTTTGACGCTCAAACACCACAGACAAGATAGCGGGCCCAAGGAAGATACCCATCGACCTTCCCGAGTAAATAGACTGAAGAGACATGAGCGGGAAAAAAGTAATTACTTAAGGGAGAGATGAGTCCACTCTCGGCCATTATGAGCATGGCTAACATTAATCATATCGAGATATATCATCCCCAATCATCGTACTTCTATCCAGCGACAGTGGGCCATCGATGCTTTCCAGGGATGAAAAGACATCCCAAGCTCCCGCTCTTATCCCACCCCACCAACCCCACACGCACACACGCACACACACGCGCGCACGCTCACACACGCACTGCAAAATTAACTAAATTATCTGCACTTTGTATTGAAACCGACATGTTGTGTCAATGCTTTTAGATAATTAAATTTAAAATCATTTGTGCCCCTCTTAACCCCCCCCCCAAAAAAAAAACAACAACAACACACACACACACACACACACACCTCCCCTCACACAGAAAAATAACTAAAAATATTTACAAATTGTATCGAAACCGACAGTTGCGTCTACGCTTTTAAAGAATAACATTTGAAATTATTTTTGCCCCTCTGTTAAGTCTACCGATACCTCCATATACTGGGAAGTACAAAATTTATGAGAGATGGATGGCTAAGTTGTTAACAATATGATGGATGGGTGGATGACGACATGTGGAAGAAGCGAATGCTTGCTCAATCAATCCTATCATAAACATCAAGAATTATTATTACATTTATTAGCCACACTATAGGTCTATAGTCTATAATTTACTGCATATACTACTGCATATACTACTACTACTACTACTACTACTACTACTACTACTACTACTACTACTACTACTACTACTGTTACTACTACTACTACTACTACTACTGCTACGACTACTGCTACGACTACTACTACGACATCTACCATAGAGCTATAAGATCAATTCATTTGATTTAAACTTTTGTCTTTATAAAAGCAGTATTGTATAAATGAACCAGCAAGAAATATCAAATTTGGCTACAAAATCAATCCAAGGTGACAATGAAAAAGTATTCAAATTAAGATGAAAGAGAGAAAGAGAGAGATAAGTAAAGACAAATTACATTCTTAAGCAGAAAATTATACCAAGATTAATATCGAAAATTAAATATGATAAATCGTCAGTAAGAAGCAATATTGCTATTAATTCCAAGAAAGAACAAGCAAAATGCACGTGTGGTTAATAGATGGTGAATGCATGTTTAGCAAAACAATTTAGATAATCAGCATATTAAATAAATCAGTCAAGACAAGTGAATAATCATCAAATGAAATCATAAATCACCCATTACATAAATTTCTCGTAAATCTATTACTGGTCTGTTAGGGAGGAAGCACTCACTCGACCCGAGAAAGTGTTTTCTTTCCGGGTCACGGTTCGCCGCATCACCAGGTCCTGGCAGGTGAGGCAAAAAATTATGAGCGTACCCACTGCCTTAATAGTTTAGAAACAACATTGTGCAGCATTGACTTGTAACACATTTCTCTGACTAAAGAACACAAAAAAGCCAAACCGGGGATACTTGTAATTTTATACGCACAATACAAGTATAGAGCCTCATGCGTGGAAGCATTTCGACATAGAAGGAGCGTGCGGAAAAGAATAACACTGCAGTGGTAATTGACGCGAACTTGGGTAAATTAACGTGGTTTTACACTCCTGTTCATAAAGTGTTATTTGGATTTATGGAATGATACACGTTACTAGAAAATTGAAATCGAGATGATATATATTTTCCATCAGGTTTCTATATTGGAATACCTCTGCTACCAAAAAAAAAAGGATTTTTGAATCATCATTATCCGTTTTGGCCATCGATTACACAACTCTGTAGGAGACTTTAACAGAGTAAATCTAAACAATGCATAATTCATCTTCTTAAACAACTTAAGAATAGTGGATTCATCTGAAGTATTTTACTTTCATTTTGAAGTAAAGGCCTAACCTGAAGTATCAGGGGTCTTGTGTACAACGGTGTTTAAACGACTAAAAAGGCTCCTCTTAGACTGAATTCAACAAATATATTAAAAATATTTTACATGGTATTGTAAACCATTGTATGGATTATTGAATATTTGCCTTTCATTTTCATTCAATTTTCGGATATATTTTGCTCTTCGAGAGCTAGTAAATACTGTCGTGAGAAATTACACTCCCTACCTGTATATCGCCCTATAATTATCATTCTATACACATTTCTCACTTAATCTTGAACATCCAAAGCGTTTCTGATGCTTCACATTGCAAGTATTTTGACAGAAGCAAAAGTGAATAGAAATCTATGATATTTTAGTAGTACCATTTCAATTGGTCAGAAAAGTATATCCGAACACAAATGACGATTTTACGCCTACTGGATGGCTTTGTAAAATACTGATAATATTAATTATGGATAAAGCTCTTACAGCCGTATTGATAATTAATTTCTACCAGAATATACAATGAATACAACGATTGATGCCCAAGATAAACAAAGTTTCATTACTTCTCCGGCCTTGGCCAATATCTGTTTTCATAACAGCTATATTTATGTCGCTCACATATTCATCTCAGGCGATGCTCAAGGTAACTATAAGCAATTCTTTTACCCTGGCTTTAGCCCAGCAGCCATAGACGCTGAAAGCATTCAAGGAATTAATTCCTGACCAGGTACCCATTTACTACACAAGGGTTGAGAGTGGCAAATGTAAATTAATGTCTTGCCAAATGAGATCAGTGCGGGGCTGGGACTCGTACCGCGAACCATTTCATCCATAATCCGGTCACGTATCCACTAGACAATGACACCTTTCAGGAAATTCCACGAAACCATTCTCCCAAGGTAAATTAATGTTAGAATTTCATTATTAAAATGTAATGTTTTATTTGATTTGATAAAAAGTATAATTTTGGCTAAACATTGACATGGTTAAATATTACATGTGACTACAAAGTATACAAAGTTACAATAGACACAACAAATTTCTCATTTTACATTACACTTACTTTTATGTAATACATGTATCTATAATTATGTGGAGTATAGCTTACTGCATCTATGTCATACTTCTAGCGAAACATCTCAAGTTTTCTTGAGACAATTTTGGTTTCGTAGTACAGACACATTGCTTTTTGTTTGTAATAACTTCATAATTCATACCTTAAGGAAATTTCAAGCATAATTGATTACATTAACAGGATGCTCTGCATACACTATTCTCTAAATATACTCCAGTCCTGGGGTTGAAATTATCAGACAAGTATTCTCACGCTGATAGAGCGTTGTGTAATCAATTAATTAAATGCAACACGCGCGAATCCAATGGCTCTAAATACATGATCGTGCCCCTCGCATTTGATGAAACCCATCTCATTTTATGCCCGATGAATAGAAGATCACAGGCTTTCGTCTCGACCAGTTTGATTAATCGTTTGGGTAATGTGAGTAACAAATAGATCCTGATAAAAACACGATGCGACGGGATTTGTAAAGGCTTTATGATCAGGGTTTCAGTAATAATCTTCATTACATTGTTGTTATCTCATTATTGTTCTTATTTTGAGATGAATGGTTTGCAGAACAAAATACGAATTAAGAATGAGTGATCGAGGTTTGACTAATAATCTTTATTTCATAATATCGTTAATTCTACTCGGTCTAATTTCGAGAGTAATAGTTGCAGAACAATAAGGAATTTAAAAGGTAATGAGGATTTGTCCAGGGTAGCGTCACCAGTATGAACTCTGCTCTTCCATAGGGCCCCACAATTATGATCACCCCAGCATTGCCAGGTAGCCTTTTAATACACCCTGATCCAAATGGACAAATGTGGGTAAAACACCTTGCCAAGTGATGTAAGCACCAAACAAGGACTGAACCCTCATACTCTCGTATGAGAGTAAAGAGCCTTCGCCAGTATACCACAGAGCCCCCACTACAATTTGGTGGTAATGTTTGGATGGCAATATGAAACTGAAATAAATGATGAACCTTTCAGTATTTTGTTATTTCGTTATTGCGAAGCTCAACTAGGAATATTTTGTGTGTAATTTCTGCAGCACAATATGAAATTGGAATAGGCTATAAGGGAAATTAAGCCATTTTTTTTTTATTCATAAGCAATTGTAATATCACACAACTCATTGTGATCATTTGGATAAAACTGAATGAATAATATTACCACACATATCTGATATTTATGTGTTTTTATACGACATAACAAAGTTCAACTTCACTTTGACATTTTTAAACATTTTTAAATATATACTTACTGCAGTTGTCAGATCTATAATCGTTAAATTTACTGTTCTGTTTATTTAAAAACAATGTATAGATGTGCGCCAATGCCGGGCAAAGCTTGCAAAATTTCCTGACATGAATTTTCCTGCAAAGTGTTTGCATTTTCTATTTAAACATTTGAATGATTAATTTGAAATTCAATTCAATTCGATACATGAATTCATCTTATTATACGATTTTTAAAAAGAAACTAGACATGCTAGATGTTAATACATTTTCAACTAATCTAGCTACTCCAAAGCATATTTGTTTATTATTTACTAAAATATCATGTTCATCTTCAATGTAGATAATGTACAAAAAAACGCACTAGTGTCTGCGTTTTGGAGTCATGTTTAACCTTTCATCAGTACATATTCTATTTCATTTTTTATGTATATATATCAAAGAGTCTCTTTTCTTTTAGCAAAACAAATCGGTTATAGCTACATGCTGGTAAACCGCTATCAGAAATTAATCAGTATATAACCATGTCTTTACTGATGTAAAAAAATAAAAATAAAAAATAAAAAAATAAAAAAATATGCTTTAAGATATATCATGAATCCATATGTAGAAGTTAGAATAGCTAATTATCCACACATGTGAAATTATGGAAATAATGATACCAACAAAAATACATTTAACAATTTTCCTTTAACAACATGCAAGAAAAAAAAAGGTTGCCTTTTTTGAAGTCGTAAAACTTATGTTACAAAATATAACAAATATTTATGTTAATAAAGGAAATAACAGTACATGTAAGCATAAAGATTGAAACATGTGAACTGAAATCAAGGTTTATGTTTGATATTAAAGGTGACTTACCATAAGCAGGCGGTCCGTACCAGCCCGGATACGCAAACATCTTGTAAGAAACTCGAAGAAGGGCACAAGAAATATTGAGAATGTCCGAAAGTGGCTGCAATGTCCTTGGAAGTTGGAGCCACCACTCACAATGCGCAGACGATACCAACAAATTTGGCGCCTTCACCAGCTACAACAAATTCGACAGGTGCGTAACACACACACACACGCGGAGGAATGTACTATTGGTGTCGCCTGTTGCTAGCGTGGAGAATGTGATAACATTTGCCAGCAGGTATAGCCAGATCAAGCATGCATGTGGATCAGTTTGGACCGCTGCACCATTGACTTTTACATTAGCGAAATTAGCACGCTCCGCGAGTTGTTTAAAGGTATGCCGATATGATAGAATGATTCGGGATGCAATTAGTGTATCAATCCTTCGTATTTTCGTTTAGCTATTATTTTCTTGTCTTGCTTTAATAGTTTCAAGGCGAAGCAACCTGAACGAGGTTTTGTAGCGCTGTAGGTCAAAGTCAAGACGCCGAAACTTCGGGGGTTGAACACCATCGGATCGCTGCCTTGATATCTCGGAAAATTCACGCCACAAAGTTATTGAAATCTTGAAAAGTTTTAATTTATGTATCTCTTGGATACTTGTCCGTCTGATGTTTAGCTAATTCGAAGACCATACACCAGTTTATACGCCACGGGCTATTCGGATCGGTCTCCGAAAAAAAAAAAACACATATCGATTATGAATGAGCGGTGAGAAAAATAGATGGCTAACTTATTCAAATCACAATGCTTCTAAAAAAAAACACATTTATCACACAATGGTTGAACGTGACAGTGTTGCATTGTTATACGGGTCTGGTGGTGAACTTGTGGGAAGTTTTGTTGAAGAAGATAAGAGGTGGAGTAAGAGAGAGAGAGAGGGGGGAGAAGGGAAGGGAGACGTGAAAAAGGAGAGATAAAAACCTTAATTGCTACCGTCGATATAATATTAGTGGTGCTGTTGTGTTTTTAGCCGCCGGCGTCGATAATCACATTTAGCCAGTCCCACAAATGAAAGAAACTTTGATCCAAGGACACCGCGGAAATAGGGTATTCATCGGGGCCCAAAGTCACAAAATGTTATTTGTTGCTCTTTCAATGCAGTTTCAAATGGCATGAAATATGTTGTTTCCGATTATCATTGTTATCTCTGACCCCTCCAGTAATACCTCCCCTCAAATATCTATCTGTGGTTTTTCAATTTCATCATGTTTTTTTTTCCTTCTCTCGTTCTCTTTCATCCTCTCTTCTCCTCTCTCGCTCACTCCCCCGTCTCAAATTTGTAGGAGATCATCTTGTACTATTCCTCGCGGACTTGTCTGTTATTATGTCGCCCAGGGTTCTTGATAACACTCTAAATGCCACTACACAAAAACCTAAAACGGTGCCCACCCCCCCCCCCCCCCCCAATTTCTTTTCAACTCATTTATGAATCACTCGAAGCGTTTATCTCGCACGGCGATCATCATCATCAAAAAAGTAAATTAAATATCCAAAACTTGTTGACTAGACTTCATGACACACATAAAAAAGTGCAACTATCTTTGGCCGCTCGCTACTATCGCGATTTCCATTACCAGGTAGCCTCCCTATTATTTATAACTTGTCGGTATATCAAGTCGCTCCCTCCAGGGCAAATAGATTCTATATTGTGCTCCTTCTATAGGCTTGATTGATCATTACGAAAGCAGTTATCATGCGATCCTCTATTACAGCAATTTGTACTTTATTTCTTCACTTTAGACAATTTTTTTCTGAGATCATTTTAAAGGCGTGGGAAAAGAAGATGGAAGGGTCACGCTTTCTTACTCATCGCATATCATCTTCTTCTGAAGTTGCGTTATATGTTTTATTTCAAAATTTTGCATAAAAAGAGTCGGATTTGTATTCTATTTATTTTTCATCGGTAGAAGTGTCGTAGTCGAGTGGTTTAAACCTGTGGTTTAGACACTTCACTGGAGATTTGAAGGGCGTGGGTTCGAGACCCGGCGCGGCTCTAATGTCCTTTGGAAAGACATTCATCTACTTTTGCCACTCTCCACCCAGGTGCTAAAATGGTACCTGGTAGGAATTCCTCGAAAACTATAAGCACCGAAATCGGCAGCCTGATTAAATATTGGAACGCCTTTAACACCTGGTAGATATGAGCGCTATACAAGTACCAAATATTATTGTTATAACATATTTTCATTATTTCTTCACTTTAGACAAAATGGTTCAGAAATAAACACTTCCCTGCACTCCGTTGATTTCGTCTTCTTACGAATTTAATTCGATTCTCTTTGTGAGCTTATCCATTTTCATGAACACAGTCGGACATGTTATAACGTATGTTGAGAGCCAGAAGGGCGGTAGCTCATATATGGTTACATATATTTAACGCCATTCTGGCTCTTTCATGTACTAAAGTCTATTACGATTTGTGATTGCGGTAACAAGGAGGTAAATCAGCCGAGATGAAAACTATGAAAATATGAAATAAACATCGGGCAGGACGGGTCATACCACGGTCAGACCTAATAGTGCGTCTAACCAGACAATTGTTATCGGAATTGAGATTTATTCTTTAAAACTTTTCTTCACTTATATTTTCGCTGCTTAACGACTTGGTGACTTTTTTGGGGGGAAGTACGAATATAATCCATTTTCTCGAAAGCTTAATTAGCCTGTGTATTTATGATTTTGGAGAGTTCATGGAAGGGTTATTTGATTTATAGTTCGGAAAATGGAATTTGTTTTAAAATGTTTTGATACGATACGAGTTTGATGAGGTTTAGGAAATTTCTTTTGGATGTATCACACTTAGGAATGAATGATTGTTTCTTGCGGCTTTCAATAATGACTTGCAAATAGTTCATATCAACGTGAATTTATTTCTTAAATTGCTCAAATTATGGTAAACCTTACTGTTTAAAGTATATATACAATGAATAGCATATGGTGAACAGAAAATACTTTGCAATATATACACTCTAAAAAAAAGGGTAAATTTTACCCAATTTGGGTAAAATGTACGCACTATTGGGTATAAAATTTGCCCCCAAATTGGGTAATTTTACTCAATACCTGTTCAAAATTTAACCCAAACTTGGATAAAATTTGT
This sequence comes from Heliocidaris tuberculata, assembly GCA_025618425.1. NCBI lineage: Eukaryota > Metazoa > Echinodermata > Echinoidea > Camarodonta > Echinometridae > Heliocidaris > Heliocidaris tuberculata. Next base: position 18,998,872 of record CM046851.1, read on the forward strand.
TTAACTTTATAGCATGTTTAGAGTGTTACTTTTTCATTCTTATAAAATGGATTTTGATATCATATTCCATATTTCTTAAATTAAAATTATCCTTTCTTTTCACTATGTGGTAGTCAATCACTGGACTTTGAAATGTATTAAAATTTTAGAGGTCTTTTATCGAGGAGTAAACCGAAAGAAATCTTTCGTCGCAAAAATTAGATAATGATTTTTGTTTATTTCTGTTGCTGATTCAAGCGTCATTACCTCGCCACGCATCTCATCATCATAAAATCTTAGTCCGTTGATTTCTTAAGAAAGCAAAATGATGATCACATTCTATACACACAAAAGAAAACGCACATCCGGGAAACAACGGGTACAAACTGAAAACATTTTGGAATGGTCATTGTACCATAAATGGTTTCGAATCAAGGCTTGGTCGATGAGATACCTTCAAATATATATATATATATATATATTTTACTACATGCAGTAATCATAATTTGTACTTCCCTTTCATGCAAGGGATATAAAGATACTTTCGAGATGAAGTTAGGGGTGTGGTTTTTCGACGGTTTAAAAAGCCGACTCTGTGTGTATGGTGGTTGCAACACAAAAACAAAACCAAATTATTATTTTTTTTTTATGAATGAAACGGAAACTGATACAATAAACTCAACCACTTTTAGCGGCGTAAACGTCAAGGTCGCGGTGTTTTCGAAAACTCATTAAAATTTTCATTTGCAAAGTACAAATATTACCTCAGATTCATCTCTCCAAACCCTCCTTACAGGAGTTCTAGGAGCGAAAATCCATTTTGAAAAGAATTATATTATACGATATTATATTATCAGTCGTAATATACACTGAGCAAAAAAAAAGTGGACACTATTTATAGCTGAGATGTTCAAATAAATATTCAATATAAACTTTTCTTTCATATATCAAAATAAACATGAAGTAATCTTCTTTAAGATGATATGCAATAGCGTTCATACCATTCATAGTCATTTATTAATGAATGAGTCTCTGAAAGAAAATTGCAAAAATGGAGCATCTAGCCATTCAAATGTTGATGAGCATTTCTGTCGAGTCAAATTAAAACGATGAAAAGCACAATCACGAGAAACATCTGAGTTTGCCAGTCAAACCATGCAGTCTTGAGACTACACTTGACATCCAGAGCTCAATCCTTCTCATTATTTCTCATTCTTTCTTTTCATTATTTAACAAGAATGTCTTACAGATCCTCATGTTCATGAACATTTGAAGGGCTACTTGCTCTAGTTTTGCAATTTTCTTAATCAGACCTTCTAGCTGTTTAAACCTTCCAAGCGTGAATTTTAAAAACTCGATCTTAATTGATGTTGACAGAGTATTAATTTTTCTTTAATTTGATATATATTTTTGTATCAAATTTCATTGACGGTTTATATGAAAATTTTGAACAATAAAGAGTGTCCACTTTCTTTTTATGCAAAGTGTGTATGGTTGTTTTAAATTCTTGTAAAGAAGAACATAGAAATAATATGGGTAATTCTGATGTGTTCTGGTAGTAAAAAAAAAAAAAAAAAAAAAAAAATTCTTTTTTTTTTTTTTTTTTTTTTGTTTTTTTTTTTTTTTAAATCAATTGTACAGCACTTACCTATTCATATATATGAGGTTGTTGTGACTTATTGTTGAAAAGTACATAGAAATGAGATATCGGTAACAGAATTTGGCATGTTTTGTGTTTCAACTTGCAAGAAAACACTGTTCTGAATGTCTATTTTTTCTTAACTAATTAAGTCACTGAAAAATTGTGTTCTGTTCTTTGCGATGAAGACATGTGTTGCTCACAAGAAATGAAAATTCATACGGGCTAAATCAAAGTTTTAGAGAGAATGTTGAATTGTGGTATAGATGAAAAAAATGCGAACTTTCTCATTCTTTTTCTTCCTATATGGGAGAATATAACAATTGTAATTTCTCATGGAAAGAATTGGTCTTGAAAGACCCTTATACATGTACTTCAATTATAATTAGAAATAGTTAGAAAAAAAAAACTTTGAATTAAATTTTTTGATGCCACACTGTGTGAGTAGTCCCATATATATATATATATACAAGAACGGTTTTTTATTATTATTTTTTTTTTAATCATTATTATTATTATTATTATATTATTATTATTATTATCATTATTATTATTATTATTATTATTATTATTATTATTATTATTATTATTATTATTATTATTATTATTATTATTATTATTATTATTATTATTATTATTATATACATATCTTTGTGCACCACTTTTCACTTTACCCTCCCTTGCCAAAAGTATTGCAACATAGACTCATGCATTACACATAGGAGGCAATTTATGACATCGTTGTAATTAAGCGATGTTTTAACGAATTTCTAGTACATGATTTAAGATCTTATTATCAGGTACATTAACATATCAAGAATTATTTTTCATGTAAAGTTCATCAAGTTCTAGTATATTGGCGCGCATCCTCCTTGGCAGAACAAACGAATTTCACTATGTGGCAATACTTTTGGCAGGGGAGGGTCTGTGATTTCGAGCAAGACTGAGTTAGTCTGTTCTCATTTGATGATTCCAAAATCTCACAATACACAATGATTTGTATGTCCATACTCAACCTTTCCTAATAACTTCTGGACAGTTTCTTTCACAATGAATCACATGACCATAGCTCACTTTTATCTTTGAAAATATTGTGCGTATTTTGCCCGTGTGCAATTACCAGGTGGCTTAACAGTGCTGGGCTAAAGGGGAGGTGTACCAAGTTTATGTTCTTGAATGTACTGAATAATATTTTCGTTGTGTGATAATCAACGCTATTGTAATTATCATCTACTTTACGTATCAATCAAAAGAAATGGAAATCTTTATCCTTCAGATTTGCAGATGTTCTAGATAATATATTTTGGAGACTTCCATGGTGAATTGCTCAAGGACTGAGTAAAAACAATTATTTTTATTCTAAATACATCATTTTAAACCTATTAAACATCAAAGCAAGGCCATAAACACAAGCCATTGTTAGGACATGTACACAGAGCAGATGGAAGGTTTAATCATAATCAGATGGAATTTTTCTTTACGATTGAGGATTGATTCATGGTCACTATCTCGATTGGTTTGGCCTTAAGATGCACCCTACCCCCCCCAAAAAAAAAATTAAGGAAAAAAAAAAATATATATATACAATAAAGATGATATACTAACCCCTCTTAATTGAACTGATATCTCTAAATAAACGTCATTAGCGATTAGTCGGACCTTGGGATTTCTTTCATCATTACTCTTTCAAATCAATATTACGACGAGTGATAACAAAAACAATTATGAATAATTATCTAAGTCATGTGCTAATATTGTCGTAGTTATCATAACGATGTGGTCATATGTAATCATTATTATGAATGTAACAGAGGTGAAGGTGCAGACGATACGAAAGACTTTTCTTAACATACATACACACACACACACACACATACATATATATATATATATATATATATATATATATTCATACATGTATATATAAACACACACCCAAAAAATGAAAATAAAAAAAATAAGAAAATGAATAATAAACAAGTGAATAAATAATCCCTTAAATTACATTGAAATGTGTCTCATTATGTTGAGGGGGAATAAGTTATTTTAGTTCAAAGTAACATTAGCTTTCTTTCATTGATCTTTCCACATTTTTCAACATATTCAAACAATACAATACAAGATTAACACAAATATAATTAAAGAACATAATAATATATGTAATAATATTACAATTAATAAAATTAACTGGCAACTAAAAATGGGCAAGGACACTCTCATACACAAAAGCATGCCATGCAACTCAAAGTATGAGACAAAGAAATATGTATAACACAAAATATGTGTAATGGAGGTCATATCATCTGTCTTGGATGTTGTTGACGAATAGAAATTAAGCGAAAATACTTTGATTCATCGCATATAATTCGGGGAGGGAATAAGAATAGTGCAACCCAAATGCTTTCGTATCACTAGTGTAAAATCTTTTTCATATTTTTTAAAATAATGTGGCTAGGCATATAATGACCAGTTTTACTATCTTGATCAGTCATTCAAAATAACTTCTAGAAAAGATTCTCAGAAAGAGCAGCTTTATATATAGGCCAAGAGCCTGTCTCGAAATTGTGTGCCCATCAAGTCCATAAGATTTGAATAATAAAAACAAGGAAGGGTAAGATAAACGAGGATGCGAAAAGAGAACAATAGAAAAGGGGAAATAAATATATTCTTTAAAAATCTGTTCTGTTATAGGAAAAGCAGTGAAAGTGATATTTTTTGTACCATTTTACATTTCCATTTTACACGACTTTTTTATACAGTATATTGAGAAAAATTGCAACAAACAGATTTTCAGTTGTATATGAGAGAAAATGCATGAGAAAATAGTATTGTGCAGAATTTCTCAAACCGACATTTTACCAGATATTTTGTCATGATATGGAGATTGAGTTTGCTTCGATCAGATCACTTTTAATGCATATTGTCCATTTTGTTACTTCGGAAGTCTCTTTTGGTTAAAACGAAAGCGAAAAAGCCTATGTATAATTATTATCATTTTTTTTTAATAGATTGATAAAAAGCAGATGTTAAAGTGAAGCTTCATCATGTCTGGTTCTGTCTCAATGACTTCACGACTACATGTATTGCTATCTGTGTCATCTCCAACAAACATACGAAACAATCAACTTTGTAAAAGAATACAACTTTTATCGATTTATTTATAACTCGTCCTCTACATACGTCCTCACTCGGCGGCAGACCAAATGCTAAACGCGCAATGCGACACTGCAATTTGTGGGGACGCGAAAGCGCAGTGTTACCAGGTACAATATCAGAAGGTAAAGCATTTCCAGTGGCTAAGGTGGGGTCTGTTTCTGAAAATGATTCCTAATTTTGAAAGGGGTGCTGCTGGTATAACACAACATCACATAGGGCACTTGTTGTCGTCACGTTGTTTGAGTGCTAAATTGCCCATAGTTTCCCGTTCTTTTGTACCGATTCCACAAGCGTAGGACAATTTGCTTGCTTCTGTGCCTCCGAAATCTTTCAATTCATCTGCTGGGTGAAATAATGCGCTATTCGTTTTTCCCAGGTCGCAAGATAGAGAGAGGGTGAAAAACTAGGATTTTTATTGTGTTCATCTTGACTCCGGACGGTTCCCTATATGTCAGCTGGTGAACAAATCGTTATCAGTGTTGCCCCTCAGTCTAAAAAGACATCCAACAATTTCTATCAGAGGGTTCTTAATTAATTTGTCAGGCGAACCCAAATATTTTTGAAATTATGCGGTGGGCCCCTGAGTATTACACATACATACAAATGGCCCATCTAGGGGCAGTGGAACATTATGAAAATACCCCCCTCCCTCGGCTTAAAACATTATTACGAATAAGCTTTATCCTCTCTCTCTCTCTCTCTCTCTCTCTCCTCTTTGGTTTCCTCTTTTTTCTCTCTCTCTCTTTCTGTCTTCCGTTGATTCTCTTATTTTCTCGCTGTATGTCTTTTCACTATTTTCCTATAGATTAAAACTTTTCATACTTTTCTTCATGTTCTCTATTCCTTTCTTAATTTTTCACATTTCCTCCAGATCATTTTGTTTTTCAAATTCTATTTTTGCATTATCTAAGTAAAGCCATACATGCCATTTCTGTCCATATAATTACTCACTATCTTCACGCGAACAAAAATCTGGCTGTCTGTGCCATTCAAAGTATCATCTTCTCCATCTCACCCCCCCCCCCCTCTCTCTCTCTCTCTCTCTCTCTCTCTCTCTCTCTCTCTAACATACTCATTATCCTTCACTCGTATAACCCTGTCGGAAAGAAAACAGAACACAGTGTCTCACAGCGTGTTCATAGTCGACTCTGTGAAGATGTGATTCACAATGTTAAAACGCTCCAAGTTAACAGTGTGAAGACGATTTCACACTGTGGGCACCTCCACAGTGTGGTTAACCACAGAGTGTTCACATAGTGATTTCGATTTCACAGTGTGAATTTTCTCGCTCACAATGTGAAGATGTGATTCACAATGTTAAAACGCTCGAATTTAACAGTGTGAAGATGATTTCACACTGTGTTTCACACTGTGAACACACTGTGGGATACTGTGTTCTTTCCGGCTTGGAAGTCTGCTGGTGCCATTTGAATTATCATATTCTCTCTCTCTCCCTTTCTCTCTCTCTCTCCCCCACCCTCGCTCTCTCTTTCTCTTTCTTTCTCTCGCTGATGAACTTTCTTTCGCACTCTATCTACAGCACATCACACCTCGTTATCTTCACCTTTCCTTTCTTTTTTATATTTTCACCACTCTCTCTCCTCCAATCCGGGACGGATTGGGAGAAGAGGGAAAACCCCACCTAAATTCGTACAAAACTCAAACCATATCCATAAAAGTGTAATCCCGTCATCCAAATATTTACCCGTCTGTGCCATTTAAAATATTATCCTCTCTCTCTCTCCTTTCTCCCTTTCTGATTCTTATAGGCTCTATCTGTATTTCTCTCTCTCTCGTTTCTCTCTCTCTCTCTCTCTCTCTCTTTCTTTCTCTCTCCCTCTCTCTCTCTCTCCCTTTCTATCACTCTCTCTCTCTCTCTCTCTTTCTATCACTCTCTCGCTGATGAACTTTCTCTCGCCCCTATCTACAGCATATCACACCTCGTTATCTTCACTTTTCCTGTTCTTTTTACATTTACACCACCCTCTTCCTCCAATCCGGGACCTACTGGTAGACGAAAAAAAAAAAATCCCCTCAAGTCGACCAATATTGCTCGCATAATATCTTGAAAACCCATTAATAATCACGAAGCGGGCATAATGGGAGCCAGTTGGTGTGTGTGTTTGTGATTGTGAAGGTAAATGAGGCGGAGAAAAACAGGAAAGAAAGAAAAAAAACTCCTGAAAAACTGGAACGAGCCCAGATATTGCAAATGATTGGAAAATTAGGACATCGTCCCAGTATATTCACAACGCCAAGACAGAAGGCATGCGGGGAAAGGTATGCAAGAGAACAATATGAAAAGCAATATGGCAAGAGATTCCTTTTTTCAACAATGTGTCGTTGTTTTAGAATGATTGATCTGTTGTTGTTGTTTTTTTTCCAACAAAAGCAGTAAGAAAAGATTTCTACCTTCTCTAACATTCATCATTTTTTTAAATGAAAATGTATTCTTGTCTTAAAGTTAACTGTTTCGAATAGAATTTTAAGAAATAATAACAGTTGGGATTTGGGAATGATCATAGTACTGAATGATAAGACATCGCACATTTTGTTCTTGCAATATTGTAAGAACAAAATCGTGATATAGTAGTATAATAATAATAATAATAGTATAATATATAATACATGTAATATATATCGTCATATAGTAAATATAATCATGAATGAACAGCTATAGGGATTTGTTTATAAACTTCAAATTCAAGTTTTAATGTACTGACATGATAATTATTCCCTCTCCACAATCGGCCCCTCTTATTATATTCCAAACAATAACCTTTGAAGTTGACTCGTATATAACAATGTATTGTCATTTGTGAATTCCCAATAATAAGCATTATCATTTCCCTTCCAATTATATTTCACCATCAATTTCTTTCCATTTCTTTCGATTATATGAGAATTTCTTTCAATTTTTTTTAATTACGATAGCATTTGTAAAAATATTGTACAATTCAGCCCTCTGGGCTGCGATGCATATTTTGAATAAATAAACCATTATGATAATAAAAATTTCTTTCTTCTTCTTTTTTCCAATTATGTTATGCACTTTTCCGTTTTTATACATTTCGATGTCTAAAAGAATAGTAAAAATAACATACCAGCACCTTTTTGACACCTTTCATACACAAACTGATTAAAGCTAACTTGAATTTAAAGCCGAAAAAGAGAGTTGCCTCAGAAAATCATTCCTAAGTATCAAAAGTTTGAAGATTGAGTAATTATGATTGCATTAATCGGTTATTACGGATTTGAGTCTCCATGAAATGTGTCAGTAGTTTCATCGAAAGACAAAAACTCTATTCTTCAACCTAGTCGCGTTCATTCGAAATTAAAATTCTATATTCAAAAGCCTCTTAAATGTTTCTCCTCTTAATCATGGTTTACCAAATTTGGCGGCAATTCCGCGAACAAAAGTTAAATCGGACTCTGCAAATTTGTAGAGAATGTTAATGCGGTGCTCAATTTTGTCGAGTCTCGATTCCGTCTGGCAGTCGACTGAAGTCTAATAAAAATAGAAAAACTGTTTGTATCTGTAATATTATCGATCCGTTTTCTGAGTTCCCAGCTCCATTTTCCACGAACATTTGCGCGGCGCCATTCCGAACGCGTGTCGTGAATGTGTGGGCCGCGTGCAGCCCAGCAGGGCTTTAACGCATTAACGCCGAACGGTGATAGGTCCACGGCGAAATATACGTGTTTTGCGCGTATGGTGGGAGAAAAGGAGGCATATATATCGAGAAAGTACAGTATAGAAAAGATAGGGAAAGAGCTAAATCAGGGGAAAATGCAGGGAAAATGCCGTAAAACTGAAGATAAACATAAATCAGAATGTAGTGAATGGCATTATCTCTGTACAGAATTCTTGAAGATACTGGGACAATTCCACTTGAATTTTAAAAGAATTCTAAACCTAGCCCTATTGCTATACGTACATTTTGCATGGTATGGTTTAGTGTTATGTTCCTATTGATGGGTATAATACAAATATGATACATATTGCTGTCATTATGCGAAACGCTTTTAAAAGAAATTTTATTCCATGTGGAGGCCTCAGACATACATAGAATGAATGGCAGTAAAGGAATTACTCAGAGAATTTGGCACACTCTGTTTTTAAACTTCCCAAAATAATTTATTTTTTCTGAGATTTAAGTCAATGAATTTACAGAGACATTGTATTCAGGCCTTTGTGATGAAGGCATTATGTTTTACAAAAATATAAGATTTAAATAGGTTTGATGTCTTTCTAAAATTTCTATAGACTATTCCAAAGTGACGGAAAGAAACAAAGGTCTAGAACGCTTCGACGAAGTTAAGAATTGCAAACACACTGTATTCACAATGTTTTCATTTTGTGATACACACTGTGAGTTACACTGTGATACACTGTGGACATTAAAAGAATCACATTATGCAAGCACCACAGTGAGGCCACTGGGCATGCTGGGAGGATTTGGTAGACTTTCACAGTGTGATAATTTGATCACTCGGTATTC